>CM055406.1:43144713-43215540 GCA_029228625.1 Pseudolycoriella hygida | reverse complement strand
TTGAAGGATCAATCCTTCTGATGCACCATTTTCTATGAATATCTTTTCGTAACTACTGAGCATTTCGAGCGTTGGAACGGAGTTTTCGTGGAATGGCCCATATAACGTATCCTAGTTCGAGTCTTTTTGCAAGATTTGTTCTATTTGCCACATCTATTCTGATACGTACGGGTCTTTGGTGATGTTTTTGTTTATGCTTTCACTTTTACTTCGTACAGGAACGGAAAAGTGAAAACCGACAAGTTTCTGATTTGTGTGGCACTTTTCCGTGCCTGTAATTTATATTTTTTCGGTCTATACTCTTCATAAATGTCAGTAAAAATCGAAAATCAAATTGGAATTAAATTGATTCCATGTCCGCGCAAGCAAAAACAACTACCCATACTAGCGGATTTTTATCTCATTTTCAGAAAAATTATCTTATCTAACACGGAGCTGAGTTTGAAAACTTTTGTTCAGAAGCTTTGATAAAAGATGAGGGACGAGAATTTTTCTTAACAAAGGCGGAACTACCTGATAAGAATTATTGAATCCATTCCTTGACTATAACGTTTAATGGAAGATACGGACCTACATTCGAGTAAATAGTTTTCTACAAATGGGCGTCTCCGACCTGGGATAGGCATCACCACCTAGAGTGAGGATCCCTTTAGCACCTGATGTTTCAAACGTTTTTTCCAGAAGAAAAATTAGACATCAGAACATCTCTTTTAGAAGAAAAGGTGATGTTCTCAGAAATAATTAGGCGATGAACCAAAATCAGCAACAATATTGTGAAAAAGGTAAGAAATCATAAATAAAATTATTTCCTCGACCATTTCTTGTTTTTCTTTTGTTGATAACATTTTTGTGTATGCAGTTCTTTTAAGAACTAGGTCTATCAACATCAGTTTACCTCATCAACACTCCTACTGAAAGCCACTCAACGCAATCGAAAATCATTTTGTCAAACTGCGTAATATATTCATTTCCCAAAATTTTGTGTACAAAAAGGAAAATTTTTGTTAAAATATACAACATTCTAATCTGATCGGAACACCGAATATGAAGTTTTATGCCTTCCCCACTTCTATACACATATTTCGGGGTAAAGGCTTACGTTACACCCAACAGAAACTGACCAACTCTATAATAACATTTGTAAGAAAATCACAAAATTTGATGACCTTCTTGCTGGAATTGTTTTCCCTCCGCTTTCTTTGCTATTTTCGGCACTTTTCCTTCTAATACAGAAAACTTTAACACAACTAATTGATAAAAAGTCTAGTCGACGATCGCCACAGGTGGAGAAATGTTGCGGAGTGGAAATGTGTTGTGGAGTGTGTTGAGTTGTTTGGGTTAATATAATAAGTAAATTAAGTAACGTATTTTCCTAAAATATTTGATTTTGTAATCAAATCGTAAGATTAAATTAGTCTCTATCTATAGGAGTTTTTCATGCAGAGAGTCGGAGCACATCATTTTCAATTGTTTCGCTCACGTTCGCTCACGTATGACAAATACTATTATCTGATTAGCTTAAAGCAATTTTTACCGCTCACGTATGTCATTGTTCAAGTTCAATCAGCTGTTATGCTGTTTTGGTTCTCTGAAAAGTTCCTATTAATCTGAACCTGAAATTGCCTGACCCGAAATACGATTGCCGTATGTTTTTGAGCGAAAAATGTTGAACCTTCCTTCAGTCGAGTCGCAGTGTCATTATTTTTTACGAAAAGACTCTTTGCACATTGTGCAAATAGTCTCTTCTATACATTGTTGGCTATTTGCACTGAGTGCATGTAGCCGAAGGTATATAGAAGAGACTATTTGCACATGGAAAGACGTAACGTTCAACCAAAACTCGTACACAAAGCAGAAAGTTTTCAATGCAATTTTTCAATAATTTTATAATATGTACATGATATGTATATGTATTTGTACATGTATGTATGGCAGCTAACGAAAGTAGCGAACTTTTGCTTTCACGAAATGTCACAAAAACTGAGTAACTAAGGAAATGTCACAAAAAGTATGTGGCTAACGAAGCTAGAGAACTTTTCCTTTTACGAAATATCACAAAAACTAAGTGGCTAACGAATCTGGAAAACTTTTCCTTTTACGAGATGTTACAAAACGAGATGTTACAAAGAGTAGGTAGGTTCCTAACGAAAGTAAGGAACTTTTCCTTTTACGAAATGTCACAAAAACTAGGTGGCTAACGAAGCTGGAAAACTTTTCCTTTTACGAAATGTTACAAAAAGTAAGTGGCTAACGAAACTAGGGAACTTTTCCTTTTATGAAATGACACAAAAACTAAGTGGCTAACGAAGCTGGGAAACTTTTCCCTTTAAGAAATGTGACGAAAACTATGTGGCTTACGAAATTCCGCTTTAATGAAACGCCACGAAAAGCTAGTTGGCTAACAAACCTGGGGAACTTTTCCTTTTACAAAATATCACAAAAACTAGGTGGCTAACGAAGGAAACATTCGTCTAAGTGTGCAAATAGTCTCTTCTATATATTGTTGGCTATTTGCACATTGTGCAAATAGTCTCTTTCTATTTTTTTATAATTCACATAATATTTACTAAATACCTATGTGTGTTCTCGGCATCCAATTGAATTTGCGAAGCATAATTTTATTCCTGTCTCAGTTAGCTATAGTTTTTCACATAGCTCTCTCTATTGTGGTATAGAATCAAGATGTTACGCTACACGCTTTCGTTGTTTAGGTTTGTTTTGAACATGAAACTTAGAATTCACACACCTTATTACTAAGCAATGTAACAATTACGTTTTTTAATAAAATATTTTACTTTAATGCACAACGAAATCTATTTTTTTTTTTCGTAAAAACGTCAGAACGTCAAATTCGAATGTGTAAAGAAAAATTGATTATTTTCTCAATTTCGTATAACAGAGCTTAGAAAAACAACTTAAATTTTAGGAAAAAAAGGAAGATAGCTTTTACAATATTTCACTGTAAGGGCGTTGCCATGAAATCATCTTGTGTGAAGGTGTTTCCATGACAAGGTATCTAGGGCCTTAACTACATTTTATTCTTCTGAAGCTATGAATTTACCTCGTTAATTTCAATTACCCAACACACTCAATAAAACAAAATTTAATTAAGTTGATTTTCCACTAAACTAGATGGTTTAAAAAATGAAACACTTTAGTACACAAGAACCAACTTTCCGGTAGTTCGATGTAAACATCACTAAATTAAGTGAAATTGTAAATGCCCTTTCCATAGAAACTATGCTGCAAATGAATATAGTAGAACCTTTATTATAAAACATATTTTACTTATTGATCAAATAAAGCTGTTTTTGTTTACGCGTGTGGGTTGTTTTAGATGAATAAAGAAAGGAAAACAAAACAATATTTAAGTGACAACTAACACTACCCTAAATCGTATATTTTTTTCACACACAAATTGCACCGAACATGTAAATGCAACGTATGAGGGAAAATTTAGATACACGAAAATAAAATGGGGCAGGTTCTATTTAATTGGAGGTTACACACAAGATGTATATGTAAAAATGTTCATTGTGTGGTATGATTGCGTTTTTTGAATAGGAAAGTAAGTCTGGCGCTATCTTGCTTGTTCGATAGATAAAATTTAAATATAAATGACAGGTGCTAGGCAACGATGGGTTTTAGTTAAACGGGTGTCACGTCATGAACGACTGACCCTAGAAAAATAATGTTTTCGTACACTTCTTCGAACGAACGGTTCAATGGCCTCCAAGAAGAAGTTCTGGCAAGAGATTGATTTTTTTCGTTTTTGACATCTCCACTAGATGCCTCCACCTTACTCTGGTGTCGATCTATCGTATATTACTATATTGCCACACCAAGTTGATTTTAATCAGGCAACACTACGAAAAATGAGAGAATTTCGCAGTATGATTATGACCCGAGAGCATTAGAAAAAATCAATCAGGCATTACAGGGACAGGTGGGGATTTGAAGAGCAGAGGCTGAAGGAATAATTATTTGCAGTTGAAGAAAATTGAAAAGTTTTAGACTGATGCGAACTAAATAAATTCATTCGTTGTGAAAAGCCCCGTCAAAACTGATTTCATGACAAGAATAACATTACTGCCCTACAACGCATAAAAAACCTAGCTACGTTGAGATGAGAGAGAGATTTTCTCTCACAAAATCTCGTCGCTAGGTTTTTTATGCGTTGTATGGCAGATTAACGTTGCTCATTTTCAGACCAGCTGGTATAATTGAAAAGTTTCACAATCTAAGGATTCGGTCCCTGTACAATTTTTGTTTTGTTTTTCACAAATCGGAAGGCTCTCTGGCCTCCAGATCGTAGTTTTATATTTTAATTTTCAAATACTAGGACCGAAAATTCGCAGACAGTCCGCAGATAGTCAGTATACCTTTTTGGATAAAAGAAATTTATCTTTATTCAGTTGTCGCTATATCATGACGAAATTGATTGATTAGGAAGACCTAATTTATCGAAAACAAAAATACGAATACAAACTGGTGATTTCCTAAATCCTAAGCTATGGTCGTATACTTTTTTGTATTTGAGAACTTTCAAAAGTCGATTAAAATTCAAGTGCAAGTTGTATATTTTTTTCATAAATTTATAAAAATCATTTTCGACATCTAGGGAAGGCAGAAACAAATTTTAGAGACACCCTGTTTTACTTTTCTTTCATCGCATTGCAAATGAAACAAACACAATTTTCGATATTTTCAAAGTCGAGGAAAATACCTTTCATATGGAAAGGCTATCAATAATTTCATTCCTCACGTCGATCATGTATTTCACTTCATGTATAATCACATTTTGAATGAAACATCATGTCCTTATGCCTTCATTTTTTGTACCCCATTAAAAATATGAAATCAGCCAAGCAGAACGTTAAACACCAGTAATGCACCTGCTAGTACATACAATTACAATAAAATTTTGTTTAAAAGTAAATTTTCCATCAATATTTTTGTGAGTAACATGTTAGTATCAAAATCAAAAGTCGTGCTAGTTGTTTATTTTCTTTCTAAAGTCTATCCAATCAAATGCAAATTACACTTTGGTTCAATTAACATGAAACGAGCAATATTTAAATAAAAGTTTTAATTAGATTATTATTACAGCTGAAATTCGTTCTGAAAGTTTGTCATGGATTATCAAATCCAGTATTATTAGGTGAACAAAATTTGGAAAAATTGTATTTATTTTTCATCTTTTTTTTTAGAAAAAGGAATTACATAATTACAAATAAAGACTTTTTTAACTTTGATTTACGCATAGACAGATTTTGTTATTATTGCGATGCTACGAGTGAGATGGAGCTCTGTAGCAAAAAAAATAATAATCCGCTTTACAACCCGTCCGGGTTTCTATTTACTAGTCCCTAGTAGCTTTTCGCTCATATGGATTCTTCTTAGAGATAATTTCGTTGCCGACGTTTTTACTGTCATCATCATCAAACTTTATAGACCGTTTATACCTTTCGGTGTGGGGTCTTCGACCATACCCTCCTATCCCCTGCCAAGGAGATGGTTTGTTCACTTAGTGAAAGTCTCCTAACTCCTAACGTTTTTACTGTGTCATTGGTAAATTACACACAAACCTAGTGTCATCTATGATGTACTAGGGACCCATCAATGTGTTTTACCGGCAGGAATTTTTTGATCACATAATAATAATAATAGTCTGCCTTACAACCCATGAAAGGTTAGAGGCTGGATCATTATTTACTAGTTTTCGCTGTTTGTGGTTCTACTTTTTGAGATCCTTTCATTACCGGAAAGTTTTACTGTGCCAGTGGTAAGCTGTGCGACAAACCCAGTGCCATCTATGAGATGTAACTAGGAGCGAAACTAGTAGGAGTAGAATACCGGTTCTCCCAACAATGCCTTTTCCGGTAAGCCGTGCGATGGCACTAAACTCAACTTCACTCCACGTCTAACGGTAGCTACCATTTTACCATTAGGATTTCTTCTGGTGCTAATTTTATCTTCGCCTAAAGTTAGACTCAGAATTTGTAGACAGAATTCATCGAATATGGGTGACGTCATATTTGTCATTCTTCTATGTAAGATTCGTTGCGGCATCAAATCCATAACTACCCAAATTATGAAGCCTGAGTGTGCCTAAGAACGTTACTTTCATGAAGAAAAAGTCTATATAGAATTTGTCAGTACCAGGATTGAACCCGGATATTCTTGGTGGAAAGCCAGTACGTTACCACTGAGCTAACCCGTTCCTGTAGCAAAAATACAAACAAATCCGGTAATTGAATGAAGAATTGACCAAGAATGACGTACTAGATTACATTTTACATCTTCGAAGTTACGAAAGTGGTAATTCTCAAGGTATTCTCAACGAAAAGCGCGATATCTGTTATCCTCGTAACGTGGATATCACGAACAATCAATTTATTTGATATGCGATTTTTTGGAAAATATACCACTCAGATTGTAGCAAGGCAATTTATTTAAAAGACTATTTGCGATTGCTAATGACGACCATCCTCAACTCAACTTTCAAACTTGATGTTTATCTCAACAAATTAAAAATATTGCTGCAAAGTAAAATCTTCAGAGCAAAGAAGCCAAAGTTTGTGGCCAAATGAGAAGAAATTGCAGGACAAAGTTTGCAGCATGGGCCGAATCGACAGCCTAAAGCAATTGATATTACCAAACATAAACAAATCATTATGACTCCTGCGCTCTTAATTAAATTTTTTCGTAACTCAGTGTGTATGAAACAGTGCGATAAAGGATTTCCATATAACTTTCTCGCACTAATGACGAAGTCGCTTCTATGCAAAAAACGTCGATACGTATGGCTTTCGATCAACATCTCTTGTGACACTAGTATCGAAAATTACTGTTTTGCAATTCACCGACAAAAAACGAGCCTTTCCCTTCGTGTTTACACTTGCGAAAAATTGTCAGCCTGCTCCCTTCTTGCGTAAATAACTATTTTTGAACTTGTGAAACAGCTTTTTCATGCTTGCTACCAGAGACGAAAAGAAAAATGTAATCCCACGGGGCGAAAGCAGGAGCTTTCGCCCCTTGGGCTTACATTTTTCAGCTTTCGTCCCTGGCAAGCATGAAATAGTTGTGTGTCTGGTTTTTACGACTGATTTTAGGCAATTTCGCGTGTTTTTGACCGAGCAGAGCGAGGTCTACATGCGAAAGTTCCTATAATCAGTCGTTCAACACAGATCCACAAAAAATTTTTCATGCAGAGGTCCAAAATCGAGAGAAAATTTATAAAATGTCTACAACACGCGAAATTGCCTAAAATCACTCGTCAAAAACAGACAGCGTGTTTTACGCACTAGTGCAAAAAATTATCGCACTAGTGCGTTAATAGTATTTTGTGGTCCTAGGACGTCAAAATAATATTTAGGACCGAGGTGGAGTAAACGGTTCAAGGCGTAGCCGAGGACCTTGTTGACTCCACCGAGATCCGAAATTTGTTTTTGCTATCCGTGGGTCACACATACTTTTGTGTACAGAGAGATTCAAATATTTCCGACAGTACTACAAATTAGGCAAACAGTACCACAAAGTTACTCGAGGTACACAAAAAAGTTTTGTGCGAAAAGTGACATCGAAATGACGCACGAAAAAGCGAGTTTGTTGTCGGGGAATTGCAAAAAGTAACATTTTTCAATAGTGCGGATACCCCAGTACCAGTCTTGTTTTTAAATTTTTGACGTGTTTTTTACGGAACACAAAAATTTAAACAATTTGTTATACACGTCCCTACTACGTAATCGATAATTTCATAATAGCAGATTATGAATCTCGGGCTAGGGCCCAATGCCCCACACGTCAAAATAGCAATTTTTGCAAGAGTTGCATGCTATTGTAGCTATCGAGGACAGATAAGTAAATTTCTAGATAGATAAATTACAGTAAGTGGTTGGATACTCAGTATTTCCAGCACTTACGTCTAAAATAGATAAAAATGTCTAAAGCAACAGTAAGGGATTTGAAGTGCAATTATCTGTATTAGCCCTATTCGGTGTCTCTTACACTATACGATTGTATGGAGACAATCTTCTCAGTGCTCGCGACCCGATTCGTTCTAAAATGCTGTTCTTTGGCACAATTCGGTGCACTTCAAACGTTTAACTTTTAAGTGAACGTGCAACACTTTTAATAATGAATTTGTTGGTTGTCTCTCGAATTTCAGTCAACTATTCAGAACTATTGGATTCTTAGACATGTTAAATTTTCATAGTTTATTGATGAAAACATGCAACTAGGACCTCCATTCATTGCGTTAATTTCGTTTTACATTGGTCAGCGATGACCCGAGCTGCAGAAGCTGCAGATACATACCAGCAACAGCGAACCACTTTCTATATTACTGCCCTGCCTTAGCAGAACGTAGAAAGCGATGTGCCGCGTTTTATCTTAGGCAACAAATAGCTAGATTCACCAAACGGTTTTTGACATAACTATGCGCACTACCACTACACAAACCAACCAATAAAACCATCCAACCACAACATCATCCAGCATCCAACCTTATCAACACCAACAAACAACCATATCCACATACACTGAACCAACACCCACATCGTCAAACCAACAAAAGCTAACTGAGGAGCAGCACAATGGCCTAAGTGCTCTCATCCGATCATCATCATCAACAAACTTTATAGACCATATTAGTACCTTTCGGTTTGAGGGCTTTATGGCACAACCCCAGAATGGTCAACTATCGCTCTTCATGCCCTCACCCAGAGAAAGCCCCTAGCTTCTAAGTCTGATTTAATTGAATCTATAAACCTTCTCCTTGGTCTATCCCTTGGCCAAACACCCGGGACCTGTGCATCCAAGATACTTTTCGGTAGCCTGTTATTACACATCCTTTGAACGTGTCCGAACCAACGCAGACGGCCGGCCCTTGCCACCTCTCCCACTGAAGAACACCCTACATTTTCCCTAATGCTTTCGTTCCTTATTCGATTATCCCGCTGCTCCTTCCGATTAACTTTCACTATGTTTCTAAGACCTCTCATATGAGTAACTTCCAGGTTATGCAAGAGGTATCCGCAGTCATCCCAACTTTCACTACCGTACAGAATCGTTGGCCTGAAAATTGACCTGTGGATAGCTAACTTTGTTTCGCTACTTAATTCCCATTTGTTGAACACGTGCGACCTCAACTGACTGGCCTACGCGTTTCAAATTTTTCTCCTTTCTTCAAATTCCCCAACAAACTTGTCATCCTGAAAAAATGGTTCCTAAGTAAACCACTCAAACCACAATCGTAGGATCTGGATTGTATAAAAGGCGAGTTGACATAGTCTGAGTATCATTTTATGGCCATCGTTACTGATATACACATGGTCTTAAGATAAGGTGTACTGATGAGTCGTAAACGACGAGATCAGCACTTTTAGTTTTTCGATTTTTGTTAAACAATTGGAAGTAGGATGAAGAATTGTAAGTGGCTTTTAAAGGTTCCTAAGTACTTTGAATTCAGAAACCTTCTCCAACTCCTCCCCATTAAAATTGCAAGCAACCTCCTTCCGAGATTTGCCGACATGCATAACCTTAATTTTCCCTGCACCTATCTTCATCCCGTACTCTTCACATGCTGCACACTGTAAATCTCTGGTATTATCTGCCAAGAGAATCAAGTCATCCGCATAGGCAAGTTATTTCATTATTACCAAACCCAAACCCAACTCGACATTTTCCTGCAAGTTTGCCCGCTTGTCTATGTAAATTATGAACATAAACGGGGAAAGACAACAACCCTGACGAACGCACTCATTAACCTCGAAAGAATCGCAAATGGCACGCAGTAAACTCCCATTGATACCGTACTCGCTAAGAACTCCGAACCGAACAGCTTCTGCCTTGATACCCGATCGAATGCCTTCTCGAAGTCGATGAAGCATAAGTATAAATGCCTGTTCCTTTCATAAATCTTTTCGATAGCCTGAGGCAGAAAATCTGATCTTGACAACCTCTCAGAAGCCTGAAAACACCCTGAATCTCATCCGATCGAATTTTAATTTGCAATTAATTTCTTTTGTATTGAATAAGATCGAATGAACCCAAGAAATAAATAAGGCTGTATTGAAAGCCCTAGATACGCTTGCGGTCATAGTGAAGAAACTGGATCTCACGTGATCAGTGTATGTCCCAAGTATAAGAGAATGAGGCAACTAATGCATGGTAAACCAGAACTAAGTCTCCCTGACCTTAAAATCAACAAATTGAGGGTACGTATCTGGCCACTTTTCTGAGAAGGATAAGAAGACTGGACTGGTAAATTACCCTTAACACACCTCCCATATCATCACGTAGCGTACGTATTTAGGAGATGCACACGCGCCTAGGATATTGGACAACAAATGTATAAATCGAAGGATGTGACGAAAAAATGTTCTCTTTTTGACGAAGTATCTACACCAGTACCGAGAACGCTTTTAATAAATCCAAAATTTTTAATTTCAACCTTAATTACTTCTTTGTAAAATTGTATTAACTCAAATGTTATATAATAAACACCTTCATTATTTATCTATCTATCTATGTCCAAGGTAAGTTGAAACAATAAAGTAAATCTCCACAATCAAGCGGACTTTGGAACAGCGACTTCTTTCACCGAAGAAGGTCTGAAAGATCGACTAAGACCGATTGACTTTCTCAACATTCGTTTTCGCCCTTATCAGAAGTTTAGATATACTTTAAAAAGTTCTTGAAAATTATGATAAAACACACTTCTTGGAAAAAGTATCAACTAAGCTTTCTAGTTGTGGAAAAGAATTTCGGATTGTAAAGAAATGTTCGAATTTGATAGACATATCTTGCTCCACTTCTTTAAGTAGAATTTGTATTCTGACAAAACCATGAAACAGTAGTTGGAAAACATTTATGTCTATACTTTACGTTCTTATTTGTTTAAATATATTTATATGTACCGGCAAATCAGCTGGAATACATTTATATGTACCAGTAAATCAGCTGGATTTATTTTATATTATGTACCGGCAAATCAGCTGGAGCACGTGTAACCGTCGAAAAGATGACCCGTTTTTGTAACCAGACCTTTCAGTTTGGAGATATTTGACAGAATGCTCATTTACTACATCGACTGAAGTAATGAATGAACAATTGACTGCACGTCCACCACGTATACACATAATGAACGTAACGTAATACCCACGGTTACAATTATGTTGTATTACACGGTTGCAATTGTCCACTTTTTTTCAAATAATAGAATTTTTAACTAAATTGCAATTGTAGCATGCACATGCAATGAAAATAGTTTGCTGTTGTGACTGAAATGTTTAAAGTGCAACCTTTGATTAATCAATAAGGTTTTCAACACTGAAACTACCGGAGTCAAATGTTATTGGTTGTTATTACCGGAAGAGTTTGTAATTGTTGCAATCAGATGCACTATGCTTCGACCAGTCGGTTATTTAGTTCATTATCGGCAAAAGGCACTGACGCTTGAACACGGGATAATTAAATTCCACATACTAGCCTGCACTGTTCGAATCAAATACACAATCTGCCGAGACACTGTCGGTAATAAATTTGTCGTCGCAATTTGTTTCCCCAAAATGTTTTAAAATTAAATCGCTTTTTGTTCCATTTTCTTACTTCATAAACAAACTAAATGACAATTACAGATTATTGAAAATTGTAAATAAAGCAAAATTTACCTTTTTTTGTGATATTCGTCAGCCATTTTTTTGATGAAATGTCAAAACATCTCTACCGAACTATTGTTATATCACTTGATTCACTTTCTAATAACGTAAAACATTTAAAGTTATTGTTTTAAAGGCCAATCGCTAATGACCTACCAAAATTTTCACTTACAAAGACTTCAAAAAATGTTAAATTGAATTGAATGTTTTTACAGCCGTTGCTATGGTTTTGTAGGTTTTTATGTATACATATATATTCATATTAATCTCTCTCTGTATAGCTCTTGTATTATAGGCAATCATGCGCATTGACAAATTTCGAAAATGTAAATAATGGAAAGGTTGAAGCCAAAATATGTTTTCAAATTTTGAGCGCTTTCGATTTCAATATAAAAATTGTAATCGCACTTCAAACCGCCATTATGAGAGAATGGTAGTTTTTGATACAAGTTACGTATGAAGGTACTTTAACACACTACATGTGCGATTGCCGATACGAGCCGAAGGCACTTCGGAAGCGTTAAGCTACCAGCATACGTAACGCGTATTAAAAAAAGTTTTTTGCAATTTACCGACAAAAAACGTGATTTTCCCTGTGTGTTTGTTTCACTTGCGAAAATTTGTTGGAAATTCCAATTATTTTTTTCGCACTAGCGCTTTAGTGCAGTAAAAAAATTTTGTCGCGGAACGGGTTAGCTTTCCACCAAGAATACCCGGGTTCAAGCCCGGTGAGGATAAAATTAAGTATAGGATTTTTCTTCAATTTGTAGCATGAAAGTAACGTTCTAAAAGTGGGTAACGAACCGTACACAGAAGAACGACATGTATGACGTCACCCATACACGATGAATTCTGTGTATAGATATCTGAGTCAGATTAATGGTTGCTCACACAAATGCCCTGGAAAAAGGTATTTCAGTTGTGTGCACTTACGGGCTCATTTAGAATAAGCATAGTTAAGTCGGAGGCTTGAAGATGTATCGTAATGTCCGGGCCCAAAAAGCGAGATTCATTTGGCGTGTACGGCTTGTGCCGGAGGCTAGAAAATGTATCGTGGTACGTGTGCTCAGACGACGAGGCTTATTCGGCGTACCGGTTACAACTATGCGTTCTGAAATGGGAACATTCAAATGTAAGAATCTAACTAAAACAGAATACATGACTAGGTGGAATGATAGAAGAGTAACGGGGAAGGAACAAAGGATCATAGTTTCTGTGTTTCAAGGCCAGTTGGCCGCCTCGACCAGAAAATCTAGTGTGAAAAATGACCTCATGCGACACCGAACTGACGCACGAAAAAGCGAGTTTTTTGTCGGTGAATTTTTTTGCACGTGCGGCGTCGATTTCAGTAGAGGGCAGCTGCCCCTTCATAAATAAGTCAAAGTTCGAAGTCGATCGTGATTTACATAATAAAAAAAAACTCTTCTAATGTACAAATTTTGAATTTCAAACCGGTGTATCTGTGTTTTTCGTGTGTTGGGGTCTAAATAAGAGAAATCTGTAAAAAAAAAATTGTCCTACGTCTGATCTCAGAATAACTTTGACCGATTCTAATAATCCTTTGTTTTCCTGAAAGGTAATCGAAAAAGTGATTATAATAGGAGGGGCAGAGAATCGTGTATTTTAAGTTCAAAATGATTTTCTTAAAGAAAATCTTCGAATTATCTTTTTTTTATATCTAATGACTTTCTTCTTTGTCTTTCTTTGTCAATTTCTGAGGATTTTCTATCATTGTTACACGATTTTTTTTAATTTTCTTTTGATTTGAAACGATTTTCTTTGATTTTCAGGGATTTCCTTTGATTTTCACGTTTGTCTGCCACTCGTTATGAGATGGAATTTAAGTGGCCAAAAACAACGTAAAATCATTTTCGTTTTCATCTGTGCGAAATAAGAACGAAATTGGCTTTTGAAGGTTTTTTGAAAGACTTCGATCTCATGAACACATCAAAAATAAATTAGGCAAAATCGGTTGAGTGGTTCGGGCTGTGGTTAGGACCCCACAGGGGCCTAACTTGCGCTACGTGATCCGACGCGATAGTTGGTGATTTTTCAGCAACACAACAACGAAGCTTTGTCAAGTCCTTCATAGAAAGTTAACATTGCATTCCCCTTTTTAGAATAACATCACAGAATGGGGCGAAAAACGCAAAAAAATTCCTAATGAACCAAAAAAATACAAAATCGAATGTTTAAATGCGAAAGGAAAAATTGATCTTCATCGCTTTAATTGCCTTGTTGTTGAACGTAATAACGGAGTCCAAAAAACAAAAGCTTCAAATCAGCTTTAGTCTCCGGGCGTTAATTCATGTCGCCTTTCATTCACGCAGGTCAATAGAACTACACGGTTATTTTAATCTTTGCGTCTAAGAGAAATACACACAGAACAGTTTTCGACAATAGAAAATTGCAACTTTTAAAATCTGATATTGCACCTCAGATACTACTTAGTCATTGCTAAACAACGTTCGTATTGTTTTCGTATAGCTATTTCATCGAGATAAAAATACTGATTTTCACATTCCGTATGTCGTATGAGAATTTGTACGAGTCCCGTGGGTCCACCTAAAAATATGTTCAAACCAGGGCCTGTTGTCTGTGAAATTTGAATGAAACTCGTTCATGCTCAAGACAAATTGGTTTTACTATTTAACTGATAGGTCATGATTTACTTTTCATCTTCCATGGATAGCTAATATTGTCAAACTGTAGAACAATCGGTGGTGTTACAATGTGTAATTGTCGATTGAGTTGAAATTACGAAAGGAATAATTCTGAAATTGAATCTGAAAGGAAAAATTTTCCATGTTTGGGACCGAAACCCAGAACCTTCCCCTTGATGGGACGGTGCTCTTACCAATTGAGCTACAGTGGACATTTCCGCTTCAGACCTAATTTTGAACCGTTGTTACAATTACTAAGGAGCCAGAAATGATAAATCTAAGCCAAAGCATGTGTATTTTTATGTTGATAATATGAGCTCTTATGCACTGATATTACCTGCTACTAACATTTTACGCGCGCTTTGTGCAACCTACATTATAGAGTGTGTGTCTGTTCACCGTTTCATAATTACGTGTCCCTCTATTTTGTACATCTGATTGACGACCAATTCGATGCCATCTAATGTACAGCACCACCCTGGCAAGGGTAAGGTTCTGGGTTCGGATCCAAGTCTTGGCAAATTTTTCCTTTCAGTGGTAACGTACTGACTTTCCACCAAGAATATACGGGTTCAATCCTGGTGGGAACAACTTTTCTATAGAATTTTACTGCAAAGCATGAAAGTTCCTAGGCACACCCAGGCTTCATAATTTGGGTAGTTGTGAATTTGGTGCCGAAACGAATCGTAGAAGAATGACAAATATGACGTCACCCATACTCGATGAATTCTGTGTACAATATATGAGTCTAACTTTAGGCGGAGATAAAATTAGTACCAGAAGAAATCCTAATGGTAAAATGCTAGCTACCGTAAGGCGCGGTTCGGAATTCACGTTAAGTATGTGGTACAACAATGCCTGCCGGTAAAATATATCGAAGGGGGGAATTGGTATTCTAAGCCCTACTAGTTTCCGCACCTAGTTCATCGTAGATGGCACTAGGTTTATGTGCAATTTACCACTTCGGTAACGAAAGGATCTCTAAGAAGAATCCATATGAACGTAAAGCTCATAAAAATTGCGGGACTAGTAAATAAGAAATTGACTAGCATCTGATCCCGACGGGTTGTAATTATTATTGTTAAGAAATATGTGTTCATGAGAGCCCATATTGTCGGCATAAAAACACACATGCTTTGGCTACATGTAAGTAATTGTAACAACGAAGTGGAAATGCCCATGGTAGCGTAATTGGTAAGAGCACCACCCCGGTAAGCTGAAGGTTCTGGATTCGAGTCTTAGTCGTGGCAAACTTTTCCTTTCAGATTTAATTTTTCCTTTCGTAATTTCAACTCAAGTTTATATCCTAAATTCATTTCAGTCACTGTTAACTGAAAAAATAATTTAAAATGTAATTGTCGACTGTAATTGTCGACTGTAATTGTCAATGCGTTGCCGGTTTCCAACAACGGTTTCTTGATAATAACACAATTAGAATTTTTATGGGTCTCCGCCTTGGCGCTACAATTTGTCACACACACATCTGTCGTTGCGCTGCCGACGTATCATTCAACGGAGTACACGGAATGAGTTGTCCCAAAAACATAAGTAAATACTCTCGCCACGCCGAGATAAATGACATCTTGCATCGGGCCCTCTCATCCATCAATGTACCCTCAAGTTGAGGTGGTTCCAGGATTATGTCGTACGGACGGCAAACGTCCTGATGGTTTGACATTAATTCCGTGGGCGAACGGCCGGCTACTTATTTGGGACGCAACCGTTCTAGATACTTTGGCTAGCTCATGCATCCGTAAAACATCATCTCGCGCTGGCGCCACGGCCGAACTTGGCAGTGTGACGAAGCAAAAAAATTACGAAAATTTGAAACAAGAAAATTACACATACGTTCCTGTTGCACTGGAGTCATTTGGTGCATGGGGCCGGGAGGTAAAAGATTTTATCAAAAACATAGGCGAAAAACTGAACAATTTGACCGGTTCAAACGTTTTTTGTCATTTCTTGCATCAGAGGATTCCACTCGCAATACAACGCTTCTTGTATCACGAAATTACTACGAGCTTCAACGAGTTTGGAGGAAATGTTTTACGAATTGTCAAAGCGACCCCACGAAAATTAAATTGAATATTAATTTCTTTTTTCTGTTTGTAAATGAAATCTAATCGGTTCTTTGCACGACCTTATAATTCTCTTCCTGTAATGTGATCGCCCGAAACAAGATTTTGATAATTCAGAAAAAAATTTCGCAAACAGGATAGGTTCTGGAACGACGAGGTACTTGCAATTTTGGAAATTTCTGATAATTATAAGTTACAGTTACACTTTCACTCGGTTTGTGGACCAAACGATTTTGCCTTGGGTTTGGCGCGATACTGTCATCGTGCCTATCTCAATGAGTGAAAGTCATTGGCGGTGCAGGGAAATCAAGGTCGACGAGTGAACGAGTGATGGCAATACGCAGAGCAGATATGATACGTGGCTCGGCCCTGCTTTGATTGAAACCCATGCAACGTCATTAAAGAAGAATATGGTGGGCTTGTCGATTCGGTTCAACCGTAACAAATGCGACCGGCCGTCCGACCTTTTGATGACAGTGGGATATCGCGCTTCACTCTAGAACTGCTAGCAAAGGGATCAGTTGTTCACCCGGAGTGGTTTGCTTATGGCGTGAGGTGAACGAAGGATTTGATGATGATGAAGGTAGGAACAAAGGACCATTGAGTCTGTGCTCCGCGGTCAGGAATGACCAGCCTTGGACTGAAAATCTATCTAAGTTACAGATTACTGCAGAAGAGATGGAAATTATTTGCTAGTAACACCGTATTTCTAATCGCTCTTCAAAAATTGCAAGAACTGAACAGTGCCCTGTGGACACTAAGTTGTCTTTGAAGTTGTATACCGTATTTCGTACACTAATTAGTGAAGAAAGTGACGACTTTTGTGAAAATTGTCTTAGCCAGCTTTTTAGGAGCACATATAAGGAACATTCGGAAAAGTCACGCTGCAAGTTTGTAACATTACTGACATTGCTTTGCAAGTGTCAAGTCACAAATCATTTCACAAAAATAGGTTCTTTACACTATTTCAATTCGTTCATTTTCAAAACGCATGTGAAATATTTTTTGAATTGAGGCTCTCAGTAAACATTTCACTAGAAAAATAAGTTTCAAAATCATCAAAAGATTTTCCGCTCATACTTTTCAAGTTGTCTTTCGGTGAGATCAATCCAAACTTTTTCCGCGTTCGTAGTGTTTGAGTATAGTTTTCGCAAAGAAAAATTAACAGTGACATTAAGCAATTTTAGTCAATAGCTTCAATTAGCTTCAATGGAACTCATTCATAAGTGAAGAATTAAAGTGAAAAGTTGAAGATGCAAGAGCGAAACGTACTTAATATAATTTTCTCTCACATCCAGACTAATATACTTCAGCCCCACAGTCTGGAGTATATTGCTCTGGTATGAATTTGCCCCGTACTTTGCTCTCTAAAATATCTCCAAAGTCACAAAGTTTGAGATTAAAGCTAAAACGGAAACTTATCCAAGAACTCAACTAAAAGTGCAACGAATTTGTTTCTTTAAATTTGCTGGAGGATTGTGTTAAATAAAATGAAAATATTTAATTCAAAAAAGTAATAAACTAATGTGGGGGAATTCTCATAGGAAAATAATAAAAAAATGTTAATATCGATCCAGTTCGAATCGTGTTGGGAAGATACGAAAGAATACGATGTCGATGTTGCTTGTAATCGATTGTTGGAGACCCATATTATCATGAATAGTAGAATTTCATACACCAAAAAAATTTGTTCTGTTTTCGGTTTACAAGAATTTTAAAGTTTTTTGTGAAAAGACGTTTTACTAAATAGTTGTAACTAAACACATAAATGTTGATGTCTTGTGGAATGTGAATTAAGGTGAAAATTTGATCAACTTGGTGTGAAATATAACATTTAGTTTCAATGTAACTCATTCATATAAATCAGATATAGAGATACTTTCACGATATAGTGAAAAATTGAGGATAAAAATAGCCATACATTGGGGATGAAGCAAAGCGAAAAGTGCAAAGAATTCGTTTGTTTGAAATTCCTGTTAGATGTGACAAATACAATTCAAATCTGGAATTCCATCAAAGAAATAAAATTTCACCTTCTAAGTCGGTGTTAAAGAATTTTCATAGGAAAATATAAAAAAGAGATTATTAATATCGATCCATTTCGAATCGTTGAGAAGAAACGAAAGCATACGAAACCATCAGCGACCAAGCAATAACTTGAAAACTTTTTTTTATGTGTTTCTACGTCCTCTACTTGCTCACTTCATTCCAGATTCTCTTGAAATGCCTATCGTTGGAGTATAGTAGTAGTATTGTAAATAATAGTACTAGTAAGACACGTTGGGCATTTTACTGAATGGCCTCGGTGAAAAGCTCGTCTGTGTAAACATCATTTTATTTATTTGCGGCCTGTATTCTGAAAAGGTTCTGGAACGGCATGTCCGTATAAAGAATTATATGTGTGTGAGCGAAAATCATTTGAAGCTTTTTTCATATTCGGGGTAAACGATCGCGTCACTGACGTCATAATGTCTATTCATAATCAGGTTTATTATCGTATTAAATAGAGCAGAAACTGGAATATATACAAAACAAACGGGAGTTCATTTCTTATAGTCGGCATGATGAACATTGAATATTCGTTCATCAATGAGTAGTGTGTCATTTACTCTAAAACTCATCTACGCCAACGTTTTCAGCACTTTTGGATTTCTGTACCGTTTTTAAGTTTGTACTTACAATGGCAGGATTCGGCAACATCGTTTAAATTGTGTTGCGACGAATCAAGTGGCAAAACGTTTAATAAACTTCGTATTATAATTCATATCGTTTATGAAAATGTTGTGTGAATTCGCCAAACTATATTTAAGAAAGCGAACAAATTGATCCAGATATCGCATCCTTGCTAATGGAAATCAAACGAATTCTTCGAAAAATGAGACATTTTTGTTATTAGGAATTCGAAATAAAACACTATTGGCGAAAAATTAAAAAGTTTATTCAAAATTATTCTAAAGGAAATGCTGTAGTAGTGAAGTTTGTTTAATTTCAATCGATTTATATTGAATGATTTACTGTGTATGAATGAATACTAACAATCGAAATAAAGCCATTAAGGCGATCGGCTGTGCAGCCCAAAATCATATAAAGCTTTAGATTCGCACACTCATGCAGTGGAGAAAGTTTACAAGACTGAAAACAGCTACTGGACATTCGCGTGCGCGAAGAATGCTTTGCTGTGGCCGAAGAAAGGTAAGTCAAACGAAATAATGTTAATTTTATTCGAAAACAACAAACTGCAGTTTCGTATCAAATTCTGTCGATACAGAAGAAAAACAATTGAACTACTCGCTTGATTCAAGGTCACATTCCGTCCTCTGTTCATCAATTCATTTTTTGAAAACTTGACATGTCATTGCCCCCGTGCGAAGTCGAGCTTATGTTTTGGTATAGTTATATGGTTCATCTATCGAGTCGATAGTTTCAATAGAATTTGTAAACAAAAGTTCAAATGTGGAGCGATTCTGCCGAAATGTTTCTCATTCATTCATGTTGGTGGAAGAGTCCCTTTCTTTCAATAATTGAAAAATAATTCTCAAAGGCACCGTCGCGTCGTCGTCATTATTGTTAGCAATAGTCGACTTTCGTGTGTACATTTGCAAAAATCAGTTGACATAATGACATTACAACCTAATGTCGTTAAAGACCGTGACATCTCCACCCGAAACCGATACACGGATAAACCGGAAAATCTTCTGTCAACCGAAAAGAAAATTTTCATCAGAAAATCCTTGAAAAAATGCTAATATTCCTGAATTATGAGAATGAACGAGAGACTCTTCACTGAGAGAAATGCTTTTATGACAATTCTTCATAATGTTTTCAGCTACCACACACTTATTTAGATTACTATATGAAATATGATTACAACATAATATATTTGATGCGTTTGCTTAATAATGTAAGTTTGTCGCAATCATATTATTATGTTCGGCCCCACGGGTCCCATGTTTGAACCCGAGTTCACATTAATCATGTTTTGTTTCTTGAAGTTATTTTATGACTTTTTGTAAAAGTACAATCGTTACCCCAAGAAAGAAATATTCAATCTTTTCCTTCAGTACTTCCTTAACACTATGTATTACAAACGATTCGTTTTGTCCTTCCTAGATCAAGGAGACAGTCTGATGGTAGAAATGTTGTAGTACTAAGAAAAACTGCTGCCTGCTGCTGTTCAACTCAGCACCAGGTTTGCTGTTTTCTACATTCTAACATTGAAGGAGGGCAAACTTGAAAAGCATTTCATTCGCATCGCATCTTTTATGATGTAGAAAGATGTTTCCAAAGCTATAAAGGAGTGGCCAAAATTTTCGTCTTCATTTTAGACTCAGATTGATTGATATACATTGTTCTAACGTTCCTTATTTCGAAAAACATTCCACAAATAAAACGCCAAGGTGGTAATAAATGTACCAATGACAATAATATTCAGACTAGATTTACGTAACCATCAGCTGAAGCAAAAATGAAAAAACGTAATTTATGCACATTTGAGTTGTTCTGTTGAATATACGCAATTCACCTAAATTTTATGTAATCCACATAAATTTTACGAATGATTATTGTGTTCCATATGGCTCTAGGACAGACAAAAAACCCCTGGACAAAAAAACCCCGGATAAAAGATCCCCGGGCAAAATATCCCCATGGGGGTTATTTTGTCCGTTTTTTAGTATAATTATTAATGAAGTGATGTGAATGTGTTTGATGCGGGCAGGGTGAGTAATGAAGTTTATAGGAACGGGTGCTCTGCCCCCAAACCCCCGCGCCTGCGGCGTCTGCCCCTTAGACCCTGCAAGGGGGAATATTTCTCCCTTGACCCCCTTATTGCGGGGGCTGCCGCCCCTCGACCCCGTTTTTTTTTATATTCCAATATCTACATGTACAATAATGAGTTTTTTTGTCCGGGGTTTTTTTGTTGGAGGTTTTTTTGTCAGGGTTTTTTTTCGGGGTTTTTTTGTCCAGGGGTTTTTTTGTCGGGAATTTTTTTGTCTAGGGTTTTTTGTCCGAATGCCGTTCCATATGAAAGAAAACTCTACATAGCTCAGTTGG
This sequence comes from Pseudolycoriella hygida, assembly GCA_029228625.1. NCBI lineage: Eukaryota > Metazoa > Arthropoda > Insecta > Diptera > Sciaridae > Pseudolycoriella > Pseudolycoriella hygida. The sequence goes on along the minus strand of CM055406.1, from coordinate 43,194,084 downwards.
AATTAGTCATTTATTTAATGCCAAATACTTCGCATACCAGCATCGGGCAGCATTATCAATGGCTGCAAATTTTACGTAATTTACCAACACTACTAAACATTTCGCATTTTACTTTTGCTTCAATTTCTGTTAATTTTTTGTCAAAGACTGCCAGTCTATATTTATAGTATGTCACTGAAATGTACTTTATTTTTCAACGAAAATTGTTTGAAGATTCTAGAGATATTCTCGTTGCAAAACATAAATTTCATCGATTTGTGTAAACATTATGTTCAGGATTCATACCCTCTTCAAAAAAACAAATTATTGACAATGCATTTTAAACCATTTTCTAAAACATTTTAAATTCGCTATAAGTACATAAATCAATGAATTCTCAATGCATATGTAAACATTGCAAATCAAAGACACATCACATGGATAAACAAAAGAACACTCCTCTACAAAATACGTGTAAAATCGAACGATTTCGTTCAAATGGCAAAGACAAAAGGACAAAGTTATTAAATCAAAGAACAAATCGTTCTGTTGACATTGTGTAGTTTTCATACCATTTAAAACTGCAACAAAAGATCAAATAAGAATATATAATATATTTCTCTAAATTATTGATTTGTATAATAGCGATCGCAAGGAAATATTTCTGGAATTCGTGTTTAACCCGATGGACATGTTTTGTGAATGAAAATCATTCATTGCGATTAAAAAATTTGAGTTGGCAGAATTGCAATTATTTATTCCCTTTATCACGGAAAACAACATTTATATTTCATGCAAACGTTAATCCTTCTTTAATGATTGCAAAAACCATTATAGATCTTCCGAGAAAACGTTATGCTAAACTTGGCAACCGAGTAAAACAAAGTTGACATGAATCCTGTACTATTATGTAGTAAAATTCAATGTGGTCTCTCAAAACATCGTTTCACAAAAGCTCTGTCTGGTATTTTTTTTTACTACGAACATACTTTTACTCCGTAAATGAAAATATTACCAACACATTGAACCTCTCCATTAATCCTTTTCAATGCCTTCACCAAATTTTACTCAAAAGAGAAAACTCTGAGTAGACAAACTTTCTCATCCACAAACACCCACTCATGTGCGCATGCATTTACCAAACAAGATAATTATTATTCTCTATGTTTTCCACCCTTGAAAAAAATGATTTTACTCCAAATTTGATACATATATCGAGTACGAGACAAAATCGGCGCCATGTTTGTCCTTGTATAGTGAACAAACGTTTATCATTTTTATTTTAACGATTTCTCTATCGCAATGAACTATAATAAATTGCAATTTCATCTGCAAATGATTCATTCATTTGATTCGATAGATGTTAATGACAATTGTGGCATAAGATTTACAATCAAATTGAAAAAAATAGAAGACAATTTCTCGTGAATGAAAGGTTAAATTATAGAAAAAAAAGTAGATTTTAATATTTTATCGGTTTTTTTACTGTTTCATCAGTGGTTTCGTTTATATTGATTTAAAAGTTTGTGTCATATATTTATATACTTTTGGATTGAATGAAATGCAAGTGGTTTTCAGTCACTGACTCAGTATTAGCAAGTCTTTTTTTGGTTCAAATATTTCAATTACAAATTTAGCTTTAATGTGTGATAGTACGACTACTGGCTGCTTCTTTTCAAGTAAAAAGGTGAGAGTTAACATTATTTTATTCACCCTAACTCACCAAAAAAATTATTGTTATAATTTTAAACTTTTTTAATAAAAAAAACTAATTAACATCAAGAAACATCAGTTATACTTATATGTGCGCAATAATGTCTGCGTTGATTTGTGTAAAACTATTTATTTGTCTGTAAATGTAGAATTAATGGCATCGAAAAATGACGTACCACGGTGTGTATTCAATTATGTGAACAATTTTATAGTCGATTAGGGGATGTTACATTAGATAAAAAAAACGTCAGGTCACTAATGTAAACATACAAAATTAACGACGTTCACAACAATCATCAACGAAAAGGTAGAGGGTAGAGGATATGATGTTGCTCTCTTGAAATGGAATTAGGAAATTAGGAATTTAGAGACGATAACATATTAATTTGTAATTTGGAATCGTATTTATACACAAAATCTTGTTGCGTTCGAAATTAAAAAGCGAGTTCAGTTCAGACTAGGGATTGCAACCGGGTTTTTCGTAAAGGTTATGCATGTAAGGGACTGGTCATCATTGTATGTATGGTCGAGGAGTCATATCTTGTTAAAAAGTTATAGAGATTTCCGACAAGCCGCGGAAGCAAAGAATACGGGGTAACCGCTTCTGTGCTGTAACGACGATAGATGTCAGAAATTCCTTTAATAGCGCAAGCTGGATGGAGATAGCCAAGTCGTTGAATGCAATGAAAGTTCCCGATTTCCTCGCAGGATGCTGAAAAGCTACTACGAGTACTAACTTACAATACTAATGAAGGGAAAAAGACAGTAGACATCACAGCTGGAGTACCACAGGGATCCATATTACGACCAACGCTGTGGAATGTAATGTATGACACAGCGCTGCGGCTGAAACTGCCAAGATGCGCTAAGACGATTGCTTTTGCCGACGACTTGATCCTCACAGTATCCGGAACGTCGAAGATGGAGGTGGAGGTAGTTATGATGGAGACGCTAGAAACTGTCGAAAACTGGATGACAACGGCAAAACTGAAGCTGGCCCACCTGAAAACCGAGATCATGCTAGTGAGTAACTGCAAAAAAACTGAACGTATTGAACATCGACGGGGAAGAAATTACATCCACTCGCCAATTAAAATACCTTGGAGTTATGCTGGACGACCGCAGAAATTTTAATAGTCATGTGGACTACACGTGCGAAAAGACAATGAAAGCCCCGCAGCACTGGCGAGAATAATGCCAAACGGCTTTGGGCCGCGCAGCAGCGAAAGGAGGCTCCTAGAAGAATTCAGTGTAAAGCTGCATTTCGTGCGAAATTTTTTTGCAAATTTACCGTGAAAATACGGTAAATTTTCGACAATTTTCGCACGAAACAGAGCTCCAGATCAAAGCCCTCGTTTATTGCGAATAAAATTTTTTACCTGTTAAAAACAATCCCTAAGATTTGACTCCCTCACCAAACATATAATGACCACCAGACCCTCATATGCATAACGCTTTTTAATTTTGAACGCAACAAGATTTTGGGCATTAATACGATTCCAAATTACAAATTAATGTCCGCACGATAATATCAGTTATTTGCGATGCAAACTTAAAAAAAGAAAGTTTTAAATTTGTTTGACACAGTTGATTCGATTCCAACTTCAAAAGAAGAAACTTAAAAGTCGTATTCTTTTCATTTAAATATTATTTCACAAAAGTGGTTCCTGAAAAAACACGCCTAGGCCCTGATGTCAGTGCAGAGTAGATGTGAGCGGGTCGACTAAAAACCCAACCCGAACCCGAAACAACTTGTCGGGTCGTGTCGGGGTTTTGAATATTTTTTTGTCGGGTCGGATCAGTTCGGGTTTTAATTTTCGTTTTTTTCGGGTATGGTCGAGTTTGAAGACTTTACCTAACAAAACCCGACCCGACCCGAAAAAATAAGTTATTTTCTCAAAATTGAGTTTAAAAAACATTTAAATTGAAATCTTTTTGAAAAAAGTTTTGGGTTCGGATCAGGGTTTCGGCTTCGGTTCGAGTTTGATTTTTTATTTTGATTCGGGTTCGGTTCGGGTCCCACTTAGAAAAAAAATTCGACTAGCACACCTCTAGTGCGGAGTATCGGTAAGGGATAAACGTTGGACTATTGTGGCACGAAGCGTCATTAGCAAATTTTCTTCGACCTATACATGCATAACATCAGCCCAAGTACTGGGCCGTAACTTGATATGTCTGATCTTCTTACAACAACGACCGTTCGTCTCTCCGTTGTGATTGGACTAGCTACTTAGTACTTTAAAAGTTTTCAAATCATATGACAACTATCCGTTGTCAGTGGATTACCTGTTTTGTTTGAATTGTGACGGATGATTCATTCCTCAAACAAGATGGAAGCGTTGTACACGTTAATTTATTTGCATCTCTTGCATTCACGTTCGCTTTCCAACGTCGATGAAACTGGTTTGGATCTCCATCGGCGTATTTGCATCGGCAACGACTTTCGCTTTCAAAATGCGTTAATCTTTCATTCTTCTAAGTTCGAAACGGAGTCCATCTGGCGGTACGATACAAAATATATAATACTATAATATACAATATCGATTGGCTGAAGTAGCTAAGTATTTCTTTTAATTGTAGCGGTCTCGGAATATACAAAACAGCAATGAATTTTTCAACTTAAAACCCTTTCATAGCCAGAAAGTATATTGTTTACAATACTTTTGACTGCAACGCGGAAAATTATTTGAAAGATTTGAAAATTATTTTAGAAGTGATGTAATTTCTTAAGAGTTACGATTTTGGTGTCAGAGGTAAAAATGCAAAAGAAATACTAGAAAGAAAAGTGAGATTTTAATGAGAAAAGTCTGAACTTACCATATAATTAGGATTGCCTCTTGAAAAAAGAAATGCTTTGATGTGAAGAAACGCTAAGTAATTGATGATTTTAAGTGCTGCTGTGCCTAACAGTTTCCAATTTAAAGAAAAACGTTTCACCAATTTCACCAATATATAATATTTAAGCAACTCCTTTCACATCCAAATAATTCGCAGAGACTTTAAAATAAATTGGATGCTATTTTTGTTTGCAGAGATTATAATCTCGATTAAAATCGGTTCTGAATCAGCAGAGCAAATATATCAACATAAGACCTCTTTAATATTCATATTCGGGCTTCTGCATTCCAAATACGTCTTCAATCTGATATCTATGATATCTAGTGCTTTGGTGTAAGCGTAAGCGGAGTCAGTTGGTCCTTAACGAGGGTAAATGCAAAGTGATATCTGTTTACAGAATCCGTCACCACATCAATTTTCAATAAGAGGTTGATCCGGTGTATTTGTCTCGAGTTACCGAAATCCAAGATCTCGGGGTATGGTTGGATATGATGTTGACATTTAACCGGCACATTGACTTGCATGTCCCATGCTGGGATTTGTGAAGCGAACATGCAAGCAGTTCACGGACATTCGAGCTCTGAAAAATGTATATTTTGCTCATGTGCGAACGCTTCTGTTGTTTGGGATCACCATGGCATATCGTATGTGAACAATATTGAATCGATCCATAAAAAGTTTCTCATTTTGCTCTGATAAGGATCGTACGTCGTCGGGACAGTGCGTTTCATCTTCTTTGGAGAAATCGATTGGGATCGAGCCACTTTGGCGTAGGAGAATCAATTTGTCAAGTATCAACCCTAATTTAGACAAACCACATCCTAGTTGATGCTAATGTCGGTAAAAGAAACGACCACGGTTTTGAAAATCAATCGTAAAAAATCGGTTATGCTTCCTAGAGGTGTATTTGAAAACGTAACAAAGGGTTGATCTCTTTGCTAGTCTAGCAATTAAACACTTGTTTACGGACATAACCAAAGACCCGTGCGTATCAGAACAGATGTGGTAAACAGAATAGATATTGCGAAAAGAGTCGAACGTATCTAAATATAGAAATAAGCAAACTATCCAATGTTTTATGTTCTTTTATAACTATGTGAAAGACCTTACCGAAGTACGTCTCAGACCATCAAATCTAGAAATGGTTATATACAAGGATTCGGTCATTTTTCCCTAAAACCCTGAAATCCGTGTTCTCTAAAATTTTATTCTCTACAGCTTTGCCGTTGGAAGCGAATTTCTCACTCTTGTAGTTAGATATATGTAGATATATGTGTCATCCCTCCCAATTCTAGTAGTGGTCATATCCCAGGATAAGGCCATTTTTCCCTAAAACGCTAAAACACATTTTGTCTAAAATTTTATTCTCTACAACTTTGCTTTTGGAAACAACTTTCTTACTCCCATGGTTCTAGAGATATGGGTCATCACTCCTAATTCTAGAAGTGGTCATGGGACATTTTTACCCAAAACCCTGAGATACGTGTTATCTAAAATTGTATTTTTATACAACTTTGCCTTCGGAAGCAACTTTCCATATTGCATAGTTAAGGAAATATAGACGAAAAACCATTTGCTTTCGTCCATTCAATTGGTCCCAGTGCCCAGATCCCTGATCCGATTTCTACAAGAAAAAATTTACCAGTTTTGTGAGATCAAATTCATTCATTTGACACCAAAATGGACAATTCCCGTGCAATACTTGCTGAGATAATTTCGAAAAAGATTCACCGACCCTCGAAAATCCATGTTTTTGGACACTTCTTCGACCATATCTCCGGAACTACTCGGCAGATTTATCTCATCTTCGAACTTGAATCATGGAAGGCATGTACCTTTCGGGGAAAAAAGTTTAGGGTGATCGGTTGAGCCGTTTGGAAAAAAAAGAGGAGACCGACATCTCGATCTACCCCATGTTACAATAAAATTGTTTGTAGTAAACGTATATTTACTTCGTACTTCGTGCGGGTCCAATAACACAGAAAATTCGAGTGACACTCTGCTTCGGACTAAGACCTTATCGGAAACAGACTGTTGGAAAATAGATGTCATAATATCAAGTTTCGCACCACTAACAATTGGTGTCCCGCAAGGATCTTTCCTTAGATCGACAGTTTCGATGCTGAGATCTAGTTAACTATGTATTATCTATAATACTTCCATTTATTCCTTCTTTATGCCTTATTGGCTCAACAGGAAGGACAGGAATTATTAATAAATGATATATTTGATGCGGAAATAAAATAGAAATGAAGAATGAATAGAAGAAAAATAAATGAAATAGTTCAAAAACGGAAACGGATTCCATATATATTTACGCCTTACAATGAATCAATGGAGATCAAAAACCAGGAATTGAAATGAAATAGCAAAGACACAGTTCATATTAGCAACTCACGATTCTATTTCCTTTGAATCTTCTACCGAATGGAATATGATAGCAAGGGGATATTGATTTCTCAATGGCCGTCTATCATGTACCAATAGATGATGCTTAGTGCCGTCTATCAGAGCGTTCCTCGAACTACAATACCGCTTATAGAACTCAATTGCGTATGTTGTCTTCTCAGATTCTTCTATAAAACGACGAAATGCTTAGGTGCACCAAAAATGATTGCAATAAATTTTCCAGAAATGATAGACGATTTAGGTCTGATTTACAATTATATTTCCAATATAATTTGATGGTGTAAAGTATAATAGTTGATGTAAGTAATATAATTTCCAATATGCTTGTTATCCAAATGAGAAATAAAATTTTAATATTCAAATTCAGCTGGAATCTGAATATCTTACAAAACTTTATAAAGCAAGAAAAAGTACGGTTTCAAATGAAGCTCAAATCTAGAATGAATACAATATTATTTAGAAATCTTCTTCTGAGGCGATCTCTACCCCACTTAATTTAATCATGGCACTCTATTTCACGTAGATTTCGACGGTTGCAAGAATCCGTTAATTTAAATATGAATGGTGGCTCTACTAGCGTAAATAAATAAGCGCGGTAGATGGTTTGAATAATTTTTGTATTGATTGCTAAATGTTAAATTAAAAATATATTCTTTTGCATGTGTGACGGACGGGCGATAGAATATCGTCACGTTACATATCGCCCGCGCGTACGTACACATCTCGTGTGTATTGGGGTATGTTGAAATATATTGATTAATCGATGTAGCTTGAAAATCCGTTATTTAAATGTAATCAATGTTGGTGAATGTCGTTTTTTTTTAATTTTTGCTATATGGCTTCATTTTTCCTTTATTGCAATTTTTATATTTACAGCTTTGTCCCTTCCCTTTGTCAAAATGTATTTATTTTCTATATATTTTACTGTTTTTAATTATGAAAGTTATGCACAATTTTATTGTATAAAGGAATGCTCTTGCATAACCGGATTAATGAATAACATTGAATTGAATATGAATTTGCTATTATTTTGGTAGAATGTTTCCAAACATTGGCCAGGTATTGTTAGACAAAGAAATTGATTTCCATACATTTCATTTAAAAATGAGCTTGAAGCGAACGTAATGCAGTATTTCTAGTTGGAATAAAACTGCAACAATGTTTTCTGATTGCCTACTAACTACATCAGTTCATAATGTGTGCAGTAATTATGTACTAACATTCAGAAGTGAACATTTCGTATCAACACAGATCTACAAAAAACTTTTATTTGCTCAAGTTAATATGTTTGAATTCGACATGAAGTACCGGAAATTTCAAATGTTCAATGGAATATGGATTTCAACCCAACAAAGATTTTGTTCTCAGCTCATGTTTCCCATATATATAGCCGGATTTTTGGTATTCCCCTTACAGAAATCGGTTTATTTTCCACATAACAACATAAAAATCGATTTCTCAGAAAAAAAAACTATGAAAGCTGATTACCTATTTATCTATGTCTCCATCTGGCTTCTATCGATCCATCTCGGATAGTATTTCCACGATTTTGAAGAGATTTTTGATACGCACTCTCAGTTGTGATGAGAATAATGTAAGAGTACACCAATAATTTCAAACATTTACGATATATTCAATGGGCATATTGTTAATTTCAGACTCCTTTAATCAAAAACCTCACTAATCACTTAACCAATTATTGAATGGTCATTGTGGCATCATAAGCTACTCAGGCATTTAGTCATATAGCTACAGATAGTATTATCTAGCGACATAACCAACCACTTATATTCCTGAAAGTAGGTACATAATGGAAATATTAAATTCGAGATTCATATAAACTGGGATGGGAATAATCGACACCACTATACTCCTCCGTGTCGACTATTTATTTGTTTATGCGTGGGGTTTTACCATCGAATTATTGACTCTGAGTTACAAAAGCATTTTATTACGTATATATTTATATAGCTAACGATTATCTAATCTGATTATACTATATGCAGTTCCCAGTGCTTCATAATTTGCCGGGGTGATAGTAGGAACTAACAGAGATGAAGATGATATTGTGGGCGTTCTGTGAGAACCAGGAGGATTCGGTTGCCTTAATGGTTAATGTGACACTAATATCGAGTGTCGCATAGTAGCATTGAAATGTAACGGTGACATATCGTACATGTGATAACGTCGAATGTTAGTGATGAAGTTATTTTTCGTTTCGAACATTGAACACTGAAAATACCTAAATTCTGAGGTTTGCCTCGCCTTAGGGATGCCTCACATGGATTGTTGATTGCTTGAGGAAGGCCAGTGCGTTCAACACTGTACCATACACTGACTATTATAATACGACCACAATTTTCAAATCTAACAAAGGAAAAGCTTCGAACCAAACCAAATAAGCTGCAAATTACTTTGCCACGGAACAGATTTAAGAAGTTGAAGAAAATGTTAATGAGTAGGTAAAAAATTAAGAATTTTTTTTTCGTAGACGGCGGAACCATATATACACCTAAGTTTTTACTTCTTTCTCTTGCGTCGTAACTCCTCATACCTAGTTTTTCGGATTCTACGTAAAATTTTGATTGAAATCGACATTTTACTCATTAAAATCGGTCCAGTGGAACCGAAGATATGACTATGATATGATATGATATGATTTAGAAAATCGTCATTTCCCATACAAAATGTGCTATTTTATAGAAACCAAAGTTAATGGAAAGATCCAACCCCAACGTTAGTTAGTGGGTTAGTTAGTTCGTTAGTTAGTTCCAAAGCCATTTGTATGAAAACCGACTTTTTTAGCTCAATAACTTATCTTGAAATTTTGCAGGGACCTTAGGGTGGGTATTCTACGCCATATGAGATTTAAAAAAAGGGGGGGGGGTACCGGCCTCGTTTGGGCGCCAGGGCTCTTAGAAGGCGCCATATTAATCTCATATAAAAGAATGCTTTGTATGTTTGTGTGTGCGTGTATTCAAAGTATGGGTCATATATGAGCAAAATTTTTGGACTGTGTTAGGATGAAGAAAGATGTTTGGTGTCAAAGGAAAATTTTTTCGCCAGAAATTTTTTTCTCCAGAAATCTTTTTTTCGTCGGAAATTTTTTTTCGCCGGAAATTTTTTCTCCGAAAGTTGTTTCCTCTTTTCTTCCAAAACTGATGATATCACAACAAAAACCCTTTTTTAAAGGGAAACGTGACGCAAGTCCACGTCCCTTCTTCCAAAACAACTGATATCAATTTGGGTGACGCTTACAGCAAAAAATTCTTTTGAAATATTTTCACTTTTGAATAAAAAAATTCGTCACAAATGCCGGACCCTCCCAACGTAATAATTTTTCTGTGCTTTCAGATTTCGAACGCCAAAAATTTGGCTACCAGTACTCCACACATCACGCAAAACTTAATTTTTTTTCATGTCAAATCTGAGGGTCCGGCCTTTGTGACGCACTTTTTTAATCAAAAGTTATTGTATACTATTTCATGTGAACGCATAGCTCGAGAGCTGAATTGATTGATGTATTTGTGGTATCAGATGTTCAAAGGTTTTTGGCGGGAAATTTGCATTTACAACGATTTTTAAGGAAGCAATAACCAGACGAAAGTTCGAAAAACCTCCGGCAAATTTAGGTAATGCTCGAAACAGCTCGACCTGACCGGAATCGGATCCGAGAAAACCTGATTGAATCTGTGACATGAATCTACTTTGGGTCTTTTAAACATAGGTAGGGCTCAGGTTAACCTGACATCTTTGCTTGACTTGGAACGTAATTGATCCGACTTGTCTATATTATAAATCCCAAACACGTTGCCCCTCGATACCCCTGCCATCCTCCTAGAAATGCAATCTCCAGGTAATTCCTGAGGATTTCGGGTAGGTAGATAGGATTCCAGCGTCTGGGTTCCAGGACATGGCGGTATCACCGGCAACGAACTTACAGACGAGCTGGCAAGCAGAACCTCACCTTTCTCTTTGATAGGTCCCGTACCTAGCGTACCTGTGTCTGCATCCACATTGCTTACCATCATAAATCGATGGAAGAGCAACTTCTTCTCCTCACACTGGGCATCTCTCAATTATACAAGACACCAAAAAAACTGTATTCGAATAAATGATGGACACATCAAGGTACTCCTCTCATTCTCCAAACGTGACGACATCCTGACTGGGCATTACTCTCTCAATAAACATATGCATACGATCTGAGTAGAAAACAATCCTCGGTGTATTCGATGCGGAGACATCGAAACAGCCGAACACCTACTATGTCATTGTCCCGCCTCTCACTAAAAACGGTCCTAGACTATCTCGAATTAAAAGAGACAATCTCTTAGATCTGTGGGAATGCCCATTGGCGGCTTAGATGCAAGAAGTATCTACTATTTTATAAGCACGAAATGAAAAATTTCATGAACGATATCGGATCAATCTGAACCTGATTCGAGCATTAAATTGGAATAGTGTACGGTAAGCAATGACATAATGAATCAACATTTCTAAAAAACATTTTGGGCTACAGGACCATTTCTTCCAAAAAATTTACGTTGAACTAAATTGACTAAATTGTCTGTAAACAGAAACATAAGTTACTTGACTATCGTTGGGAAAAATTCACAAGGAGGCAGTAGAAAATATTCTTAAATTTCAAATGTCCTCACAGCATAGAATTATTGTGGTACATTGATCAAATAGGCTAGCATATGAATTTCTACTATTTACGTTTGGAACATCTCAGCAGCTAAATTAATTTCCACGTGTTTTTTTATTCAATTTTAGGAAAATGGAAGATCAGTGCCTGACCTTACTGCAAGCCCAGGCCGTGCACCGCCTGGCCCAATGCCAAACAATCAAAATTCTGGTGGTATGCAACAAAGGCAAGGTGTTAAAGAACCGGTCTTGCTCCAGGGTGACTTTAGAAAAGTTTCGGGAATTAGTTCGGAAATATTTCGTCAAATTGAGGCCGTCGAAAATGATCATGACAACAATACGGCAGCTGCACTGGAGGTAACGATCAGCTAATGGAGTTTGCAAATTCAAAATTGTACTGATGTGTGGATTGAATTTAAATTTTACAGGCAGTTGAGAGGCGAGGTGAAATGATTGTACGAGTTCTTGAGCCTAGATGTATTGGCGGCAGACATGCAGTGGATGCAGCTCAGAAATTACTATCGAAAGGAGATGCTCGACACAGTGTACAAGTATGTTGGCTCAATTATTATAATTATATCAACTAGAGCGAAAGTGACAGCAAAGGTGTCGCTTTGATGCTATCTTTTTTTACCGAAAATATTTTTTCGCAATTGAGGAGCGAAGTTCTCACGGCTGTATTCACCGCTAGAGAGAGAGAAAATAGTTATCTACTTACGTCACTAGGATGTAAAAAATCTTCTCAGGAGTTTAAAATCCGACACTTGGCGAATGGAAGTGAAACTTTATTTTTGATTCATTTCCTAGGGATGTTTTCTCGCCTAAGGATGAAAAGAAAGGTAACTTTTCTGCCCTTTTGCAGCGCATTTTCGAGACAAAAAACGAAGCTTCGGGAGAAAAATAAAATTTCGAAACTCAATTAGGAAAAAAGTAATTTGTAACTTTAGAGAGTACCCCTTGCGGTCTTGCTGTGAATTTCAGTCTCATTGCCACTATCTGATGCAAACTGACTATCACTCTTGTTACTTTAGTTTACTATTTTCTCCCCTAGCAATCAGAATAGGCGCGTAATTTTTCAATTATCGTGTGATTTTTTCTCAGCCAAATTGTCTCACTGGCAATCTCGTTTCTACATTTTAATCTCGATTGGAAGACACTAAAACAATTTAATTTTCGAATTCCAGTTGGTGGAAATTGTGAAACGACCCGGTCAAACTCTGGGATTATACATAAGAGAAGGAAATGGTGTTGATAGAACTGACGGAGTTTTTATTTCTCGCATAGCTTTAGAATCTGCTGTTTACAATAGCGGATGTCTCAGGGTAATAACAGATTGTTAAAAGTGTTTTATGTTCCCTCATTGATAATTAAACGACTGCTGCAGGTCGGTGATGAAATACTAGCGGTTAATTTGGTAGATGTGACTCACATGTCTTTGGACGATGTAGTCATCATTATGTCGATACCGCGACGCCTCGTATTAGCAATAAGACAACGACGTGGCGGTCGTGGGAACAGTTCTCCTGGACCATCTTTATCACGACCCGAGCAAAAGCCACCAGTCGTCGTAATAAAGCGCGACTTGCGTGACGAAGATATAGACGATATGGATCGTGTCCCAAGATCTAGATCTTCCAGAGAACGACGAACAGGTGCTTGGATATTTGATTGAATGCAGCCAAAATTATTGTTAATAATTATTGTTAAATGATTTCAGGTGATGGTAGAGAAATGACAGAATCACGCTCAAGACTTGGTCTCGGCCTAAATAATTATAGTCCACAGAGCGAACAATTAGATTTATATTACAATAATCGGCCGAATACAATAAATGAACCACCGAGTTGGGGCTACAAGCCTCCTCCACCGCCATCCGTTATCACAGAGCAACCGAAAAGTCATAGTTTTGCGCCATCACAAGCGTATTATCAAAATGCTGGTACACTGGAAAGTTTAGCTGAGAAAGTCCATTCATTTTATCCGGGTGGACCAGGCAGGCGAATGTCAGCTGGAGCTGGAGTTGCCAGCAGTCAATCACACATTAGATTTCCTCGTAGTGGTTCTGATCAACATTTACCTCGTGTAGAATACTCTGACTTCCAGTCGCTGGGACGAAATTCATTACTTCGTTCCAGTTTGAAAACAGGAACTGTAACAGGGGGAGGAACTTTGGGAAGATATGGACGATACGATCCACCACAAGCATCTCGTACTCCTAAATACGGTGCGCCTATAGGAAATGCGTCAATTTTGTCAAGAAGATCTCGACCAGTGGATTATTCGAGTGACACTGAAGCTACGATCGGGCCCCGTCCAAGCTATTATTATTACAATCGTCCTACAATCAACAGTATACCAAGAGGAGGGAGTTCGGCACTCGGACCAGATTTGGCAAAGTTCAATTCGTTGCCGAGGGACAGACCTGGCGCACGGTTAGGAATACGTTCACGACTTGGTGATCGACTAACAGACGAAAATGATGGTAATTTATCCGCACCAGAACTACCTGCGCGACGAGAACGAGACTTAAGAGGTAGAATTTCGGCTAGCCCATCCATTTTTACATCAGATGAATACCGAGCTTGGCTACGCAGAGCACCCAGTAGTTCTGCCATTTGTGAACAGATGAGAGCGTCAAGGGACATCCTAAATCAGCAGCGTGCGCACAGGTTCTCTTGTAGTGCTGAAAACATTCATGACGCTTTGAAAAATGTGAGTTGACATCAATTTATTCGCTAAGATTCACAGAAATAGAATTTTATTTATTCACAAAGATGGACTTTCAGACGGAAAGCATTTATAGTAGCAGAACGGGTGGACTTACTAGTACATTAGATCGTCACTTTACTGGAACTCGTGGTATGTCCGTTCCAGTAAGATCGTTATCTACTCAACATATTGGCGGTGCGTCGTCTTTACGATCTCCGAGTGTACGACGAATGCGACAATTACTTGAACTCACTGCGGGACCAGCTAGTCCGAGCAGTGGGATGAGTGGTCATCAAAGTCCAGCACCGACTCCGAGTACGACATTACCAAGGCCTCATCGACAAATTGATATTAATCCAGCAGAATTCGTCAAATATAAATTAGACAAACCAGGTAAGAGTCCATTGTGCACGAAATAGTTGCGAATTAAGCAATTTGTTTTCGCTTTTCAGTCATCGACCTTGAGGGTGTCTCTGGTATGATTTGGATACACCTAGTTGCTGGCCGTGGCCTACGATCAACTCCGGAAGGTACACAAACGGTGCAAGGTACGGTACGCGATTTGTATTGTGTACTAGAATGCGACAGGGTTCACAAAGCGCGAACGGTGGTGCGATCTGGTGATTTACAATTTGATTGGGATGAATCATTCGAACTAGACTTAGTAAGCAATAAGCAATTGGACGTTTTGGTATACTCGTGGGATCCCCAACATCGGCATAAATTGTGTTACAGGGGCGCTGTATCTTTGTCAACTGTTTTAAGACAATCGCCAATACATCAATTGGCTCTTAAGGTTAAATAAAAATTTGAACGTTTCTCGTCTTTACCAACTCACTTCAATCAAAATGATTTTCATTGTTAGGTTGAACCTAGAGGAACAATATATCTACGACTGAGGCACACCGATCCTATTACACTATATCGCCGTCGTGGATTGCCTAGTCTTAAAGCCGGCTACCCGCAACTATTTGGAGCTGACTTGGATGGAGTTGTAACGCGTGAATCAAAAATCTTTCCGGGTCAAGCGCCTGTTCCAATCGTTTTACGTCGTTGTGTGGAAGAAATTGAACGACGTGGTCTTGATATTATTGGGCTTTATCGTCTGTGTGGATCAGCTACAAAGAAACGTTTGCTCAGAGAAGCGTTTGAGCGAAATTGTCGTGCTGTCGAATTAAGTCCAGATCATGTTCCTGATATCAATGTTATTACTGGTGTACTAAAAGACTATCTCAGGGAATTACCGGAACCACTTTTTACAAGATGTCTGTTCCAAATGACTGTTGATGCTCTCGGTAATTACTTTTTTTTGTCTGGTAATTTGAATTGTAACGACGCAAGATTATGTCCGCAGGAGTTTGTCTACCTGATGATCCTGAAGGAAATGCTAAACTTATGCTAAGTATATTGGATTGCTTGCCGAGAGCGAATAGAGTAAGAATGAGTCCACGAACGTCGTCATATCCACATTTTGATCGACTATTTTTTTTTCAGGCGACATTAGTTTTTCTACTCGATCATTTGTCATTAGTCGTTTCGGCGTCAGAACGCAATAAAATGTCAGCACAAGCACTGGCTACAGTCATGGGTCCACCGCTGATGCTACACTCTGCAGTAGCGCCTGGTAAAGAAGTCGATCATGCACAACCGATCGCAGTCTTAAAATATTTACTACAAATTTGGCCTCAGCCGCAACAGGCTTCTTCAGGTAATGTAATTTTAATTTAACTCACTTGACGTATACACAAATTAAAATCGACATCACAAATACATTTCCTTCATTCACAATCAAATCATCACATTGTAATATGTATATGGTTAATACAGAGTCGTATGTAGACAGGTCGACGCGGCGAGCCAGCAGGGCAGCGTGGAAACAAAGTCAATGCATCGCCAGCGGCCAAATATCAGCCCAGTCTCCATACCACGGGTTCAGCAGCAATTCTCTCAGCCGGCCTTCGTCATCCCTCGGCCATTCCCACCACTCATCAGTATCAATCAGCAGTGGCTCAGTCAGTTCAATTGCCTCGAGCCATGCAACAAGTGGCCCAACAGGTACACCATTTCTTTCAAAAATTATAACCGCCACCAACAATGTAACATTGCACTTTTTTAGTTACAACTATTAAAAAGTTTACAATTTTTCGAAAATTCGAAATTTTTTCGCCAATTCGAACTTGTGCAAACTTTTACGGAAATTAAAATTTTTTCAATATTTTTTTTTTCGAAATTAAAACTTATTTAAAAACAACCAAAGACCCCGTACGTATCAGAATAAATGTGGCATCACAATAGATATTGCTAAAGACTCGAACGATAAAGACTCGAACGTATCTAAATACAGAAATGAGCAAACAATCCAATGTTTTGTGCTCTTTTATAACTATTAGAATTCCAAAAATCCATAGAACTTACTCCAGGTAATGTCAAATGCCCTACCGAAGTACGTCTGAAACCATTGATTTTGATGACCGAAATGTTCTCCTCTGCACCATATCACATCACAACAAAAACCCTTTTTAAAAGGGAAACGTGACGCAAGTCCTCGTCCCTTCTTCTAAAACAACTGATATCAATTTGGGTGACGCTTACAGCTTCGGAACGCAAAAAATTCTTTTGAAATATTTCCACTTTTGATTAAAAAAATGCGTCACAAATGCCGGACCCTCCCAATGTTATAGTTTTTCTGAATTTTTGCGTTCCGAAGCTGAAAGCGTCACCCAAATTGATATCAGTTGTTTTGGAAGAAGGGACATTTCCCTTTTAAAAAGGGTTTTTGTTGTGATATCAGTAGTTTTGGAAGAAAAGAGGAAACAAATTTTGGAGAAAAAATTTCCGACAAAAAAAATTCCGGCGAAAAAAAAAATTCTGTGGAAAAAAAATTTCCGGCGAAAAAAATTTATCCACTCAACTTCCTCTACAATACATGAAAAGTTTTTTTTAAGCCGCCGCCGCCGTCAAGCCGAAGTGCGGCGGCTACTACTTCCATGGGTCGAAAATGATCCCCTTAATTTCCTCTACAACATATCAAAAGTTTTTTTTTTGAGTCCCTGCCTATTTTCCGCCATTTTGGCGGTCACCCTGATACACTACACACCCAACCCAACAATTTTCCCTTTGACACCAAACCTCTATCTCGAACACTCCACCTTGCCTCATACAAAATGTGCTACCATAGACATTACACACACAAACACATACGTATTGGCTTTATATGGCGCCTTCTAAGAGCCCTGCGCCTAAACGAGACCGGTACCCCCCCCCCCTTTTTTTTAAATCTCATACCCGAAGGTCCCTGCAAAATTTCAAGAAAAGTTATCGAGCCGTTTTCGAGCACGAGCCAAAAAAGTCGGTTTTCATACAAATGTCCCTGGACTAACTAACTAACTAACCCACACTTACCCACTAACTAACTAACTAACGTAGGATGTTTGCATTAACTTTGGCTTCTATGAAACAGCACTTTTTGTATAGAAAATGATCATTTTCTAAAGGTCGTATTTTCGGATCCACCGAACCGATTTTAATGAGTGAAAAGACACTTCGCCTTAGAATTTTGCGTAAAATCCAGGAAAAATATTTTCCGGGGGCACGTCGCAAGGGGGGGGGGGGAAGTCAAAACTTAGCTGTATATATGGTTCCGCAGTCTACAAAAAAAATTTCTTAATTTTTTGTTCGTGTGTGGACTTGCGTCACAGGCGCATCGCTACTGCGCGCCCATGATAACGTAGTTTTTCCAAGAAATCCTGAAACTTTTTTCTCTAAAATATAATTCTTACTAAGTTTGACTTTAGAAGCAAACTAACTGCCATAGTTCTAGAGATATGAGTCATCCCCCCCACTTGTAGAAGTGGTCATATCCCAAGAAGGGGTAATTTCTCCCTAAAACCCTGAAACACGTGTTCTCCGAAATTTTATTGTCTACAACTTTACCTCTGGAAGGAACTTTCTCACTCTCACAGTTCTAGAGATATGGGTCATCCCTTCTAATTTTAGAAGTGGCCATATCCAGAGGATTGTGCCATATTTCCCCAAAACCCTGAGACACGTGTTCGCTAAAATTTTATTCTCTACAACTCTGCCTCTGGAAGCAACTTTCTAGCTCTCACAGTTCTAGAAATATGGGTCATCTCTCCCAATTGTAGAAGTGGCTATATCCCCGGATTGGCTCATGTTTCCGAAAAACCCTGAGGCATGTGTTCCATGAGATTTAATTCTTCACAACTTTGTCTTTGGAAGTAAATCTCTATCTTTCATACTTAACCAAATGTTGACGAAAACCCATCTCCTATTGTATTACACTCACGGAAATATAATATATTTTTGCATTAATAGAATTTTGTACTTCTGCGCAGCTTTTTAACACTGCAAAAACCTGCGCAGAAGTACAAAATTCTATTTGATGCAAAAATATATTACCGTAAGTGTAGGCAGAGAAACTTAATTTCGTCCATTCCATGGATTCCACTGCCCGAACCACTCAACCGATTAAAAAAAAAAAAATCCAGCTTTGCGAGATCAAATCCTTTCATTTAAATCCAAAATGAACAATTTCCGTGCTATACTTGTTGAGATATTTGCGAAAAAGTTTCCCCTACCCTCGAAAACCATGTTTTTGGTCACTTCTTCGACCGGAACCGGAACCACTTGACCGATTTTGCTCATCTTCGAACTTAAATCATGGGACCTTTGTACCTTTCAGGGGAAAAAAGTTAAGTTTAGGGTGATTGGTTAAGCCTTTTAGAAAAAAAAGTGGGAACGGACGGACATTTTTCTTGGTGATTCGTCGTCTTATTTATTTATGTCTGTCCAATTTATCTATTTCTAATTATAATTAAGTTTTCAAAAACCCAAAGTAAAATTTATTACGAACTTTTGTGATTGACTTCACACAATTTCGACAGTTTGATTATTGAAAAAATTAAAGGCAAAGTATGAAGTTACACCGAGGCGCCGCGCGGCCGTGTCGGTCGTGAGAGTTCAATTGAAATGAGAATAATAAAAGAATTTGATGGTTGAAAGTCGTGATACGGAAGTTCTTAGATATTTTTGGTTACAGCCCCATCAATTGGCGGCCTCAGCGGACTCGGCGGCTCACGCCCTATCTCCACTGCCAGGCACACCCTCCCCAGGCAGTAGTTCGACATCAACGAATTCTGGTTCAGGCTCTGGTATGGTCCATCTCCACTAATCAAACATGTTGCGCAACAGCTTCAAACTTTTTCCATTCACCGACAGGTACCGACACAATAAAACGTGGCGCATCGCCAGCAATGAGCATAACATCCACATCGACCGCACGATTTAAGGAATCAAATAGTAGTTACTCAATCAAACAACAAGAAAATCAATCTAAAGATGGCAAAGAGACAAGCACAATTGATCGTCAAAAAAGCAGCAACAGCACATTTGGACCAATCTCTTCGACCATACTGCCACCAAGGAGTGTACTCTTTTCAACCGATTTAGTGTCATCATCATCAGCATATTCCATCAAAGATCAAACAAAACCAAATCCACCGAATAGCACATCGAATATGCCAACATCAGCTGCAATAAAACAAACATTATCACCGCTATCCCAACATCGTAATACATCGTCGTCGGCAATGCATGCGACATCATCAGCAGAACCGAATTATTCATTGAAAAATCAAATCACTAGTAGCCCGTCGTTAGGTACTTATCAATTTCCCTCAAGTAGTATTAACTTAAAAAATAATGTCACATCGTCAATAACTGAACATAACACATCATTGTCACCGTCATCTGTGCGTAAGACATCATCCCCATCTAGAACGTTAAGTAATAATAATACTTTACCTTCGAGTGTAGTTAGAAATTATCAATCAGACTCAAGTTATTCCTTGAAAAATCATCAACAACAACCAATGAATTTCACAAGCCCAGGTAACAATATCAATTCCTCTGCCATGCATCATTATCAGAGCAATAACACAAACATTTACGGTACATTACCCAAAACACAATTCGGTGTTGGTTCCTCTAACCACCATCCGGCGCATAGTAATTCCGTATTAGGATCGACAAGTGGTAACGAAATTGAGCTTATCAATCGCCATTCAAGTGGATCGACCGTTACAACAAGTAACGGCGGTTACAATACACTTGGATCGTATAAAGTGCAATATTCTTCGACAAATCCATTTTTACAGGGTTTTAATCCACAATTCACAGATGCAACATCAGCTGGTGATAAAGCAAATGAAGAATAAAAGATAAACTAAGAATTTGTTATTAGTCGCTTGTTTAAAGAAAATGGAAAAATGAAACAAAAACAAATTAAAAAAGGAAATTTATCTAAA
Organism: Pseudolycoriella hygida; assembly: GCA_029228625.1. Taxonomy (NCBI): domain Eukaryota; kingdom Metazoa; phylum Arthropoda; class Insecta; order Diptera; family Sciaridae; genus Pseudolycoriella; species Pseudolycoriella hygida. Next base: position 43,173,460 of record CM055406.1, on the reverse strand, counting down.
TAGTTAATGTGTGTGTCTGGAATTCCTCTTACATTACCAGTCAATTAAAAAATTTTGCAATAATTGTTTCCACAAATCCTGTTACCTAGATTTAACATTAGGATATACAACAAATAGTTTAGTTGCAACCATTTCCATTGATGGCTAAATCCTTTATGAAAATATTGAACATTTTTGGGTTTTAATATAGTTTTCGATAGTTACAATTTGGCTTTCAGAGCAAATGTCGTCCGTGCTAAATTCAATAGAGAGAGCGACATGAGTGGATATTGTTGTACCACCCCAAAAATGTCGGAACCACAGACGAGTTTTAATGTGAAAAGCACATTGTCTAATGTTTGCGTCTAGAAGATTTTCACTGATGCCGCTAATTTTTTTATCTTTATTTTTCCTTGGGTTAGACTTCGAACTGGCGCATCTCTCTTTATCTAACATATCCTAATCTGCCGTACAAATTATAAAAACCTTAGTGATGTCATCAGAGAGAATTTCATATATTTTCTCTTTCAAAATTGACTTTCTGAAGTTTTTTTTGTACGGCTTTCCCCTTTCCCAATGGGTACCGGGACCGACTATTGGCACCGTGCTCAACATAACTTAAAATCTGGTAGTATTTGTTTGAGCAAAAATTATAATATTCACACCGGATCACAGTGCCAATAATTTCTAAACTCTATCTAGGTGCCCATAGTCGTTTCTAATACCACCTTTTTGTCAACGCCAATATTTTCACTTGGACTATGTGCTATTTTTCCGAGATTTTCTTACGGATTTCGTAAATTCTGAAAAATAATGTTAGAATGTAGATTTTCCGTACCAGCATAGACATCAGAAGTGTGACATAATTCAATTTGAAAAGGGCATTTGCTTGACAAAGAATCGTTTCTTCGAAAATTCGTTGATACGTTACAAAGAAACATGTCCCATTGAATAATGGTGTAACTCAACTCAATGGCGTAATGGTTAGCTCGTTTGCTTTCCAATATTCGATTAAGTTGCCAGTGTGATGGTTCGAGACTCACCCGCAACAGAAAAAAAAAATCGGTTGTCAGACGTGTACACAAATGCACAGCTGGCTGAATCGGTTCAAATCTGGTGTCACACGGCTTACCGGTCAATACATTGTTGGGAGCTGCCGGTATTCTACTCCTACTGCGCTTTAGTGGGCTAAGCACTGCTATAGGTACTAAGGCGCAACATTCAAAAAATCCTTCAGAGTGTAAAAATACTTAGCAGGCGTGGTTCGGAATTCACGTTAAGCATGTGGTCCCTAGTGATAGGTCATTTCAATACCATGTAAAAGTAGTACTTTCACTAGCTATAGCAGCGATGGTAGCCGAATCTGTCACTTAAAAGAAAAAGTGTCCTCCCGGCTGAACAACACCATACGCTATTATTATTATGGTGTCATGATCTTTGATCTTCAGACGCTACAGTCACTAACGTCCTTATCTTGTCCAAGAACTTCCTTCCATCCTTGCTTATCTCTTCCTACACTTTGTCCGCTCCTTATTCCAAGCTTCCATAGATCGGATTCGAGGCCGTTAATCCATTGCATTTTCGGTCGACCAACTCCTCAGTGTACTTCAGGATTGTTAAGTAATGTCATTGCTTTCTTCAAAGCTTAGGCGTTTCTGAAGATAATGTTGATGAATTTGTACTTTTTATTCTACGCTCTTTTTTGCCAGATCAGATGAAAGTTATATATTTGGTCTGATGTCTATCGGTCTCATCATATTCTCGGTTCGTGACAGTAGTCGAACGAACAGCACTCTTAGAATGTACATTGCAAGCATTCAACTCTGATGAAAGTTGTACTTAGTCGTAGAACACGAAGACTTTGACATTTTTTTCTGAAAGACAAAGTATTTTTCTAGTTGTTTACTTTTATGATTTAAACCGAATAACACCTTCCCTAACTCAACCAAACCAAAGGAAAAACAAGATGAAATATCAAAAGAAGACTTTGCTAATAAAATATTGATAATAATAAAATATATTAATAAATAAATAAATAAAATTTTGCTAAATGAACGAAAATTCAAACTAATTCAGTATTCTTCAAATTAGACAAAGACAACTTTATAGCTAAATAAAAATAAAAAACATCCTCTTTAACAGGTTGTTTCATATTTTTTTTGGTCCTGAGTGTACTGTTGAATAGTTATTATTTCGATAAAAAAACGCTACAATTCAATTTAGAGCCTAAAAAGAATTAAACTAAAATTACAAAATAGAAGTCTGTATATTAAAATATAAATCGCTTTTTGATGGTATTTATAAAAAAAATTAAGAAATATTTAGAAATACAAATCGACTATGTGCCGCGTTTTCTATTACACTACATTTAAAAAAAAGGAATTTCTAAAAACATTGAAGAAAAAAATTACTTTTATTTTAACATAATTAACGTCAATCTTTTCATTTCGAACACTAAAAATATTTCTCTTCCAAATTATGGTTTTTATGACCTTTAAACGCCTGACCGCTTGAATCAACTGTGTCTTAATACAAACATTTTTTGACAAAATTTTCTCAAGCTTAGAAACTACCAAAACTCGTTTAACCAAAAAATTATCGCAATGGTAAAAAAAAAATCAACCTACACATAGCCTTTGCTTTTTCTCAGAAATGTTGTGAAAGCTTAACACGTATTTTCTTTCACAAATTATGCAATGCACATAAACAAAAGGAGCAGTGGTTAGAGCTGCAGCTATTTGAACAGATGTGAGACAATAGTTGAGCTTTTCATTGAATCTCCAATTATCCATAAGAATTCAAAAGTAACTGAAAGCTCACAAAAGCTTATTGCAACATCTGCTTCTGTCAAAATACATCCAATTTTATAATGAATTGTTAAACTGCCCAGCAGTTAATATTTTAATGGTATGGAGTTTAAACGATACGCATCCATCATGAAATTCGTTGTATATAATTTGACAGAAGCCGATGCCGCACTAAACGCGTGGATAATGAGTAGTTATTTGTGAGTCTGTTTTGGGCGATTTATTTTAGGCAATTTCGCGAGAACAGATACATAAAAAATTTCTCATGCAGAGGTCCAAAATCGAGGGAAAATTTTACCAAATTGACCTCGATTTTGGCCCCGAAGCATGAAAATGCGAATTTACACACGAATTCTAAACCAACAATCATTCTTGTGTCTGATCCGCTCTTTTTTTGTTTAATGTATTTTTGATCGGAATTACCGAGGGGCATATAATCGTGTATTTTGAATAGATTTTTTTGATTTCCAATGATTTTCTATCGCTTTCTTTGATTTTCAAGGATTTTCTTTGCCACTTTCTGAGGATTTTCAAGCATTTTTACACGATTTTTAGTAATTTTCTTTAATTTTCAAGGATTTGCTTTGAATTCCATGAATTTTCTTACAACTCAAAGGATTTTATTTTGAAGATTTTCAAAGAATTTGAGGATTTTCTTAACAATTGATTTTATTTTGAGTGCACAAGGATTTTCTACGCTTATCTTCACCTCAGAAAAATTAATACGTCAATGCCAAAAATTCGGTATGATGTTGGTTCGCAGATATCTTTAAAAAAAATATCAATTTTATGAAGTCAACTTTCTATAATTTTTTTAAACGATTCCTCTGATGCCTTAAACAAAATCTAACAATTTAAATAGGCCTTTCGCCTGCTGTAATGTTTACTCTCTAAGATGCTACTTGAAAAAGTAGATAATTTGAAAATTATTGTGCTTGCAGAAAGAGATTGTTTCGTGCCAGTACTCAATTAGCTTTGACTGTCCACATTTTATTGTTTGTTTCGAGATTGCGAATGCTCTATGTCACAATTTTATGTATGTTCCAGCTGTAAACTCATAGTTTGGCTATGAATAAAGTAAACTTGGTAAACTAAAAGTCTTATGCCTCACGTTACATACGCTATACACTGTACAGTATATAGATTATAATGTTTTATTTCGTATCTCGATAGTTTAAAAAGATTGGACGCTCTTGGAGTTGAAAATAAAAAACTATATCCTTGCAGTGTAATAGACAGTTTGGGCAAAGTGACTTATATCCAAATTTATAACATATACATTAGCTATAAGTAATAAGTTATAAGTTTACGTTACGAGCTATGAGTTAAAATTTATTAATTATGAGTTACAAGTTTACGGCACAAGTTATAAATTTATAGCCCAGATCAATATTGTAACTGATCCCGATCAGTACTGATCAGTTTAAAAACTGATCCGGATCAGTACTGACCAGTTTCGAAACTTATCCGGATCAATACAAATCAGTTTCAAAATTCATTAATAAGTAATCATCAGTTTTAAAACTGATCCGAATCAGTACTGACCACTTTCAAGACTACTAATTCAAATCAGTTTTGAAACTGATCAGCTCTGACTAGTCTGAATCAGTTACAATACTGATCAGGGCTTTAAACTTATAATGTTAACTTATAACGTAAACTTGTAACTTATAACGTGGACATTGGACATTGGACATATAACTCAAAACAAATAGCTATATGTATATGTTATAAATTTGGCTATAACTCTCTAATATACCAAAAAACGTGCATAGCCAAAGTAAATTTATCGACTCTGACGCTATTTTACAAGGAAATGATTTTGAAATTCATACATGATATAACGTCTGTCGGGTAAGAAACTTCGTATGATCTTGACAAACATAGATTACTAAAACTGAGAGAAATATTAGATATTTCACACTAATTTAAAGTATATATAAATGAGGTATGAAAAGACAAAACTTCTCTTGCCTTTCATCACTTTTTCACAAAATCAAAAATATTTTTGGACAGTCGAAGTTTCTCCTTCCTAATGCATTCAATGCTGAAGCGTTTCACAGTTCTAATAAATGAATACATAAACTTCAACCACATTTCTCTGAGTGAGAGATTTCCATTTTGTATAGTTTATATGTGGCGGGTAATTTTGTGTGCAGTGATTTTTCCGGAGTGGAATGATACAAATGTAATTGTTCGTACAATATAGTACAGTTGTGTAGCTAATAATTCACGTTACTGGTTAAATTTACCTGCCACATGTAAAATGGGAGAATTTCTTTGAATTTTTATTGACGTTTCTATCAAACGTTAGAATAGACAGTATAAGTTTTAATTTAAAGGACGTAAACACATCTCAAGATTGGATTTAGGCCTACTAACACAGACAAAAAGAGAAGACTTATAATGAGGTTGTGTAAACATTACATACTAAGGCAATGGTTACATCTCAACAATTTGTGACCTAGAATATGGTGACAGCACTGGACATAGAGTTGTCGACAGAAGTAACCAAATCATGTTAATAAATTCAACGCAAGAAGTTCGCCATTTCCGTGAATTTCGGTTTGGTGTGGTAACTTATATAAACTTCGCATAGTTTTTTTAAAATTAGTTTGTTCAGTGTTTCATCATTCCAAGTGTCAAATCATTCCATAATATTAGGATGGGTAACCATTTTTGTCTTTCTCCCAGGTTTTGAAAGAAAAACACCGCTAAGGGTAAGGGAAATGCTGCTTACTTTTACGAAATTGCTTAGTTACAGTCCCTGATTGATTGACTTCTTCAACAAGAAAATATGCATTAATGAATGCGAGAGTTGAGCATATCATACCATCCCTTACGAAAATGATCCATTTCATAATGGCACATTCTCGGTACATTTTTTGTAAATTTGTTAGCAAAATTCAACTTTTGCATGGTCAGGTAATAGTAGATTGCAGATTATACCATGGAATAGCCAATTTATATGGTCTAACCCGCATCCTGCTTTAACGTCTATCAATCGGTCGTTGAAAATACAAAAAAATTCAGTTAACGTCAAAACACGACAGATATAACATAACTATGCTCAACCAAAAAAATCAATTTCGGCTATAATGGAAACAATTTTTTCACCAACACATTAACCAATTCGTATCTTGTCGTCAAATTAGCAACATGATCATTTCAAATTTCGTGCAAACGAGTATTTTGTACTCGCATTGAAACTAACCCGTAATGAAACGCTTACATATCATAAAATTGGCTACGTAAATTTAACATACCGAGTGGTAGACGTTAATAAAACATTATACATTGGACCTTGCTACATAATTCATTACTTCGGAAACAATTCAGCGAACTCGCAAACTCACTCGTTTATTTGGAACAACTCGTTTTGGAAGCTGTTATTTTGACTGGTGAAGTTGCATAACTCGCCTTCGGCTCGGATATGCAATCTCTACACCCGTCAAAACAACAGTTTCTAAAGCTTGTGAGTTTGGCTCTTATCACGAAATTGTGTCCTCGTGTAATAAATTACTTTCGCAGGGTCTAATGTCATGCACTATTAAGTAAGTTTAATGCTTCTGGGCCAATTTTGTAAATATTCTCTCGATTAGGACAACTTATTTTAGACTTCTCGGTCTACAACACTTCAAAAATCAGTCGTCCAAATCAGGTATACATGATTGTGTACACCGCATGCTGAGAGAGACAGATGAGTCTGTTGGAAGCAAAACCTGGTCTATTCCAACTGTCAAAGTAACTTTTTAAACGTCAAACAAAAAAATTTTTTTTTGAAATATCCAAAACCTGTTTATTTTTCCTGAATTCTATTAGGGTTATAGAATTGAGGAGGTTTTAGATATTTCGAAGAAAAATTTTTTTTTGACGTTTTGTCACTTTGACAGTTGGAATAGACCGGGTTTTGCTCCCAACAGACTCAAATAATGTCAATATTTTTTAAATAAGTTCTTGAAAATACTCCGATCGAATTGCAACGAGACCTTTTTTAAACTCGATTTAAAGTTTTTTTGTGACATATTTACATTTACGGTTTCAATTTCTATAAATTACTTTAAAACAGAACAAAACGAGAAATCCATATACAAAAACTAACACAAACTCTCTGACTGTCTAATTAATATACATTGACATTACATTTACATACAAAACGAATTAAAATACAACACAATTTATAATAATATACTTGTAGACAATTTAGTAAACCAAACAAAAACTTTATATGCATTTAAAAATAATAAAATTTTACAGTACTTCAGGCACCTCTTATATACCATTAAGCATAAATAACTAAATATAAGAAAAATTCGTTGTTACAGTTTCTACTCCATTTACAACGTTTTGAAGAAAAAAAATCTAACAATAACGAAGACTTTCCTACTCTATTACAAATTCCAACTTTTTCCAAGTCAAATTTTATATTTCACTCCATTGTTACAATTTTTCTTTACAACAAACAACATCAAAACAACTGATAAATAATAATTTCAAAACAAATAAAATATTAAATTTAAATATAAATGACTGTGTATAATCAATCTTAAATGAAATAATTATATGAAAAGACGTTCAGTAAGTCACCACTAAAGATGTTTAATTTCTGAAAGGAAAAAGAAACAAATTCAATAGAAAATGTTTTGCAAAAATTAGAAATTGTGTCATGTAGAATTTGGAATCTAAACGTAATAACTTATTAATAAATGGTTAAAACAATTGAATTGAAACCCCAGTATTAAACAAAACATAATATTTAAGTAAACACACCATTAAACACATGCGACACATGCATTGAATAACAAATAAAAGAAAAAAAAAAGAAAAAATTAAAAAATAATAGTCAAATTAGAAAAAGAAAACTTACTTTGCTTGTGATTATTGTTAGGCATTCAATTCATTGAGTGAGATCAAAAAAATTTAAAAAAAAATTGAAACACTGAGTTAAAGCTCTAAACGAAAATACTATGGCTGCAAATCAAATGAGAACTTTTTTCGTTTTCATCCACTCCACACACAGTGTTACACACTTCTATAGAAGTTTTGTGTAGCATTTGTATACTTAGTATTGTTAGCATTGTAAGAATAGTTTCCGCCTTACATCAGCAGGTGTGAGGAAATAGTTTTGGAGGATTTAGCAGGATGCCGGATGAGTCAGTTTAATTTCATCATATAATAATAATATTGTAGGTCAAGGCATGTTGTTTCAACTAAACTGTTAATATTGTTAGTTGCGACGGACTTTTCATTAGTCAGTCAATTAACCTGTGTTAATCGTAACTTTCAGTATCTTGTAGATCAAAATCACAAGGCTATGAACCTATGAACAACGTATGCAACAAGTTTTCTGAATTGTATTACAACTCGCTGTCTGGAGAGGCATTGCATAAGAAGATGAAAGCTGAAAAGCTCGAAATCTTACTGAACGGAGTAAATAGACACACTTGAAAGCTAAAAACTCATTTGGCCAATGGAGATAGAGGCGGGGCCCACCTCCGATTTAGAGGACCAACAGCCGTTATATCTCACATTGCAGGCTGTGTTGAAAGCTATGGTTTTTAAGACCACCTTGCAGTTTATCTAACCTCTTTTTGGCTGTTCCAATTTGAATTCTGGGCCACCATACAATTCACCCATGACAGAGAATTGGTCTAACTACGGCTGTATAAATCCACCATATGGCTTTAGGCGACACGCCCCAAGTTCTGCTAAAAGCATTTCTGCACATCCAGAAGATCCTTATGGCTTTATTCACCTTTTCTTCAATATGTAAAATCCAAATCATTCTGTTATCAAATAAAACCCCCAGATACTTCACTGTAGCTCTCGTCGCGTCGTAAGGATCGTGCCGAAAAGTACAAAGTTCCCAAATTCAGATTCTACAGCTTTAGTCCTTTTGAACAGAATTGTCTTGGTTTTATCCGGGTTTACTTTTGGGTTTCTTTCTCGACACCATGTCTACGATTTTGAGCGCTGTTCTCATAAGGTCACCAATGGTGTTCACAGAGATAACGCCTATAATCGTAGATACATCATCAGAGTAACCTTGAGTAAAGAAGCCCGTATTATTCTGTTTCACTAAGAGTGAGTTTATGACTATGCGCCACAAGATTGGAGATAGAATTCCCCCTTGTGGGCAGCCTCTGGTTACTACTGCACTTATGAGTATGAATATTAGTACCACAGACTCTTGCTTCAACTGTTCTTCCGCTGAGCATTTTGATTATCCACTTTACTGCTGCATTATCCATATGCCTTTCTCTAATAGCATCAGTAATGACTTCAAATTCTGTGTTATCGAAAGCACCTTCAATGTCCATAAGGCAGCACAAAGCCACTTCACCATTCTTAAGCATGCTTTCAATTTTAAGAGTGTTGCAGTGCAGTAGCGGTATATTTACCAAGCTGATAGGCATGTTGGTTTGCGTGTAGTGGAATAGTTTTAAGAGCCTCGCCTCTTACGTAGAAATCTAGTATTCTTTCAGCTGTCTTGAGGAGAAAGGACGTGGATCGCTCTGCCCGGTTTGTGGATGAAAACTACTTTTACCTTTTCCCAAAGGCTGGGGATGTGGCTTAGCGCAATGGAGCTTTTAAAAATACTTACTCTATCGACCAACTTCCTCACCCTCTTTCAGTAGAGCTGGGTTTAACTTTTCCTCTCTTGACAATTCTCTCCGCAAACTTCCAATCTTTACCATTTGGAGTGTCTGTAGGTTGTCCTGGAGGTTGGTTTTCTTAGGAGCGCTTAGGGCAGCTCATGAAACTTCATTCATGTACTCGAAAAAATCAATCTTTGTTCAAATTTTTCGAAATTTATGCTTCCGATGCAAACTGTTTGTGTGTTATTTCGATGAACTATCTATGCCTAAACTTTCACAGAAGAACATTTTTCAATAAGTGCAATAACTTTTTCGGCAATGGTCCATGAATCTGGACAGTATGAAAGCTCTTTAACGGACGCTGTTAGAGTCGCAACAGTACTGTAACTTACAGAGACCTAAATAAACGTTACCTTTGGATGATTTTGAGCCGGTTTGATCCAACTTGCTATAACATAACTCTTGATATTTCATGTATTTCGGTAAACATGCTTTTCCACGATTTTCGCGATTTTTACCGGTTTTCGTCATTGAGCACCGCCTAAACTCACTCGGATTTGGTAGCACCCGTACAAACTATTCATCAGCGTCCAAAAACACAACATTTTCCACCTGGGGAGCCCAAATTTTCGGAAAGTTTGTTTTTGAACACCCTAATCGATATATCGATAATTATCAAAATATCAAATTATTATTAACAACATTATTCCATTAGTTGGAATTTTTCGACAGATGCGTCACACATTTTCGTTCAAAAATATGTGATATTTAGATAATTTTCTATTTTTTGATAATGATAATTTTCCATATTTCGATATATCGATAATTTGAGAATTATCGATATTTTGATCGACATGTATTGAAATATCGACAATGATTTTGATTATCAAATATCGATATTTTTTTGTTGATACTTAATACTTAGTTGGTCCTTACAACCTGTTATTGGTTTTGGCCTCCTCCAGCATCCTCCTCCAATCGGACCTATTCCGCGCCAGCGTTCTCCAATCGCCTATTCCTAGTTCCTTCAGATTCGACTCCACGTCTTTCCATCTTGTCATTGGTCTTCCTTGTTTGCGGTTACCATCGGGGTTAGTGTTTAGCAGCTTCAGGGGTATACATTCTTCCTTCATTCTTTGTGCATGACCGAGCCACCGTAGACGATTGATCTTGATGTATTTGACTATGTCGGGCTCACTGTAAAGCTGATACAGCTCATGGTTTATTCTTCTTCGCCAAACGCCTTCCACGCTCACTCCTCCAAAAATTGACCGAAGAATCCTTCTTTCAAATACCAAGAGTGTTTGCTCGTCTCGTTGTGTCATGCACCAAGCTTCCGACCCATATGCTACAACTGGTCGTACCAGCGATCTGTACAGTTCACACTTAAGGTTGCGGTTGAGTGTTTTAGAACGGAAAAGTGTTTGTAGACTGTAGTAACTCCTGTAACCCTTCTACTTATTGCTTCTCCGATGTTATTAGCACTGTTAACCAGCGACCCAAGGTAAATAAAGCTATTGAAAGTCGCGAAGTGTTTTCCGTTCACCTCTAGCGTATGGTTCGTTGGTCCGTCACCAGACAATGAAGTCGTCATGTACTTTGTCTTTTTCTCACTGACTTTTGTTGACTTTTTGTTGACAATTGAGTCCCTTGACTATTCATGGAAGTAAAAGAATCGGACATCCGCTATTGAAGGTGAAAGCTCCGAAAGCTCTCTTTATTGCATTAAGGTGTTAATTAGTGATCTAAACGGTGTGGCGAGAACGTTCATGACCACAAACTCTGTACTGGCCGAACAACCGTACAAAGAATGTTCCTACGTTTCGATCAAACATCGATGTGGGTGTTGAAGATCGAATGGAAAGTAAAAATACAGAAAAAAAAGTTCTAAATTGATTCGCTACTTTGTAATGAAGCTGAAAAAAGTTATGATCTCACAAAAAACTATAATTATGTTAACAGTAATCATATTAATGGAAGGAGTAGAAGAGTTGCTTTTTATTGTAAATAATTTGATTTTCACCAAAATAGATGAATTAGAATTTTTATTGTTTTTCTGCACAATATATTTCTATGTATTTGTTTATTGTTTCAAATATATTCTGACAAATAATAATTGTATGTAAATAATAACAAGAAAGAAACCTAACTATTGTAAAAAAAAAACAGAAAAAAATTAAAAAAATTAATTATATTAACAGTGACATTATTATTAAAATATAGGTGCTTTTTTTAAATGAATAATAATTGATGATTTATGATAGATTATTGTCATAGAATTTTTTTAGAGAAATATATTGCGAAATGTGTTATCATTTTATTTAGATGATGATAAAGTATATTATGTAATGAAAAAAAAATACTTAAAGTAAAAAAAAGTAAATAATTTTATTAAAGTTATCCATATATGTAGAAAAAATTAAAAAAGAAAATTAACTGAATTTATTTAACGTCAATTTATTGATGAAGAAAAGAAGAAAATAATTGTAAACTCTAAATTTTAGTCTAGGACTCTGAGTATTGTATACAAATGCCAGAATTTATAAATTCAACGTCGATCATTATTTTTCGTCCAAGTTAAAGCAACATATTGTCAAAAAATATTGCACATTGTACTTAAACAAATTTTTTAGAAATGATTTAAAGCTCAATTTCGTAGCAAACATCGATTATGAAGTGAACTAAAAAAAAATCAGCGAACTTTATCTAAACTTTAATTTCAGTGTATTTTTTCTGAAATGATGATTCAGGGATTTCATTTAATAAAATGTTAGCATTACATTTACTTCGAATGCCTTTGTATCCATAACAATTCCTTTCTGTCTCTACCATAAAGTGTAATTAAAACATTGAATGAACGAACTCAAATCAACCATTTAATAATGAATATTCAATATGTTACAACCGTCTGCAAACTATGAGTCACGGAACTGCAAAGTAATAAGGAATTTAGATTTTTTCCCGAAGAACCTTTTCTTTAAAGATCAACAGAATATAGTCGCGGGACAACGTGCTAATTCCTAATTTTAAATAAATATTAAAAAGTTTTACCTGTGACAGGCAACTTTTATATAGTTTATGGCTAATTCCATCGGTAACCCATATATTGTCGCTACCATGTGACCTGGAGAACGAATATGTTTTGTCTCATGTTAATAAAAATCACATTGAAAGAGTGAAAGAGATGAAATTCGTTACCCAGGTGACAGTACCGATGGAATTAGTCTTATGTGAACTATCCGCTTTCATATGAAAAACGCCAGCTGTGCCAGGTAATTACGGGTGACATTCAAAAAGAAATTCTTTATAACAAATTATGAACTATTGATATTGAATTATTGATAGAAAATCATTGGAAAACTGTAGAAAAATGTTGAAAAACTGATGGAAAATTTGGAATCCAATACTACAATTCCTACAATTTTCTTACACTTTTCCAACGATTTTCTCTCAGTAATACCACCTTAATGCAACGAATGACGTAGTAATGTGTATAAAAAGGTGGAAAATTATTGGAAAACTGCTGGAAATTTTATCAAACGTGATGCAAAATGCTGGAAAACTGAGGGAAAAGTGTGTGAAATGTTGGACTATTGTGGTATAATACATTAGTTATTCAAAATTTGTCTATCAGTAATCCCACCTTATATTAAGATCCTAATAATGCATCAGTTGGCACACCAACAAAAATTTTCCATTAGTTTACCAACATTTTTGCATCAATTATGTGGTTTTAGGATATATTGAACCGTCTGTCTTAATTTTACTTTTAACATACACCCGCACGATTTTACTTTGGATGTTTCTTTTGTTTTGAACAAAAGAAATATCCAAAGTTAAAATCGTGCGGCTGTAACGTGAAGCGAGTTATGATTTTAAACAGCAATTCGATGCAGTTATTGATCAATACATTTTCTGACGAGCTTTTCATAACGGATTCAGATAAACAACACACCAGGTATACAGCCTTTCCTATCGAGAGTATAAGTTTGAGTACTCAATTTATAGCCTACAACGAACAAAGTATACGGTAAATTCAATTATTGAAATAAAATTAGGCCGAAAGGATTAATATGTCCAAAAACCACACAACAAGATTAACTGGAGACAAAACGATCCACTATCAGGTAGGAAATCTTCTTGTCAGTGCTGGTGCGGGTGGATTATTACAATAATTTGTACATGGACAAACTGGAGAAATGTAAAAGAAAAAAATTTCTTTGTGTGATTTTTACATCTTTTGTGAGTTAAAAAATACTTTCACACCAACACACTCTCGCATATCCATAAAAACATCTTTCAAAGATAGCCCATGCACACTCGATATGTACTTTCGCTAGTGCTACACACACGCGACAACTCAGATGGCGACTATACGGCGAAAGTTCGTCAAGAGCACTTCGCTTTCAACATCTGGAACACTACAAAAAAACATCCAAATTGACAAAAATAAACATTTTTCATAGAGTTAAATTTTCTTATAAAAATACCAAATGTCGCAGAAGTTTAAAACTCGCGAAGTGCCCTATACGTTATGTGTGACATAGCAATAGCTGCTCTGCCGTAATTTGCATAAGAAACTTAGTGCGAAAGAGAGAAAAAAAATCCATGCAAAAGTCCATACAACATTTTTTGTCTCTTTCACACTAAGTTTCTTATGCAAATTAGGGCAGTGCTGTACCAGTATCTTTCCGCTGTGAAAAGCATAAAAACCTTTTAGTGTAGATTTTGAGAGAGAAAATGTATAAAATTCTCTCATCCTATGATATCACCAAGGTTTTTATGCTTTGTATGACAGTTTTGTACACACTCCGAAAAGTGAAAATCATCGCAGTCAGTGACGATCCAAATGGATTCTCCTATTATCTAGGAGAACTCATATGGTTGCGAATGGATCATAAAAAAAATACAGAGAATATCGCGATATCAATGGATCAGTGTAATAAGGTTTAGGTTAACCAACATGTATCAGAAATAATTTGATGGTTGGTCAGAAAGAACTTTTAATCTTTGCAGGAAAGTTACTTTACTTTTTCTGCGCTACAGCCACTTGTAGGCATGGCCTGTTCGAGGATTCTGATCCAATTGCGTCTGTTCCTTGCCGTGTTTTGTCAATTCCTTACTCCGAGCGCCCGAAGATCTTGTTCGACACCATCGATCCATCTAATTTTCGGGCGACCAACTCCTCTGGATCGTTACGGAATAATTTTGAGGGGGCTCTGTTTTCATCCATTCGTGCCAAATGCCCCGCCCATCTCACCCTTTGTTCCAGGAAAGTTACTCTACGAAAACTCTTAAACTATGAAATAGCAGAGTACAAAGGGAGATGCGGAAATAAGTCATTACATGAGGGATTAATTTTGTGAAATGAGGCAAACCCAAGAGGGTGTTTTTAAGCAAAAAGCTTTGAAAACTGTTTTTTGACGAGTGTAGAGTTTGCATCCCGAGCCGAAGGCGAGGTATACAACTAAAAGAGTCAAAAAACAGTATTTAAAGCGAGTTGCTTAAAAATACACGAATGAGTTTGCGGGTGTCACGAAATTATCCAGAATGGATGACTTATTAAGCATTCCCCACTGTATGCTGTTTTACTGTGTCCCAACCGAAAACGCGTCATTACATGCAGATATGCTATGCATGTAATGAGAAGTTTCCGCTGGGGGCTGAACGTAATGAATAGCATGTAATGAACAACATGTAATGAATAATTTCCGTGGGGTGCACATATATATGTAATGACAAGTTTTCGGTGGGACAACGAGTAAACTTATAAACATGACATTCAAAAGGCCGCATTATGCAATGTGTCAAAATTTTGTTGTGGAACCCTCGCTTATAAGGCATCGAATGACATACGAAAGCAATGGGTCGCCATCGCCGCATACAGAGTAGCTTCATAGGAGCTAATAAATAAGAAACAATGAATATTATTGAATGGTTTATTTGAAGTTTCAGCTAATTCAATTCTTGATTGAATAGATTCTCTTTATTATTCTGTTACTTGTAAAGAATTCTAACAAGAGTGTGTGTTTCAAATTGTGCTAAAATTTCCATAATTAATGTTTAATTCGCTAATTTTGGAAGTTTGATCAAGCAAAGGGTCTAAGAGAATATCAATAAAATGAATTGAGTAGGTGTATGTGTAACTATAATCTATAAACCAATAATTTTTTTACCTGGGCTTGTTGTTATATCACTGTTTCATATCGTACGATTAATAGTTGAATGTATGCACAATATACAACAAAACATATTTACTAGTTACTTTATTATAATAACAAATTGTTTCATAAAAAAATAAAAAAAAAAGAAAAATACAAATAAACATTATAATGATACGAGACATTAACTACACCAATCAAAGATAAAAAATATGTTTTCATTCTAACATCATTTCTTTAAATTTTCGGCAATTTGCATTTTCAAAATACAGGTGGCGTTATGATACGAACGATGAAACACTTACCCCCAAACTTAAACCTTAGAACAAATAGCAGACATCATCAAGGGAAAAATCGTTAATTTTCTGGTGCATAGCAATTTTCAACGGATTCTCATTCACATGAGTTGTGTATTGAATTTTATCCCTTCTTCGAACAGTTCTACATTACACTGGGAAGGAAAATACACTTATCCGCACAACGAATTTTGGCACAAGTTTTTACACAAGCGCGATGAGGAAAATATCTACAAGCGACTTAGGAATTGTGTTTATGATATACGCCGCTGACGTATTTTATCCACTGTGCACGTAATACGAACGCCGTGTACGTCTTCCGTGAGTCATAACATGTTCGTTACGTGTGACATACTACACAATACTTAAATAAGGTTGATAATACATAGCATGAAAGTAACGTTCCTAGGCACACCCAGGCTTCAAAATTTGGGTAGTTTTGAATTTGGTGCCGCAACGATTCGTACATAGAAGAATGACAATTATAACGTCACCCATATTCGACGAATTCTGTGTACAAATATCTGAGTCTGACATTGGACGGAGATTGGCACCAGAAGAAATCCTATTGGTAAAATGCTAGCTACCGTTAGGCGTGGTTCGGAATTCACGTTAAACATATGGTCCAAAAAATGCCTGCCGGTAAAATACATTGAAGCGGCGAACCGGCATTCTAAGCCCTACTAGTTTCCGCCCTAGTACACCATAGATGGCACTATTTTTGTGTGCAATTTACCACTGACACAGTAAAAATTTCGGTAACGAAAGGATCTCTAAGAGAATCCATATGAGCAAAAGCTGCGGAACCAGTAAATACAATGATCTAGCCTCTGACCCGGACGGGTTGTAACGGCGGATCATTATTATTAAAACATTCACTGAGTATATAATACATCGGCGGCATATATTACAAACACAATTCCTGCGTCGCTTGTAGATATTTTCCTCAGTGCGCTTAAATGTGTTTTAGTATGTGTTGCTTTGCACGCTGTTTTATCGGAAAAGGGTTGGTGTACATATCAATCAAGTGTACAACATCACTGAAGCACAGGTAGGTCTATGTGAGAGGCCAACTTTATTCACTTGCGATTATGAATGTATTTAAGTTTGTTTGCGTGAGGGCTTCAACTGGTTACCAGCTGAATCAGAATTTTATGTCATAATGAATTTGGCGATTGCACTATTATAGCACCTTAAAATGAACATTTCATGTGCCACAAGTATGGCTAAGTTACTGTTGTAAGATTTACAGAAAAAAATAAAAATCCCCAATTAAAAATTCAATAACAATCTACTAAAACAACAGCATCTGAAGTAAGGTCTTAAGACCACGTTGCAAAAATGTGAACTGTCAAATTTGCGATGTTTTTTTAGAATAGAATCCTGCGCTAACAACAAATTACTCAAAATTATATCTCATGTACTGTAAGAGGATGACAATTACACGAATAATAGATAAATCAGAATTCAACAAATCTGAGCATGAAAGTCGGAAGTTGCTTTGAAAAATCATCGCATTCCAAATTCATTTGCGATGTTTTTTCAGAGCAAATGCGTACCTTCATACTTAAACTTTTTGAATTCTGATTCATCTATTATATGCGTTAGAGTCATCCTCTATTAGTACATGAGCTACAATTCTGTATAATTTGTGATTTACGCAGGATTCTAATCTAAAAAAAACATCGCAAATTTGACAGTTCACATTTTTGCAACGTGGAATCGCATCGCCTAAGGGCTGTGTGAAAGCTCAACTTGATAAAAATAATTTTTTTTTGACAAGTTGAGCTTTCACACAAACCTTACACATCGCGTCCAATATGTCCAATACGTGAAAACGTAACAACAGAGAATTTTCTTTCTCTTTCACTCTAACATTTATTGCATATTTTTGTATCAGTCACACACATGCATTTTATCTGTTGACTGTATTGAAGCGTGGACAAAGTTTTTGTCTCATTGCATTATGACTTTTGTGTGTGAGTGAAAAAGATACAAGATTAAAAGGTAGCATGGTTTAAGCCACATGATGATACCTTAAGAGCGTAACTTTCAAGTTGATTTTTTTTAATTTACGTCTGAAATCATCTGGAAATCACCGATTTTTCATAAGAACATCAACTGTTTGTATACGAAATGTAATCACAATATTACTTACGTAGTATACGTCACCGTTCGTCGCAAAACGTCAGTAAAAACGTAAATTCTCTTGTCCAACTCATGCTGTTTGTGTTTTCTTTCTTTTTGCTGTCCCAAAATACTAAATAAAATGTAGTTTGGTGTCAGATGTGGGAATTTTTAATACCATCATCACCTCTAAAATTAAGGAATTTAACATCAAAGTCATGTACATTTGTCCATCATTTGATAATTATTTTTCAAAAAATTATGATCTTTAATTTATTGTTTTTTTCATAAAACAAGTTTGCCAACAACAATAAGCGTAATCGATGCTGTCAGAAGGAACAATAAAAAATTAGTTTCACTTTCTGTCAGTCGACCGTTACGCGTTGATTGATTACTAAAATAATGCAAGTATGATATTTTCGAAGCATAATGGTTATGGGGAAAACTTTCTATTTATTTCAGGAATGCTATAAGCTCTATTTATTTTCAAAATGGAGCTTTGTATACAATCCTGCAACTGATTTTTTTACTGTAATGAAAACACTGACCAGAAAACAATGTAACCTTTCGGAGTTTTTTTATTGAAAAGGTTATGTTAATACAAAATGACTCTCAATTGATTTATCCCAATCAATTTACTTAATAAAATATACAATAAAAGGAATTAAATAAACAAAACAAAGATGAGATCATTGTATTGATGAAACTTGCATATCAAACTGGGATAATTTTTTTTCTGTGCTACAACGACAATGCTTTTGATTTATTTATTTTTTACGCGTTCGTTTTTTATAAATTTTTTAGATCAAGTTAATAAAAAAAATACTTTTATAATAACAAAGTATAATAATAAACACAAATTTTAAAGTAACTTTTATAAGCTTCGCGTAAGTCTAGACGAATAGAATAGTCATTTACAGACAAAAACGGTAAAAAACATATTGTAATTTTTTTTTACATCAAAGAAATTTATTTTATAAAACTTATTTAGCAAACTTTGTATCAATTATTTGAGATTTTAGAGTAAAGATCAAATAATTTAAGTCTTTAGAATGGAAATATTATTAATTTACGAATAAAAAAGCAATACAAAAATGTCGAATTTATAAGGAGATGGTTTGTGGTAATCATGATCTCCCATTGCAAAGTACGAGACGCGGATATTCTGAAAATATTGTTGTAATCATTTCACCCACAAAGAGGCCATTGTAACCAAATAATCCGAATTCCCACATACATTCAGGAAATATAAGTTGTAGAAATCATTTGTTGTTAATCTGTTATCTACGACTTATATTCCCTGGGGAATCAAATCAGAAATGAAGTGATTGATGGCCCAGCCGAAGGATTATTCCATATCTTTGAATATCTTTAGCGAACGGATTTTATGAAGACAAAGAATGAATTTTTACTCTAGCATTTCAATGTGATGACCAATGTTTGATTATTAGAATTATTTAATTATAAAAAATGTGTGCATGTGGAAAAGCCGACTTGCAATCAATGTTTAGTGCCCAGCGAAGAAGATACGCTCCAATTCAGACTAAGTGAATGCAAAAAAATGTTTGCACATTACAATTACAGACACAAATCAAAACTGTTTTTTTGACAACGGCAATTTCAGAATGTGGCACAAAAGTTCTGTTTTTATTAACAATTAATGACGCAGGCACATATTCTCTTAAAAGCTGAGGACAATGTTATTCCGAATTTACAGTAATTCATATTTTGTTTAAAACGACAATTTTCTAAAATGAAAAGGACACTTCATTATCAAAAAGAAAAATATTTAATTGCAACGGTAAAAACAAAGGAAAACTTATTATTAAATTAAAAAAAAAAAAAAAAAACAAAGCAAAACAACTTGCATGGAAGCAATTTTACGAATTGCTAGACATTTAAAAGAGAAAAATTAATAAAAATGAACAAAATCCATTTGTAAGGATTCATTTATTGTTAAAATCAACTAAAAATTACTAGCATATACGACGCCCTTAGAAACAGTTGGTTTGGTTCGAACTCAAAAAGAAAAACAAGTTTAGAATTTGCTTGAAAAACTGTTGATTTGATTCGAAATTAAGAAAGAGAAAAGTTTAGATTCCTCCATTTCTAAACGGAAATGCGGCATTCAACAACATTTTGTTTATCAATTCTTACAATTGAATTCGGCTTTCGTTTGTACTTAATTCAATTTTACACTATAAATAATGTACATCAATTGGTACCAGTATATAAAATATATTATATAAAATATAAACTTATATATAATAAAAAAATTATTAAATGAAAATGAATTTAAACAAACATATATATATATATATATGAATATATATAAAATATAATATGTCAAAGACAAGAAATACTCTGATTTTACCACTGCCACATATAGTATAGTTCTTTGGGCGAATAAATGATGTTAAACAAATAAATATAGAGTCTTATTCAGTTTCTAACAAATTGGAATTCGCTGTGTTGGCGGATTAAGATTTTCAGCGCCTTAGTGCAGTTTTCATTTCAAGAGCTTTTTGGTCAAAAAGTACAAGTCTGGAGGTGAACAGATGGCGTGACGCTTTTATATGAAAACTACTATTCCGATCAGCATTTTTGATTTATGTCACATTTCGTGCTTTACTTTTGGTTGAGTTTTTGTTGTGAACAAGCCTGCACTAGATGTTGAATCCACATCAGCTCCAGCTTTCTACCTTTGTGGTATGTTTTTGCTTCTTTCTTAGCGCCCAATTTTTCCAGCACCCCATACAATGTCCCGAATAGCCATTAGAATAATCCTCCGTTGTTTACTATGATTCATGCAAGACGAGGTTTCAGTTCGAAACGCTCAAAGCGAAGGGCTAAGTTTCAAAACATCAAACGAATACCTCATTTTCACTTTCAGCAAAATGTATTTCCTTCTCTGTTTTGTATATATGTCGTAAGTACAAAATTTGTGTTGCAATCCAGTTCTCAGATAGAAACATTTGCAGAATTATGGTTGTTGTAAGGAATAAAATATGGTAAAGTGAATAGTAAATCCTTTAAAATATTTTCAGTTTCCATTCCACCCCCAGACGATTTCCTTACCCTCCCTTCTCCAAAGTCTCACTCGAAGCCGAAGTTATTCGTCTCCAAAGTCGCACTACTCGAAGCCGGAGTCTAAACTATGAACTATCTAAACCATGAAGGTTAGAAAGTTGCTTTTCCAAAGGCAAAGTTGTACAGAATAAAATTTTAGAGAATTCGTGTTTGTGGGTTTGAGGGAAAAGTAACATAATCCCGTGATTTAGTCACTTTAGAATTAAATTTTAGAGAAAATATTTTGATGACTTTTTGAAGAAATTACGTTGGTCCTCTTTTCGTTATGGTGCAGGGGAGAACATTTTGGCCATCAGAAGTACGTCTTCGGTAGGGTCTTTGACATTACCTTAGCTAATTTTTTTGTCTGTGTGAGTCTTTTTGCTACATCTATTTTGATACGTACGGGTCTCTGGTTACATTTTGATTTATAAATTAAATGCACTTCCACCCTATAATAATTTTTCTACGTTCTTTACGATTGACAATTCAATAGAAATTGTTCCACCTCATTGTAAGCGTTTTATTAAAGGGTCGTCTATTTTTGCCGATCAATAAATTCGCTAATCACAAGGCACGTCAATCCAGGTTTGTCAGCGGTGGAGGTTTGTCTCACTCATGTGAAACTGACAGTTTTCTTAGAGTATCTTCAAATTTTATTTTGTCAAAAACGTCAGTTCAATTATTCATAACTTGTTCATCACTATACTTTACAGTGAAAACCTTTATTATAATTGCACTATTTAACTCTCGCTACGATTGGCTGGAAGATTGACCTAACTAACGAACTTTTTGTTGTTACTCGCTTATTTCTTCACGTAATTCCTTCTGATTGATCACAACATCGCCCGATTTTCTCCTTTCTCCAAATTCTAATTGATGAATGAATGAATATTACTTTTATTGTCTACTATCTTCTAGCTGACATGGTTAAAAATCCAACCGGCGCGGGCGGTAGAGCGGAGAGCAAACACTCGTTTGAAGGCTGTTTCCATATACTTGTATCATAACAAATACAGGGAGCATTTGTTCGCCTACTTGTATGGACGATGACTTAGAAGAGAGAGAAAATCACAAGGGAAACCTAGAGATATAACAAAGAGGGCACCCCGGAGCCGCAAAGCACAGCTCCTATTAAACATATTTTTCATGCTTCATATGCGGTGAGAATGTAAAAATTTCATCCCATGGGACGAAAATTTTATTTATTTAGCCCCGTGGATGAATTTTTTTTTACTTTCGCACCGCATATGAAGCATGAAATAGTAGATTATGCACCGCTGTCCAGGATGCTCTATTTTGAAGATTTGGAGGTTAGCGAAGGAGCCGAAGGCGTGGGAAATAATCCAAATCGTCAAAATAAACCATCCTGGACAGCGGTGCATATGCTATTTTATCTGCCGAGAAAAGATATATCGAGAAAAATAATTTTGCCCTAGGGAGAAAAATGCGAGATTATCGTTCTAGGCAGATAAAATATAATACACCACTCGGAGATACTTTCGTACCTCTCCCTTGTAGTGTAAATAACTATTGTTCTCTTTTGATCTAACAATTCACATTATTTCACAAATATTTTGTTCTTATCATGGGAGCGTTTTCTTATAAGAACCATATCACCTTTCGCCTCATTTTTGCCATTATCATAAAACTTTATAGACTATCAGTACCTTACGGCGTGAGGTCTTTAAGCCACAAGTATAAAATTGTGCAACAAATTTTGTTTACATCAGAAACTTCTATAGGTTTCTATAAGGTAAGGCAATAAGCCCTATTGAATAGGGTGATTAATTTTCATTGTAAAATTCTTTTGGTTCAAATTTTTGTAGGTAAGAGGTAGTTTGTTTTTAGAAATATCTGCGAAGGTATGAGAGATAGAGCATAGGTTTCTTTGGCAAAGTCTCGGGGTGTTGTGAGTAGAAGTATTCGTCAAAATGCCGGGCAGCACAGGATGGGTAGTACAGGGTAAAAGAGAAAGCCCGATTTGATAGATTGCGTATAAAGACACACGTTTTTCAATTTATCTTCTCGCGTACGTCTCTATTAACATTCAGTGCTTCTATGTGTTATAATAAACTAACACAAACAACAAATTTGAATTAACTTAATTCAAAGAATTTTATTTCTTCTTCATTTACATCAAACTTTACACACCCTTATGCACCTTTGGACAGAGAATGCTTATTCCAACGTAACCTTTACACTGAAACCTCAAAATGGTGATATGCTGCATATTTGGATCCTAGACCCTCTTCAAATGTACGTATTTGTGTGATGTATTAGTTGTGGGCTGTATAATTATTCTACAATCTACATGTATGCAAATATATACCTTCATTTTGTATGTTATACTAGTATGTTGAGTAATTATACAGCCTGCTACTAAAATAATCATACATCACACAAGTATATAGCATTTGAAGAGAGTCTAGGATCTAAATATGCAGCAATTAACTATTGTGAAGTTTCAGTGTAGGAGCGGGGGTTCAAATAGTATGTACAGATCGGTGTCTGCTGAGCTATGTATGTACTCTTTTAGCAGTAGTATCTGCTTCCAGAGACTTTCTAACGACCAAATTCGATCAAAAAACTCTTAAATTTTTTTATCACATCGGGGCCTATAACATGTCCATTATAGCCCTGAAAGCAGGACTATAATCGGCATATTATAGTCGAGTTTCATATGTTGAATAAGGACCATAACGTAATCATTACATGCAAATGTTTCTTATGTCAATGGAAAATAGCAAAACAAACTCACATCGCCTTTTTTCAAAGCATGCTCAACTTCACAAACGTTTATTTGTTGTTTAAAACATTTTATTGTGTTGAATTAAGATTTGAACACGAATTAAAACAAAATTTTAATCAAAACGAGTTTTGTTTACTTTTTTTGGAGGAATCGATTGACCGTACGATTTGATGACAACTGTTTACTAGATTGAAACGATTGCCTTTGCAACGATTTCAATGTACAGTGTATTTTCATGTTCTGTGCAAAATTGGCAGTTATAGGCCCCGATGTGATAAAATATCGTATAGCACAATTATAGTCTCGGTGGGTAAAATTTCTCGGGGCTGACGCCCCTCGAACTTTTACCAACCTCGAATATAATTACGCGATTATACCCCTTGTGTTATAATATACTATTATCACATTCGAGCCTATAATAAGCCAATTATTGCACTAATAATGGGGCTATAACCGGTCTATTATAGTCGCCTTTCTTGTTAAAAGTAGGGTTGTAATGACGCTATTATAGCCCGGTTCTTTAGTGATGACGTAGGCTCGGTTCTTTAGTGATGACGTAGGCTACACTGAAACAATACGAACGAGTGAGAATGAAACGTGTGTTGTTACGACAACCGCATAATAATAATAATAATCTGCCTTAACAACCCTTGAAGGGTTAGGGGCTAGATCATTATTTACTAGTTTCGCTACTTTTTGTGGTTCTACTATTTGAGATCCTTTCATTACCGGAAAGTTTTTACTGTGCCAGTGGTAAGCTGTGCGACAAACCCAGTGCCATCCATGAGATGTACTAGGAACGAAACTAGTAGGAGTAGAATACCGGCACCTCCCAACAATGTCTTTCACCGGTAAGCCGTACGATGGCGCTACACTCAACTTCACATGACTTGAACCGATTCAATTAGCTTTGTTTTGTTTACAAATCTAACAATCGGTACAAATCTGTCTGCGGCTGAGTATCGAACCAACGCACTGGCAACTCGATCTCATAGTAGCAAGCAGACGTGTTAACTACTACGCTATCGACAACCGCATACTAAATCGAAAAATCAATCTAGATGACATTTTTTGCAACAAATTCGATGAGTTTTGATTTTTGATTTATGTTAATTTTGTTGTCATGTTTTGTGCATAATTGGCAATTATATGCTCAATTGTGATAAACTATTGTACAATACAAGGGGAACAATCGCGCAATTTTTATTATTTGTATTATAATATATTATTATTTGTAAAGTTCAATAATTATTCCCTCGAAGCATTATTACACAAGTTTGAAAGGGAAAGTACGTTTCAGACGATTTTCACGAAAATTGACAATAACTGCAATTTAGCTAAAAATAAGATAATAAAATAGTGAACCTTGAAGTAGGCCTCCCACTAATAGAGAACTTCAGATTTGCCTTCTTAGCTTGCATTTAGTGTTTCCGGTTATGTTGCTGAATTTGTTGGCTAACGTAAAGTTCTCTCATAACTTCCAAAAAGTTTTTCCTTGTACATTCATTGCTTACATTTTGTGAAGGGAAAATTAGTTTGTAACATCTCTTTGTTGCAGTTGATACAAAGAAAACTAATGTTCCTTTTACAAAATGTAATGGAAAAATTCGGTATCACTTGTTGATAAAAAATGAGAAATCAATTTTAGGTGGAAAAACTTCCATACAATGAAAATGTTTTCAAAGGTTTGGAATTCGGAGTTTTTTTGGGCGAAATACTTCACTTAGATGATAAAGCGTACCTACCTATCATTAGCATGTAAAATCAAAAGATTTCAAGAAGATTCCTTTTCTGTTCCTTCGACTACGTCGCTCAAGTTTGGATTAGAATAGAAACTCTTTCGCAAAAAAACCTGAAGATGTGTAATGCAATATGTATTGTGTATGTGTATTGCATCACTCACAGCAAGTAAGTATCATTGGCGTATGAAATATTCACCGTTTGCAACTTCGAACCTTCGTGCCTAATAAGGTATGAAACGCAGTAAAACAGGTGCAAGATAACAGTTAAATATTCAACGAACATCGAAAAAAGCGACGGCCCCAATGCTCACTGAGAGATTCAAACTCTTGCTGAGCTTCCTTTTAGGCGATGTATATTTAAGTATCGTTAGAAAAAGACGACTTTCAGCTTTTTCTGACAACATCTGTAATTTCCTATTCGAAATATTTGAACCGAAATTAGTTTTGGCTGACGAACCTAACAAATTTATTTCTCTTAATGGAAGGAAGAAAACTACGGAATGCAAAACCGGTATCGTTAACCGGTTAGTTGAAAACCGAGACCTGATTTTACGATATTTAAAATCGGCTTAAAAAAAAACATTTTCACTTGATTTTCTACTTACAACATAGTCTAAATGAAGTCAATAAAATAATCCAAATATATCATTCAATCTTGGTTTTCTCATTAGACACGACGCGACGGACGGTTTGCTGTTATAAAGATCGTTAGATAGGTAAAACCCGCGCTTAACTGAAAGGACGTTTCCACGTTTTTCTATTTTTTCATCGGTTTTCATTTGTATTTGAACTATATGTATCCTAGTTTCATGTCACTGAGTTGTATGTTGCGAAGTGTTTTTGATAATAAACATAACCAAAGACCCGTACGTATCAGAATAGATGTGGCAAAGAAACTCGAACGTATCTAAATATACAAATAAGCAAACAATCCAACGTTTTCTGCTCTTTTATAACTGTAAGAATTTCAAAGATCCACAGAAATTACCCAAAGTAATGTCAAAGGCCCTACCGAAGTACGTCTCAGACCATTCAAATCTAGAAAAGCTTATATCCAAGAACTAAGCCATTTTCCCCTAAAACCCTGAAACACGTGTTCCCTAAAATGTTATTCTCTACAACTTTGCTTTTGGAAGCAACTTTCTACCTCTCATAGTTCTGGAGATTCGGGTCATCCTGCCTAATTATGGAAGTTGCCATATACCAGAATTGGGCCATATTTCCCCAAAATACTGAAACACGCCTTCGCTTAAATTTAATTCTCTACAACTTTGCCTTTGACAGTAAATCTTCATATTGCATAGTTAAGGAAATATAGACGAAAAACTGTTTTCGTATATGGCCAACAAACTCAATTTCGTCTATTCCATTCGTCCCAGTGCCCACACTCCTGACCCGATTTCCAAAATGTTACATCAAATGCTTTCATTTGACACCAAAACGAGGAATTTCCGTACTATACTTGCTGAGATATTTGCAAAAAAGTTTCATCGACCCTCGAAAATTTCATATCCGACCTCCACTTCTTCGACCATATCTCCGGAACTACTTGGCCAATTTTGCTCATCTTCGAACTTGAATCATGGGAGGTAATGGGTAAAAGCCGACGACAAAATCGAACGGCTTGTATACATGTCGATTCTTCAAAAAATCTCATAGAATTGTTTCTTCTTTCATTCAAAATATTGTTTAGATGTGACAACATCAAATTTTTTTTTAATGTTCTGAGAAAAACTTCACTCAATGTTTTGCGATAAAAATTACTATTTTGACGACATTTAC
The DNA here is from genome assembly GCA_029228625.1 of Pseudolycoriella hygida. NCBI lineage: Eukaryota > Metazoa > Arthropoda > Insecta > Diptera > Sciaridae > Pseudolycoriella > Pseudolycoriella hygida. The sequence goes on along the minus strand of CM055406.1, from coordinate 43,146,146 downwards.
AGTGAGGTGACGTTTGGCTATATTTTGATCAAAGTTTACTTAGTTTTTCAATTTTAACGATTTTAACAAACTTTTCACCCCTTTTTGCCTCAACACATACTCACTCTAAGTCGCCAAAATAGTATTTTTATTGTAACAGATTGAGTTTGGCATCATTTGAAAGATAATGAGTTGGTCTATAATAAAAAATAGTTTCGGAGATCTGCTTCCAATTGGGTGTCTTAGGGAAAGAGAAACCCCCCAAAATGGCGTAAAAGTGACTTTCTCGATTTTTCCCAATAAATTAAAAAAAAAGTTTTGATGTTTTTGCAGTGAGTGAAAGAAGAAACAATTCCACAATTCACATATTGATGGCGCGCTTTGTTACAGTTTTACTGAGAATCTTTAATACATTCAGCAATTATAGTTCTTTCATGCACTAGAATGATAAAGTGCATGAAACTACTGGATCTTGAATCCGAAGTACGCTGCCTTCAAAAAGTTGCAACAAGTGAAAGACTGTATTTTCTGCTAGGAAGCCTGGGATCAAAAAATGATTCCGTTTCTGATCCGGATAAATCCGTGATGAGTCTAATATCCAATACAACAATTTAGATTCTAACTAACGAAATTTTATTTCAGACAATATATTTCGCATGCCACGCATGCATTATCAAGTCCTACGTATATCAAACTAAACGTTGCGCAATTGATTCCTGTTCATCTACAAAATTATATCAGATCAAACAGGGCCGAATTTACATTTCCATCGTTCACATTCATGAGTTGTTTTTTACGTCCATTCTTAATTATGTGAATTTTTTCATAGCATTCAAATGCGCATGTGTTTCTCCCACTGACAGGTTGTACCAACTTTACTTTACTAATGTCGGTTGCATGACCGTATTCGATCATGTGTCTCGCCACTGCGCTCTTAAAGTTTCCTTTTTCGACACAGTAATCGTGTTCATTGTATGAAAAGGTTTTTAATTTGCTGAAATTGTTTGTGTTTGTAATTTTTGTGCACTCATTTACCCAAAACCCTTGAATGAAAGCTTTCCCTCCTTACCGTAGAACGCATACGGTTTGAACAATCTACACTTATTGACGTCCCTGAGGATGACCCCCAATAAGCTAGTTTCAATTTACATTTCACGGGAAATATAAAGTTGAACTTCGAGATTGTTGAAACAAGCGGGTTGAAACGGTGCCTTTAGGTACTTTAGGGCTGACGTACATGACTAATAGTATTTTTAAATTAATTTTGTTTCAATGGAAAAATTTTTAAATTTTTAAATTTTTTATTTTCATTGAGTTTGATTTGGTCGCGATACTAAGGACGATTATGACGGACGAGAGAAAGGATCCTTTGTTTTTCTTTTGATTTTTATTAGATTTTTATAGTTAAAGAGAGTCAGGATGTGTGACAGAAAGACTAATGACGCGACCTATGA
>CM055406.1:43118365-43132582 GCA_029228625.1 Pseudolycoriella hygida | reverse complement strand
ATTTTGTATCTTTAACTTTACGTACCTCCACAAATGGAATAAAAAACTTAACCCAAATGAGAAGGGAGTTCCTATATTGTGTGAAAAACAAAAATTATAAAAAAGGAACAATGTTTTGAAGTGGAAATTCCAAATTGTTCACGAAAAACTCACATTCCAGGTACCTTTTTTGGTTCTAAGTGTAACAAACTCGTCCACAATTTTCATTTTCACTAATTATGCTAGTTTCACTTCTAGACGCGTAGTGTTTCAGGTAAAGACCTTATTTGTTGCAATTCAATTGGAAACCACACATTCAACGTCATATAATTATAAGGCCTCCAGTTCTTTCCGTAAATATCGTTCGAATTTTGTGTGCGATATTGCTACCCCAACCCATTTATGAAGCTTGGATGAGCTTAGGAACGTTACTTTCATGATAAGCGTTGAAGAAAAATCCTATACAGAATTTGCCCACACCGGGGTTTGAACCCGGGAATTCTTGGGGGAAAGCCTGTACATAACCACTGAGTTCGGTCGCGGAATTTATTGATTTTACACGCGAGCTAATTACTTTGCATATTTCTCGTAATGCTTTCGGTCTGAATCTAAACTTCCTGCAACAAATGTCAATGATTCTTGGCGATTTCACGCGTTGCACTTGATAACATCAAATTCTGATCAACTTTTGGCGCATAATTCGATTACTTATCGTGGCTCGAGTAGGAGGCGTCCGTAACATCTTTATATTTTGGCTCCACAGTCAGCCATATTTTTGAGAAATCTTTTAATTGTTGATTCGAGTTGTAGACTCTACTCTACAGGTGGTATGCCAGACGTGGGAAAATTATATTCTATGGGTGCAATAATACCAAAACGAGAATTTTCTCACATTTTGACAAATTAAAAGATTTCTCAAGAGTACGGCTGACTGTGGAGATATCAAAAGTTAAAAGATTTCTCTAAAGTACGCAATACCGTGGAGATACCACCAATTAAAAGATTTCTCAAAAGTACGTTCGACTGAGGAGATATCACAAATTGAAAGATTTTTCAAAAGTACGGCTGACTGTAATAGCTGATAGATTTCTTAAAACTTAAGAGTTACTGATTCAACAATACGTAAGCGGTTTCTTCATTCAATTAGTACTTCGACTAAAATTTTGAGAAAACTTTTGGGCTAACTTCCGCGGAAATTCGTTCGGACCGTTCGGACAAAGAACAATGAAGGCTATCAAAAGCTTCCTTTGTTCAATGTCCGAACGACTTTCCGCGGAAGAATTTGGTTTTTTGGGAGTTATGGACGGGAAATTTTCCATAATTTGCCCCGATATAATTGCGGTCAACATGAGTTTTTTCTGTGTGTATAATCTGCGTTACCTATAATGAAGAAATTGATAATTTGCACACTTAACTCTTTTCCTATTTTTCTCTTTTTCAGATGTATTGCTATCGTTGTAACAATGACAAAATAGCTGAAACGTGTCAATGTGCAGAATGAGCAAATTATAAATTTCTTCATTGTATACGTTGATATAACCTATCGACGTCGGAGACATAATAAACGGCGATGAAATAAAATTAGAGTGACATCCAACCAATGTGTTCCATATGCTGAACGGTATAGTTATTCGAACGTGAAATGTAGTCAGCCAAACACATGATAACGTTAATCGGTGATCTTTGAGGGAGTCCGTTTGAAAGTCTTTTAAAGTCCTATTCTAGTCGGTAGAGAACTAATAACTTTTTCTACTGACGGTTTCGGCTTTATATGGAAGCTTTTCATACTTGTTGATATTTTGAAACCGCCCATTCAGAAACTTAAAAACCGCGGCGGTCTCGACTTTGTATTGAAACTTTTCACCCTCGTTGATATTCTGGAATCGACCTTTAAAAAATTTAAAAATAGCGAATGGCTAGAGCAATTTTTTTGTAATTTTTACTTTTATGGAAAAAATGCACCAACCGGTACACTCAAACTTTTTTAAAGGGCGATTCCAGAATATCGAAGAGGGCGAAAAGCTTCTATACTAAGCCCGTTGAAGAAGTTATAAGCTTTCTACCGGCTAGAACATTTGTCAGAATTTACACACACTTTTGCCAGAGAAAGATTTGTTAAAAAAGTAGCTTATGTACTAGATCTACCAAAGACCAATGAATCAAATACATATAACGCTTTTTCAACTTTTCACATTTTCATTAACAAATATTTCTTTGTATGCATTCAATAATTGTATTCATTGTGTAGAAAATACTATTTTCCAAACTTTTCTTTTCTTTGCGACTCCACACTTCATACAGTCAGATATCAATGGCAATGTTGATATTGAATTTGTATTTGTCAACCGGTGTTCACTGCAGTTCACTACAATTTAAGAATTTAGAGACAGAAAATATTGAAATGAAGTAGGGATGGGATAATTTTTCAAAAAGAAAAATTTCGCAGTAATAATCAAGCAACGTGACGCTGCGTGAAGTGAAATGAAATCTCCAGCAGTGAGGAATTTATATGTTCACGAAAATTCATTTTAATATTTTCACAAGCGTTACGTTACAAGCCAATATCAAATGACACTAACGCTTCGAAAATTAACAACGCTCATGTCAGACTTGATAACATGCTCGTGCATTGTTTTTGTGTAGGTAACTGAAGAGAATGTTTGACAAGGAAAAGTCAAAATAATAATTTTAAGAACTTGATTTAGTTGCTGGTGGAAAAGGGAATTTCACTGAACTAGTAAACAAAACGATCGGAACTTCAACAGTAAATAGTACGTGTTATTTGAGCACTTCAACCTCATTTCGCAGGGACGTTTGCACCACGGGGCATGATGAATACCATTCGATACAATTTTGAATGAATTTACTTCTAATCTTCCCCGTATCTACGTCACTGACATTACGCATTGAATTAAAATACTAACCAAATATTTACGGGGAGAGGAATATTATATTATGCAGGCGAAATATGGCTTGAATGTGTGTACGTAATATCATAAAAGTTCAACTATGTTGAATACATGTATCCTCGCATGACCTGCAGCGATTATGTTCATTATGTACGTTGTGCCCTTATTTCACGATGAGAAGTAGTTTGAAATTGGATAAGTCGTTATTAGCATTATTTACATAAACAACAAGACGTTGAATTTCAAAAGTTTTCTAATCCCTACTTGGAACATCTTGCACAATAAGTTTGTTTATTTTTTTTACTTGAAAATTGCCATTTTCCTATTCTTTCAAAACAATTAAAAACGTTCATGAATAAAAAATGAGGAGATCGAGTTCTTGGCTGAGATATTGTCCGAATAGAGCTCTCAATATGTCAAGATTATCATATTTTATGTTTACTACACTATTTTGAACGTTTCTTTGTTAGCTCACTGGATATTGAGATGTGGATTTTGCGGTAGTATCTTATGAAATGAAGCTTAAAAAAAGAGCATGTAACAAAAGTCAGTGATTTAAGATGCACTCTCTGTGACGACTTACAAAAATAAAAAAAGGTTGGAACTCCATTTATTTTGTAAATTTCAAGAATTTTCGGGGCTATAATATGCATATTATAGACCTCAAACCGAAGTTTGAGGCCCTCGTGTTATAAAATATCGTCGCTGTCGGATCTTCAACCCCTCCCTCCTCCGAGATCTCAAATTACATCCCTTGTGTTTTTTTTAGATTTATCAGGTTGGGATGGCCATTTCTGGCTCATAAAACACAGATCTATTGATCCTTCGTTTTCTTCCCGTTCATCATGTAAATCCTTAGAACCTTCCGGTCCTCACTAAGAACCTGTCGAGCGTGGCAGGTCCTAGGCTTGGGACATCGGAGGATCCCTTGTGTTACAATATATTATTTTATTCCATACGCGCGTCATATGCCAACATTAAACGCATTTTCGCAGTTCGTTGAACGTGACGCTAATATTCGAATTTAAGTGTCTAGGGGCTTAAATTTTTTACCGGGAGTTAAATATTTGCTGTCAAACTTTTTGTTTACAACCGGTTGTAATGTCATTTTCTAGACAATGGATGTTTATTTTTCATGTGGAAATAAACATTCGACCCGCGGCAATTTTGTTGTTTTCAATATCTGTATTGTAAATAAGTGAAAATTTGGGAGTTTTGTGGATAAAAGTGTCTATTTTCTAAAGACATACCCCAATATGTGTGGCAATATAGTAAACAATGTAAAATATCAAAATTAAATAATTGTTTGTGTGATGATGAAGTTGATGTTGTGATTTTTAGTTACTATCGACCTGATATACATAGCAAGAGTGTCGAGAAAGATCACAATGGTGCAATGTAACTGCTTTTATTCATAAGTTGTTCAAAGTTGAACATAATTTTTGTTTACAAAGTTAAAATGGCCGCCATGTATCTTTTTGTCGTTTAACAGCCACGATGTTTTTGTATCATTTTCTATTAATCTGAAGCTCTTTTTGAAAACTCTATGAATGAAATTACTTACGTTGGACCTTAGTGATCTTTGCCCGTAAGCTGTTAAAAATAACGAAATTATCGCGAATTGAACGTTTATTTCGATACAAAAATAAACATCCATTGCCAGGAAGTTTTCACGGGGAACGTTGTGTCGTATAACCAAACTAACCAAACGCACACTATTGCAATCTCGGTTTCGCTTATGGAATAAAGTAAAGTATTGTTTTAGGGTTTCAAGTCTCATATTAATTCCTTGTGTATATTATTGCCGGAGTGCGGGCGTTAATAACACCCCGGGCGTTATTAACTCCCGGGCGGCCGTTATTAGCTCCCCGGGCGTTATTTGCGGCGGAGAAATGTCACGTCACCTGAATCGCAAAAATGACTGTCCTTATAATGATACCACAGGGGTGGGTCACCAACGGTCTTAGCTTGCTTCGACCCGTTGGTCCACTGGTGAGTGACGCCACCATGGTTTCCTGAGTTGGCCCAGCGGTGCCTGGGGTGGTTGCGTACACCCCTACCGAAGTGGTCTGGTTAATAGCCTTAGTGCGAAAACCCCCACCGAGGGTAAATTCGGTACTGCGGGGCTGGGGGCCCCCTGGTGTAGTGTGTCATACGATATGGCCGCATCCGGCCCCAGCGCTTGGTTGAGGTGCCTAGTGGCGCCACAGTAGGCGAATCCGTTATATTCATGTTCAAAAATCTATATCTCGTGAAATATTCACAATTTAAATGTAGGAATTCTTAAAACGTGATTTGACCAACCAAGAAATTCATCTTTTTTTCGTCGGACTAGGGTCGTTTCGACTTATTATGAATTACTTTAACGTTTGCAACTGATTTCGACAAGTTTCTGACGAAAATATGGAAAATAAATTTTTTTGAGGTTATGTATGGGGAGAAATCAAACTTGTCACTTTGTCTAACAACCATACGACTATTAATCTGCGACCTACATGCACAAATATTTTTCCCGACATTTTTGAACATTCTTAAATCACGTTTTAAGAATTCTTAGATTTAAATTGTGAATATTTCACGAGATATAGATTTTTGAACATGAATATAACGGATAAGCCTACTGTGTGGCGCTGCAACGCGGGGGCTGTGGAAGATAGTGAGCTGCGTCAAAACAGCTTGCGCAAACCTGCCGCAATAGATAGAGTCACTTCAGCGACTCGCGCTAATTGGGCGTATCCCAATTCCGCGCCCATAGGGGCCGTGCGGTTAAGACTATGTCAGGTACGCACGTTAATATGCAATCACTTCGTGTCCTTATAATGAGACCATTCGGATCTCATTATTGTCCCGTCGCTCATATCAGTCATTTTCTAATGACTAACGAATAAAATTACACGCGAAAGTATTTTCTCTCACGCACCGTTTATCATTTTAAATATTCGAGCTCAAACGACTCACAGCACGTTCAACGACGCATCCGGTGCACGCATCCAGTGCGAAACTTCCGAATGAGAAGCATTTGCGCCAAGAATTATAGGAGTAATTCTTAATAAATAACGGCCCATGAATGGACAAAGGAGCCAGATCGTTCTCATATGAAGAACATTGATACATTTCACATCGAATTTATATAAATATTTTAACATTCTTCAAGTTGTAAGATTTAAATTACTAGCATCGAATTATATTATAAATAAAATAATTTTAAAAGTAATATTCCTGCGGAAATATTCATTCGTCATTAAGGCAAAAATACTTTATCATCGGCCTGAGTTCTATTGGTCATAAACGCATAATCACGAGGGGTGGCGCACTTCATTTATTCTTTTATTCCATTTATTCCCAAAATTTTTGTTTTTGCGAAATATCTGAACCAAACACACCACAAGTTAGACAAATAAGTTCAAAAAAAGGTTTGCACAAATTATAAATAAATTATAATAAATTTATTTATTCCATTTATTCCATTTTTCAACAAAAATTCTTTTAAGTTTTCAAAAGTGGGTTTTTTCACTTTTTGACACATTAGTATGGTTTGTTGTGTGCGTTGCCATCAAAATCAAGTCTATTTGAGGTGTTGACGAATTTGAAAAAATTATCATTACCATTTATTCCAATATTTATTCCATTTATTATATTTATTCCATAAACCGCAGAAGTGCGTCACCCCTCGCATAATCATTGCCGGCGGACCCTTGGTGGATCCTTTTCGTATTATAATATAAAGACCGTCGAAGTGTTGGCCATATTCCGTTCTTGGAGACGTTTTTAGAGATTGTTTCCCTAGTTGTACGAAGGAGATAAGAGTCAACGCTCATATGAGAAGTGATGAATTGATTTGCGCTGTGAGAAAAGTGACTTGAGACCGTTTTGGTTATTCCCTTTGAATTTATTGTAAGATATTTTTGTGCGATCACTTTCGTGATATACGTTATATGCTCATCCAAAGTCTTCTTTCAAATTTGGTGTCTTTAACGTCATAAACACAAATTAAACTAATATTTTGTCTATAGAATGGAAAGGAGAATTATTTGCTGAACTCTAATTAGTAACTACTTAGCCATTGTAAATTCTATTTCCATAAAGAATTTGTGACAAAAAATAATAACTGTATGATACTCGTGGTGTTCATCACTCACCACGATGAGCAAAAGTAGCTTGACCTGAAGGCCCTTGGACACTTTTACCCACTTAAATACGAGCTATCTAATTCCACCACTTGTACAATAAATGACTATTATTTTAATTGCGCAAACACTTTATTCCTATACTAATTGAGAAAAAAAAATCTTTTCACTTAATAATAATTTTTTGCAACGCACAATCGATTTTCGACTGTTTTCGATGTTGTTCACGATGCGGTAACGCGATCAAAATCGAAACAGTTTCCAATTTTTTTAAGAGTGTGAGGGGAAGTGAAACAAATTTACACCTCGTAACGATATGACTTTTGAAATTTGATACATGTGCTGAAATGTACCCCTCCGTTGCTATGATACGACGTTACAATGTCGTATGTGTGCATTGCAATCTGATCAAAAATTGTTTGTACACTGTAAAATATAATGGTTTCTGTGGAGTGAATTTTTTAAGTTTGGTTGTTATTTTCTTCTCAATCGATTTGTTTGTTGCAAAAAGCAGTGTGTCTACCTCGTTGTGATACTTGATTTTTTCAGCATACGTCCTAAGTATTGTCCAACTCGCCTTTGGCTCGTATGGACAATATTAGGACTGATGCTGAAAAAATCAACGTATCGCAACATGGTCGACAAACTATTATCACCGTTTACGAAAAAGAACAATGTACTTACGGGAAAAATTTGAACGCCTTAACTTCAAATTCGTCTTTAGTGAACGCCTCACGAATTTCTTCTTCTGTAACAGTTGCTCTGTAAAAAGAAAATACGAAAAAGAAAACATTAAAAATATGTGCAATAATCTGTGTAGCAGGCTATAGCCGGATAATTTACGAGTTTTTTAAGTCCCACAAAAAAAAAAAAACGAACACATAATCAAGTTTTCCACTAAAATAGAAAAATTATTGAAAGCTGAGATATTGCCAGAATATTAAATGATACAATGGAGTGAATGAAAATAGAAAAAAAAATAATAAAATTAATGGGGGGTGTTTGAAAAGATGAGTTGTTAAAATAGATTTCTTTTTCTTATATTTTTTTATGAATGAATACGAAAATAAATCGAGGCTATTTCCCTGTAGTACTTTCGAGTTATGATGAAATATGTGGTAGGCTTTATTACAATATAGTCATTTCTAAGACGATTCGCGGTGTATACGTATCTGTTTTTTTTTTCTTCATCTTCGCTCATTTACCCCTATTTTATATTTTCCAACAGTTATATAACCATGAAAAATTAGGTTCCGGTTGAAGATTGTAGATACTTACGTAACAAATATTAAAGAATAAACTGACGCTGTGACGGGGTTTTCGTTATTTTTTGTATTTATAAAGTATAAATGTACGAATTATTTCAAAAATTATTTATTTGCCTTGAATATGACATTCGGCAGCAGAAAACGACTCAGTACAAATTCGTCTAAGCAATTGATAGCATCACTGCATAAAAAGCTTCACCGTCTCAGACAGAAACTATGCACACGGAAAAAGTTTAACTGTGTCGTTTTCAATTATTTGAAATTTCACTTAACGAACACGGCATTGTTATTATGCTAAAGAAGAGTTTTAATGAACAGAAAAGCTTTGTAATGGATTTTTAAACAGAACAAGAGAATTGCTAGAAAAATGGTTTCTAAAGATAATTTCATATTCTTGTATACTTTTTTAAAATGTTTTTGCAGTACATGAAAGGAATAACGTACAAACACGGGCAGTATATATACTCGAGATTATATAGATTTAAAAGATATATTCTATCTATCGTCTATTCCGTGTTCCACAATGTGGGTCGTATCGTCAAAGAAACAAAACCGAATTAACGCTTTATATATTTTTTCCGTCCATCCATGGCAAAAAAATGCAGAATAAAATCAGTCAAAGTTTACTTACGGAATGTTGCTCAAATGCAGTGTTGCTGACGGAGGATAAATATTTTGATAATTTTTGCTTCCAGGCTTTTTGAATCTATGCAAAGGATTTTGTGCATAATCTCTTGTTAGTCCGGCGTCTGGTTGTCCTTCTTTCGGTAGTTGAACAGCTTGATGTTTACTAGCCATAACACGAATGGATTTACCCCACAAACGCAATTTATCTAGATGATTCATTGCTAGAAAAATAAAAGAGAAAAACGTAATGTTAGTTTTTGTTTTCGTGTGCCCTACCGTTTCTATGTGAATGTAGGATAAAAATTATGTATAAACGGCAAGATGAGGAACACACATCTACGTATTTTCTAAAAAAAAAACTATTTTTCTTCTATGCGAAAACGACTTTGTTTCTTAGTTATCGATTGAGAAAATCTATTTTCCGGCGTTTTTCTATTTCAACTTAGATTATTTACGCAAAAACGACTAAACGACTAATGGTATTATCATTATTTAATTATCCATAAATCTTTTTAGACATATTCTATGAGGTTAAGTGGATAAACATCCTTCATGTTTGGCATATAATACACGTCCATAGGAATCTAATAATCATAAGTGTTCAGAAGTAGCTCTACAGAGGTGGACTCTATCTTTAAATAAAATATAGTGTACACGTCACAAAAAGGGAGGGGGAGTTGACATTGAAATTGAAAGAAAAAAATAGGAAACTACGTTAGCCACATAAGATTTCGTGGCAAAGTCCGAAGTCAACATGAATTTTGAAATGTTTAATTCCAACATGGTATTTAGAGTTGATATAGTATTTGAATGAACTTAACGAATCGTATAGCTGTCAGATATTTTCAACTTTTCGAATGCTCATCGCATATTAGTAAGTAAGGCCTCAATAGACCTCGGATTTTCGTGGACAAACGTAAGGCCGTTTTAAGGGCTCATTATATTGGACGCGTTGCATAAGGTTTGTGTGAAATGGGGTGGGTCGAATTTGAACTTTTATTTTTTTTCGAAACGCCTGACCCTACAAATGCTGTGTAATGGTCCCAGAAATGTTTTGTGGAAGAACTTTTTTTTTTAAATGCGATCTTCCTCTGCCTCTCCTAAAAAAAACTCATTTTAGGCGTTGTTTCATGAAGTATGGCATAAGCATCAATGTCTTCTTGAACGTATACATCTTGAAGGGAAACTTTTTAGGGCTAATTATTAGTATTCTGATAGTATAGGTCAGAGGCCTCGATTCGAAGATCAGCCCTGGTACAATGTCTTTTCTTGTGTAAAAAAATTTTTATATTTTTTTTTAAACTACGGGCTTTTTTATGTATGGATAAGAAGAGGTTTTTCGCACGGGTTTTTCCATATTTTCCTTTCGACAATTTCCAATTCAATTTTTGGATGTTATTTCATACACTTAAGAATGAATCTGCCAATTCTTCGACCATGGGTTCATAGTCATCGTTGTCTTCGACATGTTCTTTTTTATTCTTGAAATGAGGCTGCGAATTTGACCAACCTCCAAATATTTGTCTGGTGACCTCCTGAAAAACAACACATCGTACCCGAAGACGATGGCATATTTCAAAATCTAGACGATATTTGCGATGACGTGCTATCTTGAATATTCTGATTTTGAAGTCTTTATTGGCTTTGATTCAAATAATTTGAAAAGCCATTTGTAAGTTGAAAGAAACTTTAATTTTAGTTTTTTCTTTATCGAAATTATGATAAGTAATACAATTTTTGTCGACGTGGTTTTGGTGGTAATTTCTGCATAAGAGTAAATTCAGATTGCTTCACTTTTTGACACGGCGAAAACGGATTCTTACACAAATCTATTAATGTGGGATGTCGTTAGAAAGCTGCGGGATCCATTTACTAGAAAATAATGTTTTAGATCATTTCAGTAAGTCGCGAAAGCAGACGAACTCGAAAAGTCTCCCGTTGGTGGTCAATTTTACTTTTCGACAAAATCTGACTGACTCAAGCGCTGACCATATCAACTCTATATGGTTTTAGATACTAGGGAACATGGTCTTGACAGCAATATAGATCATTGATGTGAACAGCGTTGGAGCTTTTTTTAAATCGACTTCTAAAAATACCATTTTTTAGAAGAAAAATAGTTATACCACCCCACACACTAATAACTTCCGTGCAAGTGGATACTCAAAACATTCGTCTCTATGAGGGTTATTAATCTGATAAGTTATTGATGAAAAACGATTTTCGACTATCCAGTGCAGACCATTTTCTCAGAAGTTCCACTGCTGAAGCTATATTTTTTCGAGACAAATGTTCTACGAATTTCTTCTATAGATCCAAGGAAATGAATAAGCCATAGATAGCAAAAATCGGAAATGGGTTGTTTTCAAATTGGTCGAAGAATTCGCAGATTGACTCTTAAGAGTTAAGGCAATATTTGCTTAGATATGTTCGAGTCTTTTTACAACATCTATTCTGTTTGCCATATCTCTTCTGATACGTACGGGTAGAAAGTAGGAAGTAGTCCGACTACTCATGTCCAAAGACTAGTCAACTCACGATGCTGTGAGTACTTTAAGTGAGAGGAACTCAGTCAGATAGAATATCGTTTTATCTAAATATCTGTAAAACAAACCTTTTCCTTGTGATTGATAATATTTCAGACTTTTCGCGGAAAGATCAATTACTGCACCTTGGAAGTCTTGCATTAGTTAAATTACAAACTTCATTTTTATTTAACCAACTACACTTTTCAGTTAACTTACACTGAGACAAGCCTAAGATTGTGCAACTTTTCATAATTTTTGTTTCAGCTGGCAATTTATGAATACAAGTTATAAGAAGTTTGCAGAATCCTTGAGACAGAAAATGGAGGGGAAGTCACGTCGATTTAACTTCATATAAAGAATTGAAAATGGCTTGAAGTGATCACCCCTTCACATCTAGCTATCAGCCAAACATCAAACCGAGGGGTAGTCACGTCCATTTAATTTCATATCAAGAGTCGCAGATCGGATGTAGTGATTACCCCTTCACATCGAGCTATGTGTTTGTCTGCCAATGTAAACATTAATTACAAGACATGACCGTAGTTGTTTTGATTAAAGCAAGCAAAGTGTATTTTAAAAGTTCTTCCCTCAAGTAATATTAACAACTATACTTCGATGAAGAACTTATAATTTTGTTAAAACAGTGAAGTGCGTAAAGAAATATTTCGATGATGTCTGTAATTTATATGAACCTAACGGGATGTTTAAACTCATTTCATTGAAAGAATATGATACGTCATAAGGAAAAATACTTAACGAATTTTGACGAAATTGACAGATCAGCGATAAAATTAAACAATAAAATCGTAGCGATTCATGAAATTTAGCAAATCCTCTCATTAAATTGGCTTTTTGACAATTTTGTCGAAGCTGGTAGATTAAAATGTTGAAGAACGCAGTACAGTTCGCGAGCCTTTTAACTACCATACTCAACAAACCCTGATTTTAAAATTAGTCTCAAATACTCACATCGCAGGACTTACAATAGAGTATAACAATATGTATTATTTATGAAATAAAAAAAAATGTTTACATATGGTGTCTAGTTTTTTTTTTAACAAACTGTAGCCTAGTATACTTATCGAATTAAATTTTAAAAAAAGAAAAGCTTTCAGAACTTACCTAAATAAGCTTGATGTGGCTCAGCCATTTGAATCAATGCCGAATCTTTTTTGTTGTATAAAATTTTTACGCGTTGTACATCGCCATACACGCCTGTAGAATTCACAGATTTCTTTTTAGTTTTTAATGTTACAAAAAAAGCAAATCGGCTTATGACTGATGTATAAATGTATGTAGCGGAAATACGACGAATTTGCACAAAATATGGATTTTGTTCATCTTCAAAGCATACGATACGACCATTTTGATGTCATTTTATTTATTTTATACGGATATGTCATCTTCAGCATAATGCAGATAAAAGGAATAAGGTTCAAGCGTAACGTCTGAGTACTGGGTCTGTACTAAGATAATTAAAAAATAAAATTAAATATAACGAAGACTTAAGGGAGTCCTGTACCTACATTTATAACATTTGTTTCTAGCGCTTGCGCGTGTTTGCGTTCGCTTGAAACTAAACAAAGAAATGAATGAAAGTGTAACAAGTTAAATTAATGCAATTTGGTAAACTTGACTATATGGGTTGTTAACGCACATCGCTTGCGACTCAATGGGCATGAACAATTTCACATCTAGTGCACTAACATACCCATAAATTCAACTTGTCGCATGTTGCTGCACTATTAAGTAAACACTAACTAAACGTGGCATTGTAACGTTTAATACATACACCACGTTCACTTTCTCTGCTGGAATGCTAAGGCCTTGTATTAAGAACCCTTTATGAACTTTGCGTTTTAGAGATTTTAATGTTTGCATAACAATTCTAAGGAAAATCTCGTACAGAGCAAATGTGTGTTGAAGGTATGAAGGTATCAATCGTACTTTGGTACTAAGATACTGCTCTCATCTTGAAATGTTCGTAGAATGATTTTTGTCGGAATATGTCATGCACAAGCGAGAAGTTTGCCATGTTTTCTCACTCCGCCTAACCTCACCTAACTCACGCGAAATAAATTCGTACTTGCTTGCTATTTGAAGATAGAGATGGACGCAGGAAGATCAAATAATAGCAACTGATGCGCTTAGTGCGACATAGGCTTCTGTCAAAAAGAGTAAATTTAATGATGAAGTCCATAAACCTTCGAACAGTTCATGATTGACTGATTTAATTCGGATATTTTACGTCAATTGTATGTTGACGCTAGAGCGAAAGGCGACAGCTACAACACGATGAGAGCGTTTCAACGTTCGCTCATTCTATTGTAAATTGTTTTTACAGGAGAGAGGTGCACTTAAATGACTTTTTTAGAGATGCGTACATCGTCCTTTCTTTTTCAAAGCCCTCGCAGGAAATTTTTGTGACAAGGGAAGATAAATAAAAGATGTCAAATGTGAGCTTTTCGAGCTTCTTTTGTTTGTGCATACAAATTGAAAGCTCTCGGATTCTGCGAAAGTGCTCCTAGTGCCAAAGAGCACCTAGTGAGATGCTGATTGAATCTCTGTCGATTCATACTTCTTCTAAGATTCTTAGTTGTGAAGGATTTACATTTTTCAGTTTTGTTGTTCTTTTTGATTAGAAAAGAATCTTTGCTACGCGACCAAAAGAACATGAAGAATTTCCATAGTACATAATTTTAGACCCTAGAGTTCTCTCAAGACACTCGTATGAGGTTATCCCCTAAAATGTTTTAATTAATAACTAGAACTCCAGCAG
>CM055406.1:43090017-43117865 GCA_029228625.1 Pseudolycoriella hygida | reverse complement strand
AAGGCGGCGCCACTGGATGTGTTCGAATCAAAGTACGTTTTCACAAATAACTTTTGTTATTTTCTGAAGGACACAATATCTTCCGGTACTCACATAATGAATTCATGCGTGTACAGCAAAATACGAAAGTATATTACGTAAGGTTTCTGTTCACAAGGTTCTAAAATAACTTCTTAATATTATATATTGCAAGCGGAATAATTAGGTCCATTTAAATTGACTGAAATTTATTTTATGGGGGTTTTCTGTTTAAAAACATTAAATAATGCTTTCAAAGGGGTCATCCCTAAATTACGTAACGCTAATTTTGCGGTCTAGACTCCCCCCTCCCCCCCTGTCGTAACACACCGTAACGTTGGCAGAAACCCCCTCCCCCTTCGTTACGTAACGTAACAAAACATATTTTTGAAGCAACGTAGAAAGAATAAAGACTGTTATAAGTACAAAACTGGTCTTGTGTTATTCACTATCCTCAACGATATGAATTTCCGAAAGTTATTTCATTACTGTCATTTTTGTTAACTAGTTAAAATATAAAAAATTCGTCAAAAGTAAACGAAAAAATCTGCGGTGCCAAAAGAATTGAAATTAACGGTTTTATGTTCGATATTTTCATATAGGAAGAAAAATGTTGAGGTTCGAGCGTTACGTAACGCCGATGCTAGACCCCCTCCCTCCCCCTCCCTCCCCCTCGTAAATTTCCGTAACGCTAGAGGAATACTCCCCCCTCCCCCCTCGAGCGTTACGTAATTTAGGGACGACCCCAAAGACATATTTTCAAATTATAAAAAATTATTTTCTCGTAAGAAATTGCGACTGAAATAAGAAATTATTTAGTGCAGAAAACGAAGGTTCCTTTTTTAGACGAACGTGTGAATATTTCCTGATTTAGAACGGTCCATATACTTATCCTCATTTCAAATAGCAGTTGAAACATCAAAGTTTCAAGTCCAAAAACAAACAATTCCCATTATGAGTGCAACTAGCCCGCTAATACACTTAAAGTTGTGCTGATTTATTTTGCCACATCCCTTAAGTGGGTTTCTGAGTTACTGCATGGGATGAACAGCTACTTGTTTTCGGTATTTATATATAAGTTTTGCGAATTATTCAAAAAACATTTTTTAATTCATCAAAGAAGTATTTTTTTTTTTTTTGTTTCTTTTGGATAGTAACTTAAGATCAAAGATCGTGGATCGGCCGCGCCTGAATACATTTTTTCTAAAAAATGAAATAAGTTCCGCTGAAACACCGTCGTTTTTTGAAGGAACTTTGTGAATGCTGAATGAATCTTTGACCAATCCGAGCAGAAATTCTCATAAAAACTTCGCGCAAAAACAGTTTCCACCGATATAAATTACTGTTTTCAGCTTTATTACAAAAATTGTTTGCAAAAACTGCTGTGATATACATTAAAAAGATAGTTTCATGAAAGTTGACTTGACGTAAATAAAATGCAACTTTGTAACGAAAAAAAAATAATAATCCTGAAAACGAACAAATATGTATTCCAGTTTTCAGCAAAGTTTATATTTATGTCATCATATTCCATTTGAAGGAGGAAAGAAAAATGATTTTTCAATTCATGTTGACGGTGGTTTTTTGACAAACTAACCCCTATAAAGCTCTCTGTCACACATTTCATTGATATCTCGCATTTTTAGTTGACAAAGCAGACACGAGTGTGGTAAATAATGGATTGTTATAAATAAAAGTTCCATATTCGTTATTTTGCATTCATCCTCTTTGAGATTTTACGTTATTGGATTGTTTCAGTAAACATTTGAAATTGTATGGCCATGCAATTATTTTGTAAAAACTAACTCAAACGAATGCATCAAAGTGAACTATTTCATTCAGACATGCATTCACTAAATAACTAAAGAACCGTTCTCAAGCACGAGAGTAATTCCGAAATCCGCATTTGCTATTTGATGTCAGCAATGGTAGAATTGTAATGAACTTCATTCGCGATTAAATTTTATCTCAAAATTTACATTCAAAGATGGATTATGAATTAATCATGCGAAAAGGATTGAATGTAACCGGAAAGAAAACCGAGTGAGAACAACGTAATTGATGTGGTAGGAATAATGTGAAAACAAGGAAAACATGCGCTGTGGATATGTAATTCATTTTTACGATTTGATGTGTTTTTCAATTCAATAATTCATCAACAACTTCCGCGATTCATATTTTTTTACATTTGTTTTTGCTCGTTGTGCTAAGCCAACGCAAGTAATAAAAAAGTAGTCGTTTATCATATAAAATACGTGCACAAAATAGTAATTTATGCAACTAGTCCGAAATGGGCTTGTTTTTGACGCTAGATATTAACTTACCAAACGAGTGAAGCGAGTTGCAAAACTACATTGTATGACATAAACAGCCAATTTCGCAACGTGTTTCATAAGAATCAATTTGAGAAGTGAACGTTCACTTCCCATCACTAGTGCCAGAAAGCAGAACTTTAGACGCCTCTGTTATGCATTAAACGTTGTATGCAATTCGGTACTTCATTAGCCTTACGATGTATATTATGACACATGCGGACTTGAGTCATAATTGCACATCTAGTGCCTAATAAAGTAGTTTGCACTCGGTTGCATAAATTGAAATTTTGAGAAAATTATTTTTGCGATTGAGAATTCCGATGAAATTGCACCAGCTCTCAGTTCTCTCAATGTGATAAAAGTATCTGTCAAAAAATGTATCGAGAAGTAAAATTGAGAGAGTGCTAAGAGAAATTATTCTCATTATCTGTCAAACAATGCGCGTCGCAATATAATTAAGAGAGTGTTGAGAGAAATTATTTTCATTATCTGTCAAAGAATGTACGGCGCAATAAAATTGAGGTTGAGAGAATACGAAAATTTCAAATTCAGACTGCAGCCACAATATCGAGTGTAATTTTAAAATTCCTCTTTCCCATTCAAATTTTTTCATGAGTTTTACTATGGAAAGTTACTAACTTTGTTTAAATTCAACAAAATATTGCACGCTGACATTCCAAACCAATCACAATAATAGCATTTCCATATAAAAATATATAATTTTGCCCTTAAGTACAAATGGTCATGCAACAATCAGACTTTATTGAATATAAACTTTCCCCTGTAGACGAAATATCTCAACCATTAATTTGATTATTGAAATGCAATCAATAATTCAGTTAAGAATCGAAATTAAATTATTGAACTATTTTATCATCAATTATCTAGTTGCAGTGTTAATGCGAAACGAGGCAAACGTACGGCTGTGTTTGAAAGCAATAAAAGGAGGAGTTACTCTGTATTTCATTATAGCCAATTATACGGTTTGCAAATCTCGACTCCATATAACTGAGTCAAATGCAACAATGTTGCTTGTAAATGAAGATTTGTCAAAAGATAATAACTTCACAACAGATTCAAAGATAACGTATTATAACATTAGCAAGTGCTCTAGATGAGGCAACACCTGCAACCCCTACAACCCAATATTAATCAACTATATAAACTATGATAAACTAAGAAAATTCAAATAATTTATTAGCCTTTATGACCGTCTTAATTCGCAACTAAAGTTGAGTATTTAAGCAACTTGCAAATAAAAATAGAAATTAATAGTTGCGGTTTTGCACTGTAACCGGAATGATTTACCCTTATTATTTTATTTTAATAGCTGAACATTCCTCAAGAGACCACAAAAGGGTTAACTATGAGACAACCATAATAAAATGTCGGTTTTATCTGTAACACATATCTTCTTTATAGGTCGGTTTAGTATCTTCATCTCCTCTGTCTGTTAAATATTTTATTTTGCTTGATCTCATCATTTATGTTTTACACATAATATAATTTTTACAAGTTCGTTTACGTCACAGGGTTTTTTCGCTACGACTATTACGTTTTTTTTTTAGAAGCAACATTTATATGGAGAGTCTGGATAACTTTTTAACATATTTATTGTATGGAGAAAAAAACAACTTTTTTTCGTTTTATGTGATAGCAAAGGACTTTAGCATAAAACTTGAATGAATGGGTTTGACACAAATGAATTGCAGTTAAATATTTGCTTCGTTTTGAAAGTTAAATGGGGTGAAAATAAAAAAAAATACTCTGATAGATGAGCGGATATATTCACCAGAGCATTCTAAACCATTTTTATATTTTGATAAAAACGCTAAAAGAAAGTTTTAAAAAGATACTCGAGAATTCAGAATTTAAAATAAAGGTTCTATGCAATTAAGTAGTTTTCACTAGAATTTTCAATACAAAATGATTAACATTATTTTCCCATTTATCCGTTATTTCCTAGTGCAATGTAATTAGTCGTGACAATAGTCTGGAATTTATTTAAATAATTAGTTCATTCAGAGGTAATTTCAACATGAAACATTATTCTCAACAAAAACAACTCATCTGATGAATTCACAATTCAACCACAAAAAACTTTTTTCGTAGCTCAGTAGACATTTTCACGAGCCCTCTTGAAAACTAGCATGCTAAATTTTATGCAAAGTTCTGTCAAATTTGTACTGCTCCACTGTCATTTCAACATAAATGGCAACTCACCAAGCAGTTCAAATTTGACAGAACTTTGCATAAAATTTAGCATGCTAGTTTTTAAGAGGGGTCGTGAGAATGTCTAGTCTGGTGTATATGAAGTGAGAAAGGATTTCCATATGAATTTCTATCACTAGTGCGGGAAAGTAAATGACGTCGTTTGATACACGAGTACGGATGTACTGCTTCTTTATAATTGTCACGGAAATTATTATAGCTGTTTCGTTCATTGTTTAACAATTTTAGACGCCTCTCTCTCCACGCATTAGCAACAGGTGACAACTTAACAACAAAAAATTGTTTTCAATTTTCCTTGTTAAGTTGTCACCTCTCTCTGTTCGCATTAGCAACAGGTGACACTTAACACAACATAAAAATGTTTTCAATTTTCCTTGTTAAGTTGTCACCTGTTTTTAATACGTATAAAATTGTTAAACAAAGAGCGAGACAGCTATGATAATTTCTGTGACAAATATAAGGAAGCTCTCTACGTATTAGCAACAGATGACAACTGAACAACAATTTTTTTTTTCTAATTTTCCTTGTTAAGTTGTCACCTGTTGTCACCTCTCTCTCTCTCTCTCTTCACGTTAGTAACAGGTGACAACTTAACAACAAAAATTTTTTTTCAATTTTCCTTGTTAAGTTGTCACTTGTTGTTAATACGTAGAGAGAGAGAAAGAGAGACGTCTAAAATTGTTAAACAAAGAACGAGACAGCTATAATCATTTCTGTGACAAATATAAGGAAGCTCTCTACATATCAGCAACAGGTGACAACTTAACAAGGAAAATTGAAAAGAATTGTTTGTTGTTAAGTTGTCACCTGTTGGTAAAACGTAGAGAGAGAGACAATTAAAATTGTTAAAGAGAGAACGAGACAGCTATAACTACTCCTGTCAAAAATTTTATAAAAACGTTTTACACTGGTACATGTGTGGTATAATGGTATTTTATCGCATAAGATGTCAGATGTCGATCCGAGGCGAAGCAGACACTGGCATCGAAAATTACTATTGTATTCAATGGCGCATTGAAGGGTTTCATCGCATCAGTTAAATACCAGTTACGAAATCAGCTTGTTTTTTTGCACCAGAGAGCGGGTTCAACGACGCATCATGTTTCGTTCCGTCGATAAAACAAATAGTGCAAGATTTTTCGTAATTTGATATCGAAATAGCCAAAAACAACACTTTTCTCACTAACGGAAAAATGTAGTTAATTTCGATATCAAATTTCATAGGAACGAATTTCTCCACCAAAAGATAAAATTTCATAAAGGGGGAGAGAATGAAATTTCAAGTATATACTGGGTTATAGTTATCGGATACTTTAAATGTGTCGTAGCGAGACGAAGATGGAAAAAGGATCGGATATTTGTAAACAAAGGAATTTTATGCAGATTTTCAAAAGTTTTTACATGGATTCTCAGAAATTTTCAACAATTCGTTAATAATGTTTTTTTCAATTTTTATAATCAGATCAGCTTTCATGTTTCAGATTACTTTATGTGACGACTTGGGTGAGCTTGGATCCAAATCTATTAAATTAGATATAAAGGTACAGGAAATTCAGATCACCTTCAGGTAGACCTGAACCGCTTCCGAGCCTTAAATCAATTGTACAAAAAACCTACAAAATCGGTCTATCTAACCAATTTTCGAAACTCTAAAATGGGAATGACATTAAATTACTCTTAATTGCTAAAAAATAACTTAAAATACAGCGATCGCAAATTAATTTGCAACTTATTGGACCCGTACGAAGTACCAAGGTCCTACACGTTTACTACAAATTCAGGGCTCCCACACATCCAATATTTAAAAAATTGTCCGTCTCCACTTTTTTTCCAAACGGCTGCACCGATCACCCTGAACTTTTTTTCGATGAAAGGTACATATGTCCCATGGTTCGAGTTCAAAGATGAGCAAACTCGATCGTGTAGTTTCGGAAATATGGTCGAAAAGGTGTCCAAAAACATGGTTTTTTGGGGGTAGGTGAGACTTTTTCTCAGATATCTCTAGAATTAAGGCATTTAGAAAGCTACTAAATTTTAGCGAACACGTGTTTCAGGGTTTTCCCCAGAAACGTCCCGATCCTGAGATCTAGCCACTTCTAAAGTTGGGAGGGATGAGTCATTTCTCAAGAATTATGACAGATGGAAAGTTGCTTCCAATAGCAAAGTTGTTGAGAATTAAATTTTAGCGAACACGTGTTTCAGGGTTTTCCCGAAAAACGTCCCAATCCTGAGATTCAGCCACTTCTAGAACTCAGAGGGATAAGAACATTACATTAGACAACGGGGGATTGGTGTCAGAGTTCAGAAAATGTACTTCGGGAGGGTTTTCGACATTACTTTGGGTGATTTCTGAGAGTCATTTAAATTCTGATGGTTCTAAAAGAACTTGACTATGCATTCTGATGCGCATTATATTTATGATAATAGTAAGTGTTTGGTACATCGAGGCTTTTCGCACGTGAAAGCTTTACGTACGGGTCTTTGCATATGTTTTAACATTTCTTTCTTTATTTCATTCCAAAAATAATTTGTATCGATACATGCGAAAGACGTTTGGGGTGTGAGGAGTAACAATATAAAAGCTCAGCAAAGCTTTGCCAACCTTTCAATAAATATAAAGAAACTTCACAAAACATAAAACGTTGCATTTTATTTTGCTTAGCTGCATATAATTTAGAATTTTCATTAAAAAATTTAAATACTTGGTGCTTCCGCTGTTGCTTTGAAGGATTCTTTTGAAAAAATTCCATATTGTGACAAATTCATTGCGTTTTTTCCACTGGTTTTCCTTCTATGAACTTAAGATATAAATTCAATTTCCAATCAACAACTCTGTTCAATCATTGAAGAAATCTGTTTTTAGAATTTACATTTGTACAATAAAAATGTTGATCAGAAATTGTTGACCATAGGTCGCAAAAAATAAAATGAAATCAAATAAATTTAGGAATAAAATCTAAATAAAAAATAAATAAATAAATAATTGAAATAGTTGTATAAAAAAACAGAATTAAATGAATTTGAAAACAAAAAGATTAATAACAGAGAATTTCATAAAACGAAGAACAAAATTGAAATGTGTACACAGTGTCAATACAATTAATAAAATAAAATTTATTAATAATTAATATAGTTATTAAAAAAATGTGCAGACATACCAAAGAGGGTAAATAGAGCATCAGGCGTGACCATCTACAGAAAAGAAAGAAAGATCAGTTAGCAGAGCATTTTTCTGTTTGTAATATTCCATTTTTAGTTAACTTTTATACTAAAAAATTGTATCGATGAAATAAAAAATTAAATTATTTTTATGTTTAATTACGTTTTCAATTAAACAATAAAATTTTATATTCATGTTTATTTAAAACAATAAAAATTGATGTAAAAATGTTACTCAAAATCTATTTCAACAATAAAAAAATGAGAACAAGTCATATTTTTAGAAAACATACCGTGGAATATGTTCATTAAAACCCTTTTGTTAGTCGAGCAACAAAACCAATAGTAAATAGTAGTAAAAACGTACAATAGAAATTCAGTTGATCATTAGAACAGATATTTGTTTTTTTTTTTATTGAAATTTAGAGCGCACACAATTCAACGCAAACACAATTTCAAATAGCTCAAAGGAATATTTATTTTTAATTGAAGAGTGAAAATTGTTTATACGTATTTCAAATATATTTCTGTGTTGTGTGGTTCTTTGAATTTTTGAGGGTCATTTAAAAAAAATGTTTTCTTGTTAAATAAAAGCGTCTCACCGACTGATTGCTTTTATGATTTTTCGGTATTGCATCCAAGGGAAAGGGAGGGCGAATATTTATTTTGTGGTTGTAGGAGGCACACCAAAAAGTGCGATTTGCACAGAAATAGTAGCGAAGTATTTAAAAATAAAACTCTTTAGGTAGGGTAAATCATTATTGTGTTGCTCACAAGTTTACCCAAGTCTAACAAAAGTTAGCTCTTAGTGAAAGTTTACGACTCTCCATCACACTATTTTATTTCGATTGATCAAAACCATATCCTATTTTATTGATTTCTCTCCTCGCCATGAAAATGAAAGAGTGGCGTGCGAATGACTTGCAAGAAAACTTATCCCCTTTGTGAGTGCGCAATGCCCTTCTCATATCAGATTGAGTTCTTTTTTTCAGCTTGTGGAGTTGTTTTTCTGGTAGATATTTGAGTCTAGATCAACGTATACGAAGATTATTTTTCGAAAAAATGGTGTCTAGGCAGCCGCAGATGACTTTTGTTCTTCTATTTCAATGCGTTGTTTAGAAAGAGACCAACTATATCTGTCTCTTTAACCAACGCTTTGAAATAGAAGAACAAAAGTCATCCGCGGCTGCATAGACACCATTTTTTCGAAAAATGATCTTCATAAACGTTGATCTAGGCTCGATTATCTACCAGAAAAACGACTCCACAAACCAAAAAAACGAACTCAATCTGAAATGAGAAGGGCATTTTGTGAATGGCTCCTTATTTTCATAGCAAATATAAAATCCCTTAGAAATAGTGAAATTTGAGGTAAATTTGGGGCTAACTATATCTCCGCCTAAAGTTAGACTCAGATATTTGTACTTCATCGAATATGGGTAACGTCATATTTGTCATTCTTCTATGTATGATTCCTACAAAAATCACAGCTACCCATATTATGAAGCCAGGGTGTGCCTAAGAACGTTACTTTCATGCTATACATTGAAGAAAAATCCTATACAGAGTTTGTCCCCACTAGGATTGAACCCGGATATTCTTGGTGGCCACTGATTCTACCCGAAATTTGTGGTAAGTGCGAAGCAAATTTATAGAATATTTAGTCGAGTAGAAAAACATTGCAACGATAGTGAATTTTGCAGCCAGAGCGTGCTTCACTGCGAATTGTCTGCGTTTCTTCCTGAGTTATAGATTATACTCTTCAACAGTCTGATATCCAAATTTTTTGATATTTGTCTAATTTACCGTAAGATCTTTAAAATTGAAATAATTTAGACTTACTGAAATAGTAAGTTTCAGTAAAGTCTGGTATCCTAAAGGTTTGTATTTCTCTCGAAAATGCTCTGCACAAACGTTTCCTAACCTACGGGCAGAAAATAATTATTTGTCGGATTCCACAAAACAATTTCCGAGTGTAAACAATGTAAGCACCATAGACATACTATAAGATCAACATCTATTTTTGCTCAGTTCATATGAAGAATATAATTTTTTCACATTTGCTAGGCGAAAATTGATATTTTCTCACGTCAAATGAGATGCGAAAATTGAATTTTACATGGGTAGTTTGTAGCGGGATGAAAAGTAAATTTTCGCACCTCATTTGAGAGGTGAGGTGAGAAAATAAATACTTAACATAAAGAATCATGGTGTTCATATGATTTTTTTTTTTGCGATGAAGAAAGTAAACAAAAAATAATTAATTTTCGACTCGACGGATACGAGCTAAACAAAATGCCAGCACATAGTTTAGGATCAAAGGATTACTCAAAGTAATTTTTGAAGCGAAATTATGAGAGAAATGGTATTTCTGAAACTAAATCTGAAAGAAAATTTTAACTCCACGACTGGAACCCGAACCTAGAATCTTCGCTACGCTCTGGCCACAAACTTCACTCTCGTTGCAATTTTCTCTGCTTGTGCCACAAACTTTACTCTCGTTGCAATTTTCTCTGCTTTGGCCACAGACGTCAACCTTGTTAAGCAATTTTCTATTTTCTCCCCTTGTCATGAAAATAACTAAATTGAAAATAACGTAAAATAGTACAATATGGAAAGTCGGGGAATTGTCATATGTCAGCCGAAAGAGAACATATTTTCTCTCATTTTATTTACGTAAATATGAATGAGAAGAAAAATTTAATTGTCACATGGGCCACGGTGGACTGTTGAATTTGGACAATCTCGCTAAAGCCGGTCGTCTTTGTATTGTAGTGAGCGTTAGTTACGCTCCGCGAAATCCAAAAGGGAAAGAACATGAGTAACGGCTCGATTTCTCCATATAAAATTGAGTCACCACTTTGTATGAAGAAATCGATTCGGTGGCCATTTCATTTCTCCTTTTCGATTTGGCTTATATTTCCCGTATAAATTGGAGGTTTTTGACATGAGGATTCTTAGCAGCACGGTGAACGTCAGTCTACTCTTTACGACTGTATACTGGGTGCATTTCGTAAGAAAGTGGACAGTGTGAAAGTGACAAACATAGCAGGTTGTCCAGTTTGGGCGCATTTCATAAGAAACTGGACAGTGTGAAAGTGACAAACATAGTAGGTTGTCCAGTTTCATTGAACAGGATCATATGATAGTCATTTTAGGAACGAAAGAGAAAAAATCGAGGAGTTCATTCGTGGAAGTTATGTCAACGGCCAGCCGATGGGTGATAACATGATGGCCACGAGGATCTTGTCCACAGAGGTTATGGGTATTTGGTTTAGGGGTAGGACAAGACGAATGTTTATAAACGACCAAATTATTTCCGTGACGGGTGAAGGTGATGCGGAACGTTTTATTTAGTTTTGGATTTGAAAAAGTTATGAAAAACGTTTTAACGAATCGGCTCAATTTTGTTTTGTTTATTAACAGATTCTTTCTCCATATAAAATGATTTAGATATGAGTTCATGACTGAAATGTATTTGTTCGAAAAATTTACTGTGAAAAACATCACATTCACAACACGGAATGAAATTATGCCCTATGTAGGATACCATAGCTATGTAACAATCTATTCCACGTTCATAACTCTAAAATAATCTTCAATATCCATATGTATATTATATGTGTACAAAGCGTACCGAAAAAAAGAGAAAATTTAATTAAATTTACTCTGTGCTTAGCGGGATGCTTAAAGAAAAATCTCTATGTATTTACTCTTGTGCTTGCTGGTGGTAATAGAGAAAGTTCAGTCAAGTGTGTACTTTCCTTTCATATATTTGAACAATTGAATCTCTTTCTAAACTTTAAACCTCAATAATTTTCTCAAGAATTTTGGCATAGGATTACAAAAACATTTTCAATTTTTTGGGATTGATATCTTAATGTTTGTGTATAATAAATAAAGTGAGGGTATGGCACATTGTTCGTCCGTGCTATTTCATTCATGACAATATTATACTTCACTATTCGATTTTAACTTCCAGGATGCGATACAGTTCTCTAGTATGGGAACGGAACAGGTAAACGCTTAGAAGCTACGCGAATATTTAATTTTAAATCAAAGCTTTTGTAACTTTTCTCCTTCTTCTATAAAAATACCATTGAAGCCCAGCACATTCATAGATGAACGCAGAGTACTAAAATACAACTATGCACACATTAAAAAAATATATATTTTTCGTAATTTTTTAATATTCTGGAATATTTCAGGTTGGGAGTTATTTATTATTTTGAAGGAATTTTGTTGTATACAAAATGTTATTTATTTTGTTTTAACATTGATGGTGGTGGGAATTAATTGGTTCATAAAGATTAAATTGGTCGTTTTCAAATTGCTGTACCGTGTTTATTTTGGTACGAAAATTTCATTTCGTTTTTATGGCAAATTCATAAATGGGATTCACATGCTGTTTCATTATTTTTAATATGGTCAGCGTAGTCCCAACGAGCTAATTTGGGCGTTTTTATTTCCGGAACGGATTGGGGATTCCATCTAGATTAAGTCTGCCGCTGCTTTGGCGTATCTGAAATAACCTAAAAAATGTTATCTTAAATGCCAACATTTAAGATAACATTTTTTAGGTTATTTCAGATACGCCAAAGCAGCGGCAGACGACGTTTTTACTCTTCTTCAATTGGAGTAGCAGAGCTCCAATTTTGCGACGAAAAAAATTCCCGAAAATTCCCTAGAGAATATTGTTCCCATTTAAGGACAAAGGGTATTAAGAAAAGGGTGTAAAGTTTCATCGTTAAACTGAAAAATTCTATTTGTTACAAATTGAGAGATAAGTTTTAGGCGACGCGACGGCGCAGAATAAATTCAGAGATTATTAAAACTTACAGCAAAAAATTGAATGAAAACTTTGATTTCATTAATGATTTGGATAAAGAAAAAGGAAATAAAGCCTTTGGCAGCAAACAAATGATAAAGAAGTATCCAGGAGATTTCCATGTGAAAATGAACAGCCTATTATGGCTCTCTCATTCTTCGATGATACGTGAAATTGAACAGCCTATAATAGGACCCTATCATTCTTCGATGAGAAGTGTGAAAGAGACATTTGGATGGACATGAACACTTTCATATGAAAATCCGCTGTATAATTTTTTATCATTTGTTTGTTTTCAAAGGCTTTATTTCTACAGGAACAGAAAAGTGAAAACCGACAAGTTTCTGATTTATCATACGAATTTGCCATACAAATCAGAAACTTGTCGGTTTTCACTATTCCGTTTCTGTATAATGCCAAGGAAACTCCTGCAACTGCTCCTATGCCCCAAAAAGAGTTCATCGCCTTTTTTTATTTACTTCGGGGGTAACTACGCGATCCGAAAAGGCAAACAAAATCTGAATTTCCCCTATTACAAAGTTGTTGCAAACTGTATTTTCATTTACCAATTTAAAATTTTTATAATTTTATCAAAACCGCTTTCGTGTCCATTTTAATTTTGTATAATTTACGTATTTCCTGTTGGTGTTGTAATCAAGAGCCTAATTTGTTTTTATAGAACAACAACAAAAAAAAAAACGATAAAAAGCTTAAATCACATTAAAGTCGTTTAAGGTGTTTTTACGAAGAAAAACGAATAAATTATGTAACTTTAAGTAAAAAAGAAATTAAAAAAGAGAAAAATTAAAACTTGTAAAGTGAAAAAACTAACAGAAAATAATAACAAAACGTTTTCAAACTGAAGCGGATAGTTTGTAGGGAGAAATTAGATTTTTTTAAATATCTTCTTTACTACGTTGTGAAAATATGTAGTTATCACACTGTGTCTGTATGCAAGAAAAATAAAAAAAAGGATTTCATTTTCTTTCGGTTATATGGTAAGATAAGTGTAAGAATTTAAGGAAAAATAAATAAAGCAATAAAAAATTATTACGTAGTCGACACATAATCAAAATTGTATTTTACATAAAATGTTAAGTTTTGTTTTCAGATTTGAATAAATTGAGAGGATGAAGATAGCTAGTAATATTGATCAGAAATAAAATAATATTTCTCCTATCTACAACTTTTACTATTCGTTATTTACGAAATAAAATGTTTCATAAATTTTTCTTTACGAAACAAATGAACAAGGAGTTGCGGGAAATGATTAATGCAAGTTTTATCAATGACTTTTGCCATTTTCAATATTTTAATAAACTGAACAGAAAAGACGTGTGTTTGCAATGTACATTCAATTTTTATCTTATTTCTAGAGACTCGCCACACTTTAACAAATTAAATGAAAATGATGGAAATGGGATCAATGGTTCCTAAGACAGGAGATTTCCAATTCATCAAATTAGGTCGTACTTATGGTTTATTGCATACGTATCGCCCGTGATGATATTATTATTAAAGAGTATCTGAACGAAGTGAGATCGAACAATCGGATCACGCTGGTGTGGAAGGAAACGAAAGGGCGGATAAACTTGCGGAAATAAGCACCGAAACTATTTCAATTGGAGCCGAACCCTACCTGTCAATACCTAAATCGTTTTGTGCACAAGCGCTAAATGACTGGGTGCGTCGAGGACACGTGGAGCGCTGGGAGGAATACGGCGCAGGTGCTCACACGAAGCGCTTTTTCTCGAAGCCTGACGCGAAATGGGCCAACTAGGGATGGAACGGTGTCACATCAGGACAACTGGACATTGCGGGTTGAATCAGCACATGAGCAAGTTGAGGCTTTCGGGAACTATCGAACGCTCTTGTGGATCGGGGGAAGAAACGGGTATGCACTTGATTTGTGAATGCCTAAAGTTCCTTCAGCTGAGGCGTAAGATCTTTGGGGAATATACAGTGGGACCACTCCAAATCGCTAAGAAGTCGTGCACATATGACGTCGTACTTGCTATAAAATCCAAAAAGTCCATAGCTGCAAACCGGTCAGAGATTTTGCTTATAGTACTCCGCCTACCACCCCAAACACACCTCCTATTTGGTGGGAGGGGATGTAGCCAGAGTTCTATAAACAAAATTTGCTGTCCTGATGACCTTTTCACGGATACTAATTTTTTATAGCAAGTGTGACGTAGAGCGTGACGCCATATGTGCACGACCTATAATCTGGGACCTGCTACACTTGACAGATTTCTGGTGGCGACAGGAAGACTCGCGTGACAATTAAAATGATGAACGGGAAAGAAATTTGAGGAAAACTGAGGTGTGCGCCTGGGGCGTGTCTTTCGGCTTTTAGACTGACTGACCAATGCACTTTTCAGAATAATTTTAGGTAATTAACCAAAAAATCAGTTTTTAGACCCTTACGAAGAACGAAGTTCTTTGAAAATGGGTCGATTACATTTATCACGACGTTTGTAACCAGTCGATTTGAGCGGGGGTAGTAGGTGGGAGCACCGGTCGTCCTAAAATGCCGAATCCGCAAAAACCATTTTGTCCGTCTGTTCTTCTACACGATAACTCGAGTAAAACCCTACTAAAACTTAGTCTTCCTACTAGGTCCCAACCTGTTTTTTTGTACAAAAAATACTATCCGATTTTCGAAATCTTTTTTTTATGAAAGATAATTGAAAAAATTATTATGGAATTCAATCTGGACAAAATCGGTTGAAAACTTTCGAAGTTATGGTCAAAAACGTGGTATTTTGAAGGTCGGTGAAAATTTTTGACATATCTCTGCGAATGAAAGATATGGACTTCCGGAAATTACGAAAAAAAATAGAGAAAATTGGTTGAGTGATGCTTAGTGTAGGCTCAACTCATGCTACTACACGATATTGGGTGGTTTTTCATGCACATTCCTCTAAAGATGAAATTCAACATCTGTTCTCTTTGTCACATCTATTCTGATGCGTACAGGTCACTTGCATATGTATTTAATTTAAACAAATCGGCTTTATACAAAGTTAACAGCTGCGTACAGGTCACTTGCATATGTCTTTAATTTAAACAAATCGGCTTTATACAAAGTTAACTGTCGAACTTACGTCAACATTTTCTTGAGTTTTAAGAAAAAAGTAAAAAAAAACATTCGGCGTAAAAGCTGTAACTTTTAACTGTACATCCAGCCGATAGGTTGTATCAATCATTTCCCGCACATCCCTTGCTTCCACACGGTAAAAAAAGTATTTTAAAATTTGAGAGCAACAAAAGGGTTGTTTAAGTTTAGAAAAGACATGAGAAAAATAAAAAAAAATTTTTTGGTAATTAAAAAAAATGATAATTTAAAATCGAAATTAAAATTATTATAAAAGCAATTTAGTATTGCAAAAAATATATAAAAAACTTTACCTCTTCGTTTAGATTTGACACAAGTAAAACGTTTGAAAATCCTCTCAACGCAGCTGGATTTGCAGAACCTAAAGCACCTGTTGTTGCCAAAGCAAATGCTCCTAGACTAGGAATACCTCCGCCGCCATAAGCACCGCCTAAAGGAGTTCCTAGACCCAAAGCGAACGGAGGTAAGACACCGGTTGCACCTAATCCATTTACTGCAAACATAGGATTTTAGGATTAGTTAATCAATTAATCAATTAAGGTTTAAGAAACATTTTGATGAAAATCGTTTGTCAAAGTTGTGATTACAATCGTTCGCACACAAACAAAGAAAATAAAAGATGGCGCTAGTTGAGTTGAGTGAATCGATCCATGAAATTCAAAAATTGAAATGCTTCGGGCTACAAAAATTCAAATCTATCATTAACCCGATGCCAGCGGCACAAGACAACGTTTATCTCAACAAAGTGCATCGGAACATCATTTTATAAGGAAAAAGTAGTGCGGTAGTAAAGACTTTCGAAAAAAACAAACAAAACATTGCTTTTCTCGAAAAAAGCTGTTCCTTAGGTTAGGAAAGTGTTGAAACATTTAAAATTTGACTTTGAAATTTCATCGATCGTACCCTAGAGTGTAAGTATTTTTTTAAGTTAAAAATCATTATGTTGGTTACGTTAAAGATAAAACAAAACTAAAAACAATGACAAAAAAGAGATACCTAAACTATCACCTGTTAGTGTTGGCCTTTGACGTGACGCTGCTATTAACAACAAGTCGTTAGCATTTACAAGTCCACCAGCACCGGCAATAAGTTGATCAGCTCCCGGTTCTCCGGGTGGTAGCGAAGGGTTGGTAAAGTCTCGTGATTTGTCATTGTTATATTTAACATTCAATGCTGTTAGTTTGCTGTTATCGATCCGAAGGGTACAGCAGCCATTGTAGATATTTTGCCCATCCAATACAGCTTTAGCGTGCTGGGCTGTTTGCGCGTCAGGATATTGAATTAGAGCCTGTAAATAAATTTTTATCAATTTTTTATTGCTCAAACATAGGTCAATGCAATGAAATTACTTGGAATGAATTATTTTTTGTAAATGTTACAATTTTCAGTACTTTTCCAAAGCGTTGGAAAATTTGATGTAAAATATCCAATGAAACTGGATACACCAATGATTCAACTATAACCCTGAGAACTGTATTCGGTCCACCAGTTTGTGTTCCTTGAACGCTATGAGATATTGGATCCGTTCCTGATATTGGCAACGGGGATCCGGACGACGGCGATGTAACGGCGAATTCTTGATTTTGTAACGCTACTGTTGTGTTCTGCAAATGATAAAATTTTATTTACAACGAAATCTTTTTCTGTGTTATCATTCATGTGCTAATTAAATGGCTTTTGAAGAATCGTTAGCGGGCAAACAAAAAAAAATATTTGAAAACAATTAAAATGGAATAAAAATACACACATTTAAATTGACATTCCCATCGTTTTTCAAAAGTCCAAGAACAAGGGGCGCCTGAAACAACAGACATATTATCTATAACAATAATAAAAGAAAAACTTGAGTCGCATGAAATTTGAATAAAAAAAAACAACAAACGAGAAATAGTAAAGTATCGCATATCCACTGTATACTAAGTTGTGCCATGAAGCATATAGAGCGTATCGAAAGAAGACGCGCATCAAAATATTTACTAATTTACAATAGATTAATTTCGCAGTTTTTGTTACTGTGCCTACACATACACATACACATAGCAATGCAAAATTTTTCTAATACGGCAACACCAAATGTCATTCATAACTTTCGACTCATGAATGAAATTCGGGGTTGCCTAATTCGAAAAATTTCGCATCTGTCACTTTTGCATTGCTATGATCAAAAGTCTGTCTATTCCAACTTTAAGAATGACTTTTTAAACGTCAAATCTATAGAGCAAGGAAGCACTTAGGGAAAAGGTCTAAAATGTGTCTCATTAATGTGATAATTTGAAGCAGCTGTGCGCAGCATGGATATAGACTCCAGTGGCACCATTTTCACCAAGTCCAGTCAGGTTTCGCAGACGATCTGGGCATACTTGGACGGAATATGGATGTTGTCAAAGACAAGTTTATGGCATTGGAGAGAAAAAGTACCGACCTTGGGTTGAAAGTTAATGACGAAAAAACGGAATGTATTACCGTCCCGCCTTCGAGGAAACCGTAACGATCGACACAAACACATTCAAAATGGTCAGCAAATTCGTATACCTTCGATCGGAGCTGAACACTAAAAACGACATCGCGGACGAAATTAAGAGACGGGCAACCGGAGTTATTACAGCCTTCTAAAAATCTTAAAGTCCAATTCAGTAAGCTGAAATTCAAAATGCGCAATATACAAATCTGTGATCAGACCGGTAGTTACGTATGGTTCGGAGTCGTGGTGCTTGACGCAAAAAGACGAACAATCCCTGCACACGTACGA
Source organism: Pseudolycoriella hygida (assembly GCA_029228625.1). Taxonomy (NCBI): domain Eukaryota; kingdom Metazoa; phylum Arthropoda; class Insecta; order Diptera; family Sciaridae; genus Pseudolycoriella; species Pseudolycoriella hygida. The sequence continues at coordinate 43,099,443 of CM055406.1, read as the reverse complement.
AAGAAAAGTGCTGCGGACAATATTTGGACCAGTATTCGATCAAAGGCAGAACCGAGGACGCATACGATTCACTTATGAGCTTAGCCAGCTTTATGGAGAGCTGGACATAGTCAGAACTACCAAAATAAACCGACACACAGCATACTCCGAGCACAAAAATTATCGAAAATAATTTTTTGGACAAATCCAGAACCGTGTCATTCTTCATATCTCATTTTTAACAAAATATTCGTGAAATGCCTGAGTAGCCCGAGCTATATTTTTTATTCTACCTAATATCTCAACTTTTCCACGGATTTCCTCCAAATTGATTTTCCCATACCTATTTGACATACTTTTGAGTACTGTTCATTTTGTGAAAAAAAAAACACCAACTGTGGAATAGAAATTCAGAATGTTATATTAAACGTAGTTACAACACCGCAGACGCATACTTCGTACGGGTGTAAAAACGATGTAGAAGAACTTATGATTGCAGGGCATCAAATTTCCAGACAAATTGAAAATCGAGAAATTTTTAGTCTGACCCGAAGATTTATGGTGTTTTTTTCATTCTCCGCGCCTTATCCGCTCCCTACTGTACTCTACCCATAAAAAATATTCTGTTGCTGTTCTGTTTATTTAAGTTCGCTTGTTGTTATCAATTACCATTGGGCTAAGACATGATCCCTCACAAATAATTTATTTAAAATAAGTCAATAAGCATGTTGTTGTTTTTGTTGTATCTTTTAAAATATGACATGATTTCGATCGTATCACATTACAAAGTAAATTCAGACGCACTGTTATTGGATACAATCAAGAAAACAAGTGACTTTTTTCAGTTTTTTTAAGTAAATATAATTAAGTGTATTCCCTATTCGGACATGGAATATTTATGTAAGTTTTTTATTACGAAAAAAAACTCTTGCTTTTAGCAGGATGTCCATTAGCCAGGACGATCTTACAAAAGTTGATGGAAAAATATTTTTACACATCAAAATCCGGCACGAATGTTGAAATATATTGAAGATCTTTCATCAACCGAAAAAGGATTTTTATGTAGAAAATCCTCAGAGGATTCAAGCATTTTGAGCACAATGGGCCGAAATAGTGGCCTCCGTGTGCGCTCTTTCTATAGTGTTAGAAAGAACAACCATCCTTAACGAAAAAAGGATTTTATTAGCTGATTATTGTGTATTTTCAAAGATTTTTAGGAATTTTCTTTTTAAAATTCATGAATTTTTTTTTAATTTTTGAGGATTTTCCGACTTAAAAAAAAACTTTCAAATTCTCAACACAGGAACTAGGGAAAAACTTTTAATTGCGTGTAATGAAATTACCTGACACATTCACATCAAATATCCCATTTTATCTTAAACTATACAAAAATTTCCCTTAACTACGATCTAATTAAATTTTATTTCGTGAAAGGCAATTAAAACAATTACGAAAACTGTTGCTACACGACGATCCGTACGAAAGGCAATGACAGACCTTTACGTTCCCACATCAGATTCTACAATCGTTGTCAAATGAACATTTATTTTTTGCATTGAGCTTGTTCAAATTGACTAAAACCAAATGCCATCGATGATATACTAGGCAGAGATGACAATCGATCTACTTTTTAAGTCGGCTAAACGCTCGGCTTGGGGTGAAAATAACGTTGTGGAGACTTAGTGTGTTCAGCAGAGGAATGTTTTTTTGAAGGTGTCAGCGATTGGCTGCATACAAAATTATAAGTTATTGATCGTTGACACATTCAAAATATGATTCCAATTATTAATATCTAATGGTTTGCTGAACACACCAAGTCTCCACAACGTCATCTTCGCCCCAAGCCGAGGGCTTAGCCGACTTAAAAAAAATAGATCGGCTGTCATCTCTGATACTAGGATGAATTCAACTTGACTTGACTCTTCTACACGGAAACCAAATCTCGCACAAGTTAGGATTCGAATCCATTACGCTAAGTTTCCAACTAATGTGAAGCAATGATTCTAAGCAATCGATTCAACAATTGCTTATGTCAACAGGGAGGAAAAGTTTCAAGGTCAAGTTTTGAGGCCTGTAGTTGTGGACATACTGAGTTGCTATTTTCACCCGCTTTTTTTGGAAGTGATAGCAATAATAGCGGACAAAAACATTGAATTTTTCTGGATTGTAGCTTCTAGCAAATATAGAACTGCCCAAAATCCTTTCTTATGAGAATTTTTATGAAAATGGTCAAAATGTGAGATCATTCTCGCTTTGGTACAATTGTATGTGCTCATAGAATACAAATTTTCCATGGCTGCTATACCATCTGTAGAGTAGAGTCTAATTCTCGTATTAACATTCAAAAAAGCCATTAACAATTCTTCCATAATGCTTCCAAATTGTTTAACAAAACTGAAGAGAACAAAAATGTTGCCGATTTCGTCGCTTACGACTCATCAGTAAACCTTGTCTTAAGACCATGTGTATATCAGCAGAACGGGTCAAAGAATGCTACGCAAATTATGACAAGTTCGCAGTGTATGTCATCCAAATCGAATGATCAAATGCTTGGTGTGGCTTAACAATTTGGAAGTGAAAGAATTGAGAATTTTTTAACCAATTTGGAAGTATTATGGAAGAATTGATAATGGCTTTTTTGAATGTTTTCTGAAAGAAATCGAAGTCATGGGCTTATAATCTTCCTGAGAGCTTCAGTTTTTTCACAAAAATTTGGACACCTCCATAGTGTGGAAGCTTAAAGTCGCTTTTCAAATAAACTTTGACACTCATTTTAAATTACTTGCCCAATGAGAGTTCAGGTCAAAAAGACAGAAAATTATACTTGATTGGCAATAATTTGATCTTTAGCTTTATACATAAGAAACTAAAACTTGATGAATGAGAGGAGAATGAGAATGTGGAATAGATGTAATTTGATATTTGATGTAATGTCATTACATCTGGTGTGTTAGACAAGGAGAAATGGAAATATACATGTAGTTAGAATAGGAATTGGTAAAATAATCCCGAAAATAGATTTAAAAAAATGAGTTTAATCGCAAAGAGAACGAAAAGATAACAGTGTGAGGTGAGAATTTATTTAGAACAATTTTTATCGGTGCCATCCTGTGGCCGGAGAATTGCGAGAAATGGGCGCTTTACAGAAATATAGCGACTTAACCTATTTGTTTCACGTTTACTTGTACAGGTGGTGTAGTGTTTCCTTTAATTTATTCATTCGTTCAACGCTTGTAAGATTCATATTTTCTTCACAAAGTCTGATCTCCAACACTAATTAGAGATCATTCTTTCAGTATCACTATTTCACTCAGCAAGCAGATAGGACAATAAAGCTAGAGCCTGAAAATATTTTTTATTCATTAAATGATGGGAGAAGACTTATTTATCCGTAATTTGAGTTAAAAAAATATTTTGGCTATGTGATTTAATTTTATAAAAGAAAAATTGTGGTTTAGGGATTTCCTGTAACAGTGTAATCGCACATGATCGCACCTTGTCAGTTTATTGTCTGAAGAAATGTATGGAATTTATGGAATTTGGTTGGTACCAATGGTCATGCTGTAAGTGAATAGTCGCGCGAATTATTTGAATGCATAAAGCTGAAATTGAATTTAGAAACAAAATATACATTTTCAAGATATGTCGTAGAATCTTACATCACTCATTTTATCAAAATAAAATGAAAACTACCGAAATATTTTCATGCTCTAGGTTAATTAGAAATCGTATGGGAGCCCTTTTAGTTCAATTTGGAAAAAGGGCTAGATGCGCCATTGAGAAATTTTAAGAATTTCCCTCTTCGCAAATTATTATTCGGCTTGTTCGTCATCCACAATGTAAGACAAAATGTGAATATTTCTGTAGGAATCTAAAAAAGACAACGAAAAAAAATATTTTGTTTAGGTGTGAAAACAAGAAAATTGAACCATGACCCTATGACCGACGAGAAATACAATTTGTTTAAATCAAAAGTTTAATTTGGAAATATCTTCTTACTCGTCGTACAAAGCAAACAAAAATAAACAAAATACATAAATTTATCAGTGTCGTTACAAAATAACAAAAATTTACTGAAGGGCCAGGAGGCATGTCCTCAAATGTCCTTTTACGTTCGTCATATTTTCAGAATTTGTCCTATCAGGATTCATGAAGTATGAGCGTGTTCCAAAAACGAATTTTTAAATATTTTACAAGAAGCCACTATTCTTATTCTTATGCCAAAAATTTGTCCTTAATATTCCGATGTTCCTGGGAAAAATAAATTTAGGATGCAAACTGGGCAAACAATATTTTTTATGGAGTGTCAATGTTCGCCGTTGTGGATTTTTCGACGAAAATTATAGCTTTCAATAATCATAACTTTTGAAAGTCAATGACAATGTGACCGTTCTTTATGTCATTTTGCAGGGTATTTCGTGTAGTATTTTTTAAAATAGTGGACATAAAGTTCTCGAATGTATTCAAAGATCCCCAGTTCCAAAATCTCCATTTTTTGCGACAAAAAGAAGAATGACGAAAATATGAAACTGAAAAAAGTCGTCCAGATTCGATTAAAATGAAAATAAAAATGATAATTGTTATCAAAACGCTGAAAATTTTGACATTTTACTTAATTTCGATCGAATCTGACTTGTTTTTTCAAGCTAAAACTCGCAATTAATCATTCAAAACAGCAGATCGCACTTTGAATGTAAATTATTATATGTTGGCTCACACTTCTACCTCAATATTGATCCCGATTCATCGCAAAAAATGATCACATCAACGTCAGAAAATAGATTTATAATGTCAACGTCAATGATGTGGTGAAACGTAAACAGTGTTTTGAAATTATTTTTCATGAGCAATAATTTTGTTAATTTTGTTGATGTACTACCAATTACAGCAAATTTTGCAGTGAAGTGATGTGAATTATTATTAACGTAAGCAATAGTGTCAAATGTTTTAGAAAATAGTTGAAAAATACGCAAAATAAAAGTGATTAGCTGTTTGTGTTCATCGCTTTCATAAATCGTGCTAGAACAAGCAGACACTTTCGATTCTATGTTTTAAAATTGTTTGAAATGCCTACGTTAAAATACATTCATTTCAAAGTGCGTAGTGGACAACAATAAAACAACAAAATGTTGTTTCCACGTTACAGATTTTTGAAACAATATTTCAGATGAATTATTTTTCCTCACTAGGGAAGGAATGACTTTTCGCCCCTAGTGAGGGGAAGACTTTCTCATGAATGTTCACTTTTCGTGTGGGCCAAATGTACATGTATCACCAACTTTTCGGAGATGATAGGTAGAATTTAGATAGCTTTTTAGATTCCTACGGAAATATTCACATTTTGTCTTACATTGTGGATGATGAACAAGCCGAATAATAATTTGCGAATTGAGAAATTCTTAAAATCCTCAATGACGCATTTAGCCTTTTTTTCAAATTTAACTAAATACGATTTCTAATTGTCCCATCTGCTTGTTGAGTGAATTAGCGATAATAAATAGATGATCTTTAATTAGTGTTGGAGATCAGACTTTGTGAAGGAAATATGAATCTCACAAGCGTTGAACGAATGAATTAATCAAAGTAAACAGAACACCACCTGTACAAGTTAATGTGAAACAAATAGGTTAGGTCGCATTATTTCTGTAATGCCTCCATTTCCCGCAAGTTCCGGTTGAGTTTTATCCTTTTTTTTAAACAAAGCAAAAAGCTTTTTAAAAATTTAAAAAGCCTTTAAAAAAAGAATTATTTAACCTTTTTCACACCCGTTTCGACTTAAAAGAGAAATAGAACATATGGAGAAAACATTAGCCACATTTGATTTTATTTCCTTTTATAAATTGTACATTATTAAAAAAGGCCAGACTAGAAAAATATAAAGCTAAACAAACAATTCAAATAAAAAAATATTACTTACCGCAACCGAATGACTCTGATCTGTTTTTAATTCACGATGGTTGGAAAATTGTACATAGACGGTTCTACCACGAACCTGGGGTGGATTGTTATTGAAACAGGCTACTATGGCGGCGGCAGACACCTCATCGGCCATTTCTAAAAATGCTTGGTTTTTACCCTTAAGCACTAGAACATTTGTTACCCGTCCAAATGAAACACCCAATTGTATAACTTCAGTTTCACTTGATTCATTCGGTATGTTTCTGATGTGAATAACCCTTGACGGTTTGCCTGAAAATGGAAACAGAAATTTTATCAACGTTTTTCAAAAGACCAAATAACTATACAGAAATGAGTATAATTATAAGGGTACGCTCCTTATTTGAAATGAAATATACATATACGTGACTACATTCGGTAGAAATTTAACTTTACTTAAATATTTAACGAGGACAAAATGGTTGTGCTATTCTGTGTTTAATCAGAACTATTCTTTGAACTCTACAATGACAATAGTGCTAGAATATGTAAGTAAGATATTAATTATGTAAAATTGTGTTTGCATTATTACGTTCATTGGTGACTAGTTAGCAGAAACAATAAAATTAAATATAAATAAGTCATAAATTTATGAAAAATCATTTTGTTCTTTTATTGTTTGTGAATTTCTATTCGAACAATAGAATTGCTCTGTATGTCCAGTCCACGGTGGAATGAATAATCGATCAAATGTAGAAAAAAAAAACATTAAATTGTGTTTTTTCATGACGAAAATAATCTTGTTATTGTAAATGTAGATTTGATGACTATTTTACCCTATGCTTCAGCACCTCTTTTACGCCGATTTGGAATGAGGTAATAATTACATAACATTAAAGAATTTATTGTAGTGAAACAAATGAATAAATTTACTTTCCACTGACAAATTACAGGTGCCTCCAGACACGTCGTAATATTTCATTAGTAATTTTGAATTTAGGATTTTCCCGAGCTAGTGCTTCCTTTCTAATTCCCGGATATCCAATCATTTAGTGTGTCGTTATCGCAAATTAGTTTTTTCGGTGTTCTTAACTACATACATTAGACTTATAAGGGGACGCTACATTTCAAACAGCTTTTCGAACAAACTTACTAATACTTTGTGGTTATTTGATATTTTTTATTATAGTTATTTACGTATCAAGGAGAAACTGATTTTTTTGGCGAGTGTATGCAACGAACCAATGGCAAGGATTGCATGCATACTAGTCAGAAAAACACTTTCCCCGAGTTACGTATAAAATTTTTCATACAGTATGCACCGAAAGCACCACTTTTCATCGATCGTTTTGGTTCGGAAAGCAACGAAATACAGACCTCTGAAATGTGTATGTGTCCTAGTACGGAAAAGTGATTCCTAGGACGGAAAAGTGATTCCTAGGATGGAAAAGTGATTTCTAGGGCGGAAATCGTGTCATCTGTATCTGAAGTTGTGCAATGTGTGGTAAATTGCGTATATAATTTATTGGAGAAATATGTGCAAATGAATTATGTGTTAAATGTTGATTGATGGGTTTGGGAATTTCGGTGCATATTGTATGAAAATGTTTTCGAATAACTAGAACGTACACTTCGGAATTCCCATGTGTCTCTGTATTTATTTACCTCGAAACTGATTGTAACATTCGTGTGAATGTGTTGCCTTTCCGGTTATAATACAGAGACACATGGAAAATCCTCGCTTTCCGTCCTAGTGATTCAAATAACTATTTCATGCCTATGGTTGCGAAAGTAAAAAGGCTCTCGCTCCAAGGCATAAAAAATCTTTGTAATAAACATACTATGATAATTGTAACCATTACCTTCACTGCAATCATAATCGTAATCTTGTTATGATTGGGCCCGCCAAAACTCATATTTTGTTGCTTTTTCAAACAAATCGAAATGTTCCCTGGACTCTAATTCGGTATTTAAAAAAAAAAAAAAAATACGAGCTTTAATTGCTTTTTGTAATTAATTATAAATTACTCAGACAGTAAATTCGCAGTCAGTTTATCTCTTGAGTTAAAGAAATTTATTTTTATTAAGTTGTCATTTGACATCATGACGGAGTGTCATGTGACAACCGCTGAAAATGGTTCAGATTATTTGGTCACTTCGATTTTTTTTTTCAAATATTTTCAAGGAAGGTAAGTATTGAAATGGCATATGGTTACGTTAAAGATTAACTTCCCAACTTGTTTACTTCGACATATAATTATTATATTTTCTGAATTTCTTTTTCTTTTGTTGGCACCAATGTAAATGACCAAATTTTGATGCGATTTGCTGTGTGTCAATATGCGCGAAAATAATTTGAAACTTAAATTCGACTTAAAGAAACTAACGTTATGTCTTCTTCAAACACAAACAGGCGAATTCCTAATTTCGACATAGAAAAGAATTAGTTCTGACAAAATACTCACATTAGCATTTTGCCTCTGCTGATTCTCATTTGAATAAATAGTTACGGATATTTGCATCAAGATGAACTTCGAGTCACAGTTAAACTTAATCTTTATTTAGTTCCATTTGTTGCAACTGACTGATCTTTGATTTTAATTGAGTTAACTCTTAGATTTTCTAGACTAATTTACCCTCTTGAGCTACAGACCTTACGGAATGGATGTATTTGTTGTTTGTATTGAAATGCAAAACTGTGTAGAAGTTCAGAATGTATTGGTGTTATAAACCCATTTTTCCCCGAATGACGAGAGATTATTTATTACGTAATATAGAAATTGATTTTTTTCTGTCAAAATCACAAATATTTTATATCGTCCTCTTAGGCTTACGTAGCGATTTAACCTTTCATTATTAAAACTGATAGCATCGGTATTCATAAATAATGTAACTAATTAATCATGTATTTATTTTCAACATAATTATTAATTGTTAATATTTGATTGACCCAGCGAACGCAGCATTTCATTTAAATCAATTTATTCACCAAAAAGTACATTATAATGAATGTTTACTTTTAATTACAAACAAAACATAAATTAAAAAGTGGAACAATGTAAACGTAAAGTAAAGGCACAATATATTGAACATATTAATCAACTGCGTTGACTCACTAACAAGTGTATAGTGCCAGGGGGTAAAGTTTATCAGGGAAATGGGGTTGATTTGCAATATTATTGTAGTTTTGTTTTAATAAACAAGTTATGCAAGTTATTATGACCACAAAAAAAAAGTTATAACTGTTGGAATTTCACGGATTCCAATCCGGACCCCCAATAAAACTCGATGTTCACACTTTGAACGTTTATTAGAGAGTGACTTAAACTATGCACAGAAACTTGTATTTATACTAAAAACTGTGTCTACTAGATTATTACATTTAAATATAGACTCCTAACATACTCGATTAGAACACATTTATTGAGTGTAAGTTATCATCAAGTGATAAATCCAACACTCCCACTCAATTGATGATAACTTAAGACTCCCACTCAAATGTTTATGATTCACAAAATCGTTTAACCATAGATTTAGACATCGACTTCTCCTGACCATCGACTTCTCCTG
>CM055406.1:43074281-43089517 GCA_029228625.1 Pseudolycoriella hygida | reverse complement strand
CTTAAACTATGCACAGAAACTTGTATTTATACTAAAAACTGTGTCTACTAGATTATTACATTTAAATATAGACTCCTAACATACTCGATTAGAACACATTTCTTGAGTGTAAGTTATCATCAAGTGATAAATCCAACAATAACAATATATGATAACCAATGGAGCGTTTGTATTTTTGTAAAAAAAAATTAACTGACGCAACATATTATTTGGTACATCACTCTTCAAAACGTGCAGCCGCCTCAATAAAACTGCCAAACTGTCGACCTGAGATTTGTAATTTCTTTAAAATTGCTGGTCTTATTTCATCTCCCTGAACTTTTTGTTGTTGGCAATGTTTATTTGTTGATGAGAACTTGATGAACACAATCAGAGCATTTTAGATTTGTGCAACTTTGAAAGAGGTTTTATCTTCCTAATTACAAATACATTTTAGCTGCCGTTCATTTAAAGATTTCGCGAAAATCTCAAAATTCCTCACAATGGTAGGCTAAAACTACACCGACGATCGATGCAGCTGGAAAAGCTGCCGGGAAATTTTGTTAACACTAAATGAAAATTATTCGAGTTCTGTCTGGACGAGGAGATTTATATTGCAGATTTTCATTTGTGCCAATAATTTTCTCAGTAAGCATACCTCAGGATAGAGATGCAACACTTTGAGGTTTAAGCAAGAAGATCAAGCTGAAGGATTAAATGCCAATTGGTCGCAATCAACAGTCAAATCGGAAAAATAAAGCGATTACTTTTATTGGTATGACGGACGCATCAAATAAATTGGTACAGAGTACCATTTTGAATTGTTCATTCCTTGTTCCATACATATATTGTTATAAAACGAGTTGTGATTCCTTACAACTTCTTTGGAATGAAATAGTTATTTACTCGTTACATCCCTCGGAATTTCGTTCTTCTTCACGGGCACTTTCCGATAGTAAAATAAACCATTCACATAAGTATAGAAAAGTAGCGATAACGTATTGTTAAAGAATTAAACAAAACAATATACATGACGTCATAACTTGTGGTTATATTTGTGACGTCGTTTGTGTGACGTCTGCTTAGTGACGTCATAAAGTATACTTCATTAAATGGCGGCAGCTACTTTATGTTTTCACTCTTCCTCCGTCCGTTTGTGCGCCGTCACAATTATGACGCCACAAAAATGACGTTACAAATATGGCGTCACAAATATAACTACAAGTTATGACGTCATGCATATTGTTTCGTTTAATTCTTCAACAATACATTAACGCTACTTTTCTATACTCATGTGAACGGTTTATTATTCTACCGGAAAGTGCCCGTGAAGAAGAATAAATTTCCGAGGGGACATGATGTCTAGTTACCCACCTCACCGTAGAACGCATACGGTCTGAAAAATCATCGCTTCTTAACGTTCCTGACGATGGCCCCGAAGAAGTTTGTTTCAATCTATTAAAAAATAGAGATGAGCTTTGTGTTTTTTCAGACTAGCGGGCCGAAACGGAAGTCTTTAGGCAATGCTTGATTTTGAGAATGAGGTATGATTATGAGGGTAGAATTCTGTTAACGGACCACAGTGGTGGTTTTTTCATTTTTCCACTTTTTTTGGTTTTTAGCTACTGCTTTGAGTCGAAATCTGCCTTTAATCATGAATCTTTAACCGTAAGTCCCTGTACGAGAATTGAAAAACGAAGAACGGTAACGAACTGATCCATTCAACCCCTGTGCGTTTTTTTAAAAACGACAGGTAAAAAAGTTATCATCATACGTATTTGCATGGAGAAATTTTTTGGACAAATGTAGCATTTGCACACGAGTAAAAATAATATTCGCCAAGTCAGCATGTAATGTACTGTTACGCATCTCTTTTGGCGGTTGATCTTAGACAATTTCACTTTTAGCACGCAAAAAGGGAAGATATCGCAAAAAAAACAAAACTCATATTATTTGGTCTGAAAAAAATCGCAATTCATATGAAATGTCATAAATGCTCAAAATCCATCAGAAGGATAGAATAACTGGAATATGCCTGCAATTAATTTGTGTACTTATTGCTGATCAATGTCTGTTACGATGCACGTTTTATTCATAAAATTATAATTAATAATTCCGATTATTGGATTGAATTTTACTGATGCCTCAAATTTTGTCACCAACGAATATAAAATTGCATTTCTATTACGTTCCCTTTATTGATGATGATTGTAGTACTATACTGCCGTACTTTCTTAAAAAACCTCGAAGCAAAAGAGACAAAACATTATGTATGGATTTTTTAATACAAAATGTTTTGTCTCTTTCGCTTCGAGGTTTTTCAACAAAGTTATACTGCCGTTGAGACTGTTGGGATCAAAGGTAGATCTTTTCCATCTGTCAAAGTGACGTTTTAAGCGTCAAACGAAAATTTGTTTGAATAGCTAGTTTTAATTAATATAGTAAAGTTAAAAGATGATGAATGTTGTAAGATAATCTTTTATTTTTCCTCGATTCTATTTTAGTATCAGAATTGAGGAAAAATAAAAGATAGATAATCTATTTCGATTTTTGTTTTGTTTGACGTTTAAAACGTCACTTTGACAGATGGAAAAGATCTACTTTTGAATCCAACAGACTCATTAGGTTTTGTTAGGTGAATATCTATGTAAATATTAGTTCTTGTACTTCTATGGATAAACTTAGCTTACTAAATCGATACTTACCAACACCACCAAGTACTGTTGAATTTGTTTCTAATTTTGCTTTTTTCGTCGCCAAATCTTGGTTGTTATTATCTGATGCTGGTGCCATAACTGCTGCTTGACTAAGAAGTTCGTCGCTACCTCTCTGTAAATGAGAGAATTAAAATAAAAATCATTTGAATTTCTATAGTATTGAAAGTAAAAGTTTTTACTATTCAAAGTTTTCAAAGGAAAATTCTTCAAAAGTATTTGTAAAGAAATGGCAAACATTTAAAAAAATCCCAATCCCGACAACGAATAAATTGTATATGGCTCGTTCCAATTAATCAGAAGAGAAGTTTCAAGTTGTATTGATGCTCTTTCCACAATCCACAATATTTTAAGTAGTTGATGTTTTATTCAAACTTCAAGAAACAAACATTGGTTATTTACGCTACTAGGAAGAAAAATATTGTAACGAGTGTGAAATCACACGATTCTTTCTAGTTGCACATACAATTTTATATATACCAAGGGATTGGAAGAACAGTTCCCCCTAGTTCTGTAAACCAATAATAAAATCACGTAATATCAAAATCACTTAAATGCTACATTGATATTCATTGGAATCATCAACTTCACGCAACTTAAATAGAACAAGCCTTATTTCATTTTATTGCAATAAAAATATGTTAAAGATTATCATCTTGTTCAATACTATATCCGAAATATAATGACATAACATCAACACAAAATTATAACTTTCCATATAACATGTACAATGTTCATTGTATAACTATTATAAATGTCTTGCGAAGAATGGCAAAAGGGGATGCTTTTTGTTGTCTCTGCAAACATTTCGAAATGTATCCCATACAAAATGTGTGAAAGAATCGTTTCGCCAAGTAAAGGCTGTATATTGGATGTCTGCTTTCTAAAATGTTGTATACAATATTGCTATATAATAAAACTTTTGCATTATAATTTATATTATTCTACCTGGTGTGTTTTGTTATTATTTAGTAAAGTGACACGATATATGGCGCGGGTGTGGCGTTATTATTATTATTATTATGATTATTATTATTATTTCAGATGTTCAGCACTAGAATTGGGGAACAAATTTCTGAAGCTTTCTTTGGAATGAACAAGACAAAACGTAGATATTTAGCGAACAATAGCTGGCTTCGATTTACTTTCTTAATTAGAACACACAATGTCTTAAGTTGCACTCTATTATGCACAGCCAACAGTGAAAACATACGTTTAGTAACAATCCAACTCATCCCATAACCTTAACACTTGTGGATTGTTACTAAATGTATGTTTTCATTTTTCTTAGACTGTGGGATGCTACAAAAAAATTCGGGATATAATAAACGGCCACAATAAATATTCGAAAGTACCTAAAAGTAATTGGAATTACCAAAAACTATTTGCAGTTTACCGAAAGTTGAATCTGCATTTACCTAAAACAATTTCAATTTATACCTTTAAAAAAAAGAGTTTTACCTAAAGGTAAATCGCACTTTACCTAAGGAACATTGCCAAAATAAAATTTATTTTTTTTGATACACGTTACGTATGCTGGTACTACGATGTGTTGCCGAACTCGCCTTCAACTCGTGTCGGCAATCTCACATCTAGTGCGTTAAACTACCTTCATACGTAACTTGTATCAAAAACTACTATTTTGACTGTCCACTGCTTTCACCAAGTAGCGAACCATTGCTTAAGTAATTGACAAACTTATTCATTTGGTAATCTTATTGGAGTCGTGAACAATGATGATTTAATGCAAAAAACAACATAAAATCGATTGTTTTTACGTTTGTTTTTTAATTTTGGGTACAGTCAGCAAAATTAACAGAATTGCGAAATTTTTCTTTTACTCTGTTTTGTGAGTTTTTGCGTTTCGTGAGTATTTACCATGCATTCGCTTATGGTTGAAGAGAGAAAAAGAGAAACAAACGAAACACAAAATGTGCAGCTCTGTTAATTTTGCTGAATGTACGTAGAAAATATGTTTGCACAATTCTAATCGACGACACATCTAAAAAAACCTTTTAAAGTGTTACAAATAAATATAAGTTGATAATTCCTTTAAAATGGATTTGAAATCCCTGACAAAATAATTTTGTACATCGAAAGTTATACTCTTTTACACATTACAAGCTATGTTGTAAAGAGAGTAGACGCTTGTGAGGATATATGCCAAATAACAATATGTACTTAATTTTTCAACCTAACATAACCCACATTTACTATACACGACGAAGTAGATATGGTAAATGTGGTGTTCAGAACAGAAATATTTTGAGGGAAAATTTAAAAAGCTTTTCATTTGAGACCTCACTTTTGTATACAAGTAGCATTTAATCTAAAAATGTTACATGTTACATATGTACCTATCATGTTAAGTCGGCGAAAAAAGTAGGAAACTTTTAAATACCTTTACGTGTATCTCGTGTATATCTCGTGTAATATAAACTTCTATTATACAAAGACTTGGAAACCTCACAATATTCACTCTTCTGCAAAAAAAATCCTTTGTTGTTTAGGGATAATGTATCAGTCGAAATCCCTGAAAAATCGGAATGTGACGCATGTCTTTTTTCTTTCCTTCAAAACATCAGATACCAGTTGAGTTTATCTTCAAAGCTTCATAAAACAAATGCGCAAAGTAATCAAACCGTATCAGCTTAGATGCAACTAATCTAAATTATAATAACAAAGTGGAAAAACGAGAAAAGTATTTTTGTACAACCATCTATAATAAAATGAATTTCATGCGTTTGGAGGACTTGCGACATATATTCTTCTACCATGTGCCCATGTTGTGTGTTACTTTATAACATGCTAGGGATCTACACAAGCTTTAAGTAAACTATATGAGGAAGACAAATCGAATCTTCCGTAAATTACGAAGTTATGTTTTGTAAAAAAAAATTCTCGAGTATAATGTTTGTTAACGATATTAATTTCTTTCGACTAAATTTAACAAATAAATCAGAAATTTCACGCATTAAATATGTTGAAATTGAATTTTGCTAACTTTTGATACAGTGGATTAATGTACATAATGAGTAAAGTAAAACCGAAGTATTTTATGAAGTGGTGGAAAGAAAATTGTGAGCACATTAGGGAAACGGTAACTCATACTTGGGAAAGTAAATCGGAGCCGCTTCCTACTATTTAACATTCACATGATATTGGTGTAGTAGGTATGATAGACAGGGAGACTGGGCAAACCTACTTATAGCAAAATTTATAACTTATGAAAGTTGAAAGCCATAAGTAAACTATAAGTTATAAGTAAAAAGTTATAAGTTATAAGTCAAAAGTAATAATTTATAAGTAAAAAAGTATAAGTTATAAGTCAAAAAGTGTAAGTTCTAAGTTAAAATAAGTTAGAAGTCAAAAGCTACTAGGGGCGAATCCATAAACGACGTGAAAAACTATCTCCCGATCTTACCGTATACACAAACAAATTGAAAGCGCGAACGACGGTTCGCAAAGACAGTCTAAACCACAATGTCAAAAACTTTGATACAATATGATTTTGACATTGTGGTTTAGACTGTGTTTGTGAACCGTCGCGTCGGTACTGATCGGAACGATATCAAGAAACAGGAAAATAAACTTTTGTTTAGATATAAGTTTTTATTGTGGTCATAAGTCAAAAGTTATAAGTAAAAGAATGAGAGAAGTTATAAAATTCCGCAATAAATCGAAAAAGTTACATGTGTCATGTGTAATACAAGTTACTTGATTTCGTTCCGATCTGTACAATTGCGCTTTCGATTTGTTTGGGTATGTGGTGAGATCGTGAAATAGATTACTTTTGACTTATAACTTATAGTTATAAGTATAATTGATAAATTTTGCTATAAGTAGGTTTGCCCAATCTCAACCTATGGAAGGGCAGATGACAGATGTAGAACTGGTGAAGAATATTACGAGAAACGGTGGGAAGTACTACAATGGGACCCCTCCGTGAGCGTTTCAAACATGGCCTAAATGAGTAATAAGATCCATTTTGTCTTTATTAGTGACAGACAGAAAAATAAAAGTATTTTACTATATTTGCGAGAGTGTATTTGTGCCAAGTAATTAACAATGCATAATTGAGAATGAATGTTACTTAAAGCGAACGTTTAGTTTGCACTAACACACTCTGGGACCGTTAATAAAGGATGTCACGCAAAAAGGATGATTGGTCTTCCTAGAACAGCGTGACAGTCTGTGCCAGGAATGATCGATCTTCAAAGCGTCGCGTGACGTCACGCTTAAAAAAATTGAATCGAAAATTCCGCCAAAACGGAATAAAAAGTTTGCTCACTACCCGTGAGTCGAGGGTGGATCTGAAGTATTATGACAGGTGACGACAGGTTTCGTACGTCGCGCAATAAGCCAAAGTACGCGTTTTTGTTCTATGTTTGACGTCTCACGCAAGTTCTGAATTCGTTCAGAAATTTTGTGACATACGATTGGACTAGATCAGATTTTTAGTTCGCATCGCGAGTTCAGAATTCGTTCAGAATTTTGATTGAAGGGCGGTGTTCAACAGCGGCTATGCAACCTTCGGAAGAAAAATGCACCCGAAGCCAAAACCAATCCACGACCAATTATGAAAAATGTACCTGAGCCCACAACAATACTACAACCACGAATTCGACCGACAAGATTGGAGGTAATAAGGCAGGGCCAAAAGTTGGTAGCTTGGAAGTCGCGACTTAATGCTGAACACGTCGACTCGTCGACTAGTTTAACGAAAATGACGATGAAAATGACGTAAGCTCATTAGATTTACCGTCATTTAAACAGCGTTCAAGACGTGACGCCAACGTACGATTTAAACACAACAATAAAGCATCCGTGGGATCGAGAATAATCATTTGTTACACATCCATGGCAAAATAAATGTAAGTTTTGTACTTCTGCGCAGGCCTTTAACACCGCAAAAACCTGCACAGAAGTAAAAAGTTCATATTTTTTTTGGCATGCCCTTACTTTAGCTACTATATTTTGTAACTTTTTTTAATACAAACATTTTTTGGTAAAAATTTTTTCTGACGTGACGGAAAGGGGTCAAAGGGTCTTTGGAGCTCGCGTGACAGCAGCGTGACAGGGAATGGTCTATCATCAGAAAAATGGTCATTTTTGCGTGACATCCATTATGAACCGTCGCTCTCTCGTTTACATTATGCTATACTATGAAGTTAGTTATAATTCGATGTGTACTAACATGCCCTCTTGTACGTACACAGCTCGTTATGCTTCATAGTATTGTAATGTACTATTGCATTTCATTACCTGACTCCGGTGCTTAAAACATCCCTACGAAACCAATTCAGAGAAAGTAATAAGTGTAAACAACAAATTGTGAAAATCTCCACTCACTCAACGACGTGACATGAAAACTGTGGAAACGACAGACTATCTTTAAGTAATGTCTTTTTTCTATCTCTTTAGTTTTAACACACCATCAGAACGATTTTTCGTACCAAAACTTCCATTACTACAAAGTATTCAACTCTGAATGCAATGAAATGAGAAATCATGCACCACAAAAAATTGCTGTATAACTTTCTGTGATGCAGATTTCTCATAGACGATAACATGCAATGAGAGATGGGTGCAACGAAAAATACCGACAATGGCTCTCTGAAAAGAAATAGAACAGAGGCTGAACATGTATAGCTCGAAAAAATAGATAAAAACTTTGATGTTAAGTAAGGAATATCGCCTGATTCGCCTGATTAGGCCTACAGAGTGTTAAGGGCTCATTATATTGGACGCGATGCGAATCGCACCGGGTAAGGTTTGTGTGAAAGCTCAACTTGACAAAAAAAAAATGTTCGTTCTGTCAAGTTGAGCTTTCACACAAACCTTAGGGATTCGATTCGCATCGCGTCCAATGTAATAAGCCCTTTAAAGGAGAGCAAAAATAGTTATATATAGAGGTCAACTGTCAAAAAATTATAAATGAAAAAGAGAATTGAAAGTAAGGTTTCATTTAAACCTGTATGCGATTTCTATCATTTTGACGCGGAGCCCCGAGATAAGTTAGAATTAACCGATCAAAAAACGTTCTCCCTTAACACTCTATAGATCAGAACTCTATATCCTACTAGAACACCAAAGTATTTTACTCAAAAATTGCTTTCGGTTGACTCCACACTTACATTACTATTGGGAGTGTTATCTATTCTGAAGTTGTAATCAAATCCAACCCTCGATCTAACCGTAAATTGCAATTTAAAGAAGTGAACTTGATTTCCTCAGTTCATATTTTGTTTCAAAAGTGATAATCCTCTTTGAAACTTTATTTTGAAGCAACACAATCGTTACTCTAACAGGAACGGCGCCCATATCTGTACACAAATATTTCCCTTGCATTTTGAATGCACACGAATAAGATCGAATATACCATAAAACGTATCCAAGGCTTCACTATTTATACATTTGGATTATGCGATACCGAAAAAAGTTACGATACTGTTATATTTCACGTATATTTTCAATTTTCTAGGTAAAACACTAATTTCAGAGGCAAACTGCCGTGTATATGATGCGGTATGACAATATCCTCCCAACGTTATTATCTTTTCTACTTGTATGTGAAGTATATGTTTTGCCTTCAAACTATGTGAAGCCTTTCCTTATAACGACGGCAGCCTCATACAATAATCATGGACGCATTGTAGCGATGTTCCTGTGACGCAAGTCTAGTATGCTTTTCACTTCACCAACTTGCGTTGCAGAATTGTGAAAAATAGACGCTGTTTAAAACCCTCTTTTCCCTATACAAGCCGAAATGGAACACAGTTGACACGTTAAACAGTAAATTGAGTGGATATAAGTTTTCCCTGGAGATTATTGCTTACCGCGGAAGCAGGTCACGTCGCCGCTAACTGATATAATAATATATAGCTCTTAAAGAAAACATGACTCAGGTTTGTTTTAATTGTACCAATGCACGTAATGTTAGTTGAGGTGAAAATCAATACTCATTTACTCTAAAATCTTCATTCAAAACTAATGTTTTAGACCTAAAACATTTTTATTACCTTTGTTAATTTCCTAACTTCTCTTGTTATACGATAGTAGTGTTATGCATGTCTTACCAAATTTTTGATTTTGACAATCCTTTCAAATTGTTCAAGTTGACAAGTGGAACACCCGAAGCGGAACGTTTTTAACATATGTGTCAGAACCTTTGGGCGTTACCTAATTAGCAACAGATTCCACTTGTTCTGGAAGCACACAAAAAGACTTACGTCACGGTGAATCTTTCGAGAATGATACATAAATACATATACTTGTTTCTGCGATGCTCCAACAGAAGTATATAGTGTTGAGCTGTGTATCATATTTAGGTGTAGTTCTCAATAGAAAGATAGCATTTGGTGACCTAATTTCTGTATTGTATTTAATGAAAATTGTCGGCTGTGATACGTTCATATGATCAAGACAATCAAGACAAGAAAATACATCGTGCATATGTATTATGCGCCAGATATTTCACTTCATTAACAGAATTAATTATACTAATTATTTCACTACAGTATAGTTAAATATCGATATGAACACTATTTAGATGTTTGGTCTTCCTTTGGTCAGAATCTAAATGGGCCATTCCACGAAAACGTCGTTCCAACGCTCGAAATGCTCAGTTGTTACAAAATGATATTTATGTAAAAGCGTGTATCATAACGATTGGTCCTTCAACTTGAGGTTAGTTAATTTCCTATTAATATCATTTTGTAACTACTGAGAATTTTGTGAGTGGGAACGATCCGTGGAATTGCCCAAATGTCAATCACAAGGAGTATGAATTAGTGATCGCATTAACTGTTATTTGGCGCTCCATCCTCCATTGATTTTGACATTCAGTTTCTGACAAAAAGAAAAAATATCTCAATGCTGTTTAAAGCGAGATTTATTAGACTGTATTGCGAAGGATACTACAGGGGTGGTCGCCAACGGTCTTAGCTTGCTTCGACCCGTTGGTCAACTGGTGTGTAGCGACACCATGATTTCCTGAGCGGTGCCTGGGATGGCTGCACATCCCTACCGAAGTGGTCTGGTTAAGAGCCTTACCGCGAAAGCCCTCACCGAGGGTAAATTCGGTACCGCGGGGCTGGGGCCCCCGGGTGTAGTGTGTCATACGAGATGGCCGCATCCGGCCCCAGCACTTGGTTGAGGTGCCTAGTGGCGCTGATACGCGGGGGCTGTGGGACATAGAGGACTGCGTCAGAACAGTCTGCGCTTTGAAATGGGCGACTGAATCCCTAGTCGTTCCTGAGCAACCAGTTTGGCGAGAATACAGTAGGAAGATGATAGTATTCCGGGACTTACCTAGGTCGCGAAGTTTGCACCGGCCTGCCGTTTATAGGGATAGTCACTTCGGGAACTCGCGTTAATTGGGCGTACCTCAATTCCGCGCTCATGGGAGCCGTGCGGTTAGAGCTTAGGCTAGGTACGCACGTTAATATGCAATGACTTCGATGTATTGCGAAGGAATATAAATGATAAATGCTATTTCGTTAGCCTCTTTGTAATAATAATTAAAAATTCTTTTTTTCACTCGAAATTTCTGGTAAGTGTGAACTCCATCACTTCGTGTCTAAACTGTACTACACTGTCATGTACTTTGGCTATTTGCACATTGTACAAATAGCCTCTTTATCACCAGTGCCACGGGCACATTAAGACCAACGCCAGTGCGGTCTTAATTACGGCATACTGGCAAAGCATTGAACACGGACAAAGAATATCGACCAGCGGATGAAATTTTAGACAAGGGCTGACAACTGTGGTATTCCACTACCTTAATAAGGAAAGGTGACATCTTCACAAAACGGCTAGTGGGCTAATATCATGGTTGCCCCCGTCCCGGTAAAACCTTGGCAGGCCTCCAAGTACGTTCGAAAGCTCGTCCTGTGAAAAGGAGGTGTAGGCTCAGATGAACATTCCTGACTAATACCGATCTGGCTCTGAACGCGGTGCCCCATGACGGACCGTGTCAACCCTAGCATGGCCTCACTGCTTGCATAGATAACCATGAGATCACGAAGGTAACTACACAATCGAGTTGGAGATAGCGGCTTGGAGGGGGGACCCAACAGCATGGAATTAGGAAAGGAAGGGAAGGAGTTAAAAGAAAATCAACAGAAAATCAAAAAAAAAAAAAAATAGCCTCTTTATAATCCTCAGGCTATTTGCCCTGACTGCTACTATTTATTGTAAAAGATTACGAAGAGGTGCTTGTGAAAGTCGAATATTTGAATTTTTAATATGGTGGCGTACCGAAAATAAACAAAAGTTATGACTACTATTTGTTGTTTCTTCTAAAAACTGTAGAAGCATTAATTTTCTGTGATTATCGGCATCGACACTTATAATTAGTAGAAAATGTTATTTATTTATTTGATGTTTCCATAAAACAAAACCATCGGCTTTCAAATAAAAGTGTTTTTGTGTCTCATGAAATTTAATCGAAAAATAATGTCTTCTGTTTAATGCAACAATGACTGGTTATAAGTCGCTACCATAAACTTTATTGACTTATTTCTAATGTTATCTCGTTAGGGGTGGTCCATATTGTATGTACCGTACCTATGACAATGTGATGCGGTATTTACAAACGAAAAATTCATTTATAATCTTTAAATTAGAAAAAATAAAGAAATTTCACAGAGGTCAGGGGAAGACTTTATGTATAGCTCCTTAATGCATGCTTTTAACTATAATTAAAGAACATCATTTCGATATTGTGATTCAACAAAAACATTTATTTGGGTTACTGTCCTTCGTATGCGATATAAGGTGATTTTTTGTGAAACGAAAGCTAGCTCGTTTCCATCAATTAGTTTTGTATATTTTCCTGGTAACATAAATCAATTTAACACTTCCAGCTGCTCTAAACCAAATTTAAATTCTCTAACTCTATTTTCTATAAATTAGTAAATGAGGTAAGTACGAGAAAATAGCAACGACAACAACAGCAACCTACACAACTCCCAGTTTATGGGCAAGAATAGGTAGGTTGCTTCGGTGAAGACACAAAATAAAAATGAAAAATAAAAAATGTTGGAGCAAATAAAAATTTTAGCTACTCTAAAGAGAATATATGAATATCCCAAGTTTAATGGTGTAAAATGGGAAAATGAATAAATAAAACTGGTTCCTCCTGTATATGAATAAAATATATTTTCATTTGCATAGTAGCAAATGTACACAAGGGTTGGTCGGTTGATAGACTGGCATAAAGAGAAAAATGCCGTTTCGTTGTAGAAGTTCGGTAGTGGTTTGCGTAAAATATACCTGTATTGAAACAATTTTCACCATTTTGTTGTTTGGAAATGGGTTTTCTTTTGAAAAAAAAAAAATAAATGCTACCAACTGAGCCTACGTAGATTCTAAATAATTTACTTTTTAAGAAATGTACTTATAAATATTACGAAAGTCGTAAATAATTAATTAAACATTCACATTGTTTTTCTATTGGAATATCGTCGCAACTGGAACAGATATTGTGTGATGCTTCCCCGATTCTTATGAATGACATATTTTTGCATTCAGAATACAAAGAGCTTTAATTCTAGATGCTAATTTTAAAAGACTTTTTAAAAAGTGTCTCAGTCTGATCGCATCCTTCTATTTGTGCAACTCCGGTATAGTTCCTCTGCTACACTGAATAATATTTTAAATATTTCCTTTCTGGTACAAAGACATAACTTGTTCATCTAGCCCTGAATAGAACAAACCAGATTTTAGCGGATATGAAAAAGTGAGGATAAAATACGATATTTATGAGAAAAATACCCACTTTCTCATTTTCGTATTATAGCATAAAAAAGCTACTACACTACAACTAAAGTACAATATTTATGCATGTTCCACTACTTGCTTACGATGGTAACGTCTGGTCTGTTTAACTAACTCAAATAGTTTATGAAATGTGTTAGTAAACAAACTGTCTCCTGAGAAAACATCTCTCAATAAGAAAGGCACACATATGTCCAAGGAGTATATTTTACTTTGAAGGTGTTTTTCTCCTCACGCCTAAGTCTAAAGATATTTATTTCCAATAACGTATTCAAAATCTTCTAAAATCTATTCGCAAAGCTAGAAAATTAAGATAAGATAACATCATTAGTGCGTCAGAATCAAGTGCACATGATGGCTTCGAAGTAATAAAATAAAAGCTCCTTAAATAATAGTCATAACTGCTAGACGAAGAATATATCCATATGTAGCTCACTTCAGCTTTAAATTGTTACCGTACATAGAAAATACACGAGTATTTTGTTACACAGAAAGTAACATATTTCAAGGTTTTTCTGTTGCAGATATCCGTCAATTTTCAGGTCTAAGTAAGGTTGTTAAAATGTAACTCAAGATCAGTTTGCTTAAGTTTATGTTAGAGAGAGCATGTTTATTTGACGAACTAAATAAAATGCAACCGAAAAAACAAAAACTATCGATTCCTAATTACAAAGTATATAAATACGACGTCATAAGTCTTGAAAATGAAGATAAAGACGAAGAAAGATTATTTGATTACATACCTCACCGTTCTGGCCTCCAAAGACTCTAAAATCTTTTACTGTGACAGCCATAAATTGTGAGAAACCTGACGAAACGTGGAGTATTTAGCCCCGTAAAGTTGTTAGCGTCGGTCATCGTATTTTGGACTTGTTTATTCATGGCAGAATACTGCTGCTCAACATGGCTGAACAAGGTCCACACTTCTAAGATCGACGTTGAGCTCAACAAAACAATTCGAATAATAACCGGCACAGTTAACTCCACACCACTCATCTGGTTACCAGCACTGAGCAACATAGCACCACCTTCAATTCGACGCCGAAAAGCACTGAGGAGTATTTTCGACAAGGTCCTTCTCAATGACGAAACACCGTTACATCATGACGTCCTGAACGGTCCCAACCAAAGATTGAAGTCTCGGAAACCTTCTACTGGTACAGCTAAGAGACTAATACCAATGGCTTCGATCCCGGTGAGACTTGAAAACAAATGTGGTTGGATTCAAACGCATCGAGTCAGATATTTGATTTCGACCGACACAAGAAAAATACTAAAGAATTTTTACTTCCTCGCACCGCATGGCAGAACCTAAACAGACTTCGGACTGGACACGGCAACTGTAATTTTATGCTTCATAAATGGAATTACGTCGCGGATCCTAGTTGCCCTTGTGGCTATACTCAACAAACAATGACTCATTTACTTTTTTATTGTCCACTATCATGGGCACGCGGTAGCAATGCGCCCGTGACGCAAGTCCCCACGACCAAAAAATTCAGAAAAATTTTTTTCGTAGACTTCGGAACCATATATACAGCTAGATTTTGACTTTTTTGCCTTGCGTCGTATCTTTCTGAGCCCTAGTTTTTCGGATTCTACGTAAAATTCTGATTAAAATCGACTTTTTACTCAAAAAAATCGGTCCAGTGGATCCGGAGATATGACCTTTAGAAAATCGTCATTTTCCATACAAAATGTGCACTTTCATAGAAACCAAAGTTAATGGAAACATCCTACGTTAGTTACTTAGTTAGT
>CM055406.1:43036232-43073975 GCA_029228625.1 Pseudolycoriella hygida | reverse complement strand
GCTTAAAGCTTTGAAACGCAAAAATTCTTGTGGAATGTTTTCATTTTTGATTAAAAAAATGCGTCACAAATGCCGGACCCACCAATGTAATAATTTTTCTACGCTTTCAGCTGTCATACGCAAAAATTTGATTTCCTGTTCAAAAATACGCCATACATAATGAAAAATTTTTGCGTTGTGACAGCTGAAAGCGTAGAAAAATTATTACATTGGTGGGTCCGGCATTTGTGCCGCATTTTTTTAATCAAAAATGAAAACATTCCAAAAGAATTTTTGCGTTTCAAAGCTTTAAGCGTCACCCCAAATTGATATCAGTTGTTTTGGAAGGAGGAAGAAGGACTTGCGTCACATTTCCCTTTTAAAAGGGTTTTTGTTGTGATTTAAATACATGGGCGATATGAAAGACTTCGAGGAAATGACTGACGATGCCTTAGAATGGCTTAAGACTCTTCAACTATAACTTGCTTTTTCTATATGTGATGTTAGACTTAAGATATTTGTGCAATTTTGGGAAAGAATAAAATCATACGCTAATAATAATAATAATCATATTTTGTTTACGTCGTTAATGCAAATTATGATTTCCAGCGGATATAAAATCGTACAAGAAAAATGCAACTAGAAATACAACACCAGCAGCGCTGATCGGACAAAGCCGAATATCATCCCCACTGAAGATATTTGTTTATCCTATTCAGTGGGCTAACTTTCCAGAGAAATGTCATATGAAACCAAACTTTGCTGTTGGTCAATGTTTTGCTGACAGATAAATATTATTTTTGCCATTTCAAACATTGTCAAAATGTTAAAATATGTCTGTGAATGCCAACACATCAAAGGGTAGGAAATTTTATCAAAAATAATACGCATAAATAACAAAATCTTAATCACATTTTATCCATAATTTATTCGCAACATATTATAATAACGTTAAAATGTGGTTTTCACAAACCAGCATGTACAAATATTTGAAATAATTATGTTTTTCGCCGATAAGCCGTATAAATTCATATATAAATATAATTGTCTTTTAACTTATGTGTGTGCATGAGTTTATACGTTTGCTAAAACTTTAAAATGTTGATTGATGTTTACCATAAAATGATAAAAGCTTCGAAGTTTGTTTAATGAGAGTATGTGAATGTGTTTGTGTGGTATTTTCGTCATTAAAGCCAACACTATTTTTTGTTTGGGGTGTTGCTATATACTGTGACTATATACGACCATTGATATCATGAAATTTTTGTTTTCATAATGAATTAAACTATATTAATAAGAGCAGCGATAAGTTATAAAAAAATCGATTTATTTAGAAAGCCATTTTGTTTTTGTTTCGGATGTAATTAAAAAATATTGATTTTCATAAGTTTAAAATCACTAATTAATGGAGCACATATTTTCGTATTTCAAATTTGCGTTACAATTAGTAGCGCCATTGAGTTGCGGGCTTTTTTCTCTGACGAGATGCTTACGTATAACTCTGCACCATTTCTGTTTTCATATAGTCAGGTAGCTAAAAAAAACAGAAAAACTACTAAGTAAATTAAATAAGTTAAATTGATTTTTTCACGATTCAATTTACGTAATAAAATAAGAAAATTGGACGTTTTTAAGATCTTTAGATTAGATTTATCAGGTTGGGCCGGTCCATGAAACACAGATCTGATCCTTTGTTTAATCATCCGATCTCGAAAACCTCCCAGTTATTACAAGGAACCTTACCAAAGTGGCAGCTCCTTTCTTAGGTACTGTTGTGGGTTGAATCGCATGGCTTTCTCGATTCCTAAGCGTAAGTGAAGAAAAATTTGGACATTCACATATTACGTAAACGAGACAGGACCTCAAGTGATGTTGGAATCGTTGGAGAGTCACATTTTAGCAAGATGTTTACTCAGACCACCGTGTCCAGTGATCGTGCCTACCACACTCCTGTCAATGTTTAGTAATTCTCTAGCCCACTTTCCATAGGGCACCGGGAAGAAACGCTTCCTCCTTAAGATTTAAAAGTAATGTCATTCATGCTTGAGATAAGAAAACTTATTCCCTTTACGTTAGTCAGGGTCTATGCGCAGAAAATTGGGTGTCCGTAACCACATTTTTTTATGAATCAACAAGGCTTTTAGACGTTTATCTTCTTCTTCTTTATTAGCCTTTTATTTTATTCACTGCTGGATGCAGGCTTCCCCATTGGGGGTATTTAGCCATTGAAATACCACACTGGCCAGTGCGGGTTGGTGAGTGGATCACATGCTTAACGTGAATTCCGAACGACGCCCATATGTTGTAGCTACATAAAAGGATTTTTTATCTGTTCACTATATCTACGCCTTAAGATAGGCTCAGAAATCTTTACACAGAATTCATCGTACATGGGTGACGTCATGTTTGTCATTCTTCTATATACGGTCCGTATGGACACCAAACACCACAACTACCGACATTTGGAAGCTTGGGTATGCTAAGGAACGATACTACCATACTACAAGTTGAAGAAAAATCCTATAATTTTTTCCTCGCCGGGATTGAGCCCGAATATTCTTGGTGGAAAGCCAATACATTACAACTGAGCTAACCCGTTCCAGCGTTCGTTACTCTGTTGAAATCATCGTGTTACTTTCGCTGTTATGATCGAAAATATGCCCCAATTTATGAAGATTTACCCACACGTCAAGTCGAGTAAATTTTCTTTCACGAAATTTGACAAAAATTAGGTGGCTAAGAACTATGAATTTTGCGCTTGAAAGCAACGCCACGTAATGAAATTATACAAGTAAATAACAAATTAGAGTTGCATAACAAAGACAAAAGCACTTAACTTTCACCATAAATTCTACGAGTCCGAAGCTGCATTTAGGCAACAAACTGCTTTTCGTCGGTCTGGCATTGTTCCGGGTAGCGAGTGAATGTGAAGTTCAAATAAATTATTCCGTTTTTTTGTGATAAATAACAATTTAAACATTGAAATTCTTCGTTGATCCAAAAGAGTTGCTCAGTTCGCAAATGACTTTCGCCTTCTGTCATTAATTGTACCGATTCACACTGACCCATCAAGACCAGTGTTGACAGCTGAAATTTTCTTACCCGAACCCTGGCGCGAAGTTTTTGAAATTGCGTTCTAACAAAAATTATTCTTTCGAATGAAACATCGATCGGTGTACACACAATGGATTCTGACTCTGACGACTCCATCGACAACATCTGTCCCATATGCAGCAGGAACTTCGACACCTTGGCAGGAATCAAACAGCACTTTGCGAGGGGCCACTCACCAGAGGAAATCCAAGCAGCAATCGACCGAAAAGTAGGTGCACCGCCTAGGATGCACCAAACCCAAAGCCAAATGCCATTGAGTCCTCCTCCATCCCTACCTAGCCAGCCGACCAACAACATTCTTTCGAACAGAGTAACCTGTCGCACGTGCGGTTTCCTAGCGAAAAACGATCGTGGGCTAAAAATACACGAAAGGATCCATGACAGCCAGTCGGCCTCCACTATGACTCAATCTCCACCAACACATAGTGACATACACATCGGAGACGAGGTTGAAGTTATCCAGCGATTCGGCGAGATCATTTACAAATGTAAGTGTTCTATTCCAATGGTCAGAATCATACAGAAATCGGTTCGCACCGTGGTGTGTCAAGAGCTCACAAGAGTCGTGGAAATTGCTGCCGCCAAGAACGACTTGTTGTCTTGGCTGCGCTTATTAAGCTTCCCGGTGATCGGGAAGGACCTCATTTCTTTTTCATGTGGTGACGCCTCGAAGAGATTAATTTCTGCCATGGCCAAACTCGTAAATCTGATCCGCTCTGGCAAAGTTTTCAAAAAGATCTGCCCAGTCTTTTTCGGTGCAGCCTTAATTGCTTTGGCGAAAAAAAATGGCGACATCAAGCCAATAGCGATAGGGCTAGCGTGGAGAAGATTAGCTGGAAAAATCGCGGTGTTTTCAATTGCTGATTCCATAGCTCAAATCCTAACACCCATACAATATGGAGTTGGCGTTAAAGGCGGGGCGGAAGCGATCGTTCATGCTGTCCGTACGTTTTGTCGAGCTCAACACGCTACGCCATCAGCGATCATAAAGTTCGACTTGAAAAACGCTTTTAATGAATTATTCAGGAGACTTCTTCTAACCGAAGTCAAAGAAAATGCGCCATCGCTGTATCCCATGCTACGTCAAGCATACGCATGCCCATCAAGTCTCTTCTTCGGAGACGTTATAATCGATTCAAAGAGAGGCACGCAGCAAGGAGATCCATGCGCCCCAATAGGCTTCTGTCTGGCAATAAAAAAGCTAACCGATTCTCTTCAGTCTCACTTGAACGCTTGGTTCTTGGATGACGGAACAATTGGCGATAAATTGGAAACGATTCTGACAGACGTGGCCAAGGTGCTATCGTTCGCCGATGAATCCGGTTTATCATTGAACCCGACAAAGTGCGAAGTGTATTTCATCAACACTCCACCCGACTTAAGGACCGAGACACTCAACAAACTGAATCACATGCTACCGGGAATTAGAGTGCTGGACAATGCATCGTTCCATTTACTCGGAGCGCCGATTACAGAAGAAGCCATCCCATCTGCTCTGGCTGCCGGTAAAGAAATGGTCAAAACGCTATGTAAACGCCTGACTTCGCTGGACGTGTATCCGGCGCTGCATTTGCTCCGATGCTCACTATCCTCGCCACGTTTTATACATTTATTACGATCGAGCCCGACATTCAAATATATGCCCCAGCTGTCAGACATCGACGATTTCTTCCGTGCAACACTGGAAGCTATCACAAATAACGAGCTGAGCAATAGATCGTGGACCCAAGCATCGCTTCCGTTATCGTCAGCGGGATTGGGCATTAGAAAGTTGACGGATTTGGCACATCCATCTTACTTCTCATCCGTTCATCAGTTCCAGGACTTATCGAATCGAATATTAGCGAAACTCAATTTGAACGTACTTGATTATCATTTCTCATCGTTAATCGAGTCGTATCCACCAGAATGGATTCCAGCTGTTTTCGTACAAAAAAGTAACCAATCAGCGTGGGATTCGTTGAAAGTCAACCAAATTTTTGGCGAGCTCCTGTCTTCCAGTGGTCCTAGTGATCGAGCCAGACTTCTTGCGTCATCCAGTAAAACATCTTCGAAGTGGCTGCAAGCGGTCCCGTCTCCTCAATTGGGCCTACTTCTGGACAACGACACTGCCAGAATAGCTGTGGCATTGAGACTGGGAAACAAAGTATGCGAGGCTCATCTGTGTGTCTGCGGCGAAGTTGTAGAATCTAACGGTCATCATGCCCTATCATGCAGGCTGTCAAAAGGAAAATACTCCAGACATTTGGAAATAAACAAAATTTTCTCAGCAGCCCTCAGAGCAGGAGGTTTCCCAAACAAAACAGAGCCGCCCGGACTATCTCGACGAGATGGTAAACGTCCCGACGGCCTAACAAGTTACCCGTGGAGCCACGGCAAATCGCTGTTATGGGACGTAACGGTTGCGGACACGATCGCGCCAACCTATTTGAAATGGAGTGCTGTGAGCAGTGGATCAGCCGCTGACAAAGCCGAACGCGACAAGCACAATAAATACGTCGAGTTGAAGGCGCAGTATATTTTCACTCCGCTGGCTTTCGAGTCGTTTGGTTCAGCAGGACCCGAAACAACGACCTTTTTGAAAAAGCTTGGAAAGCTGATGTCGAGAAATTCCGGGGAGCCCCGGTCCTTGGATTATCTACTACAACGGATTTCCATAGCAATTCAAAGAGGAAATTCCATTTGCATACGCGACACCTTTAGTGATTATGAATGCTGTGATATGTTTTCGTGATGAATTAATCTATATTTTATTTTTGTATTTAAGTGTTTCTAAATTTTTGTAAAATGTTAAATAAAATAAAATAAATTCCAAAAAATTATACAAGTCATGGAGTTTCGAAGTGTTTTGTCACCGCAAAAATGTAGGCGACAATTTTTCGCATCAGCACACAATTTTATCAATGAAACCCATGTTTTCAGAACTCATATTAGGCCTCTGGGTCAGATAGGCAAAAAATGCCAGTTTTTCCCAGAGTCCAAACCGCATCATTTTGAACATTTTTATTGTTCTCTTCACTGAAAAAGTAACGCGTTAGGCTCTCTGACATTTAAACGACCCCGTTAATATAATATACATTGATATGTTTTCGTGATTTTTTTAGATAGGGATGAATCACGCATGAAACACTCATTCACACATTTCATACGAATCTTTGAAATTGACTGATTGGCATCTGTTGATTTGTGTAGATTAATTTTAGGAATTTTAAATTAGTAAGGAACTTGATATGACTTGATAGCGTAGTGGTTAACACGTCGGCTTGCTACTATGAGATCGAGCTGCCAGTGCGTTAGTTCGAAACTGAACCACAGACGGATTTGTTCCGATTGTTAGATTTGTAAACAAAACAAAGCCGATTGAATCGGTGCATGTCATGTGAAGTTGAGTAAAGGGCAGAGGCATTGTTGGGAGGTGCTGGTATTCTACTCCTTCTAGTTTCGCTACTATACATCTCATAGAAATGTGAGAGTAACCAGCTGGAAGACGTTGGCTGCGGATAGGCCCGGTTGGAGAAGCATGTTGGAGAAGTCCAAGACCCTTAATAGGTTGTAATGGTGGTAAATTAAGTAAGTACATCTCATAGATGGCACTGGGTTTGCCGCACAGCTTACCACCAACACAGTAAAAACTTTCCGGTAATGAAAGGATCTCAAAAAGTAGAACCATAAAAAAAGTAGCGAAACTAGTAAATAATGATCTAGCCCCTAACCTTTCATGGGTTGTTAAGGCAGATTATTATTACAGGAACGGAAAAGTGAAAACCGACAAGTTTCTGATTCATCATACGAATTTACCATGCAAATGAGAAACTTGTCGGTTTTCACTTTTCCGTTCCTGTATAATGTTAACATATTTTATGCATGTGCAATTCATTTCGATGTAAATGTACATACTTTTAACAAATCAAAAATATATTTGAGAAACGAGTTTCCAATGGATTGACAATGAATTATTTCTTTGTAACTCAAGTATCGTTGCTATACATTTCGATTGGCTAAACAAGATTTCTGAGAGCTAAAAAACTGTTTGAGACATCATAATACACTGAAGTCTAAATTCAAAAAGTGTAACACAAATATTTGGATAAATTTAAATTTTCAAGTGATGAAATTATTCTTTTCTTAAAAGAAAACCTCTTAAAATCAAAGTAGTATTAACAAAGCAAAAAAACATATACACAATCAATATGTATAATTGTATGGTAGTTGTTTACACAAAAACAAAGATACATGGTGGAAAACATTAGATTCGACATGGAAATGCTTTAATACGAAAATGTAACTTTTTCCTTAAGTGACAAAGAAAAAAAGTTGCAAAGGCAAGATGAAAGACGCGAAAAATAAAGATAAACTCGATCTTCAACAATTCAAATTTCAAAAATATATTATTTTAAATAAAATGCTTGCGTGTGAAGCTTTACGAATGGAAAAGTAAATCAAAGTTTGTTGTTGTTGTTTCTTGTTGATTTTTTGCGAGTTTTTATTTATGTTGAAATTTTCCGTTTAAAAATGTGTGCGTCGATGATTTTGTTTATTTGAATTGTGAAAGGGAAATTAAATCGTGAGATGAGATAAGGAAACATATTGTCGGACTAAATCAAATACTGACACTAATTAATTTGTAAACTTTAGCTGAACGTATAAACAAATACTCGACGCATTTGTCGACACCAGCCCGTAGATCCATAGGACTCAGTTTAGCAAACAAATACACACTCCTCCACAAAGGAGCAACATAGGCTTTTAATATAAATTTTTAAGCCATGATAAGCTTTAATTCAAGTTTGAATCTTAACTGAATGTGTTGTGAAATTTTATTATTATGTCGCTTCCCCATAGCACATACTTATCGACAAACGCAACCTCCATGCCCCCCACATAATAACATTTTGATGTGCAATATTTGTTCCTTTATAAATATAATTTTAGACTTAAAATTTCTCAGCGGAAATTTATGGCGCATATGTATTCACGAATATTATTGACGGAGAAAGGGTTATATTCTATAGAAATCTTTAGTTAACTCGTATGCTTATACAAATCACTATAACCCAACTCGAGAAGAATTCTTGACAGATTATGTTTTTGTGTCATTGTAGTAGCGCTTGAAGCAACCATAGTAAATTTAATTCGATTCCAACAAGTGATAAGTCTACCGCAGATAGATTTTGTGATACATGTGCCCATCACTAACTAAAACGTCCGGCGAAAGAAAGTGCAACTTTGTTGTTAGCATTACCAGCTGGTCAAATACATGAAGATAACACATTTTTGTCCTGGGATCGAATACCACGTCATAGGTTAGTAGAGCAAGACGTTCTTCTTCTTTCTTCTTTATTGTCATCGCAAGTGTAAGTGTATGTTGCAGAATGTCAGCAAATTACAAATAATCGATATTTAAATGAGCTCTGCTCAGACTAAACTACGTTAAGAGCGGAGATCTTAGAATAAAAAAAAAATAACGGTAAACTAAATCAAATAATTCTGTGTGTATCATTGCAATGGAAATTGCGAAGTCGCTTAAGACATGACCAGCGGGTGCTCGGTGGAATTTCATTTCATTTTTGAAAAGTAACCAAAAGGGAAGCATATACAATAACAGTACAAGACAGTATCAACCGACTAATTCTGATCCTAGTGCTACCATCGTCAAGCGACCAATGAATTGGTGAGATGTGTATGGATCAAAAGGTTTCTTAAGTACTGTAGTCTCTACAGGCAATTTTAAAGCCGGTTAACGATGAGCTCCTTTTGATAGAAGCAGGTAATGAATTATGCAATGAGACTCCATGTACATTGTACAAAGAACGATCGCGACAAAACATCACTCTTTACTCTCGGACGCAATAGATTTAAAGTTCTCTTATTAGGGTAGATCACACAGATAGCCAGGTGGCTTCATCAGGACAGTTTTATGCATAACCTCGCGGGCCAGGTGATCAAGGCAGCACTCGAGTTCATTACAAATGTCATCAGAGGTCGACTCATAGCGACCCAGTCCACTCACGAACCTAACACATGCCTTAAATGCCCTTGATGGAACATCTTTTGTCGAAGTCTGCAACCTAACACAGCCGAACAATAGCTGAAATGCGGAAGAAGGAGAGATTTCACCAGCAAAAGCCTAGTGTATTGCAGAAGGTAGCTCGAATGAGGCCCGCGAACACCTCAGCTGCTACAAAAACAACATGTGAACGAAAGTTAAACTGATTATCCAACATCACCCCAAGGTCCTCCCCAAGATAGTGACCCCATTGAGCTTCAATTTCGGGAATGTGTAGAAAATTAGTAGAGAAGAGTAAGACGAATTCTACATGTGTTGTATTAACCGGTTGGTAATGCTAACAACAATTCGCGGAGATTAAAAAAAAAATAAAATTCATTGCGGTCACGAAGACAGGGCCGTAGCTACGGAGGGCTATGGGGGGCGCAGAAATCGAAAAATCTTCAATTTGCTTACTTCTTCAAGTACACTTTTTCAGCGTTTCGATTTTGACAAGGATGACGGAGTGGGTCAAAAAAATCTTAAAAAAAAAACGAAAAAATTTACTTCTTAAGTAAGCCCGATTGCACTAGGACTCTTGAGGGTTAAAAAAGTCGGTTTTGGCACTTATTTACCTATTTAAAAACCCAAAAATTAACGTCTGTTGCACTTCAATTTACTTAAAGAACAAAGTAAGGAACTCCAAAAATTTCGCCTGCGGCGCTAGACTCCTTTACTGGGAAATCTGATTCAAGAAATAAAACCGTTCCTAGCTCAAAAAGAAATTCCTTCAAAATCGCACAATTCACGAAATTCCGTGGGCTCGCTCACAATTTCTATTAAAGTTTCTAACTATTCACTCTTTGCAACAAAATTCGAAAAACTTTGCTCGCTTACACTTTTTAATGATTCGAAAAAAATTGAACGGTAGAGGGGCTTCAGCCCATCCTGACCTAGCGGTCTGGCTACGGCCCTCCACGAAGAGTACAGTTCTGGTCACATGCTAAAAAATCACATCCAAATTATGGCACACAATAACATATTCGTAGGTGTTTTCGCTGAGACTTTTTTTATTGCCAGGTTTAAACGAGTCGAACACTCTGACTGGGCCTTAATTGTAACCAAAATTCATCTATCCTAATTTATTTGAACGATATACAAATATAATTCGTAAAGAATTCGTTCACACCGAGAGTTCAAGACGCTTCCAATAATAATTTCTATAAATCTGAAGCTATTCCATTATAACGAAATACTACATAGTTAAGCTCTTAAGTTATTATTATAAGAAGATGTCAGGATATACGCTTTTACAAAACCAAATTATATAAGGTTTAAATAATGAAAAAGGAAAAGGTAAATAACACGTAATAATATATACGTTTGCATTAACATTGCTTGAATATTAAAATCCACATATTATATAGATCCACAAAGAACATAGACACGAAATAATAATATCCTTTCTCGTGGTGCGAGACGTAAAATTCTTCCTTTTAGTCTCACACAAACCACACATCATCCAAATTACCGCATGGTTTAATTATTACACCCTATAGTGTGATGTCAATGATAGTGTGATACAATGTCTGTGTAATCACATGTTCTTAAGTTTTAGCGTGTCTGCAAGGAAAATAGGTGTGCCTTGTGTAATATTGCTAGATTTTTAAGATAATTGTTATGATGAAAATTTCGCAAATGAAACTCAGGAGTGAGAATTCCATGTAAATTATGCTCACATTATGACCACAAAGTATGCAGTCACTCACATACATTATAATTAGCTAAATTGTGACTTCAAGACATAGTTCTAACTGACAAACATGTTGACCATAAATAAAATGCTTTGTGGATGGAATCACAGGTGATTTAATAGTACCACCTGTAAAGATATGAGATCAAAATCTCCTTATCCACATTGAAATATTTCAACGTCTTCTATACTAAATATAACAACAACTCTCGAAAATGTAGTGATAGAATACCACAGCGATGACACAGCATTGGATTTCAAAAAGGTGTGTTCATACAACAGACAACCCGACAATAAAAATCAAACAAATATTTAACAAACCACATGTTTTTGACATAGCTTTCTAGAATCTTTCACACATCCCAAGCTGAATGCAGAACCTCAAAAATGAAATTCGACCACCGTTACCATAGCTATCTCTCCATTAATACAACGCTCTGATATAAATTGAACAAACACTAGACATCATCCTTATTTTAAAATGATCTCAATTTATAACGCAAAAAGGACTATAAGGAACATAACGAATTCCCTTGCCAAGCCAAAAATATGCTATTAATTGTTAGTTTAGTGATTCTATTAGAGATAATATGTGTCAAGAACGAGGATTGAATTTTAGATTATGATGAAATCTCGATGAATCAAAGAGGCTGATTTTGAATGAGCCATCGACGATTGAGTAGGGAGCTGCTCCTAGAAATTTGCAACTCTGTAGCACTTAGCTCGGTGAAAATGTTCATGGAACAAATAAATCTGGTCAATATCAAAGCATATAAACTACAGTAGTGTTTATATACTTTGGTCAATATAGCCCCAGAAACAATAATCATATCGGATGTCGCAATCACATTAAATGTTCATTGTCATACAGTTCATAATGTACATCGCACATTTAACGTACAAAACGCCGCCGGGGGTAAATTGTTAGGTGGGAGTGATGAGCCTAGGCAAGGGGAAAACAGTTACGGAAAACCTTGTTCCACATTTACTTGTCATTTACCCAAAATTATCCATTTTTTACTCGAAATGGCAAGAAGGTGTATTTTACCTCTCGGTTCCCCCACAGTTAGAGTTAACGAGTCCAATACAGGTCGTTAACGGGACTTATTTTGTGTTGAGTTTGTGTTTCGGAATTTTTGGAAAAAAAATTTCCTCAAAAAAGTTCTTCATTAATAGCAATAACAACTTTTGAACAACACCGAGGTTTTCAATTTTGAAATTGATACCAAAAAGTGAAAATCCATCACTTTTAACTGTAAGCAGTTTAGTGCTTTCGTGATGGTTTCTCAAAAGCGTCAACCACCCAACCAAATCCATCTAAACATCCAAAATTCTACAAGTAGGGAAAATTGTTGCACACCTCCAACAGCATTTCACTGAAATTATATTTTTCGAAATAAACAGCGGCGACGAAACGTAAATAAAATCAATTCTTTTAAATCCACATGCCGCAAATAATATACAATACTTCAACAACCATATAGTCGGCGCAATGAATGAACAGCTTTTGTGTATGAAAATAAAAATATTTAATGATTTTAACAAAAAAAGCAAAACAAAACGTTGGTTCATTTATAATTATTAATTACAATCACAGCATGATAAATATTATGTTTGACTATTTATATCAAATCATAATGATGAGCTATTTATCTTCATGTATACCTATGTTTGAATACATTCAGGGCATATTTAAATTTATTACTTGTTTTATTTTCTTTTTATTATTTTTTTTTTTGTTTATTCATTTTGACAACAAGGGACTTTCGGTAGTTGGTTGTATGTCTTTCCCTCGTATACGCAATAAGAACCCATCGTCAGTAAGAAATTCTTATTATGTTAATTCGATCATTAAACTTCGAATTGACTCTCTTTCGGGCCATATTCCTAGAATTCAAAATTGCAAATAAAAACTTAGGCCATTTAAATTAGCTATGTTAAATATCAAGTCGAACAACGGATTTTTCATTGAAAAATATATCTGAATTATTGAACATCATTATATATGTATATACTCTAAGTATACACCTGGTGCACGTAATTAAAAAAGTTTTAATCAATACTTTTATTTTGTATAAATTTGTGCCGAACTTGTTTGTGGTTTTGTTATGTTTCTGTTTACTGATTGGTCTACTCGTATATAGCGATGGTAATTTAATTAAGAATTTATTGGCGATTTATCCCTCATAGTACGTTGCATTCAAATGAAATTTTATACTTAAAAAATGTTAATTTTTATGTGAAATCTTTTTGCAGTAAGGGATTCTGAAGACTCATAGACAACAACAAAGTCATAATAATTGAATAACTTACTCCCTCTTGTTGTTTTTAACAAAGTTGGAAGAATTGCACAAATTTGAATCCTTAATTAGGTGACATTGGAGTACATTAAAACAGAATGAAAATTACAAAATCATGAATCATGTTGTTAAAATGCTTTATAATTGTTACATATGAAATAGCCGGTATATTGTTGAATTGGGCTGAATTAGTATTACATTTTTGTTGTATAAGGCGTTGTAATTGCCAAAGTTTATTTTTTGTGCTTTTGTTTTTACTAACACTATGCCAATGACATTCTTATCGATATGTTTTACGATGCTTAAGGTAAATTCATTTTAACAGCTTTATTAGACCCGTACGAAGAACGTAGTGCGTCGTTTGCAACCAGTCGAATTTCGACCCGGGAGTAGGGGGGAGCATCGATCATGGTTCGTAGATGACGAATCAACAATAAAAAAAAATGTCCGTCCGTCCGTCCGTCAACACGATAACTCGAGTAAATCTTTTCCGATTTTCAAAGTTTTTTTTTCTTCGTAAGATCTAGGCATGGCCGACAATTTATAAAAGAAACTTTTGCCTGTGCTTAGGGCTCAAGTGGGCCTCATGTCGGTTCTAAGGTCGGCCCTAACAAAAACAAATTTTTCGTTATGTTGCAGAGCAAATTGAGGGAAACAATTTTGTCTATCCGAGGCCTCTACTTAGGGCCCTAGGTCAGTATTAAGGTCGGCCCTAGCCCAAAAAATGGTTTTTTAGAGAAAATTGAGGAGAATATTTTTCACTATTTGGAGGTCAATTTTGTGCTTTCGGAAAAATTTTTTACACCGTTTCTTCAGACGGGTATTTCAATATTGCCCAATATTGCAATAACTGAATACAACCAATTTTGGTGTTACCGTCGGTTTTTGCGAAAAATGTATGTCGATATGCAGTTTCATTTAGTTCGTTAATTGGCGCATTTTTTTGTAAAATTCAAACGTTTTTTGCACATTTGTTTTATGACTCTGTTTTTAAGAAATTTCGGAATAGATCGACGTTTGTTTCTTCGCATTAATTTGAATTTACAAATTGCTTCAATAATTTTTTAATTTGCAAATGTAGTTTTATGTTTAATTTTGTAATTTTCTTAAAAGCTTAACTTTCCAGAAAATTCGATCATTTCGACGATCCGCATATCTTGTAAAACTTAGATTTTCTCAGGAAGTTAAATTTTTTTGAAAATTTTTATTTTTCTGAAAATTTAAATTGTTTCGATAATTTGAAATTTTTCTGAAAATTTTTATTTTCTTGTAATTTTCGAATTTCTTAAAAATTTAGATTTGGAGAAAGAACTGGAATTCTTCAAAAATTTAGATTTTCTTGATAATTTTCAATTTTCACACGAAAACTTTAAATTGCTTGAAAATTCAAATTTTTCGAAAAAAATCTTTCATTTTCTGAAAACTCAATTTATTTTTGAAGTAACCGTACGGCTCAACCGTATCTTCATTTTCATCATCTTTATCGACATTATCATCCATTGTTTTGATTGATTGACGGCTTTGACAGTTAATTTTTTAAAATTTTGGATTTTCTAGTGAAGTATCTCACAAATTATCGTTTTGTTTCCATTAAAATAAATTTTAATGTAATCAAATTAAGATCATTAGTTGTGCTGCGTTTAATTGTTGAGCTTTGAATCTTTTTTTAATAAATAATTTGGTTTATCCATCAAAAAATCGCTAATTTCTACCGTGTGAAAACGTGTGAACTTTCCAATTAATTTTTGTAATCAAAAAATGTAATTTAATTTGTGATCATCACGGGGATCTTCCGATTTGTGTTTTTGTTGACAAATGACATAACATGGCCAATTTGTTTACATACATTCTTCCAAAAGCGGCAAAACCGAATTGGAATTTATTCATTGTGTTTTAAACCCACAAAAAAAACTCTCAAAAGACATAATTGCATACTTTCGAGATTAGAAAGATTGTAAGGCAATATTTACTTAGATAAGTTTGAGTCCTGTCGCTACATAAACTCTGATCTATACTGATTCGTACGGGTCCCTTCATATGTTTTTTATAGTTGAAACAACATAGTAATCATACAATACAATATACAATACATAAATCAGTGATTATAATTGAAAAGGGGTTTGTGATTATAATTGCATTGGATTTCTCTTCTAAGGCTCGGCGTTGTTGACCTAAACCGACCTGAAATTTTCCTTCGGATCAATTTGCTCTCTTTTAGCAAAATTTGAACAATGAAACCAAACAATACCTTGACCAGATTGAACCTGACGTCGAGCCTTATACTTTTCTACGGGACACATTCCTTCAACAACGTATTTAAAGATATGAACCTGTTCATCCATTAAGCGTTGTTATATGAGTAATACAAAAAACATTGTATTAATTTTTACATCACAAACGCATCCCTCAAACATCTGACGTACATCACTTGAACAACACCGATACACACAAAAACAGAATGCTTGTACATTAATGAGATGCAGCATGAAAAAAACATCAATAATGCAATTTTTATACAACGCATTAGTGTTAATCCAAATAGAAAAATTTCACTTTTATGTCAATCAATATCAAAATAAAAATTTTTTATTTTCAATAAACAAGCAAATTTTAATTAATAAAATGTAGAAAATTGAGCATTTTTATATCATCAATTTAATATTTTTCCAATTGATGATAATTATGCAAAGAACTACCGTCTATGAATCCAGTCAGGTCTACAGTAGTAAGGTGAGTGCCATCTCAGAAATGAGTCTAATAAAAGACGTAGTGTATGATCTTTCCTATCTTGATACCTTCATGTGTACGTGAAGGATGCGTGTGTGTATATGTATGTGAACGAGATAAACACCGTACAAACGCATGAAAGCATACAAGATGTTTTCACATGTTTCAAAGTTTGAATAAAAAAGAAAAGTTGGAAAACTGGGTACTAAGATTTCTAAGTGATGAAATTGAAAACAAATAAAACGAATTTTTCGCCACCACTATACAAGATAAAAGGGATAAGCTTTTGGATTGCAAATAAATCGCGCAAGGCTTGTATGAAAGTGAAAGCTCTATTTCTCACAGATATAAATAATTTAATCAAGTTAAGATTTCAAACAACCCTTGCGGAATTGATTCTCCATTTTTATTACTCGTTCATTTTTTTTCAAATTTTTTTGAAGTCTAAATGGTCCGGAATTGTTGCCCCCATGAAGAAAATAAAAACTTTCTTTGCCAAAGTCGGCGCCCTTGCATTAAAAAAATTAACGAGCTTTAGTTCATTTTATATTTTGATTTTAAATTACTGATACAGAAACTTTGCAAGCGCTTCGCAGGCAGTGACTGACTCAAGATAAAAGAATAGTAGATTATAGTGGGGGGTGCGGAAGTAAGTCATTATATGAGGGATCAATTTTGTGAAATGAGCCACACTCAAGAGGGTGTTTTTAAGCAAAAAGCATTGAAAACTGTTTTTTGACGAGTGTAGAGTTTTTATCCCGAGCCGAAGGCGAGGCATACAACATCACGAGTCACAAAACAGTTTTTCAAGCGAGTTGCTTAAAAATATACGAATGAGTTTGCGAGTGTCACGAAATGGTCCAGAATGGATGACTTACTAAGCACCCCCACTTGTATACTGTTTTAATCGGTGTCCCATCCGAAAACGCGTCATTACATGCAGATATACATGTAATGAAAGTTTCCCTAACATACATGTAATGAATAATTTCCGTGGGGTGCAAATATACATGTAATGACAAGTTTTCGGTGGGACATCGATTAAATTTATTTTTCTTAGTTGTTCCAAATAGTCAACGGATTTTGTTTGAGTGTTGTTGTTTTGAATGTATTTTTTAGGTTGACTAACAACATTTGTGTCAATATGCCCGGAAGTAACTTGATTTTGAAAGATAAATTAGAGTTAGAAAAAAATTTTATTTATTTATTTTTCGTATGTCATCGAACAATTTTCGTCTTGGAAAAACGTAATTTAACGAAAAAAATATTTGGTGTAATAAATAAACGAATTATAGCGTAATCACGAGATCATCAGCTAGCCTGCCATCTATCATCATATTATTTAACTCTTTCGAGAAATGTGAAGAAGGTACTTTTTACTTCACATTTTTTAACACAAAACATTTTATTACTGCGAATCGCGTTCATATTCAGATTATGGTTCGGCAGCTCTTAATGAAATTTGACTATAATATGCAGAATAATATAGTTTTCAGAGCAAAAATTGGCTGGTAAAGGGAACGAGTGCTATTACGTATTTTAACAAATAATTGAATCAATCAAAAACTTGAAAGCCGGATTCCCGAAAAAAATATGTCAAAATATGAAATACTCAAACAATTTGCAATATCAGAATTACATTAAATCGAGAACATTTTGGTTTTATTAAATTTCTTTCACAGAATGTCCGTGATTTTGTTGATTAAATTCCAATTGAAGGTGTATTTATTAACTTACAGAAATCAATTGGAATATTGCAAATAGCTGATATGTGTGTATCTCAAAAATGTATATTTTGCCTATGAAATCAAGCAAATAATTTTGAATTTACAAATTAGAGTAAAATTTCGAAAATAATTCTTTTAATTGATATAACCATGGAAACTACACCAATACGCTGAGTCGATTGATTGTTGTCGTGTGATGCAATAGTACATGAATTTTAGCCTTCCTCGGACCTGTTGTTCGATGGTCTTGAAACAGACCAAGTCTACCTGAAACCCGAAAATCAGGTCCCCCTAGACTGATTCGACTTGTGGTACGAGTCTTTAAAATTTTTCGTAGAATGCTATCTAAAAATGGCAACCGAGAAATTCAATCCATCAAATCACCAATCTGAAATTGCAATATACCAATCCCAAATTTGCGCAATCAAATTATGTGTCTATTTGCTTAGTTGACAGTGTGAAAGAAATTATCAACAAGCCTTTCAGAGGTGACATGAAGAACTAAGAATTATGTGCAGCAGAAACTAATTTTATGCACTTCAACAACACATAATTTAAACCCGTCGTTGCCCACGTATAGTAACCACTGATGGGTTTGGTGAATTTAGAGAACAAAAGAGAACAAAAAAGTTTAGGACGACATTTATGGATGGCCCCTAGATCCATAAATGTCGTCCTAAACTTTTTCTGACTTTTTACCCCCTCCCCCCTGGGTCCTATATTTTCCTATATTTATAACATTGCGTGTCACGTTTTACTGACTTCTCCCCATCAGTATATGACGTCATTTATGGACGGCCCCCTTTGTTGCAACAAAGAATGGGAACGAGTTTAGAGTCCTAAAATTAAGTATAGTATAACACACAGCTGGAGCTTTCGAATGTGTTTATTCATGCAAATGTATATTTATGGCACTTGTTCGTAGGCTTAAGAATTGTGGGGTTACGATCGCAAGTACTTAAAAAGGTAGACTACTGGCCAAAACAAATTTTCAATGGCGAAATATTGGGCAGAGGGAAAAGTTCAAAATTCGCTTTACATTGAATTGAAATAATTAATATGATTTAACGTGAAGGTCATTTTTTTATTTAACTTAGAAAAAGATTTCCATGCATTGTAAACAAGAAGCCGATTTAGTTTACAGATTTCAGAAACATTCGCAAAAAGAGGGAAATCGCTCGCTGTTCTAAAATCATTTGAGAAAATCGCTATCGTCTTCACTCAATCGTCTACAAATCAAACTCTACATTCAAAAAAATTGACGAACGTGAGACTTGTACATTTGTACGTTTGCCCCGTACATAGTGTCGCTTAAACCATTGGTTTAGCTGGACGTACATTGTACTATACATTTGTACAATGTATAAGCTATTTTGAACGCTTCCGCTGTACAATGTACATGTAGAACGTACATTGTACTATACATTTGTACATTATACAAACTATTTTGAACGCTTTGACTGTACATTGTACATGTAGAACGTAAAATGTACAAGCTCTTATAGGGATGTTCATCAAAAACTCTTCGCACAACTGCTCAAGCAATGATTTTATCCGTCGCGGAATACTGTGCTCCGGTATGGATGGAGAGCTGCCACGTGAAGAAAATCGACACACAAATAAACTGAGCGCTACGTATAGTTGCCGGAGTATTAGCTCCAACAAAAGTTGAGTGGCTGTACATACTAAGCAATATAGCACCACCAGATATTCGACGACAGGAAGCAGCCCTCAAAGAATGCAAGAAAATTGTAGTGGACACGAAGCTGCCCTTACATATAGACATTGAATCGGCACTAGCTACGTTACGTTTATGATCGAGGAACCCTTTTTGGAGACTTTATCAAGAAAGGCACAACTTGGCCGATCTACAAACCAGATGGAATGACTGGTGGCAACAGGCGACAGTGGCCAACAAACAATTGATTGAAAGACCGACTAAAGAGGTTAAAGGTCTAAAGCTGCCAAGACACATATGGCTTAGAATGAACATATTTAGAACTCGCCAAGGCTGCCGCACTTGCTTGATGCACAGATGGGAGTTTGCTGAGTCTCCACTATGTGAATGTGGTGCAATACAAACCATGGACCACTTACTGACTCAGTGTCCCATCTATCGATTTTCCGGAAGCTTGACCGACATTCAAGAAGCGACTGACTGATGGTTGAATGGACTTGTTGTATATGTGTATATATCAAATGAGGTAAGTAAACGTTTTTTTGCCCAATCACCAATCACAAAAATATGAAAAGGTTACCAAACTCCGAGGGAAGGGGCATTGAGATACTACACTAGTTGAACATGATAACAATACCGTAAATGATTTCATTAATCCGAGCGCAACTGTATGAATATACTGAAAAATAATTGGAAGTATTTAAAATTAAAAGTAGATTGCAAAAATGTACTTAAAATTTAAATAAAAATCCATTATGCATTTTTATTATTTTTTAATGTTTTCGCATGGCTTAACATAATGACGAATTTAATGCAGACAAATAATAATTTAAATGAAATTTAATTTGTTTTATTTAAAAATGAACAGAGTATTTTCGACAAGGAGCATAAAAATTACTGAAATATTAAGCCTTAAGAAATATTAAGTTTATTTAAACTGTGTGGAATGATTGTGAAAATATTAAAT
This sequence comes from Pseudolycoriella hygida, assembly GCA_029228625.1. Lineage (NCBI taxonomy): Eukaryota > Metazoa > Arthropoda > Insecta > Diptera > Sciaridae > Pseudolycoriella > Pseudolycoriella hygida. The sequence continues at coordinate 43,053,744 of CM055406.1, read as the reverse complement.
TCGATCGTATAACTAAAAAAATTGGCTCACGTGTCACCCAAGTAGTTAGAATTTTGACCCATCTTTATACATAAATTCACTGGACCATAAGATAATGGATGCGAATACATACGTAAAAAATAACATATGTACCCTTGAAATGAAGATATTCGTGAAATAGCCTACCTACGAATAATAATAAGAGATATCAATTTACTTTAAGAAAATCGTGTATTATAATGTCAGATGATAAAGAGACTTCAGACGTGCTTCGGCAGACAATTTTTTGGACTAAAAGCTTTTGTCGGTCCTTATTCTACAAAATTTGTTCAACCTCAGTTGTGGAAAACTTTTATACAGAGTGGGTATACTTACGATAAGTATGTGTATATCAATTCCAACCAATTTGTTTTTTTTTCCTCTCTGTTACATATAACGTTGAGTGGCTACAATTTAAGTTATTGATTCTTTAGTCTTTCTCAATTTCGTATTCATGTCGTGACATTGTGTAACATGAATGAGTATTAACAGTAGTATACAGTAAGGAAAAAAAAACTTCCCCAAAATTATGTGATATCAATGAAATTTTTTTCAATACCATAGATTCAAAAAGATTGTAATTCATGTTCAACATACATCCTATCATCAATTTGGGTTTATCTTTTTGCAAACAAAGGTCAAAATAAAAGTTAAAAAGTGAGAAGGTAACAGTAAAGCTGATTATCATATAATTTATATGGACAGAAGATTCATACACATTACACACAACTTGAGATATATTTATGTTCGCAGTATTGGAGCAAGCTTGATTCAAAAGCAATATTATTGCAAAGATTAGCATAAACCTATAGCCAAATCGAAATATAAGTTAATATGAAGTGTTCGTCAATGTGGACAAGTGATCGCTGCAAAGTGGGGTCTATGGAATGAGGAATCAGCTGCATATATTATCCAGGGTTGCGTTCATTTAGAGACGCTGATGTTGAAGATAAAATAAAAAAGGTAAAGTCGTTGAAATATTGCCATGAAATAAGAATGTTTTTGAATGGAAGTTTTGTAAATAAATAGTTATACAAAATTTAAAACTCCATAAATTGATTCCACCGATATAATATTTTTATTTAATTTTAATTAAGTAAAAGAAAACTAAAATAACATTTTTGATTAAATTTAATTAAAATTAAATAAAAATATTATATCGGTGGAATCAATTTATGGAGTTTTAAATTTTGTATAACTATTTATTGATAACGATTTCACGTTTTAGTTCAATTTTTCAACAAAGGAAGTTTTGTATTTTTAATTCAGAGTTGTTTCTCTCATGAAAATGCATTTTTAATTTTATTGCTTACATGTAGACCAGTTGAAATTTCGTGTTGAATTAGAACGAATAAAATCTTTTTAATTACATTTATGAGACTGTCAGTGGCCGTTAATTTTAATCGGATTGCAGACAGTCTTATTTCAAACATTTGTTATCACGAAAAATACGTTGCATTAGGGAGGGTCGAGAAATGCAAAATGTTTTTTTTCAACTCTGGACCTATTTTCATCGACGTATTCAATCATTTATAGCATTTTGTGTCAAATGAATAATTTTGAAAAGTCCGGCTATTGCTTGCCCAAAGCGGTTTTTTGAAAATTTTCCAGTTTTCGTGAGTCGTACTACTCTAAAGGTTCGCCATAACTAATATAAGGTGTGAATTTTTCCACTCTTCACTGTAATGAGTTCCTTAGGGTTAAAGGAAAACAGCACAGCAAAAGAAAATGAGAAATTCGTAGCAAACATATTTTTCTTTGGGCAAGCAATAGGACTTTTTAAAATTATTCATTTGACCCAAAATGCTATAAATGATTGAATACGTCGACGAAAATAGGTTTAGAGTTGAAAAAAAAACATTTTGCATTTCTCGACCCAAGTCGAAGTACATCTAAGTTGAGCCTCCCCTCCCCTTCGAGTTCTGGAACTAGAAATACAGAAGGTAGTGTGTGACTCCCGCATGGATTATCGTTAAATACAAGAATAATTTCCTAAAACACCCACAATTTTAGAAAACTTTTTTTCTCTTACTGTATTCATGAATAAGAAAATGCAATTGTTGCGTATGTGACCCAATACTCTATCTGACAATTTTAGGTCGAAAATGACAAATAGTATATTTTTGGTGTTCGTTCCTTAAAAGCAACTCATACAAAGGGTTAAGAATTTTGTTTAAATTCCTGTTACGTTGCCAAAAGTATTCAATTTTATTCCGATACAATGAACGACCGCACCGTCGATTTTCCTTTACGAATTCTTGGCGCGAAAAAAATTTATCACTAAGAATTTCATACCGACATTTAATATAGAAATGTTGATTGCATTGTTCATTGGAAAAAGAACATTTCGAAGCATCTTCAGGATAATGCACGAACATAAAAAAGGTGTGAAAGAAAATGAACATTAAAGTCATTTTACGAATTGTTTAGTCCTTTTACACTTCAAAGATTTTTCGTTTGCTTTAAATATGTTGCACAGCAAAGTCGGGGTTATCAAAATACCAAAAATATGTGTTTAGTGTTGTCTACTTTTTGTGTTCACATCTTTTTATGATTTTTCGTTTCTGCCACTGGTATACCAAGCATACAACTTTTATCTGTCTCGAATCAAAGTATGTAACACAAACATAGAAAACTCAATCGTCCGGAATACACCGATGGAATTCCAATTTTTTTTTTTTGGAAAAATAAAACTTCAGAGTTCAGGTTGTATCATTTTAGCTTTTTGATCAATCTACCTTATGCGGAATACATTTTACTTGATGTGTTATATGTTCTGTTTATGCTTGTCGGGTATTGCATGTCTTATAGAACAACAATATGACAAAAATTATATAACGTCTTCTGGCTTATGTTGTAATTCTTATGAGAAAGAAAAAACGAATAGAAGAAATTTGAGAATAGGAAAAAGTCATTGAATATTCAGTAATCGTGCTGTGTAGCTATGGCATATTTCTGACAAAATTCTATGGGGAGTTTACATCACATCAACGGTATTATTTAATGGTAAAGGAAGCAGTCCGTTTGTTTCTTTTTTTTTTTGTTATTTTTAGTCAAACACTTGGCATAACATGTAGAATCCCAAGTGAAGACACTTTAATTTTTCAATGATTTCAGTCATTTAGATGATTGCTGTTGGTAGACAAATAAGATATACAACAAATAAAAAGAAAACAGAAAAAGAGAATTCGCAAGACTTCCAGCAAAACCTAGACAATTATAATATATGAAAAAGACAGATCAATTTATAATATTTCGCATTCTCAATTTAATGTATTCATCTCTGCGGATGTTTGCTATTACGGGCATGCCAATCAGTGGATAAAAAAAACTACAATAAATTATGCGGAAACATAATTAGTTAAAATATATTTCCACGAGTAACGCTTTTTCTAAATTTACTTTTGGGTTTTCAAGCGAGGAAGAAATCGGAATAATTACAGTTGGAATAAATTACATGCTGCCAAAGAGGCAGCAAAGGTTTCGGGTTATTCGATCTAGGGTATGTCAAACAGGAGAAAATCTATAAACCATCTATTAAATCAAATTTAGAAGTTAGAGGCTTCCTATCATACAATCTCTTTGGCGAGAAAGTGATTCATCATTCAAGGATTACGGCGTAAAGACCTCACACTGTAAGGTATATAAAGTGTGATAAGCATGATAAACATGCTGATAGAATAGAATAAAATAATAGTTATTTATGCAACTGGTTGCGAAATGGAGTTGTTTTTGTCACTAGATTGAAATTATCAAACGAGCGAAGCGAGTTGGATAACCACATCGTATGACAAAAACAACCAATTTCGCAACGTGTTTCATACAAGACTTTATGCAACAACTTGTGGAACGTGAACTTTTGAATGAGCGATAAAAAGTTACTTTTTATCACGCAAGTTGTCAATTATAAAAATATACTTTTTATCACTAGTGACAAAAAGTAACTACTTATCACCCAAATGAGTGATAAAAAGTTACTTTTTGTCACTAGTGATAAAAAGTAAAACCAGTTATAAAACGACCTCTCTAACGTCACCGAAACGATGCATGAAAAAGTTCATTTTTCACAACGGCGTTGCATAAACATATTTCTTCTCTCTTCACGATGTTCTTCGAATTAACATTTTTTGTTCAGTTCTACAATTTCTGTAATATGAGATATGAGACTTATGTGATAAATTTTATGATGAAATGCATAGGCTGACGAGCACATTATTTTTCTTCTGAATTTTGTCATGAAATTTGGAATACAGTGACATACGCCGACACCGCGCTTAAGCGGTAGATATAAATTGGCGTGACATGCGATTGACGAAAATGTTTTCTTCAATTTTTTGTACAACACAGCAAAAAAAAAATTTTTTTTGTCAAGGGCCGACCTTATGACCGACCTAGCATCGGACACATACTTCCATAGACGAAAATGTTTCCCTCGATTTCCCTCTGCAACAAAGAAAAACAATTTTTTTTGCTTGGGGACAACCTTAGGACCGACCTGAGGCCCACTTGAGCCTTATGCACATACACCGTGTCCAAATTTGTTTCTGAATATAATTCGGTACTCCGCTACCTCTTAAATAGAAAAAGAATCAACAAAATCGGTTTAGATTTACCCGATTTATGTAAACAAACACGTTGGGCCCTAGTTGAAACTCAGTTTTAGAGTCCTGGCTGAGTTCAAAACATTTTCTACCATAAAATGTGAGACATTCCTAGATTTTTTTTTGAAAATCGGAAGAGATTTATTAGAGATATGTACAAAAAATATGTTAAACTCTAGCAGAGATTTGCTTTTTTTTTCGCTAGCTAGGTCCAAGATGTCAATCTCAAAAAAATTTCTTCTACAAACTGTTCGGCACCCATAGACCTGTCGATTAAAAAATTATTATGATAATCGGAAAAGATTTACTCGAGTTATGTCGTGCGTGAGTGAGTGAGTGAGTGTCGGTCGTGCCTAAGTCTTTCAAACAAAATTTGTTTTTAAAAATTTATGAAAATCGGTTTATTGAAGTTATGTAGAAAAGACCAAAAACCACTTAAAAGGCGTTGAATGTGTATCTACGAAGTGTTCGTTCAAATTAAGCCAAGACAATTTTAGATTGTAACTTTTATTTGTTTATCTCGGACTGTTCCAAATTTCGTATTAAAAATCGTTTTCACCACACACACTTGTTGCCTTCTTTCCAAAAATCGTTTTCACCTCGCTTTCACCACAGCTATGTATACGTGGTGAAAACGATTTTAAAGAAAGCAACAAGTGTGTGTGTGTGATAAAAACGATTTTTGAAACGAAATCTGGAACAGTCCGAGCTCTTTACAATTATATTTTGCACGACACGCATGCATCATCAGGTCTTGTATAGCTTAAACGGTCCTAGCTCGGCGGTCCTTGGGCCGACAGACAGTGTCCAGATTCAATCCCATAAAAGATTTTTCGATTACCTTTCGGGGAAAAGAAAAGTTTTTGAGTTTTACTCGAGTTATCGGGTTGACGGACGGACGGATATTTTTTTATTGCTGATTCGTCCTCTAACGACTATGATCGAAGCTCCCCCCCCCCTACTCCCGGGTCGAAACTCGACAGGTTACAAACGTCGTGGTAAATGCAATAGACCCCTTTTCGAAGAACTTCGTTCTTCGTACGGGTCTAAAAAGGCAAAGAAAGATGAAAAATTCTAAAAAACAACGAGATGGCCGCCTATCAGTATGAGATTTTATGATTTAATTATAATAAGAATCAATGATATGAAATAATTAATGGGCTTACCTCATCAATGATGTAATGAAAACAGTTTTCGTTGAAATAATTCATATTTAGAATTCGATTTTATTTCGACGGAAACTTATTTCTTTATTTGCTTTTTTTGTTTCAAGAACAGGGTAGGGTATTATTTTCTTTGTATTTACTTGCGAAAATGAAAAATAAAAGGAGCCAACGTGTATGCACCAGCATTGCAAATGTTTATTTATGCTCTGTTCGGTTGTGTATTCAATCTTTAGGTGTAACATAATATGAATATTCCCATACCTGTGCATACACCCTGCCTATTCACGTAGAAATTCAGAGAAAATAATTCTTTCCAAAGTTTGCACAAATTTGAATATTCATATTTTATTTCTTTATGTACTTTACTCCAGGAACTATATGTTCAGTCAACCATCATCCCAGATTCATATATTTTATCAAGGTGCTTACATTCAGTTTACGTGTACCACACATATAAGTTGTAAGATCGTACAAAAATATCTGCATGTGCTGTGCTGATATATTGGCAAGCAGAACCTTTCAACCATTTTTAAAATCCCCTATGACATTCAAAATATTGATGTTCAATCTTTATTTTGTATGAAGCACATTGCCCTATAGAGAAGGTGTGGTTGGGATGAAAAGATATTCATCCAGAGTTCATTACTTCGTCACTACATTCGGTAATGCAACACAATTTTACCAACGTTGTTCTGTAACATTAATACAAATTGATTCTTTGTAAAATCAACTGGGACAGTGAGTAAAGTCCTAATAATGTACTTGTCCCGTAAATCGTTTGAATCGATAATCATTTATTGCACAAGTGAAAAAACAAACGTTTGAAGCGATAAGCATTTTATTAACGTGTCACATCGCAACTTCCATTGACGAGCGTCAAATAAACATAATTATAATTAGATCATGTTGATGTTGAACTAATATCTGTCAATTTGATAATAATTGCTTTAGATTAAGCTTTCGCCAATTAATCAATGTAGCAATGTAGCATGTCGTATTATGAAGATTATCGTATTATTACTATTATATTTATGAACTTCAATTTATACAATTTTGAATATTTGTATACGCTAGTACACAGCGGCAAAATGTCTATATACGATCGAATATATAATGATCTTGTGAATAGAAATGGAAGGATAGAACAGCACATTGTTAGACACAAAACTCAACATGTCACATTCAATTACATAAACGGAACAAAAGCATCTAAATTAAGACGTTGAATTGTAAATGTCCTAATTGATCTGAATGAAACAACTACCCGTGATTTGTCAATCCATTAAATCCGAATCATATACCGTTTTCACTTTACATCATATGTGAGGTTCAACATATATGCTGATATATCCTTAACATTTATCCATGGAAAGGATGGAAATCAAGCTATTTTACCGGAAAGTGTGACTGGGATTTATCATTTTCATAATACGATACGTTCAAAGTAAAACAGTGAAACCTGCATCTGGTTATATACTCTATATACAAGAGCTACTATCTCTGCAAGTATAACAAATGATTGTAGTACCACAAATTCATATGTTTTCTATATCGAACAATATAGTCTACGATGCATTGAATGTGGAAGCCGTTCTTGAAGCTACACATGTAAAACACAATAAACGTTATGTTGTGGAACGCTCATCAATGCGAAGCTGTAAATAATGTACGTAAACATTCGTTGATCAGCCATACAGCGAACATTCACACCAACATTATTTAAGCTGTATGTCTATTCACAAAAAATCGTTACATTCATTGAAAATTCATCGTTTCGGCAGGCATCTGCAATCTTTTTGTCACTTAATTCAACAATGTGACATAACATACATAATAACGTAAACGCTTGGTGGTTGCTGAGCGTTTTCTATATGGACGTAACGTAAAAATGATATGTCTAGAAGGATAGGACATAAGTACGTCATTTTGTTTTGATGGATTTTTTTGTCTTGCTCACGCTTATATCTATATATGAAGGGAAATCTGGACAAGCCTCGACGTTCCCCTCATACATAAATAATCTACTATAATAGTAAAATCACAACAAAAACCCTTTTAAAAGGGAAATGTGACGCAAGTCGTTGTCCCTTCTTCCAAAACAACTGATATCAATTTGGGTGACGCTGAACGCTTCGAAACGCAAAAAAACTTTCAAAATATTTTCACATTTGATTAAAAAAATGCGTCACAAATGCCGGACCCCCAGCGTTATAGTTTTTCTGTTCTTTCAGCTTTCACACTGCAAAAATTTGACTTTATGGGATGTATGGCGTATTTTTGTACAGGAAATCAAATTTTTGCGTATGAAAGCTGAAAGCGTAGAAAAATTATAACGCTGGGGGGTCCGGCATTTGTGACGCATTTTTTTAATCAAATGTGAAAATATTTTGAAAGTTTTTTTGCGTTTCGAAGCGTTCAGCGTCACCCAAATTGATATCAGTTGTTTTGGAAGAAGGGACAACGACTTGCGTCACATTTCCCTTTTAAAAGGGTTTTTGTTGTGATATCAGTTGTTTTGGAAGAAGGGACAACGACTTGCGTCACATTTCCCTTTTAAAAGGGTTTTTGTTGTGATATCAGTACTTTTGGAAGAAATTGAAACCGATCAAAAATATCAAAAAAGCCTGATGGAAGTTGAAAAGTGCTAGAGAAATCCACAAAAATCCTTAAGAATCCCTTAAACCTAGGAAGCTCCATTGCATGACCTCACTCATGTCGAGAATAACCGAAAAATATCAAAAAACCTGATGGAAGTTGAAAAGTGCTAGAGAAATCCACAAAAATCCTTGAGAATCCCTTAAACCTAGGAAGCTCCATTGCATGACCTCACTCATGTCGAGAATAACCGAAAAATATCAAAAAACCTGATGGAAGTTGAAAAGTGCTAGAGAAATCCACAAAAATCCTTGAGAATCCTTTAAACCTAGGAAGCTCATGGCATGACCTCACTCATGTCGAGAATAACCGAAAAATATCAAAAAACCTGATGGAAGTTGAAAAGCGCTAGAGAAATCCACAAAAATCCTTAAGAATCCCTTAAACCTAGGAAGCTCCATTGCATGACCTCACTCATGTCGAGAATAACCGAAAAATATCAAAAACTCTAATGGAAGTTGAATACCTCACTCACCCAACTGTGACACTCACACACATACACATTATTTTATATGGGATTTGTATGGGAGCTTCCAGGAGCCCTAGCACCCAAACGAAGCCGGTGACCCCATTTTTTTAAAATCTTAGATGACGTGGAATGCCCATCCGAAGGTCCCTGCAAAATTTAAAGAAGATCTGACCGCCAGTTTTCGAGAAATCGCCAAAAAAGTCGTTTTTCATACAAATGGAAATGCCACAACTAACTAACTAACTAACCCACTAACTAACTAACTAACTAACGTAGGATGTATACATTTTCTTTGGCTTCTATGCAGCAGCACATTTTGTATGGAAAATGACGATTTTCTAAAGGTCATATCTTCGGATCTACTGGACCGATTTTAATGAGTGAAAGGTCGATTTCAATCAAAATTTTACGTAGAATCCGATAAACTAGGTCTCAGGGGGTACGACGCAAGGGAAAAAAGTCAAAATTTCGCTGTATATATGGTTCCGCAGTCTACGAAAAAAAAATTCTGATTTTTTTAATCGTATGGGGACTTGCGTCACGGGCGCAATGCTACCGCGCGCCCATGATAGATAGATAGATAGATACATAGATAGATAGAAACCGACAGATCAGAAAAAAAGTTTCCATAATGATGAGAACAATAGAAAAATTATTTCTCCATAGAAAAGTGTCATTTTCAAACCTCGATATCTCAGCCAATTTTCAACCGATTAGGATGACTAAGGGCTTGTTTGAAAGCTGCTGCGACGTAGTTTTTTTTTAATAATTTGGAGGGGAAGAGGGGCGAGGGGAAAAAACTCAAAAGTTCGCCCATATGTGGCTCCTTGTCCCAAAGGTTTTTGTAATAAATATTTTTGTTTGATAAAAAAATAAAATTTTCAGATAAAATATTAAAACATGTTAGTTAAAGTGATGGACAGGTAATTATTTCAAATTTTCAGTTAAATATTGTCCACGTTACAGTGGAAAAAATTCAAATATTTATTTAAAAATAAATAATTAGTCAGGTAAAACCTCTAAAATTACAGATAGCAGAAAAGTTGAAATCTTAAGTTTTTGAACTTTTAACTGACATTTTGTAGTTTTTATCAGACTTTTAGTATTTTTTGTCTAGAAGCTTCGATTATTTAACTGACTTTTTCAATATTTTCAACTAATTTTGAGCTGAAATTTCGTTTTTTTAACTGAAATTTTGAATTTTTTATCTAAAATTTTGAATTTTTTATCTAAAATTTTCATTTTTTTATCTGACGTTTAATACGATTCTTTGCAAAGTGTCGAATTACTCTTCATAGTTGGGTTTACTCAACAACAAATTCTCTGAATAGCAAAAGACATTTTTTGGGCTGGGGTCGATCTTAGGACCAACCTGAGGCCCTAAGGAGAGGCCATGGAAAAAAGTTTGGCTTTTTTTTGCAACATTGCATAGAAAACTTTATCATTTCAGTAATATGCATGAAAAACCACCAAATATCGTGTATGTGTATAGTATAGTAGCGTGAGTTGGGCCATGTTAACTTTTGTTTTTTGCAGCAAAAACGTAAAAGGCGATACTTTCTGTTTAACTGTGTATTAAGCAAAAGAATGTCAATGCTCTTATCACATAAAAACTAGTGGAGGTTAAACATAAGGGTCCATGTGAACAGCGTTAATTTATGAAATTCTTGATATATTAAACAGACATACACTAAGGACCCGTCGGCCCGGATCACTCAACCAATTTTCACTAATGTTTTTCGTTATTTCTGGAAGTCCATATCTTTCATTCAAAACCTTGAAGACCGACCTTCAAAAAACTACTTTTTCGACCGTAACTTCGAAAGTTCTCGATCGATTTTGCCCATATTCAATTCCGTGATCAATTACTTCGATTATCTTTCATGAAAACATTTTTTTTTATTTTTATTTTATTTAGACCCCAAAACGAAAGAGTAACCAAGTCCCGGGTCGAAATTCGACTCTTTACAAACGTCATGGTAAACGCATTAGAGCCCTTTTCGAAGATCTTCATATCTTCGTAAGGGGTCTAACAGAACATACCGCCACGCATCAGAATAGACGTTGCAAAAAGTAAATATAGCCTTATTTGTGTATTAAAGTCCGAAAAACGTAAAATCGCTACTGGCTGCAATAAGTTATAAACTTTTTTCCCTTTAAAGTAATCAAAAAATCTTGAATTGAATCTGGGCACTGTCGGCCCAAGTGGGTGCTTTTTGGTCCTTTGCACATAGCTCGAGTAAATATTTTCCTATTTTCTTTTTTTGTTTGAAAAGTCTGGGCATGCCCGAATATTTAAGGAAGAAACTTTCTTGATTTCGAGCCCTTGGACTTAGCTAGGGCACTATAAACGAGGCTCTGCTAGGCCTTATATGTTTTTAGACCCGTACGAAGAACGAAGTTCAATATTGAAAAACCTGTCCGAAGAAACTGTGTAAAAAAAACCTTTCCGAAAGCCCAAAGTTACCCACTAATAAAGAAAAATATTCTCCTCAATTTTCTCTACAACATAGCAAAAAACCATTTTTTGGGCTAAGGCCGACCATAGTACCGACCAATGGCCCTAAGTAGAGGCTTCGGACACATACTTACATAGACAAAAATGTTTCCCTCAATTTGTTCTGCAACGTACACAATTTTTTTTTTTTTTTTGGTTAGGGGCGACCGACCGACACCTGAGGAACACTTGAGCCCTAAGTACAGGCACCGGGCACGAGTTTGTTTTCGATAATATGTTACCTCTGAAATAGAAAAAGAATCAACAAAATGGCTTTGGATTTATCCGATTTATGTAAACAAACACGTTGGGCCTTTGTAGAAGCTCAGTTTTAGGGTTCTGGCTGAGTTCAAGGGTATCTAATCAAAAAAATTTCTTCCATAAAATGTGAGACATTCGCAGACTTTCCGATTAAAAAAAATTTGAAAATCGAAAGAGATTTACTCAAGTTATGTACAAAAAACATGTAGGGCCCTAGCAGAGACTCGTTCTTAGTGCCTTAGCTAAGTCCAAGGGTACAATCTCAAAAACATTTCTCCTACAAGTTGTTGGGCTTAAAGGGATCTGTCGGTTAAAAAAACAATTATAAAAATCGGAGGAGATTTACTGGAGTTATGTACAAAAAACACGTAGGGCCTTAGCAGAGACTCGTTTTTAGTACCGTAGTTAAGTCCAGTGATTCAAATCCAAAAAATTTTCTGTCAACCTTGCCCAGATCTTTTTAACAAAAATATTTTTTGAAAATCGGAAGAGATTTACTCGAGTCATGTAAAAAAAACAAATATGGCCCTTGCAGAGACTTGTTTTTGGTGCCCTAGCTAGGCCAAGGTCTCAAAATCAAAATTGTTTCTTCCATAAATTGTCGGCCATGCTCAGATGCTAACCTCTCCCTCGAAGATAAAAAAAATTATCCTGCAGTTGCATAATGTGCTATTATGTGGGGAGCAAAACTGCGATAGAATAGTATAACAATTAAATTAAGTAAAAGAATCCTTCGAGTTAAATGAAGTTTTCGAAGTTCTACATTATGGCGGTTGTCTATCTCCCGATCTCCTCATGTCGAATAAGATCAGGTCGACTTGCAAAGAAAGTGTAGATGTTGTTGAAGTCATTATGAATGTTTTTTCAGATTTGCTAAATGTCGTATGCGAGGATTTAGTGATAAAGCATGCATCCAAAAAATTTAATAAGGGATAAAGCAGCATTTATTTATTTATTTATAGGCAAATGAACAGCATTTCTTTCGCAGGATTGCGCAAATTTACATATGTATATTGAAATTACTCATAATGTGTTAAATAGTATAGAAAAGAACAAAATAAGTAAAAAAGAAAATGTATATAAAGAAAATCAAAAGTAGGTAAAAAACAAAAGTCTATAAAGAGATCAGAGATTGATTCAAGAATACAAAAAAAGGTAAGAAATGGGAAGATAAATTTTGTATTGCAAATAAGGGTATATGCTTCAGCAAGTACAATGTGAGCAGCTTCGGAATCTCAGACAAAACAATTGACTCGGTACATGTGGTATTTGTTTCAACGGCACTACAATATCAGGGACTTGAACTCCTCTCTCATAATCGCTGTGAATGCACCTACTGATAGATTATTAACAATATTTATTTGATTTAGGTATCGATTGTGGTTACACTGGAGTCGAAATAATGGGCATTTATAGCGAATGTTAGTTTTTGGAATAGGTAATTTAAATGTTGGTAGCCTTCGCAAGCGATATGGATTGGCTGTGAATTCAATTTTGTCTAACAAGTAAAGTCCGAGTGTATATGTCTATTGATGATTTTGAAGAGGTAGAGATCATCTATGGCAACCCTTCTCACAGATAATGTTTGCATTTTGAGGACCGATAACCTAACCGCATATTCGGCTTTTTGAATATTGAGTTTGTAATAAAGCCGTCTTGTGAATTTCCGCTGTATTCGTTCGATTTTGTCTGAGTATATTTTGTAAAACGGATTCCAGACGGCCGCGGCATATTCACATATCGATCTGACGAGTGAGTTGTACAGAAATATGAGAGATTTCTTGGATCGAAATCGATTGCAGGCTCTGAAAATAAATCCAAGTAATTTGTTGTAACGACTAAAAATATAGTTTATGTGCTTGTCAAAGCATAACTTTGAGTCAAAGACGACACCAAGGTCCTTAATCTCATCAACTCTTTTCAACAATTGCCCGTTAATGTAATAATCGAATTCTATTACATTTTTTTTTTTCGTAAAAGCGATAATTGAACATTTGTTGACGTTTAGCTCCATTTCATTCGAGTTACACCAATTGCTCAGAATTTGGAGGTCAGACTGAAGGGCTATACAATCGGCATTAGATAATATGCGTCTGAAGACCTTGAAATCGTCTGCAAAGCCAAGATTGTTGCAGCGCATGTGTTTGGGCAAATCATTAATGAAAATCACAAATGTTGGTAAATCTCGAGATAGTGAAATTTAACTAAGGAAGAAAGATTGCAATCACTAAATCCAACAAAAACGCTAAACACTAACGATAAATTCAAATGTCAATATTTGACAGAAATGAATACGTTCGTTTCATCTGTCAGTTCACAAAATTTTGTAAACTTTTGCTGATTACTAATCCTGTGTTAGCGTTGAACCTATATTTTAATAATGAAATTTGTAAATCTGATATTTACCAAGCTAGTGTAAGTTAGCTGGACAATTAATATGTCTCATTAATGGACAACTCAATGACTCAAGCGTTGCTTCTGGCAATAGGCTCTACTATGCTATATTTTTTGTTGATGGTAAATTAAAGTGCACCAATAGACAGTTCATCTGAAAAATTTGTTTCAACCGGAAATGCCTACGAATTTAAAAAAATGAATTTCCGTTGAAACTTTACTTGTGAAGTTAGTGCCTAAAATTTTTAAAATTTATACGAGGCAGACAGAGGTCAACTTCATGACTTAAAGAAACTCATTACGTATTACTTTTACTATGAACGTGTAAGCTCTTATTTGAATTATTTTGTCATTGACATGACGCTCAGACATTAACACATCTAGAACAGTTGCGTTATGGAGATAATTAGAAGAGATCAACACTTCGGCATCTAGTGCTAATCTTCAGTTAAGTTATGCACCTTGATATGCTGATGGACGTGATGGACAAAGTGCTGACGACGTATTTATTTGTCTCGATTAGAGGTATTTTTGCCATCTGTTGAAGTTTTGTATGAAACATTTCTTACTCTAACACTGAGTGTATTCTGTCCAAAGTTAACTCAAGAGCTTATTACGTTCATGAAAGCCTATGCGATCTTGTAGTGGCAGATGCCAACATATTGTAACTATGTAATGTGAGGGTTTAGTTTCTTTTAGGATTCTTTTGTTAGAACCGGTTTGTAAGTTTTTTATGTGTTGTGGGACGGTTTAGAGGTCATCACGCACGACACACTGGCATTATGTTTGGGCAAAATTTGATCATTGGTCCTATACGTTTACTACAAACAATTTTATTGTAACATGGGGTTGATCGAGGTGGGAAGGGGGGGATGCGCTTATTATCGTCTAGAGATGACGAATCAGCAATAAAAAAAATGTCCGTCTGTCTGTCTCTCCTTCCGTCTCCACTTTTTTTTCCAAACGGCTAAACCGATCAGCCTAAACTTTTTTACAAGGTACATGCCTCCCATGATTCAAGTTCAAAGATGAGCAAAATCGGCCAAGTAGTTCCGGAGATATGGTCGAAGAAGTGGAGGTCGGACATGAAGTTTTCGAGGGTCGATGAAGCTTTTTCGCAAATATCTCAGCAAGTATAGCATCGAAATTCCTCATTTTGGTGTCAAATGAAAGCATTTGATGTCAGAAAACTGGGAAAAAGTTTTTGTGGGCATCGGGTCAGGGGCTGGCACTGGGACCAATGGATTGGACGAAATTGAGTTTCTTGGCCAAATAAGAAAACAGTTTCTCATCTATATTTCCTTAACTATGCAATATGGAGATTTTTTGTCAAAGGCAAAGCTGTAGAGAATTAAAATTACGGGAACGCATGTCTCAGGGTTTTGGGGAAATATGGCCCACTCGTGGTATATGGCCACTTCCAAAATTGGGCAGGATGATTAATGAGAGTTAGAAAGTTGGTTCCTAAGGCGAAGTTGTAGAGAATTAAATTTAAGGGAAAAAATGAGAGTTAGAAAGTTGGTTCCAAAGGCGAAGTTGTAGAGAATTAAATTTAAACGAACGTGTGTTTCAGGACTTTGGGGAATTATGACCCAATTCTGGTGTATGGCCACCTCCATACTTGGGCAGGATAATCCGAATCTCCGGAACTATGAGAGTTAGAAAGTTGCTTCCAAAGGCGAAGATGTAGAGAATTAAATTTAAGCGAACACGTGTTTCAGAGTTTTGGGGAAATATGGCACAATCCTGGTATATGGCCACTTCCATAATTAGTTAGGATTACCCGAATCTCCAGAACTATGAGAGTTAGAAAGCTGATTTCAAAGGCGAAGTTGTAGAGAATTAAATTTAAGCTAACACGTGTTTCAGGGTTTTGAGGAATTATATTTAAGCGAACACGTGTTTCAAGGTTTTGGGGAAATATGCTCACTTCCATAATTGGGAAGATGACCCGAATCTCCAGAACTATGCATGCATGCCTAGCATGTTAAATTTCATCTTTATAGCAATGAACCAGCAACGTATAGTCAACGTACCGAGCGCGTACATGTTAAAACTCTTAACAAGCCAGAAATTGTTCTTATATCAAATAAAGACACTGTATTGATCAAATTACTTCGGGCGTGACACACTCAAAGTAATTCTACAATCCATTTACAGAAGAATCAATTACCACACTAATGCAACATTGAATTGTGTCTACTTCAATGAACGGTTGCCGAATACCTAAAGCGACAATTTTGTTTGAAATGAAGCTATATTTCTTCTGTTAAATCAGATACAGAAACTCATTAGAGGTTCCTCCATTGCACTAATGTTGTTATCTAAGCCCAACTTAAATTTACATAAAAGGTTAAATACTTTTTTGCGAAGTGAATACTTAATTTAACTCGTAAATACGGCATTTTTATTTGGAAAAATTGGCTGCGTGATTTTGATGGTGAAGTATATTGTAGAGTTGTTTTTTATGTTGCTTATTACTTTAAAATTACGACAAAGTTTATTGAAATGTCTTGATTTTTGCCTAGCACTAAAAAAAATTAAAAATCGGAAGAGTTTTACTCAAGTTATGTACCTGAAACACGTGTTCTCTAAAATTTTATTCTCTACAACTTTGCTTTTGGAAGCAACTTTCTACCTGTTATAGTTCTAGATATATGGGTCATCCCTCCTTATTCAAGAAGTAGTCATATCCCATAATCCTGGCATTTTTACCCAAAACCCTGAAACAAAGGTTCTCTAAAATTTTATTCTCTACAACTTCACCTTTGGAAGTGTACGTACATATACCAGGATTATGTTATATTTCCTCGAAACCCTGAAACACGGGTTAGCTTAAATTTAATTCTCTACAACTTCGCCTTTGAAATCAACTTTCTAACTCTCATAGTTCTGGAGATTTGGGTCATCCTGCCCAATTATGGAAGTGGCCATATACCAGGATTGTGCCATCATTCCCCAAAACCCCGCCTTTCTAACTCTCATAGTTCTGGAAATTCGGGTTATCCTGCCCAATTATGGAAGTGGCCGGCCATATACCACGAATGGGTCATATTTCCCCAAAACCCTGAGACATGTGTTCCCTTAAATTTAATTCTCAACAGCTTTGCCTTTGACAAAAAATCTCCATATTGCATAGTCAAGGAAATATAGACGAAAAACTGTTTTCTTATTCGTCCATTCCATTGGTCCCAGTGCCCAGACCCCTGACCCGATTCCCACAAAAAATTGTTCCCAGTTTCGATTCACAAATGAGGAATTTCCGTGCTATACTTGTTGAGATATTTGCGAAAAAGTTTCGTAGACTCTCGAAAATTTCATGTCCGACCTCTACTTCTTCGACCATATCTCCGGAATTACTTGGCCGATCGGTTGAGCCGTTTGGAAAAAAGTGGAGACGGACGGACATTTTTTTTTACTGATTCGTCATCTCTCTCCCCCCTCCCACCTC
>CM055406.1:43022558-43035732 GCA_029228625.1 Pseudolycoriella hygida | reverse complement strand
CGAGAATAACAGAAAAATATCAAAAAAACCTGATGGAAGTTGAAAAGTGCTAGAGAAATCCACAAAAATCCTTGAGAATCCCTTAAACCTAGGAAGCTCCATTGCATGACCTCACTCATGTCGAGAATAACCGAAAAATATCAAAAAACCTGATGGAAGTTGAAAAGTGTTAGAGAAATCCACAAAAATCTTTGAAAATCCCTTAAACCTAGGAAGCTCCATTGCATGACCTCACTCATGTCGAGAATAACCGAAAAATATCAAAAAACCTGATGGAAGTTGTAAAGTGCTAGAGAAATCCACAAGAATTCCATAAACCTATTAAGCCCCATTGGATGACCTCACTCATATCGAGAATAACCGAAAAATATCAAAAACTCTAATGGAAGTTGAATACCTCACTCACCCAACTGTGACACTCACACACATACACATTATTTTATATGGGATTTGTATGGGAGCGTCCAGGAGCCCTAGCGCCCAAACGAAGCCGGTGACCCCACTTTTTTAAAATCTTAGATGGCGTGGAATGCCCATCCGAAGGTCCCTGCAAAATTTAAAGAAGATCTGACCGCCAGTTTTCGAGAAATCGCCAAAAAAGTCGTTTTTCATACAAATGGAAATGCCACAAATAACTAACTAACTAACCCACTAACTAACTAACTAACTAACTAACTAACTAACTAACTAACTAACTAACTAACGT
Source organism: Pseudolycoriella hygida (assembly GCA_029228625.1). NCBI lineage: Eukaryota > Metazoa > Arthropoda > Insecta > Diptera > Sciaridae > Pseudolycoriella > Pseudolycoriella hygida. The sequence goes on along the minus strand of CM055406.1, from coordinate 43,035,026 downwards.
AGGATGTATACATTTTCTTTGGCTTCTATGAAGCAGCACATTTTGTATGGAAAATGACGATTTTCTAAAGGTCATATCTTCGGATCCACTGGACCGATTTTAATGAGTGAAAGGTCGATTTCAATCAAAATTTCCGATAAAGAATCCGATAAACTAGGTCTCAGGGGGGTACGACGCAAGGGAAAAAAGTCAAAATTTAGCTGTATATATGGTTCCGCAGTCTACGAAAAAAAAATTCTGATTTTTTTAATCGTATGGGGACTTGCGTCACGGGCGCAATGCTACCGCGCGCCCATGATTAGGACTGGATTTTCGTCAGGGACGATACAATACCAATAAACGAATAAACTCAGCAATGATAATACTATTTCTGGAACGATATTATCATTTGCTTATATGATATGATCTGATCTTTCTCTTCGACTCACCTAAAATTTCACAGCAGGAACATCAGGCCCGTAGCTAGGCCTGCCTTATGACTTTGCGAGTCTACCTTCAGAAAAAATATTTTGCGAGATATGAGAGTATATTACTAGATAGCGAAAGCTTACTTTCGCGGCATGTGCACTAACACATTCTAGCACATACAGCAAAATATCTTTCAAATATACCCCAATACAGACTCGATGTGTTCTTTCGCTTGGGCTGTACTAAATATACCCCAATACACACTCGATGTGTTCTTTCGCTTGGGCTGTACTAATACGCGCAAATTCGAACAATGTGTGCAATTTGTAGCACTGCTTGTGAAGTGCTATTAGCTCTTGCCAGGCAGGCACCGCTTCTGGTTATAGTATGAGTTAAGGTTTCACGTACATTGTACACAGTGCGCTTTGTAGCAGCATGCGTTGGACAACTGTAGTAATGTGTTACGAATCGAAAACACCAGAAGACTGTATAGGATGGATGCATTCAAGCCTAGGAAGACATAATCCGAAATAAATGTACACACACAAGGTTATGGAGATATCAGCCAAAAACACCGTCTCGACTGTTGTGAACCATTATAAAAAATTCAACATCGAAACTTTTATAACAGTTGAGACTGTGTTTTTTGCTGAAATCAACATCGAAACCTTTATAACAGTTTATAACAGTAGAGACGGTGTTTTTTGCTGATAACTCCATAAAGTTGTGTGCGTCCTCCGACTTTTTATTTCGGAGTATGTCTTCCTAGGCGTGAATGCATCCAATCCTATAAAATCGTTTGTATCATGAAGCCAATGTCTTCTGTCTACGACTCTGCGTCTGTTATGTCTGCGTGTGTTATTTGGTGTTACAAATGTTATTTCAAAGTACAGGAAATAAAGCTTGTTAGGTGAATTGTAAAAAATGATAAATAAATGATGAATAAATAATATTTTTTTGACTCGATGCAACCACAGCCAGCATTCAAAACACTTACGCGCTAGACTAATAATTTGATAACACTATACAATAGTGAAGAACAATGCTCAAACCACTATAACATGTATGCGAATCAACTGTTGTTTCATTTTCCATATGATGATGATTGAGTTACCGTTTACTCATGACGGTTGACTTTTGATGCATTGTTAGCAAAGAAAAATGGTAATGTGGAACATACGGAATTTGTCGTAACAAAGTTATGCAAAATCTAAGTTTATGACATTCAAGAGAACTTTTTAAATTTCACTTCCCACTCGAGTAACATTATCGCAAACATGCTCAAAAATTTACATTGCAAATTAAGCAAAAACTAAATTCTTGCACAACCGTGATGATGATTGTTGTAGATAATGCGTGCAGCGAAGTCCGAGCGGTGATTATTCTATATGAGAAATTGCAACACAAGCGTACTCGGGCTTCTCGGTTTAAAGAAACAAAAATCTAGACAGAAAATTCCGTCCTGTCCACCCGATATGGTTCCTGATATTCCATTTCTCCCCACATTTTTTTTTCATAGACAATTAAAATTACAAAATAACCGAAACTGAACTGACGCCGAATCGTACTAGATGGAAAATTTTCATTTCCTCTCCAACATTGAAAAGGACTATAAATGGAGTACACAGGAAAAGAAAGTACGATTGAAATCGATATAGTAAAGTGATGCTTTCTGGAACCATTACTATTTTATTCTTCTCTATTACCACAAAAATGAAGTGAGACCGAATAATACATTTTTCATTAGTATTTTATAATCGTATTATTTTTAACAAGGAAATAAAATCGAACAAAATGTCTTCAAGAATATTGTACAATTGTTTTGATAAGAAAATGTTGTCATTGTGTTGCAAAGTAATTTTGTGATTAAAATTGAATATTAAAAGTATCGAACAAAAGCTCTTCAAATAGTCCCAAGAATAAGATACTTAATTTATAAGAAATAAACGTAACATCAACTAAAAAATAAATTGCTTGACATATACGTAAAGAAGATTGTTATCCTGAGTTTATCAAAGTAGTGAAAACGAGGAAACTTCCCAAGTCCGAACACAGCACACACAGCATGTCTGTGAAAGTCTAGTCTCTAAACAGATACAAAGAAGTGCAAATATGACATGTTTCTTGCCAGAATGAAATACACGGCCGATTTATCTTTGCATTGTTCGTTATACTCAAATTTATGTACGAGTGATAAAAATGAAATTTGTATGATGAGTTGACTCACTCGGGTGACAGTGACAGTCCAGTTTCAATATATCTATTTTTGAAATCCACGCTCAACTTTACCCAAAAACAATTCATTTGTTTTAAATTCCCAAAACAAAAGAATTAAATCGAAATTTCAAAACTGCAGAAAACTTCCTGTTTAGTTGAATAGATTACTATTTATGATAAAATGAGCAAAACATTTCCGTTAGTTTAGTAACAGAGTACGCCCCTTTCTCACTCACCTCTAAAGATTCTATCCTTTCATTACATGTCACATGTGCACATGTTTTTCAAAAAAAAGATTGCACTTTCTGCATTTTAAACGCACTGGCTTTTCACCAAGGTTTGTTTAACTTGCTAGTCAATTTTTCTCGCGAAGCTAACGCTAACGCTAAAATCGGAAAATATTAGCGACGCTAGTCGCTAGTAGCGAGGCTTTTCAAACACATTACATTGAAATAATTACATCATTACATTACATAAGTACATCGGAAAAGTTAGTCAAACTCTCTATTTATATATTTGCCGAAGTCACAGTTAACGTGTACTTACCGAGGATACTCTTTTACGTCGTCTTTGTGGAAAAGGTTCATCCCCTTTCGACTGCAGTAGACGGTAGTACAGTCTCACAGAATTTTTGGGAAACTTGCATTGCAATTTAGAAACGCAAAGATTCTACGACCTTTTTGCAGTTAATAATAAAGTGTGTAGCTGTGTAGTTTAGGCGTAACACGGCAGTATATATTTCGAACGTTCAGTCGTCATATGCTAATCAATATTTGTGTTACTTGAAAATGATTTTCTTTTTACATTTCAGTAAATTTTTTTTCAAGACAATAAAGTGGAAATCGGGATTTTGGCTAGTCGAATTTTGGCTGTGATAATAAAATACTACGGAAATTTGAATTCCAAATAATTCGAGTTCGTACAATTGCGATTGCGAAGTAGCAACTAGCAAATAGCGAAATGGGTCCGCTAGTTGACTGATTAGCGGATCGCTAGTCGCTACTAGCGAAGTGATTGACAAAATAGCTTCGCTACTAACTCAACCTTGCTTTTCACCAAGAATATCCGGGTTCAATTCTGGTGAGCCAAATTCTGCAAAGGATTTTTCTTCAACTTATAGCATGAAAGTATCGTTCCTAAGCATACCAATGCTTCAAATTCTGGGTAGTTGTGGTGTTTTGTGTCCACAACGAATCGTACGCAGAAGAATGGTATGCATGACGTCACCCATGTACGATGAATTCTGTGTACACATATCTGAGCCTATCTTGAGGCGTATATATAATTAATTCCAAATAAAAATTTGAATTACGAACTGTCAAGAGCTCTGGGTGTACACGCTACCGTTCTTCAATCAGAAATTGTTGCCATCTGGGATAGTTCAGAGAGAATGCTGGAAGACGTCTATCAATTCGCTGTCGTCAGTTAAGATTTCATCGAAGCTAGTTCTCCAATGCTTCGAGACTCCAAAAAACCTGTCACTCAGGACTACGAGAGAACGAAAGGGCTGATGAATTAGCGAGAGAAGGTAGTAGCTCTACATTCATCGGACCAGAACCTGTTGTTGGTAATAGCGCAGGGCTGATCAGCTCTTTGGTGAAGAGTAGAACAAAAAGGCACCATCAAGAAAAATGGAACGCTCTCGAGACATGCAGACAATCGAAGCAATTTTTGGCGGGATGTGACACTAAAAAGACTGAATTTCTTCTGAGTCTCAGCAGAGCGGATTTACGTAGGCTTGTGGGGATCTTAACAGGTCATAACAGCTTGGGATATCATCTCAGCAAGATGGGTATCGTTAACGATCCGACTTGCAGAGTTTGTGGCTTTGAGCCGGAAACATCAAGACATTTTATATGCGCTTGTCCTGCTTTAAAAGCTCTGAGAACGAGGCTTTTAGGGGATTTCTACTTGCAGAGCAGTTAAAATTAAATTTAGCTGATGTGCTTTCCAGAAATGTTAAAACGGAAGTACAGCACAAATTGGCCTTAGTGTTTTTGATCTGGCGCATCTCGGCTTTAAGAGAACTGCAATAATTTTGCTCAACAGTATTTAGTGTAGTTTTTAAGCTTTTGTGAAAGGTCTAATTTCCAAATAAAACCAAACCAAAATAAAAATTCTATACGTAGCTACGATATAGGAGTGGTTCAGAATTCACGTTAAGCATGTGGTCCAACAAACAGATTAATGGTTACTCATACAAATGCCCTGTCTTGGTTGTGTGGGATATAACGCATTCACGGGGCTCGTATAGAATAAGCATAAGATGTGGATAGTAAGCTAGAAGATATATCGTAGTGTGTCCACACACGACGAGGTTCATTTGGGTCTAACAAGTGTGTAATCTGAATGGGAACGTGTGAATGTGGGGATCTAGCTAAAAACCGAATACATAACTAGATGGAATGATAGAAGAGTAACGGGGGAGGAACAAAGGGTCAAAAAGATTTGTGTTCCAAGACCAATAGGCCGCCTCAAAGCCAGAAATCTATCTATCACGTTTTTAGCGTTGGTCTTAAACTCTACTCCGAGATGTTGTCCGGCAAAAATTGTTAAAAACAAGGTAATTACGTTTTCATTGATTAAGAAAACAAGGCTAATAAATTTCTAAAGTTTGACAATATTATAGTTAATTTATCCACTTCATTTTCTCTCTCAATAATGAAGTTTACTCCATATACCATTTTTTTTAATAAAAAAACTAAACTATTTAACCTTTAACGGCTCGCAGACATGTAACGTAGCACTAGATATACATATTTTATTATGTGCATCATGATTTGTGAGTGTACGGTGAAGGTGTATGGTATCTCGTTGATGGGAAAGTTAAAAAAGTTGTCCGTTATGTTACTGATAATAGCACCAGATAAATATCCCCAACCCAACCTATACATTTATGCTATTCAATGTCCGTGAAATATCGTACATAAAACCCATTTCATATTGATTGTGGCGTAAGTAGATGATGTTTCCTTCCATTTAAAAGAGTTTAACAACACTATGCACGACACAAATGTGTAGTTTTCTATCTAATCCGATTCGTTGGCATATTGAATATTGAAGGTAGATGAAATATGTATTAATTCAAGTCATGTAAATGTAAAAAAAATCAATAGCAGAATTATGCGAGTATCGAACTTGGTGAGAACTCACCACTTGTTGTTGGTGAACATTCTGCGTATATTTTGCTAAATTGTTGTGATTTCAGAATCATTTTATGACTTGTCAGTAATTCTTGGAAAAATAATATTTTATGTAATTAGGCAAATATATATTTGGCTAACTGTTGATAAGCATAAAACTAAAGCGGAAGGCAAGAGCTAGAAAATCGTTACTTCGTATGGATTAGAGGAAATTACGACCGTGGCGAACAAATGTGAAACATCAAATCAACGGACTGATAAACATAGAAAATGCTTTGTCATTTAATGATACCCTTTCGAAAGAAATTGCAGAAAGTCATTAGAAAATCTTACTGAAAATCCAAAGGATATTACTGTTGGCTTTGAATTTTTGCATTGTGTTGAGCATCTTCGGGTATTCATCATCATCATCATCATATCATCACAAATACATTGTCGCCTATTACATTAAAAAATACTTCAAAATACTGCAACATTCGATGTAAAGAGTGAAAGCAAAAAATTTCCCTTGTACTTAATTCTCGATTCTCAGTATTGGAAATTTCATGTTACGTCAAGCGACGAATAATGGTCAGCTTATGTAATTCGTCGAAAAATTTCGTATATTTGACATAAGCGGACGTCAGTCTGCGCCTCGTATGCTTTCCCAGTACCAGGTCTGGGTGTATGTATGTAAGATTGGGGAATGTTGAATGTTTATATGTTTTTCAATTGTAACTTGTTTGCCTGATTTTTAGATCTTACGAGCCGAACTATCTCTTTGACATATAAGCTTGTGCGAAGGGGGTAGATCATAATAAAACGATTACGTAAACACCTAACACAGTTTGAAAATGATTATGATTAAGAATTTGTCTATTGACGCTATTTTGGTATGCCATGCACGGTACATGGTAATGAAAAACTTTCTTCCTTAGCCTTTTTTGATTAAAATTTTCGGTGTTGCTCTGACACCGCGGAAAAAAGTATTTTAGCCTAGAGATACAGATTAAAATTAGTATATTGCTTGTGCTTCAAAGTCTACCATATTTACCTGACAAATGAAGTGAAATAAATAAAGTAATCAAGGAAATACAGTTTCTGGTTGTTGATGTATATCACAGGTGTGTGATAAGTCGTATATGATTGAGAATGTGTTGAAAAAAAATGAATGAGAAGCTTTAAACATCATAATTGTGAATTGCGAAAAAAATATTATTCCCAAACCTTGATCTGATAAAATTGTAGTTGTAATTAACTTCAAATAAAATGTAATAAATAGGATCGCTTCATCATGTGAGTTTATTTCGTTAATAGTACGCGCTACATTTCAAATAAAGAAAAATAACTGCTGACTAAATGAAAAAAGTATTTTTTTTATTTTAATGAATATAAATGATTTGTTAGTGAATTTCATTTTCTTTAATAATTCCGTACTCCCATTACAATTTACAATGGTACATAATCTCGATTATAGACCTAAATTTGTTTTGTAGGTACGTATGAATGGCTTAAAAAAATCAATAGAATCATCGTCGTGTGGTTTGTCGGTATGATGAATATCATTATTTTCGTTCAGCTTGTGCCATAACAACACAGAGCGACACCCATTACATAATCCATTTTCATGCCAACTGTACAATCGTTAAAGAATGGGCCTTTATCATGGCCCTAGCGAAATAAAAGAGTGACGCAAATCCTATCATACAAAACACAAGATTATCAAAATTGTCAGTTTGTCTCTACGTAATAAATAGCCTGTCATTACTGCCGTGCAAATCATAAAAACCATGAGATGAAAGAGAGAAAAGATTTTGTATGAAAAAATCCATACAAAATCTTTTCTCTCTTTCATCGCAAGGTTTTTATGATTTGCACGGCAGATTAAATGTAACGGTCAATGGTAGTAATGAGATAAAATTCAATTTTGAGTAAACCATTGAATGAGCAAACAAACCCCATCATTCATTTCAACTGTCTAATGTACATTTGATCAATTCACTGCCTTAGAAATATGCAATGAAAAAACATCGCAAAACATAGAACTGTCAAAATATCTGACACGCTCTTAAGTTACATTCTACATTGCGGCATTTTTTTTATAAGTGCAAGTCGCGTCGCAAAAATGTGAACTGTCAAATTTGCGATATTTGTTAGAGCAGAATCCTGCGTAAATAACAAATTATTCAAAATTATAGCTCACTTACTGTGAGAGGATGACTCTTACACGAATAATAGATGAATCAGAATTCAAAAAGTTATAAATGAAAATACAAAGTTGCTCTGAAATAACATCGCAAATGAACTTGGAATTCGATGATTTAAGAGCAACTTTCGAACTACATACAAAAAAAGTCATTCTCTCACAAGACATGAACATTATTTTTCCATTTAATTTAAAATTGTTGAAAAATAATTCTAGGTGGTGAAAAATATCTCAATTTTATTTTTTGGTAGAGCCCAGAATGACGAAAAGCACCGAAGCTGAAAAATTTGAATTCATCGATTTTGTGCAAGTTTAAGATCTCATCCAAAATCCAAAAGCCCGGTATTTTTGAAGTCTCCTAGACATAGAAATTTTTTGTAGGACACTCCACTTGGTCATCTTAAAAAAAATTAAAAAACGGTCCCCCTAATAATCAGTAAATTGTAAGGTATTTGACTGCCTGTGCTTAAACAAACTCTCCTTAAATGTAGGTATACCTAAAGCTATACGTTAAAACAGTATACCATTAGGCTGTTTGGTGAACATGCCGACGTTTTTTAATGTCAATACAAAGTCTGTTCCTTTATTCACAAAATTTTGAAAAGGACAGTCATATGACCATTAGGGTGTTTCTAAAATTTAGATTTTAAGTGGTATTTTAAGTCCCATGTAAAGTTTTAGACTTCAACTATTTCGCGGGATATGTAAATAATATTTTTTGGGATTGCAAAATATCTAAAACACATTTTCTGGAAGCTAAGATTTTTTGAGGGGGTGATCTCATCATTAACTTTACTTGCCCATTACATGGGACTTAAAATACCATTTAACATCTAAATTTGAGAAACACCCTAATAACCATCTAACTCTTTCTCTTAATTCCCACTATTTATTTATCTTATGCTAAAAATTAGTTAATTATTTTTATAATTTAGATATTACCACGCCTAGTACTTCTAACATTATATTCGCTGAAATCTGGATACATTTAAAATTACCTTAGTGTACTTTTCTTTTCTTTTTAAGTGAATGAATGACTTGCGCCACCTCTTTTCATGTTAAGTGTTTTTTCGGTGATATCAAAAATATGGTGGCAAAATGTTCATGGGGATATTTTACATTTGTTTTGATAGTGTGTTTACATCGCCTCAATTGTTATTTGCTCTTTTCGCCCTCATTTTCGGTGTAAGCTTTTTTTAAGTAGTGGTGTACATTTGCATTTATATGGTGGTTTTGTTTGCACTGTATAATAGACTTTTTTTGTACTTCATGTTGAGAGTGTCGGTTCGGTGGAGGGTATATGATATATACGCATTTGTATAGTGGCAGTAAATAAAGTAAAATGTTTATCAAGCAAAAAAATCTGTCGCTAAAATGTGCCTAAAAATAAAAAAAATAACTTTTCTCTGCTCCTTGGTGTATTAACAACATTAACGCTAATGTATGAAAAATATACTACACATATTACATACCAAATATACATTCCTTTAAGCTCCAAGTTCGAAAAACGAAATATTCTAATTTTCAAAGTAAAAAGTTTTCTTTCTTCATTTTCGTATATAAAACCAGGCGCTTCTTAATACTTCAATCGATATAAGTCTTGGTAAGAAATGAACATACAAAACTTTTTCATTAATGATGACGATGTCTTTTGTATAAACTACCTGTGGCAGCAATTAAATATTTATATTAAGGGGCATACCACAAAGAATATCATGAAAGTTTATGTCGTCGCGTTTGTTCTTTTTTTTGTTGTTTATTTTTAATTTTATTATGTAATTCCGAGCAACATAGGGCTAAAATATGTTTGCATGTTCTGTTGCCAACGTATTTTTAGTTATGTTATTTAACATTTAAGCGAAAAAAAGACTGCTCACAATGGCGCAGCCAGTAAAAAAACGATCTTTATTTAACATTAAATTTGAACAAAATTATGTTCTTTCATCATTATTTTCAGTTGGAAATAAAAAAATTATCCTTCAAATGAACTCTTTTATTATTTTCACAGTGTTAGTACACAGTTATTACCAAATTAAATTCATTGCTCACAGAATTCTAAATAAAAATAAAATGGAAACACCCTCAAACCTTCAAACCTTTCTGCCATTAAAGTCATCATACACAAATAGCTGCCAAATTTATTATAGATGGATAGCAACAGGATAGAGAGAAAAAAAGGTTAAAATATTCAAGAAACCGAACAAAACAAAGAAAAACTTTTTTTGTTTTATTTATCACACTGACTGGTTGCCCTCGATTAACATAACATACGAAAAAGTCAAACTTTTTGTGAAGAAAGAGAATTGAGTTTTTGCTGTTTGTTCTTTGGTGACAATTTAAATTTAAACGAATAATATGTATTATATGAATATATATGCTAAATTCGGTTTTTAAAAGTTTTGTAAATCGTTTTTGGAGTTGAACATAACATGACATAAAAAGACAATTTGTTAAACTAAAGGTATTCCACACCATTTCGCCTTCTATTGGACAAACCCCCTGGGTATTTGTTGAATTTAGATTTAGCATGTTCTTTTTGTGTTCATTCTTTGTAGTTCTCCAAAATAGAACGAGCTCAGAGCTTACCAACAAAACTAAACTTACCAACTGAAGATATAGAAGATGATGCTTTTGACGAAAATAAATGAAAAAAAAGCTAGTTGTAGGGAAGTCGAAGAAACATTTAATTTTATTAGTTGGGAAAATGAAAATCACGTGCTTTTGAAAATATTGGTGAAAATGTGTGCAAGCCATCTGCACAGAAAAACCTCAACGTACAAAATCGCCCATTAATATAGTGTTCAAATTACTCAACCTTCACAAACTTTTCATGACTTGGAAACAAGAACAAGATCAGGACCCTCTTTTCGATTCCGGTGCCAAAAAAATCCCTTGTCAATCTTGGATGATGAAACGAGTACATAAATGTTCACTTGGTTCCGACTCGGCACTAGGCTGCGTACTTGAAAAGTATTATCAGCCTTATAGAAGGAAGCCTAATGCCGAAAATCTGTTAAAGTCATTGTCAATAAGGAGTGTCATACGTCAAATAAATTTCAATTTGGCACCAGGCTGCTGCTGCCCTCTATGTTGACAGTAGAATATGTTGAGTACGCAGCCTGGTGCCGCGTTGAAATTAATGTGACGAATAACATTTGTAACAGCGGTTTCGATGACATTAACAGATTTTTGTTTATTATCATTTACATTATTATTACACGGCAAAGAAACAACATACAACATTAACAGATTTTTAGCACCAGATTGCGTTCTTTATGGTTACTTAAGCTTCTCAAGTAGGCAGCCTGGTGCCGACTTGAAAACGAGTGCATAGTAATGTACACGATGTCCCTCAATCAAGATAAAGTCTAATGAAAATTAATCCATAATAGAAGCTTTGCTCGTGGCTCAGAAAAACCTTGAAAATGTATACAGAAAATCGTTTTTTTAACAGTCGACTATGGGGAAAGGATCTAAGTAGATCCCATTATGCGGTTTTTTGAGCTTTCCTGAGGTCCCTCAACCACGAGGTTTCGTTTATGGGTTCATTTTCATTAGACTTTATCTTGATTGAGGCACATGGCGTGTAGTCGTTTTCCACTCCAGCCAGCATTGTCATAGAAAATGTTTTGGCACCAAGCTGCCCAGGTTGAAATGCAGACCTCTGTTTGTTGCAATTTTTCTCCCTGAAAATGATCTACACGACGATGACATAGTGAATTCATGCATTAGACAAGGGACCATTCTACTTCTTATTTCATCGTCGCTTAGAACATTTTCATGGAGTAGAATTGCAACAAACAGAGGCCTTTTTTAAGGATGTGCTATGGTGGTACTAATATCGTCAGTAGCAAATACCGACTGTGGTGTTAGATTACCGGTACTGATACCGAAAATTTTATGTCACTATTTGAGTGGAAAATATTAGGTTTTTGTTAGTTAATTGGTTTGACCTGCACAACTTTTCACTGTAAAATTACAAAAAATAGTATTCTATTATGATTTTCGAGTTATTTGTGGATTTGCTACGTGTTTCTGAATCGAAAAAAGCAGTTAGCAGCGGTTATATGAGACTGTAGTTATACAAATTATTTCCGTTTTCTGGTAGTTACTTTCCTTTATTGATTCTATCGAATGTTTTTTAATATTTACAAATTCAGAATACTAAATACTAATACACTAATTACAATTAATAAATAATTAAAAAATTTCAATTTCAATTCAGAATTTCTTTAAAAAAAAGCTTAGAATGTCGTTACATTCCTTTATGCAAAATATCAATCCACATTCTGCGAAAGAACAATAGAAATGGCATTGTTGTTTTGGGGAATGTCGCTGTTTTGGAAACACTGTATCAATACCTGATATTTGAAAATTACTCTGAAAAGGTGTTCTACGTCTTCTCAAAGGGTTTGTATTTGTATTTGTATTTTTAGAGACTCCACTAACAGCTTTTTACAGCCAATAACAAGTGTTGTCTGGACCACCGGCTTAACGTGACTTCCGAACCACGTC
>CM055406.1:42961112-43022058 GCA_029228625.1 Pseudolycoriella hygida | reverse complement strand
ACCACAACTACCCAACTTTTGAAGCTTGAGTGAACTTTAGGACGTTATTAATGCGCTACACTTGCTAGAAAAATTCCATGTAGAATTTTTCCGAAACGGGATTTAAACCCGGATCGTTTTGGTGGAAGGCCAGTACGCCAACCCGTCCGGTTGAATCAAAGTTTCGGATTACGTAGAAACTAAAAATAGCTTTCTTCAAAAATCCGCGACAAAAGTGCAAAAATGTTGGAAGCAAACTCATATAAGGGTATTTCAGCGCAACCCGCATAGAAGCGTGTGTTAATAATCAATAATTTATAAAACTTTTAAGATCGTTCTAGAACTTTCTATAAGTTTCTCGAACTTTGCAGTAGTTTCTATACATGTAGGTCAAAGTTTCCATTCATTTTGATCTGAACGTACGTTTCTTAAACTTTCCAGAGTGATACTTTCGATACCTGACGCAGAACCTGCAATTTTCCTCAGTTGCTTTCAGCGGTAGAGAGTTCAAGAAAATTCTAGAAATATCTGGAAAGTTCTAGACAGTAGTAGAATGTTCGAAAAAGTTCTAGATAACTCCTGAAAGTTCTCGAAATTTGTCGAAATTTCTAAAATGTACCAGAACGTTCTAGAAAGTTCCATATAGTTCTAGAAAGTTTTCGAAAGTTATAGAAAGTTCTGGAAATTTCTTGAAGGTTCTAGAAAGTTCTAGAATGTTCCAGAAACTTCTGGAAAAATCTGGAAAGTTTTTCTGGAACATTCTAGAACTTTCTCGAACATTCCAGAGCCATCAAGAATTTTCTCGAACATTGCAGACCTTTGCAAACTTGCAGGGAAATGTCGAGGTGGGTGAGGTAATAATGAAAATCCTGGCCTACGCGGATGACTTGATTCTGTTGGCAGATAGTACCACGGAGTTGCAGGGTGGGATTGACTGCCTAAATGCTGCATGTGAGGGTATGGGATGAAGGTAAGTGTAGGGAAAACTAAGGTTATGCATGTCGGCAAAGCTCGGAAGGAGATAGCTTGCAATTTAAATGGGGAGGAGCTGGAGCAGGTTTCTGAATTCAAGTACTTAGGAACCATTTTTTCAGGGGATGGCAAGTTAGTTAGGGAATTTGAGGAAAGGAGGAAAATTGGAAACGCGGTGGCCAGTCAGTTGAGGTCGCACGTGTTCAACAAAAGGGAATTAAGTAGCGAAACAAAGTTAGCTATTCACAGGTCAATATTCCGGCCGACGATTCTGTATGGTAGTGAGACTTGGGTTGACTGCGGATATCTCGTGCATGACCTGGAGGTTTCTGATATGAGGGTTCTTAGGAATATAGCGAAGGTTAATAGGAGGGAGCAGTGGGATAATCATATAAGGAACGACGACATTAGGGAAAATTTAGGGATTTCGTCAGTGGAAGAGGCGGCAAGGGCCAGTCGTCTGCGCTGGTTCGGGCACGTTCAAAGGATGGGTAATAACAGGCTACCGAAAATGATCTTGGATGCACAAGTCCCGGGTGTTAGGCCAAGGGGTAGACCAAGGAGAAGGTTTATCAATTCAATTAAATCAGATTTGGAAGTTAGGGGACTTTCTCTGGGCGAACAAACCATCTCCTTGGCGGGCGATAGGAGGGCATGGAGGACGATAGTTCACCAATCTGGGGTTGCGACAGAAAGACCTCACACCGGAAGGTACTAACGGTCTATAAAGTTTGATGATGATTGCAGAACTTTAAACAACTTTCCAGAACTTTTTAGAAGTTTCCAGAACTTTCTACAACTTTCTAGAACTTCCTAAAATTTTCCAGTAATTTCCAGAACTTTCTAGAATTTTCCATAACTTTCTTGAATTTTCCAGAACTTTCGATAACTTACTACATAGAGCAATACATACGTTGCCACTCTGAGACCCTCTCCCGACCCTACCTCTTCGGTATTTGTGCAAATGGGGAGTCAAAGAACCCCTGCGTCTGCCCCTACCTACTGTTCCTTCTCTTTCCATCATTCTTGCAAATCTAGAGTCAAAATAATTGAATTACGTATGTTTCAGTTCTTTAGGTGGTCGAGAAGCGACGACATACTTAATTGGGATGTACCCTCTCAGTCCACCTCCATTCGACATTTCTGCAAATCTAGAGTCAAAGAGCTTTCGAATGGCACGATTTTGAACTCTTCAGGTGGTCTGGGAGCTGAGATATGCATGATACGGACGAACGGAATTATGAGCTTATTTTCATTTCTAGCATGGCCTATTTTTGGGAATTTCATTAGTATCCTTAGAAAAGCAATGATGACCGGCATCTCAGAAAACAATAAAACAATAAAAAAGAAAACGATTGAAAAGTTTTTTATGCGAAAATCGGCCATGAAGTGGGTCTCAATGCTCGAAGTGAAATTGCTACTAGAAGCCACCGTCTCACCTAAATGTTCTTTTATGTGAAAATCATCTAATTGAGACCAGTAACGAAGATCAAGAAAAAAAAACGGATGTACCATCAAGTTTCAACTAGCACTCTTTCAACCACACCGTGGACAACTAGATACAAGAAATTGTGCCTTTACTTTACGTGCGTGTATCATGTGCGTAGGATGTGGCTGGAATTGTCCAACAGATTTTCATTTTTCATATATCATACATCAAAATTATAGTAATTTGTATAATTTGTAAGTGCGTTAATTTTTAGAATATTCGCTTCTTGTTACATATACGTCTTGTATATGTATACATCACATGTAGTTTATAGTATAATATAGCACATACGGGATGGATTCGCTTGATTATCATCGAAAGTAATATTATTCCCCTTTTCGGTGTGATGACAGCAAGAAAGGATAATAAGTTCTGTTCCATACTCTATTTAAAGTAGTCCAAGTATCTATTACACAGCAAAGTCCAAAGAAAATTCCTTTCACAAAACGTTCCAATGTAATATATTATCGTCATCATAATTCCTTGCAACAAAACAGCATATGTAAGTAAAGAGCTTTCTACGCAAAACTACAAAGCATGATCATTACTTTTTACTTGCCAAAATATATATAAAATCCTTTTATACATATTTCTTTTTGCTATTATTTGTTTCCTTCTATGTACATTATTTGCTAAAGATACATTAGATGCTTCGCGTATTTCTATTTTTTCCTGAATTGAATTCCCATAAAAATTTTCTATTATGAAAATATGTAACGCATGTGTATGTATGTAATAATAAAGAGTAGATGTTCTATAGAAAATAAAATAGATAGAAGAATCATTTACAATAACCCCTCTACGTATTTTTGGTTCATTTTATTTATTAATCTCAAAGGTACCATTAAAATTCATATAATATGGCGAAATTCTCTTGGCAGCGATACTTTGAACTTTGGGAGAAGAAAAAGTTCACAAAAAAATACTAAGTCGATTCATTCAACGAACATTTTATGTTTCTTTCAGGAATATACATAACACTAAATGGAAAAAAAATCTATGAAAAATATGTTTTTGACCTGGCAACAATTGGTATGATGACTGATGATGCGAATTTTATTTGTCTGCATGTTGTTGTTACATTATTACACAATTTGGGTGAATATACGAAACAGCTCAAAAGTATCGGAAAAGTCAAAATTTTCTTCAACTTGAGTTCGATATACGGTCGACATAATTTATGTGTAATAATGATCATAAGAGGCCGTTCAAAAGCGAATGAAAGAATTTCTATATTCGAAGGAAACCAATTTTTTATTAAAAAGTCTCCTTCGATTTTGTATTGTTGGTCGGGTATGACATTCTGATACTGAAGGCAAGATGTTGTGGCCTTCAGTTGTTGTTTTTCTTACGTCCCGCGACCAAAAAAATTCAAAACAACTTTTTGTACTTCATTTATTGTGTGCCGTGCATTCGATTCAACCGAGTCATCTTCATGGCTAAAAAAAGGTTTTTCGCCACTTTACAGCCTTTAAACAATTTTGAATTGAAGTTTTCTTTCTGCACCGTTCCCAACGACCAAAAGTCGATCAAAATCGCAAAAGTACCTCATGAGCGGCAGGCACATGCTGTCGGGTTCAATTTCATTTGAAAGGTTTTATTCATTTGAGGTCCACTCGATAAGTATACCTGCCAAGTAGCTGTTTGTAAGAAAAGAATCGACCAGAAACTTGAAAAAACGAGTTTAAAAAAACTCCCTTCGCTTTATATGAACGAACCCTAAACGGAATATAATTTGCTTTCTATAACAAAGCAAAATTACGCAATTGATATATTTATGTTAACATTCAATATAACTTTATTGACCTAAATGGGGGCAACTTTCAGTTCTTATTTGCAGTAATACTGTGCAGGCTCGTTAGTGTTTAACAGTAATTTCTGTCATGCGAAAACAACAAAGACGAACAAAGATCTAAGTTTCATGATTTACTCAGCAATTAAAATCTGCGTTAAGATGAAATTTATTTTCTCTCATTTGGAACTTTTCCATAAAAAACCATTCACGGTGTATAATTCGAATTAGATTTTATTCTTCAACAAAGTAGATGTTTTTGTACATTTGTATATACAGCTAGCTACCTATTATATTTCCTTAGGGAAAAACCGGAAAAGTTTCAATAATTACTAAGGTTAAAATTAAAAAAAGGTAAATATACGAACGGAAAATCATTTTTATTCAGAAGAAAAATTCTTTACAGATTTTATCGTTATAGTGACAATAGTGAAGTGACGTTGTTTAGAAAGCCAGAGAGAGAAACATAAACAATTTCCAACGCGTCAAATCATATGGATTTTTCTGCTAAGGCCACCATTCCACGATTTTTCTCGTTATACAATGGTTTTTTGCATAGCTAGGGATGAAAAGTTGAAAAGAATTGGTCTGGAGGCTAAGTAATGCCTGAACTGAAACATAGCGGTCATGGAATGAAATCGAAATTAAATTTGCATTCACGGGAGAGATTCTAAATTCACCAATAAGTAAATGTTTGATAGTTTGTGACACATGTGACACTCCTAAAGTCGTCCATGATGAAGGAGTGAAATAATTCATTTCTTCAGGGCACTAATATTCGCACAATTCATACAAAAATGCCATCATTTTTATTCAGGTCAAGGACAATAAACTTGGAAAATGTTTATAAGTTAGTGGCAACGATACCATTAAACTCGTTCATGATGCAGAAGTGATATAATTCGCTTCCTTTTGCTATAAAAAACATTTATGTTATACAACCCATACAAACATAGCATCCAAGTCGATGAAGAGTATATTTTCCCGCAGATTTTAATGTCAAAAATGTATTATTATTATTACGACTGGTTAAACAAATATTGCTACATAAAATATGACATAGTACACTTCGTGGCAGATTTCTCGGTTTTTATCTCGGTCAAGTTTTTATCGGCGACAAAAATCTAGACGTATATGCTGACAAAATGCTGGTCATAAAATATTTTTATGGTAATGAATTAACATCATTGTTGCGATACAAGAATTTTTATTTGTTGAGGATAGGAGAAGTAAATGCAACAGAAAAATGTGCACGTGAATAGACTTTATTAGCTGAATAAAATTTTTGTGACACTCGATCGAGTTCTTTTAAAAGTAAAATGACAATCGAAGCTGTCACATGTCAGCCGTTGTAAATCACAAACAGTTCATGCGCCCAGAATACTACTTTTGTAGAATGGTAAACATGCCATTATTGTCCAGCTACCCAAGGTAATTTTCCATGCTTACATTCTATAAGAAGGAATTCTTGTCAAATTCCCATGCAATGTTGTGTTATGTTTTGCTTCTTCACCGGTTTTTTCCAAAAGTTGAATGTTTCCCTTCGAATATAGCGGCGCAATGCTAGATTGCATTGGTCTATTATTCGTAAAATTCACATTGTAAAGTTTAATTTTGAAAATTATGAAATTCCTGTCACATTTGAAAAATTTATGGAAACAGGGCAAATTGAGGTTCAACATTCGAAAGCCGCTCACAATTCTTCTCAAATGCTTCCAGCCCTGAAAAAGTGCTGATCTGCCGTCATGAAAAAAATTGAGAGAAAATCAGCGAATATTTTCAACGAAATTCGCCTAAATATCAAATTAGCAACAAAATTAAACAAAAGATTTTCGGCTATTGTTGTTTACTTTTGTCGCTAATTAAATTTTTTTCGGCGAAATTCGTTGAAAATCCTCGCTGATTTTCTCTAAGTTTTTTTCCTTATGGTGGTGTTGCAGTTAGCCAAGTCGGGGTAGGCAGGCTGGTGCCAAAAAATTATATTGTGGAAGTTTGAATCTAATATCCAGTACATTACGGCGCAAAGCTTTTTGATTGGCACCAGGCTGCTCTATATGTGACCTTGGACAATGAGAAAGAAGGCAGCTTGGTGCCAAAAATTGAAGTGATATCACTATGACGGGATTGACGAATACTTCACAACACATAAATTTTCATCTTGACACTGGGCTGCCGCTGCCTTCTACATTTAAACGAGCATAGCTCAAGAAGGCAGCCTGGTGCCAAGATAAAAATTGATGCGTTGTGAATCATTCGTCATTGCCGTCATAGCGATATGCTTAAATTTTTGGTACCAGGTTGCCTACTCTGTGCCGTCTAACCATGATGAAGTACGCAGCCTGGTGCCAAATTGATTTTTTTTCCAAGGAGTACTTGCTATTGGCTTTAACATTGCCTTACATCATTTTTTGATCCCAGGCTTCCTAGCCGAAAACGCAGTCTTCCTCTTGTTGCAACTTTTTGAAGGCAGCTACTTCGGATTCAAGATCCAGTAGTTTCATCCACTTGAGAGGATCATTCTAGTACGTGAAAGAACTTAATTGCTGAATGTATTGTAAAACTGTAACAAAGTGCGCCATCAATTGTGGAATTTCACCCGGCAGTTTTGCTCGCACAAATTGAATTGCCTTTTACGCAGAAATGTGATAGGACCAAATTGATTTTATTTATTTAAAGAAATTCGGAAAATTTTCTGGAAGCTTTGTGAAATCATTTGAAGGTTAGCCCTAGATCTCGCACTGAACTGTTGCTAGCAATGGCTTAGTGAGAAGTAGAGATGAGCGGGTCGACCATTTTTCGAAACACGACCCGGACCGAACCCGACTCGATAAAATTTTTCCAAACCCGAAACCCGAATTGTTTCTAAACCCGACCCGGACCGAACCCGAACTGTTTCAAAACCCGACCCGGACCGAACCCGACCCGATTAAATTTTTCGAAACCCGAAACCTATGAACCCGAAAAAAACAATTCGGGTTCGGGTCGGGTTTTTCGAAGTTTCGGGCAACCCGCTCATCTCTAGTGAAGAGCAACAATCAACACTTTTTTTAAAGAACTCGCAGTTAAGTTTGTCAAAAACAACATCTTCTGAGTGGTCGATGCCAATTTTTTTATCGACCTATTTAGGTTTGTTATGCAGATTTTATTTTAAAACTTTTGAGATGCGACGAGTGTTATGTGGTTAAAAAATGAAAAAAACGCAGCACTGGCTGACGTATTTTGAAAGGGTGCTGGGAACATAGACCATTCGGATCTACATTCAAAACATTTTTTAAGACTTTTCATTTCTGAAAAAGTGGCTTGAGTCATGTTAACTCAAAAACCGATAAGTTATCGTCAGATATCTTATAAGAAAAAACAAAAAAAATCTTACCAAGTAATTTGAATAATATTTTCCACTTACCTGAAAAATAAAAGAAAAAAGTGTTAGAATCAGTTATTGTGACAAACGTAAAATTAAAATAATAATAATAATCAAATGCCGATTGTGCATTCAAAAGCTTAATTTTGAAAAAAATTGCATTTATAAAGCAAAATGACATCCGCTATCATCGAATTTTATTTACTTCTTATTGCTCATGATTGAAACACAATCTGACTAACTAAACCAATTGAATAAGTTTGTGGAGATGGACAATGTTTTCCTCAGTTAAGTTAATAAAAAAACAATTTTCGTAAATCTTCATTAACATCTTCTCAAGTGAATGGAGAAACATAACCGCACTCAAAGCGAAAATCCTAAAATCACACATGCCCAACCAAGTACATAACATCGAAAGCTTATTATTTACAAAATGTCTAACTCACTTTTTCACACAATATCCGTGTTGTACACCAAACACACGAAATCGTACATCACACATAAAATAGCAAAATATGTATCTTTCTCCTTAAATAGTATGTAATCATCTCGTATATCGTTATACACATACATTTTGTTACAATGTATTTGTTTTTCATTAACGATTTTCTAAAGTGATAAAACCGAAAAGCATATTAGCACACCAAAGCTTCCAAACAGAAAATGCTCTTTGTTCATTCACTCCGTAGGTAATGCTTCATATATATATAGAAATAAATTGCAGGCGGCCCACATCTACAGGTTTTTCTCAAACGATTCTTCTTCTTATCTTGTGCCTTAACATAAATGAAAGTCGATGTATTGTCGCCTCCTTTACATCTTTCGCGCGAAACATCTAAAGCACATTTTTGGAAAATAGCTACTTGTCGGTTACTTGAATTATTTCTAAATTTTATAATAATTTTCATATACAAAAATTGGAGAATTTTCATATACAAAAATTGAGAATTTTCTTATATTTTGATGGGCGTTGCATGTTAGACATTAATGCAGTTTTTTTAATATTATTATCCTGTACTAAGCTTTTCGCTTTCTGAATTTACAAACCGGAAGGACGGAGTTTGATAACAAAAAAGGATACAATAAGAAAGATTTCTAAAGTAAGGAAAGACGAACTTTAGAACACATTTTTAATAAAGGTCTAAAATTCTGAATCATCTGGCTATAACAACGACGAGCTTCGGAAAAATTCAATTCATAAGTGAAGAGGAGTAAGGAGAGAATACACAGAAGATGATCTATCACCTGACACCCTAATAAAGAAACCAATGCCGAAAAGACAAGTAAAAGATCATCAAATGACGTCGATTGAAGTGATATCAAGCTCCAATCAACTATAAAACATCACAATGAACATTTAAAACCAAGTGAATCTTAACATAAGGAAAGAATGCGATTCCAAAAACTCTGCTTTTACTTCACAATGAACCTAATTGTTCAGTGGGCTGCCTGCGTAACATTTTTAGATACGATACACCATCATTTTCGGATAATATAAAGTGCTGTATTGTAAAAAGACCATAACTGTGAAAATCTCGTATAATTTTTACAATCGAGTTAACATAACTTTTGAAGAAGTTTTGGTGGAAAAGTGTATGAGAACGAGATAATGAAAACAAGAACAACCTTGCGTGTAATTTAATGTGCATGGTATGGAAGTAATACATTACAGATTGTTAACTCGGAAATAACTTATTTTTCGTTCAAAATGAAACGCAAACTATAGAATGCTGAAATAAAAAAAAATCGTAAAAAATAAATATCCATGAAAGGTTATATGGACACCTGAGATTATTATTTGTTCTGAAATCATTACAGCTTTCGCTTATTATGGTTTTAAGTACACTGAGGTGCAAATGTGCCTACTTTAACAGGTAATGCAGTGTACTAGGATTTTATGTAAATTGACTAAAAGCTGTAATTAAAATAAATTATTATCTCCTCATTAACCGTTAGATTTTAGGATATCACATTAGTATAAAATAATAACTTTCTGGGAGCCTAATAGTAAACTTAGAGAATTTTTTCCCTAATTGTAAATGTGTGTTTAAGAAAGTGATGGATTTTATTTGTGGAGTAATAAATTTGTCCAGATGATTTATTTTCAGATTGATAAGCGAATTGATTCAATTCAAAATTACGTAAAATTTAGGTGGGCTACGTATTTTCAGCAGAACAACTCAGCGTGAATTGTGTATGTGTTGGTGTGCGATGTGCATACTATAAACAAATTACGTATTTTCATTTTTGCCACAGCTGATGGTTACGTAAACCCAGTCTATATATTATTATTTCATTGTCAAACACATTAAATAACAAATAAGACGAAAGTGTGGAATTTTATGTGATCCAGACAGAATTTTTTGAACAATTGTTTGGTTTTTCAGTAGTGCGAAAATTTTTAAAAAGCTGCTTTTAAGCACTTGTGCGAAAAAATAGTTGAAATTTCGTCAAATGTTAGCAAATTGAAACACGGAGGGAAAAGCACGTTTTTTGTCGGTGAATTGCAAAAAACGTTGTTTGATACACGTTACATATGCTGGTAGTTTAACGCACACAATGTTAATTAAATTAAATTGGAAATTATCTAGCTTTATAGCCGAACTATTTATGAGCGACTTTGAAATGTCGTTGGAAAAAGACCCGAATTTTCCGAGAATATACTACAGATATGTTGATGACATTTTTATCGTTATGAATAAGAGAAAATTTGACTCAGTAAAAAAGTTATTCGAAGACAAAGCTGATTCCATCGAGAAAAATGCAATAAAATTCACCATTGAGAGACAACGCAACGTGACAACCGACTCCCTTTCCTTAACACCATGGTAAAAATTATTGACAACAAGCTGACAATAGATGTGTATCGTAAGCCATCTAGCACTATGAGACCAATCACAGCCGATTCTAACCATGACTTTAAACACAAAATGGCTGCTTATCACTCCATGGCTCATTTCATGGTTAACCTCCCTCTGACAGAAGAAAAAAATCAAAAAAGAGACTGAAGCCATCGTCGAAATCGGCAGAGTGAATGGCTTCAGCGAAAAATCAGTAATGAGTATCGTAAAGAAACATCAGAGGAAGAAGGAATTAGAGAACTTATCCACTTTCTACAAATCGACTGTGAGTGACGATCCACCGAAACGAGTGAGTTTCACTCACTATCCTGAAATCACTGGACCACTGAAAAAGATATATGACGAATACAACATCCAAGATGTACACAGAAACGACACCTTATTGAGAAATGCCTTAGGGTCTCTTAAAGACGTCCCTCCAGACATCCAAAAGTCAGGGATATATAGGATCCAGTGTGGTACGTGCGGTAGGTTCTATTTTAGGATGACAATAGGCCAACTATTTGTCCGATTCACAGAGCAGCTAAATGGAAGTGCAAAACAGCAGTTGGAAAACACATTTACGACACGAATCATGTTATCGACATCACCACCCTTAAATTAATTCAAGAAATACGACGCCCCTGGAACATTGAATTCTACGAAGCTATTCACATACAAAAAAACTTTCATATGAACTCGCTAAATGCAGACTACGGAAATGTAAATTCCCTTCTCCTAAAATTGTTCAGGAAGAAAAGAACTGTTGGCGAGAACATCATAACTTTGGACGACAAACATATTTCGATTGACGACAATGATGAGTTTTTTGATTGTGATTAAACGCATACACCTTGTGTGAAAACAACGACGACATGTGTATGACAACATTTCACTCATGTTGTATTGAGTTAAAATAATTATCTCACACTATCCCATCAAGTGTGTTAATTTATCATAATCAGCTTTATGTTTTGTTATCAATATTGTTTGTTTTGTTTTTTGTGTTTTAGTCTTGACCACACCTTGATAATGAGAGCATAGCTCTCGAAACCGGTCGGTAAAATTAAATAAATCAAAGGCATAATTTAAATCTGGCTAGTCAAGCCTCGTTTTATTAATTTAATTAATGTAATTGTGCCGTGTTCTGCGTCGTCAATTTTGATGTATTTAGAATTGGCACACAATGTGTTGCCGAACTCGCCTTCGGCAATCTTATTAAGCTACCTTCATAGGTCAATTGTATCAAAAACTACTGTCATTCGAATCTTATTCTTGGTGACTTTCACTTTATTAAGTACATGTTCAAAGATGAGTACTGGGTGTGCTAGAATTTTCACCCTATAATAATTTTTTAGATTTGTATTTACATTTACTTTTGGAGTTTAAAAATGAGACTTTCTTTTTTTCCTCTTGACACTGGCACATTAGAAATGTTTTTCAAAATATTCTGAGTGTGTAGTACCTCCAAAACTGAGTTACAAGTAAAACGAATTAATAACCAATTTCTCGTCCAGTACTGATTTTGAGTCAATCAGCGGTATTACGAATCGGTCATGAAGCGTTAAAAGTGAATATTTTCAAAAGTCAAATCAGTTTAATTTCATACAGGGCTGTTACTAGACGCTCTGGACCATAATTTACGCGTATAGTTCAAGCTCAACGCAAAATAAATAGAAAGTTCAACTAATAAATAGTTATTTTCATGACAAGGGGAGAAAATAGAAAGATGCTTAACTAGACAAGGTTGACGTCTGTGGCCAAAGCAGAGAAAATTGCAACTAGAGTAAAATTTGTGGCACAATGTGGGCCGCAATTCACTCGAGTTACATTTTTCTCTGCGATGGCCGCAGACTTCAACCGAGTTAAAAATTTTCTATTTTTTCCCGAGTTATGAATTAAACTTTTCCGATTTGTTAGGCGAATATTCATATTTTCTACCGAAAAAGATTCAATATTACAATTATTGCAGATATCTTTACACATTTAAGCATATAAAAGAAGAATTTCACAGAAAACATAGAAAGTAACTCAAAAACACATTCGACTTGCTGTTTTTCCAGACTCTTATATCTCGAGAAATATTCGCTAGATTAGCTAATGAATTACTTTAGAGTAATCCTGTGATCATAGACTATGTGCTGGCATTTTGTTTAGTTCGTATCCGTCGAGTCGAAAATTAATTATTTTTTGTTTACTTTCTTCATCGCAAAAAAAATTCAAATGAACAGATCGGCCATGATACTTCAAATGAAACATTTGTCATGTTACTCGTATTTTCTCACCTCAAATGAGGTGCGAAAATTTACTTTTCATCCCGCTACAAACTCAAGGCTGCCACGCTATTGAAAAAAAATAGCGTCGCTATCGCTATCGCTATTCAAAATTCAATAGCGATAGCGTCGCTATCGCTATAGCGAAATAGCGATAGCGATAGCGAAATTCGCGCTATTTCGCTATTGTATGTTGAGCCAAGGTACCTGAATAAAAATACTTCATTTTATTGACTTAGGACTCGATGTTACACTTTGTTAAGATGGATGTTTGGTTTAAATAATATAATAAGTTGAAATATAGAAATAAAAACAACGTGTCGAGGTTCGTATAAACCAACTACATATTTTAGAATAATTAAGCTTAACACCACCCAAGTAAGAAAAAAGTCTCAAATGAAACTAAAAAAAGACCTCGCATTGGTCTCAAGTTTATGTATTTCTTGGTCTAAAAAATCCTTATTTTGATCCATTAAAAAATTAAGTTCAGTTAAAGTACACATTGAGGACTTCTCATTTTAGATAATTTCGATGCATTGAAAGTGTTGAGACTTTTGAGGTCACCTCTTTTTTTCTCATATTTTTATATTTTAATTTAAAAAACTATTACTGAGACCGATGAGGACTGTTGAGTGGTCTCATTTCAAGTTCTTTAGTGATTAAGTGTTCTCACTTAAAATAGAGAATGCTCACTGTGGAAATCAATTAATGAGACAGATGAGGACCTTCGAAAGGTCTCATTTCGATATAAGCAATATACCTTTGCTTATAAACACGCAGGTAGTGTCTTCCGGGAATGTTTCCTAATGATTTTTCCATAGCGGAACGAAGAAATTTGTAATATTCAACATATGAAAAATAGCGATAGCGATAGCGTGAAACTAACGAAAAAGTCGCTATCGCTGTCGCTATTCGACAAATGGAAACGCTATCGCTATCGCTATAGCGAAATTTTGCGCTATTTCGCAATAGCGTGGCAGCCTTGTAGAAACTACCCATGCAAAATTCAATTTTCGCACCTCATTTGAGGTGAGAAAGTATCAATTTTCGCCTAACAAATGTGAAAAAGACATTTTTCGCCTATTTTTTTTCGACCTACAGTTGCGTCGCGTCACGCCGCGCCGTAAGATGATTTTTTCTACAATTTAGGAAACCGTTTATATCGACAACGAAAACTACAAAAGTAAACAAATCAAGGTCTTTGCTTACTGTACATTTCATTGAAAGCTCACACAGGTTGCCGTGGACTACGGTCAGAAATAGTTCTCAAGAAGACAAGTCGCTAACTTGTGCCCACTGGTCTATAAACATCTGTATTAATTCACATTAAGTTATATGTCAATAATATCTTAGTTCTTCATTAATGGAAAACATTTTGTTTGCATTAGTATGCTGTCAACATCTTGATGAATGAAAGGCAAGCGTCACATGATTAGCAATTATACTTAAATAATTACAAATTATAGGATAATCAGATATGGATGTCAATTGTCATAAACTGAAATGCAAATGAGAGGTTAGTATATTCACTCACACATTTCAATTTATGTTAACAGTTGTATTTATTTGCATAAGTTCAGTTAAACATCAAGCTACTAGTATGTACATACTAAAAAGCAAAGCATATATTTACGATAATTGAACCCTTAACAAAAATATCTAACATGACTTCTCTTCGAAATTAATGTGGACAAAGGTTTAATATTTAATGCAATATAAATGCAATCGGGAACTATATCCACACAGAGTATTTAAAGTAGGAAAACTACTAAATGCCTTGTATTTATAATATTCTAATTATTGATTCCCAGTAATTCAATTTCTGTTCAATTTAATAACATGTTTAAATTATCCACGTTTCAAATATTCTCGTTTTAGTGGTTGGATTTTGAGTGTTGGTTAGAAACGTAAATACTTTATTTTTTTGAGCTCTAAAAGACTTTGACTTCAAAAAGAAAATGGTGAAAGTAATTGAAAAGAAGATTTTTTCTGCCACAAAAAAGAAAATTTAAGCAAACAAATTTTCTTATTGAAGTCTGCACCCGGGAGTCTTCTTAAGAAGATTGCAGCGCGAGAATCAAGTATTTCTCTTGCACTTAATGGCTGCGGAGTTAACTTCGTTTGGGCTTCTGCACTAAGGCTTTACAAAGCCGGCTTTTATTAGGACGTTATTGCTGTTATTGGGATGAAGAAATCTGCAGTTTTTTCTGCATTTGCGTAACATTTCCACTAGTTAGACCCGTACGAAGAACGTAGAGAACGTAGTGCTTCGAAAAGGGGTATATTGCGTTTACCAATACGTTTGTAACCAATCGAATTTCGACCCGTTAGTAGGGGGAGCATCGATCACGGTCATTAGATGAGGAATCAGCAATAAAAAAATGTCTGTCCGTCAACACGACAACTTGAGTAAAACTCAACCGATTTTCAAAAACTTTTTTTTTCGGAAAAGTAATCGAAAAATCTTTTAGGGGATTGAATCTAGACACTATCGGCCTAAGCGCCGGCGAGCTAGGGCCTTTTAAGTAGTTTTTGGTCTTTTGTACATAACTCGAGTAAATCTTTTCTGATTTTCATAAGCTTTTTTTTGTTTATTAGGTTTGTTATGAGCGTATTTAATCAAATTTAATTTTTAAAAGTCGGTGCGCTCAGTTTATTAAATAATTTTATTGCCAAATTAATTTCGACATCAAATCGATGCCATCATCAGTGGCTGAAAACATTAATACAATGAACACATATTTTATAAAAATTCTATAGAGCAATCGTACCTTGAATGTAACACGTAAACTCAAAATTGAATAAAGAAAGTGTACGTCGTCAAGATCTGTTTGAAAGATCTGGGCATGGCCGAAAATTTATTGGAGAAACTTTTTTGGATTTGAGTCCTTGGACTTAGCTAGGGCACCCAAAACGAGTCTTTGCCAGGACCCTACGTGTTTTTTGTACATAACTCAAGTAAATCTTTTCCGATTTTCATAATTG
This sequence comes from Pseudolycoriella hygida, assembly GCA_029228625.1. Lineage (NCBI taxonomy): Eukaryota > Metazoa > Arthropoda > Insecta > Diptera > Sciaridae > Pseudolycoriella > Pseudolycoriella hygida. The sequence continues at coordinate 43,006,367 of CM055406.1, read as the reverse complement.
TTTTCTTAATCGACAGGTCTCTTTTGAGATTGGGCCCTTGGATTTAGCTAGGGCACTAAAAACGAGTCTCTCCCAGCGCCCTACATGTTTTTTGTGCATAACTCGAGTAAATCCCTTCCGATTTTTTTAGTCGAAAGATCTAGGACTGTCTCACGCTTTATAAATAGTGACGAAAATGACATTCGCGAAAAAGGCTAGCGAAAAATAAAATTGCAGATTTCTCGTGAACGCATGTTATAGTATAGTTAATAGTTTTCTTAGACAAAATATTTCAAATGTAGGCAAACGCCAAGGCAATTCAATGGTTTTTTAATAGACGAACACAACTTGGCTCTCCTGACAAGGTTGTGGAACTTGATTTGTAATGACACCCATATTACCTCAGCCCTTTCTTTATACACACGAATTAGGGTACTAACATAGCCCCATGACCCTTCAGGTAGCCTAAGGAACTTTCTTACATACCTAACTTTTGCGAAGACCTTTTTTACTTCGATTGGGTGACTGCTTTGCATTTCATAAACTCAACTCATAAAAAAATGTTTCTACTCGGAATATTTTGGTAGTCTTTTTTAGTTTTAGTTTTCAAGGAATTGATTTCATTCATTTTCTACCTCATCTCCACAATGGATGATGTTATGCAAAGACAAACTTTCGTTTTGCCACCGGTATACAACATTCACAATTAAAGTTAGCCTTTACGAACAGTGAAAGGGTTCAAAAATTGTAAAAAAAAAAATCCTAAACAAATGCAATAAAAGCATTCAGTGACACGTACTTGCGAACTACAAAAAACTAGCCCTTACGCTGTGTAAAACAACACAGTTCTGAAATTTGTTTTATGTAGTCATAGCTTTAAGTGTCATATTCATAAACAATAACAAAAAAAGAAGACGTGCTCACCTTATATGCTCACATTCAGAATAATTGCAGTCGAAGGTTTTCTTGTTTTTTTTTTTCTCATCTCTTAACAATAGTTGTTCCAGCACTTGTCGTTACATCTGTTATTCAACTCTATTTAGTAAAGCAAATGAACTTGTTTTACGACTAGCACAAACGGGTGTCACTATGAAAATCATATACTTTCTACGTGGCTTTTTACGTTTCTTTGGTTGCATGGACGAGCTGAATAAATTGTTCGAATAAAATCTTTTTTGTTCATTTGGATCCGTTCATCCTCTGCATGCATGTCTTTGTTCGTTTAGCAAACCATAATATAGTACGAATCACAGAAAGCAATTCTTTTCGACATGAGATTTTTCTGTTAATATTGATATAAAGAAATGGATGAATTAGGTAAATATTTCAGTAACACCCGGTCGGATTAATAACTCTTATGTGTGTATTCTATGTGCAGTACCGACTGGTGACAAGATTTTTTCTACATTACAGTCCTTAAGTAGAACACAAACTTTTTTCCAAGCCAGTACAAATCAGAAATAAAATAATTTACTTGCCGTAATTTGAGTCATGGTGTGGTGAGATTTAGCAAAGTATTCGACTTTACCTCATGTACAGTAAACTCATTATTTTTTTTATGTTGTATGTAAGACGTGTATGGTTTCATCTTGTTACGATACTACAAGTTTCATATCGAATGAACTGATAATGAGGGAATAACACAGAATTTGTGGTTGTTTCAAATTAAAGCGTTAATTAATCAAATATCCAATAAGAAACTAAACACAATTTGACTACATAATACACTCAACGGTAATATAATGGAAATAACCAAAACTATTCAAGGCAATCAATATACGTAGCCAATTTTATCGAAAACCCTTATGCTACATGTATATGCATAGCTACAGAACAGGCTGCAGGATTCAATATAACAGAATACCTTATGTAATACTCAATTAAAACTATAAACCTGACTCGGTTTAATTCAATCAATCACTTGATGGAGTACACACGTCACCCCATAATTCCAAAATTTTACTGTACTGTGTATATCGATTGGTTATTAAAGACTCTCAATGATGCGTACACTCGGCTATAGTCGAGCCGAAGTACACATATATTAAAAACGACTGCGATGATGTTGAATGAACAAACTAAATTCTCAAACATCCCCTAATGTTAATTCCCATCAGATATCATCAATCTAATTTCATACTATGAATTCTTTCTTGGCATGTAATGAAAATTAACACTATCTTCGGTAAGGTTCAATGGGACTACAAGCCTCAAAGCCTCCATGGAGTTTCCATTTTATTAAATTTGGATAAAAATCGTTAAAAGCAAACATCACGTGTTGGGTCAGGTATTATTAGATTGACAAAGAAATAGCTTGTTTTACGAAGCATAAGATGGTAATCTGTAGAAAAATATTGTGGATTTACACCATTACGTGTGGAATCGAAAATAAATTTTGGTAACATTATAATCAGTTTCGTGCTCACTAATCCCTTTCTTTGGCCGAGCCTCTTCATGGGAAGACAGTGGCAAATTCTATTCGGAGAGAAATTTTCCAAATTTTGCTAATTTCTGAAGGAAACACTTTGCTCACAAGAAAAACAAACTATTCTAATCTACATATTCACCCACTCAACTAAACATTTTTCCTCTTTCCAAAAACCACTTTTATACTTTGTTTACGTATATGGAGCACACTTGCATTAGTATTGTTCAGCTTTTAGTGATACAAACTGGCCCTAGGGGAGCAACAGGTTCATAATGTATTTGTGTATACATAATCAACACAAATATAATACTGCCGTCATGCCATTCACAACGCAACCCCAATACCCAATTTTCTATCCACAATCAGAATATAGAAATGGTATATTGTTATTGAAGATATCGTATTGTATTCCGGTGCTGTGTTATATTGTATGTTAATGTTCAATCGAACCAGAATATAAATGTTGTCTCTTCTATATTCGTATATATGACATCATTAACAGCAAATTGTGACATAAATTTCAAATGAATTTATTGTTGTTCGTACTGTTAAATTAGAAATTTGTTTAAATTGTTGTGTGCAAATACATACTTTTATTGCGAATTCTATTGCACACAATCAAACGTTTTGCGTTCATCAAGTTTTAGTGAAAATATTACATGTAAATGTTTTCCGTTCATCAAATGTATGTGGAAATATTGTATGCAATTGAAATGTTCGAATCATTTTTAATAGAACAAAATTGAAATGCCGATATAACGATATAAATTCTAAAAGAATATTAAGACAGTGCATCGATTCTCCTTAATTTTATTTAAATTTTGCAAAGATATTGAGTCGAAAAAAAAAATTCAGGTCGACAGGTCAGATCTATGAATTTTGTATCGGATATTGATTGTAAATCCGACCCTAACAGTTACGTTGCGTATAAGTAAAATGGGAAAATGATTAGAATCGGCTCCCAGGACATTTATTTTTGATGCATCTCACTGAAAAATGACATAACTGATTTCCTACGAATAGAAAATTTGAAAAACGACGCCTTTGTTAAGGTTTTGTACTTTCATATTTTTCAGTTTGTTTTGCTTTGCTTTGAGACTTCACAGTTTTTCCTTTATTTCAATTGTCGGTTATAAGTTTATTCAACGATAACTGGATGGTGTTCTGCAGTCAGACCAAAGTAAATAAGAGCACTTTTACCAATTCCATTCTTTTTCATTCCAATTATACTCTTACAATTCTGTACTTTATTGTTTCTTTCAAGAAATAACGAGTTGCGATGTTCATCTACAAATATAGTGTACAGGTTTGTGTACTGGTCAGCTGACATTTACGTCATTCTTCGCTGTGATTCGCGACACGATTCATTGCACATGCATTCTTAATAAAAGGCAAAGGTACTTTTTGAGCAAACCAAAGTAAACATCGAATGTTGGAACATTTAATTTCGTTGTTTCAAACGATTGGTCACAGTCATTTTTCGTTAATGGTCCAATAACATACAACTCGCTGCCACCACATATAATAAAAATGTCTTCGTCAACTGGATTTAACTGCGTTTGTAAAGCTTTCTATTGTCAGTAGCTGACTGATGACTCATTTATTTGCTCTCAACACGAACAAACACGACATCGTCGGATGCAGGTTGACTTGGCTGTGTTTGTATTTATTTCGTTATTTACTCAAAGCCGAATTGTAAGTTTTCCCTTTTTATTTAATTTTGTGGCGTGATGTTGTTTCGATTATCATAACAATAAACAAACAAACATCTCTACTAGAAAAATGTGTGCATATCAAAAACAAATCATTAAACTGGTCAATATAGTCGCTTAGATTTAAGCTGAATATAGTTTATCTGTCGCTAGGCAATAGCAGTAAGACTGTTAGCAAATATTCGTATCATTCGCTGGTCTTCCCATCAAAGAGTTTTGCGGCAAATGAGAAATTTTTCCCAGAGAGAGGTGACCAGATCAACACTTTGATTTTGAGGCAAAGAAATTGAGTTGTTTAGACCCGAAAAGGGGTCTATTGCGTTTACCACGACGTTTGTAACCAGACGAATTTCGACCCGGGAGTAGGGGGGGGGGGGGAGCACCGATCATAGTCCTTAGCAATAAAAAAATGTCCCTCCGTCCGTCACCACCGATTTTCAAAAAAATTTTTCCGTGAAAGGTAATTGAAAAAACTTTTTTAAGATTAAATATGGGCACTGTCGGAGGGCCAATGAGCTAGGGCCGTTTAAGTGGTTTTTGGTCTTTTGTACATAAATCGAGTAAATCTATTTCGATTTTCAAAAAAATTTTTTGTTTGAAAGGCCTGGACATGCCGGACATTTTATGGAAGAAACTTTTTTGAATTTTGCGCTTTTAGTCTCAGCGAAGGCCTTAAAACTAAAACTCTACTAGGGCTCAACGGGTTTTTCCGACATAAATCGGATAAATCTTATCCGATTTTCAAAAAAAAAAAATTTCCTGAAAGATAATCACCAAATAGATTACGGGATTGAATTTGGGCAAATTCGGTGGAAAACTTTCGAAGTTATGGTCAATAGGGGTATCCGAAATACAAAAGTGTCGAAAAGTTTGGGGCACCAACCGAAAAACAAAAGGTTTTTGATGCCTGATCAAGATTGTATATGGGTGTAACTTGATCCGAGACGATTTAAGGGTAGCTCAAAAGCGTTAAAGTCAAAAATTCAACGACATTCAAAGGCACATATTCACTCCACTCAAGTAATGAGAGAATCCATCGGTTGTTTCAAATCTTTTTGCAACGTCTATTCTGTTTGCCACATCTATTCTGATGCGTACGGGTCCCCTGCATATGTTTTTTTGTTTGAAAGATCTGGGCATGGCCAACAATTTATTTTTTGAATTTGTGTCCTTGGACTTAGCTAGGGCACTAAAAATGATTCTATGCTAGGGCTAAACGTGTTTTTTGTACATAACTCGAGTAAATCTATTCCGATTGTCATAAACTTTTTTTTTGTTAAGATCTGGGCATGTTCGACAATTTGTAGAAGAAACTTTTTTGATTTTGAGCCCTTGGACTTAGCTAGGGCACTAAAAACGAGTATCTGCTGGGACCCTACATTTTTTTTGTACACAACTCGAGTATAAATCACTTCCGATTTTCAAATCGAAAGGTCTAGGAATGTCTCACATTTAAAAAAAGTAAGTTTTTTGATAAGATGCCCTTGGACTCATTCAGGACCCTGAAACTACGCCCAACCTGTTTTTGTTTACATAAATCGGACACATCCTAACCGATTTTGTTGATTCTTTTTCTATTTGAGGGGTAACCGTGTACCGAATCATATTCATAAACAAATTTGGGCTTGTGCTTGGGGCTCCTAAAGTCAGTCCTAACAAAAAAAAACATTTTTTTGTCATATTGTAGAGCAAATTGAGGAAAACATTTTTGTCTATGGAAGTATGTTTCAGAGGCATTTCCTTATGACCCTAGGTCGGTCCTAAAGTCGGGCCCTTCAAAAAATGGTTTTCTTCTATGTTGTACAGAAAATTGAGGCGAACATTTTTGTCAATTTGGAGATCAATTTTGTGCTTTCGGGAGGGTTCTTTAACACCGTTTCTTCGTACGGGTTTTTCAATATTTCCCTATCGGCAATTTCCAATACAACTTAATGTGGACGTAAACATTTAAGAGTTAAAGCAATATTTACTTAAATACGTCCGAGACTTTTCGTAACATCAACTCTGTTTGCCACATATATTCTGATACGTACGGGTCCCTTCATATGTTTTAATCTTGAGTACCAGAGATTGTTCCTGGGATTCAGATTAGTTGTGGTAGTGTGGATGTGGAAGTCGTTATTAGGAATTATCTCATTTTAATGATGGAAAACGATGAAACGAAGGTTCCATGATGACCTGTGTTCTGAGATACTAATCTGAGAAAATCTAAAACTGGGATCCCATTAGGGACCCATTAGGTATGAAAATATTGCCCTTTCTTTTAAGATATTCAACGTCTTTGTGTTACAAATAAATGTTTACTTTTCTCAGCATTTTGCACTGAATGTTAGTTATGGATGTCCTAAGAAGAACACGCAACAGGTCTTTAAATATTCACTTTGAGTTTTTGTTTGACTGAAATTTAACGATAAAAGCTAACAAATAAAGTATACTAAAGCAGTTTGTTTGTTAGATATTTGTTTCGTTTATTAGTTTCCACGATGCCTACAAATTTGTGGTGCACGTAAAGACTCGAAGTATTACTGCATGGTAATAGTACGAGAAAATCAAGTTGGTTCAATATTTTAGCAAAGATGCATCCATAAAAAGTTTATGTTCGCTATTAAGAATCATCAAAATAAAGTTCAATGATTCATACTTGTTTTTATGCTTCTACCTAAATCTAAAATTTGAATTTATTTTCATTTTACATTTTCATGACTCATAAATAGATAATAAAACCAGAACAGATGAGTATAGGAAATGTTGCAAACCTTGTTTAAAATCTAACTTTAACTTAAAAAAAACTTCTAAATTGCTCGCACATATGGTTTATAGTCATATAAAAAACGAGAATTTTCGTAACAAACCTTGTATGAACAAACATCGCCACATCTTCTTATCCCCCATTGAACTAATCCAAAGTAATTTCATAAATTTTATGTTGAATATATAAATACAATAGAATATAACCAGTGCCACTATTCTTGAAGTAAACAACTGAACCGTTGCTTGGAACATCACCATATATTTATTTCTATAATGCGAAAACATCTCCAGTTCTATTATAGTACTTCGTGCACCTTCCGTTTCAAACTCTGGATTTTTGTGTAGGGGAGTTGGTTTTCAAGATGTGTTGTATTTCAGAAAAAGAAATCTCATCTTATAAAAGCATTGTCTTTCATCTCATGTAAGACTCTCCTGGTTTCTTGTACATCAAACCTTCTATATGTATGTATCGCTTCATATATATAAGTGCATAACACAAAGGTAAAATGAAATAAAATTCTTGTCGCGATATACGAAACACGACACACCAACTTTTATTTTATTCTATGCGAAAGATGACAAACATTACAAATTAATTTAATAGAAAAATAGCTTTTTTAGTATAATACAATAAGTACCCAGGTGTATGTGTGTGTATGTTTTTTTTTATTATTTTATTGTTTCTTTGAAGTGGGTGACATTCCACTTGCTTTAATTCTTATTGTTTAGTTCGTTCTTTCTCTAGACGCTGTTGATGAGAAATCTCGTGCTGAGTGAAAAAGAATTGGAATGTTCTTTACCCCAAGAATGCCTTTTGTCTGTTTCTCACTTATACAAGTAGAATAATACACTCATTTGGCTTTATTTTATTTTCCACACAAAACAAATGATCATGTCAAGATAATTCTCATATTTTTGTTATTCAGACAATTATACCACCGCGCTGCGCCGGCGAGCCGATGATCAATCGGCGGCCAAAGCAAAGCTGACAGTGATCGGTGGCTGGCTGAAAAGATACTAACCAACTAAATTCAACTCGCAGATTAGATACACAAAACAAATCAAGCATTTTCTTCTTTTTTTCTATTTTCATGCTTCCAATGCTTAAATTTCAATCATCATCGTCATCATCATCATCATCAAACTTTATAGACCGTTAGTACCTTCCGGTGTGAGGTCTTTCTGCCGCAACCCCAGATTGGTGAACTATCGTCCTCCATGCCCTCCTATCGCCCGCCAAGGAGATGGTTTGTTCGCCCAGAGCAAGTCCCCTAACTTCTAAATCTGATTTAATTGAATCGATAAACCTTCTCCTTGGTCTACCCCTTGGCCTAACACCCGGGACTTGTGCATCCAAGATCCTTTTCGGTAGCCTGTTATTACCCATCCTTTGAACGTGCCCGAACCAGTGCAGACGACTGGCCCTTGCCGCCTCTTCCACTGACGAAATCCCTAAATTTTCCCTAATGTCGTCGTTCCTTATATGATTATCCCACTGCTCCCTCCTATTAACCTTCGCTATATTCCTAAGAACCCTCATATCAGAAACCTCCAGGCCATGCACGAGGATATCCGCAGTCACACCCAACTCTCACTACCATACAGAATCGCCGGCCGGAATATTGACCTGTGAATAGCTAACTTTGTTTCGCTACTTAATTCCCTTTTGTTGAACACGTGCGACCTCAACTGACTGGCCACCGCGTTTCCCATTTTCCTCCTTTCCTCCAATTCCCTAACTAACTTGCCATCCTCTGAAAAAATGGTTCCTAAGTACTTGAATTCAGAAACCTGCTCCAGCTCCTCCCCATTTAAATTGCAAGCTATCTCCTTCCGAGCTTTGCCGACATGCATAACCCTAGTTTTCCCTACACTTATCTTCATCCCATACTCCTCACATGCAGCATTTAGGCAGTCAATCCCACCCTGCAACTCCGTGGTACTATCTGCAACAGAATCAAGTCATCCGCGTAGGCCAGGATTTTCATTATTACCTCACCCACCTCGACATTTCCCTGCAAGTTTGCCTGCTTGATGATTTTGTCCATGAAAATTATGAACAGAAGCGGGGAAAGACAACAACCCTGACGAACGCCCTCTTTATCCTCGAAAGACTCGCTAATTTCGCCATCTATTCTCACCGCGGCCCTGCTTTCTGAGTAAATACTCTTAATGGCACGCAGTAAGCCCCCATTGATACCGTACTCGCTAAGAATCCGAATAGCTTCTGCCTTGGTACCCGGTCGAATGCCTTCTCCAAGTCGATGAAGCATAAGTATAAGTCCCTGTTCTTTTCATAAAGCTTTTCGATAGTCTGTCTGAGGCAGAAAATCTGATCCTGACATCCCCTCAGAGGCCTGAAACCACCCTGAAACTCATCCAGTACACCTTCCACTATGTTCCTACCCCGGTCAACAAGTACACCCGTGTACACCTTACCTACCACGCTCAAGAGCGATATCCCCCTGTAGTTACTGCAAACCTTACGGTTGCCCTTCTTATAAATTGGAGCAATAACACCGAAGCTCCAGTCAGCAGGTACTGTTGAAGACCTCATGGCTAAATTGAAAATCCTACAAAGCCATTGGATCCCACCTGATCCGCTATGCTTAATAAATTCCGTCCTAATTTCATCCACCCCTGCGGATTTTCCTTCCCTTAATCTGCCGACCTTTCTGGACACCTCATCCAGTGTAATTTCTTCCTCCACCTCCGAGCTAGGACCTGCCTCCCTCCCATTTTCTTCTACCTGATTGACAGATGTAAATAAATCCTTAAAGTAATGCCGCCAAGTCTTCAAGACTTCACCCCTATCTGTAATTAACTCGCCGCCTTTATCTAAAATACTTAAATGCTTAAATTTCAAATTTTTGAAAAACTATATAACAAAGTCGTGGTTATTGTGAATAATAGTATATTACATAACAAGGAGCTGAAACTGCTCATTTAGACCCGCTCCGCCCTATGACTTGTTCACCACATGATGGGTCAAAATCAGCAGTTTCAGCTGCATGTGATGTATACTATTTTATACGCAAGAGTCAGATTCCGAACAAAACACATAGGCAAATAATTGAGAGTAATAAAGTGGGAGCTCGTTAGCGTAGTGCACACGTCTGCTTGCTACTATCAGATTGAGTTTCTTTGAAACTCTACCTCTTAACTCTTAAGTGTCCGCCATCGCTCACTTTTTTCGATATCGGTGGTTGTACTGACTGAACTGCTCCGGGTGGGAAATACGGTTGGGAAATTATTGACCGGTGGGAAATAAAGTCGGTAAATTATTGACAGATTGCAAATAAAGGTGGGAAATAATTGACAAGTGGGAAGAAAAGTAGGGAAATAATTGAAAGGTGGAAAATAAAGCAGACAAATGATAGCGGAGTCATTATTTTTGAAACCGACGTGGCTCGAAAATCGATGAATTTATTTTGTGGTGAAAAATTATCGTTCTCATGGAATACCAATACCAATCCGAAATATGCAAAAATTTAACCCTTTGGGTACTAAATTTTTTGCGTGTTATATTTTGGGAAATTTGCATTTCTCAGTGAGCAATAGCGTGAAAGTTAGTAATTTATCTGAGAAACTGTAACTCCTACAGATTTTTGTTCTGGTTGTTTTAGAAAGTCCCTGTCTACAGCTTTCCAAAGAGCCCCCACATGACTCTTTTGCATGTTCCTGTCACAATCTGGAGCGTTTTGGATAATTTGAGATTTTTCTCAGAAATGGTCACACTAGTACCCTAGAATTGATCATCCACAGCTTCCAGAAAAAATTGACTTTCCTTAAGAACCGCAACGCCTTACTCCGCTTTCATTTGTTTCAATTGAATATATGACACCTCAATCGAAAGTCAGTGAGACAGAAAACCGAACGATGGAGGTGTCATGTGTTCAATTGAAACAAATGAAACCGGAGTAAGGTGTTGTGAGAGATTCATAAGAAAAGTCAATTTTTTTTAGAAGCCGTGGGGCTTAAACGCCTCAATAATTCTAGAAATTTTTTCGGATTTGTATTGGTATTCTACTAGAAAAACATGACAGGTTCAAAAACAGATTCTCAACTTAAATGACCACCAAATAATGACTCAGCGGTTAAATAAAAGCCTAAATGAGTTATTTCTGGGTCTAAATTCGAAGAGCAAATGTGAAGTTTTTTGTCCGTCTGCTCATAAAAAAGATTTTTTCAACATTACTTAGTAATATGCTCGATCGCCTATAATTGCAAATTTTGCTGGAATGAAAAAAGCTTTTTTCACTAGGTGTACTTGTCATAGAAATTCTGGCTTTACGAGAATAATGGCATTTCAGTCGTATGCTCTGTCCAATATGGTCAAATCGACGTTTATTTTACGTTACCATTAATTAAAAAAAGAAAGTAAATTTCTTTGTCTTGGTCGGAATTAAAACCTCGCGTAAGTGAATCGAGAGTTGAATTCTTTTCGATTAGTTAGTTAGTTTAGTTTATTAGCTCTTATGTACATACAAAAAGATATAATTCGGCCTCATGGGTGGACCTCTTTTATGTGCCATTCCGAGTATCATCACGAGTATTCGGCGACGTATTCCGTTCCGAAATCCATAATTTGTTTTAGATTCATCTGATCTGGTTGTTGGAAATATGCTCCTTCTTTTCGATTAAGTCATCGACATTTTTATTCTCATCATCATCATTAAAAACAATTTTTACATCGGCTATGGCCTATAGGGTGTGTGTATGTGTATCGGCGTCGGCTAAACCACTTTTGCGGCGTAGGCTAAATTACTTTTTCGTCGTTGGAAGCGTTGGCTTAGCCGGATGACGCAGTGGTCTATTTAAAATGCAACAATTTAGTAAAACACAAAATTATTTAATATACGTAATAATGAGTGACTTTGCTAAGTTTTACATTCCGCTATCATATTCGCGCTGTATGTGACATGGATTTTTCATGTTTATGCTCGGTAAATGCGTTATTACCTCATCGCATGCGACTCGGAAATCGCTTCGGTCAGTACAAATAATATCGCAGACCTGTAAACCAATATTGAGTTGTGAAAATCTGTCGACTCCCCGATTTTAAATTGTCTTGTGACGAAGGTTAATCAATTGGCGGTTCGAAGGATTACAAAAAAATGATGCCCAAAACTCATTGCTAGCATGAATGACTGAAAAGAATTTTTCCGCAAAATATAAATAAAAAAACTTGTCTAAATTGAGGATCATTGAATAAGAAAATTCGTATCGATAGAGAATGTATTATGTAAATACGGATAAGCTATTATTATCTTTTATACATACATTTTTCACTTACTGATGGGTTGAGCAATTTTGTTCAATCAAATGAAAATATAAAGTATGTAACTCTATCGGCAACGATTGTTTTCTTGAACTATCAATTTACTTTGATCGACTTTGCACTTTTTAGAGCCATACGACAAAGTCGTCTCATAGATTAGTCAATGGGGTTGCTAACATGGGTCAGATTCCACCGGAGTTTGAGAGATCCATCGATTCGTTTTTCCTGCATATTTCATTTGCGGAGGAGATACAGAGAATCGATTACAGAGGCAAAGTTACTCAGTATGTAGAGTAAGCATGCCTCCTAAAGCGCTCAGGTTTGTGTCCCACATGGTGGGTTCGAAGATCAACCGAGGACATAAAAATTAACTTTCACTAATTTGAAGATGAGGCTGAGGAAGACATTTTTACACATGGAACTATGGGCTGAAGACCAATAGTATTTTTCGTATCAAGGAGAAATAGAATGTTTTTGACGAGTGTGAGGTCTGCAGCCCGTGGCGAAGCCAAGGACTGCAATCACACGAGTCAAAAACATATATTTCTCCGAGTTTCGAATTCTATTTTTCATTCCGAGGGTTCGGAAAACAGCTTTTTTCGTTTTTCTATAGGACGGAAATCAGTGGTTTCTCGTCCTAGGAATGAACAAATTTATTTAAGACTTTGACAGAAAGACAAAATTTTAAATGCGAAGAATTTTTTCGATATGAGAAAGTACTTGAGATTGTTCGGGTGTTAAACGTAGACAAAAATGGGTTTTGTGACTAGATATAAGTCTCAAAATCGATTCTCTATGCTATTAAGGGCGAGTAGCCCGACCTGAGCCTACTCTTCAGACGGGGAACCACTGTCCGGTGTTTTCTAGGACAAAATAATTTTTACACAAACTTTTACCTGAATTGAACTATTCTGCGTTTTTTTTCATATTATCATGGCAGTATGTATGGCAAAGATTCATACGATATTATAAGCCATATTAATGTTGTATCGCTTTTTTTAGGAAAAAACTAACTATTAAAGCTTGCCGCTTTGATACTGTGAGTATCAAAAAGTCAATAGCTAACAATAATATTCAATCATGCCGTGTAATATTATATTTCACGGAAAATATGATGCGATTCGATTAATATTAAATTTTTAATATTTTAATGGCTCTCGTTGATCAACTATAGCTTGTGAAAATATAGTTATTAAAAATGTTTTATTGCGCGTAAGCGATTTTAAATAAGCTGAAATATTAATTTGAATTAACTCGTCCCATGTTTAATTAAATAACCAACATTGAAAATGAGTGACAAAATGTCCGCTTGAAATTCTATGGGTTAATGAACCGATCAGTAGAGGATGCACCGAAAGTTGGATGCATGTTAAAATAAAAATAAAATAAAATAAAATATTTCACGAAAAGTGCATCTCACTCCAAACTTGAAACATTTTCGCAGGACATCTATGTGGGCGCTGAATCTGCGACTAGCAAAAAAGTCAGCGACGACGGAATTTATTCTCATCGACCACAGAGAAATTAACACAGAGAGGTAGTATGCGAGATAGTAATTGAAACAAATTTTGTCATTTTTCATGCGGCAAAGCAAAATTAGTAAATCTTGATACTCTCAAATTTTTCCAAATTTTCAAGTATTTCTTAGAAATTTTCATGATTTTCTAATAATTCTTACTCTTCAAGTAAAAATTGACTGTTTTTATAAATTGTTAACATTTTGTATGACTTTGAAGAATTCAATTGGGTTTGTGTTACACAATGGAGTGCGGTCCTTTTGAAATTGTATTTTTTATCGAAAGTACACTTCAAAAAAATAAAATCGGCTTATTGAAAATTATTTTTTTTTTAACATTCATTTTCGTTTTGAAAATTATTGCGCTCAAAAAAATATTCCAAAAATTGGGATCATCAGTTTTGTCAACGTGATAAAAAAAAATTAAAATCCCTTTGTCAACCGTCAAAATTTCTCTTATTCAAATATCAAAAGTAAACAAACTCGCTCAAAAAAAAAAAAAAAATAAAAAAAATGGATCGCCAGTGCAATCAGAAATACAGACATTCCTGCAATTTCACGAGGTCGAGGAAGTGCTAGAGTCGCTGGAGATACAAACATAGTCGTTTCCCATCATTTTCGGTGGTGTGGCATCCACTTACCGCACAGTGTCTCATTTCTGATATAAAATGAAACCGAATATAAAATCACAACATCACTTAACTTGCTCAACATAGGTACTTACTGATCAATGGAAAAAAATCTCGTTTTGATGAGTTTTTGATTGAGAGCGTTTTTCGCAAATTGTAATATCTTCAAAAAACAATAATAATTTTCAATAAGTTCTTAAGCCGATTTTATTTTTTTGAAGTGTACTTTCGATAAAAAATACAATTTTAAAAGGACCCCACTCTATTCAGTTTACGCCGACTCAATGAGATTTCAACGAGAAGACTTAATGTTATTCCATCATAAATACCTCATATGATATTTCTTTACGTCGCGCCGTCAAGGACTTCAACTGTTTACACTTTACCACCTACAACTTATCCATGTCAAATACAGGAAAATCGATTTGAAGTTATTGCTTGAACTTCCTTCAAGCGTTTGATATTATTGATGTAATTTGTACAACTTTCTTGGTAACATAGTTTCCACATTCATATTTCCAATACGCAAACATATTTCCTTTTCTGTTGAAAGGTTCGTTTAACCAGAGTTGAAGTATTATATACCTGTTGACCTTTTATGCTAAAATTGAAGAAACACTTAAAAAGTGGAATTACAAATAGAAATAGAGACCAATTTTATGCAATCTTTCAAGAAAAGTTTATTCCAAATATTTTGTTTCAACTTACATATTTACTATCATATTTCATACTTACATGCATACTTCATGTACTGATAATTTAAAAAATCATGTATAGACCTTTTCATACGAGAGTGTCTGATAGCGTCGATATACTATGGCGATAGAGTCAAATGTTCTAACGTCTGATAGAGGGAATTAAAATGTATTAGTGACTCTAATGTCTGCTTATTAGTAGATTACGCACCTTCGGGGACATTTTTTTATCTTTGAGGGGGAGGCATGCATCCCAAGACGAAGGTGAGGGATTTAATCCCCCGAGTAGATAAGAAAATTTTCCCCCGATGCACATGCTATTTTATTCACCAAATCAACGAAACAAAGTTTGACACTCACAATTAATGTATTATTTAACGCCCTAGGGAAGCACCGCGGTGAATAAAAGCTTTTAATCGCTGTCCCAAATGGAAAGATGTCAGTAAATGTATATTTCCTCCCATGTAATGTGGTCTATTATATGTAGGGTTCTTTCGATATTTGTGTCCACATGTAATAGCGTTGTGTCCACATGTAATAACATTGTGTCCGTGTATATATTCCATTTTATTGCACAATAAATTACAATAAACAGTAATAATAAAACAGGTACCACACTTTAGGTGGGCCAGGTCAATTTACACAATTTACAATTTTTTTTACACAATTTACAAATTTTTACACAATTTACAAAAATTACAAACTTTAAAAAAAAAAGACCTACACAATTTACAAAATATATGCAAAATTTACGGAGAAAGAAGAAAGACAGAAATAAAGGAAAAGTTAAATTTTAAGAAAATCATAAAATGTAAAACACCGCGTCGAGTTTTTCTCCGCTGTCTGGCAGTGTACCGAGAATTGATGCGGCATTGCCACGCTGAATTGCAATGCTGATTCTCTGAAACAAAAAGCTTTTAGATCTTTTTTCACCTGTATCATGCATCAGCTTTCTCCCAATTTCATTCATCAATTTTTTGCCGTCGGGTCCCCACGATCCCATAGTTTCTATTGCTATTGGCACAAAAAAGAAGCGATCTGTCAGCGACGCATATTTGCATTTTTTCACACTTTCTCTTATTTTGGCAGCCTCGCATCGCTTTCTAGACGTTGAATTTACATACGATTTGCAGAGGGTGTCAGCGCACGTAAAATCCCAAACTAATGGCTTCCCGCCTTTCCAAGGTATGAGTGTTAAGCCATCCGGCTTCTTGCCATCTGATCGGTTGTAGCCTTCAGGCTCTCTGATTGCTGGTATGCCGCACGACGTCAATGCCCGTTTCACGAGATCGTTAACCATTTCGTGCCTTGATTTTCGACCGCCACTCTTCTTACATGCTAAACCGTGAACTCCCGATTCATCGACCTGCGTGCCACAAATGCACTTATGAGGATGGCACACCGAAACGCCGAGACGAAGCGCCATTGAAATACGAAAGTGTTATCATCTAGTAACGTACCCAAAGACGATGCTGGGAACGCATTGAGCCACGCCCCCGTTTCTTTGGAGCCGCATGCCAATAATCTCGCTTTCTCTTTTTCCGATGGAGCACCTAAAAGCAGATCTTCAAAAATTTTGTTGGATACAATGGTGTCCCAATTTCTCTGCAGTTTACTAGCTGGCGATGTAACTAGATCTGTAAACGTCAAAGATTTCCAAATATCGCTCGCCTCGTCGACTGCTGTTTCCGCCAATTGGGCAATGTGTGATGGCAAGATATCTTCCAATAATTCTGCTACTGAGTGTGTTGATCCCAAGAAACTTGATAAGCAAAGTTTTGTGACGTCTCTTAGGCCCAGGCCACCGTTGTTAACAGAAATAGTGGTTTGTCTCCATGCCGCTTCACTCAAATTACAATTGATGATTCCTTCCACAGCTGATTTCAAAATTTTATTGTATTCTTCGAGATCTTGCATCGATCTCCAGCACGGTGTTGATCGTAGAAGATACGTGAGCTTAGGTATTGAGAGAGAATTTCGTAGTAGAAAGAAGGATTGGTGGACATTTAAATCCTCCATTCGTTTCACCATCAACTCCAATTTTTTGGTTTTTTCCCTGATCTCGTCGCTGATGCCAGAATCCGTTAATGGCGCTCCAAGCAAACTGATTTTGTCATTTGCTGAGATGATACCGGGTGCGATTTCGTTGAAGGAGTTGAATATTTCTTCATTTTCCCTCGGGTTTTCATCATTTCCAATTATTTTGAGTTCGCATTTCGCAAAATTCAAGCGCAAGTCTAGTTCTCCCGATTTCTCGATAATTGATTTTAAGTCCTGTAGAACGGTTTCAGGGTCGCCAGCCAAGGTCCCGTCATCCAGATACCATAAGTTCAATTCGGATAGAAGACCACTTGTCATCTCGTGTATTGCCATACAGAATAACGGAGGACCACACGGGTCACCTTGCTGACATCCGCGTGTCCTATCCGCAAAACTCAATACATACAACTAATGTCATTATCACCGTTTTAGTACCAACATTATAGTCGAAACGGTTGAAACCGTCTAATGTTCGAATGATGTGAGCAGGTGTTCGAAAATATGACAGTCGACATGTGTACTTTCGTCTTGATCTATTCTTCAAAAAAATTCGAGAAAAAATTAAACTTTAATTGTGTTGTTGTGGTTTTTTGTTTGATGGTGGGTAAATACACATGTATTGACAACTTCTTTCCATATGGAACAGCGAATAAAATAGCGTACGTTCCATGCTGTGAAAATAATTCATTAATTCAAGATCAATTTTGTGAACTCGGGAACTCACTCGTGCATTTTCGAGTCTTTGACGCGGGTAGTTGCATGTCTCGCCTTCAGCTCGGGTATGCAAACTCTACCATTGTCAAAAACTATTTCCAAAGCTTGTTGCTCGAAAACACACTCGTGAGTTCTGCTCATATCACAAAATTGGTCCCTAATGTAATGAATCATTTTCACTGCATAGAACATAATCTACTAAAAATCAATTTTTTCAATTTCTTATCGCTTATTCAGTTAATTTACTGCAAACGATCATTTGTCTGAAATTGATTTATTTACAATATAAAACATCAAACAAATCAATACAATGGAATAACAATACAAATTAATATTTATTAGCTTAGTCTTTAGAGAGGGCAAACAAATGATAATGTTAACGTTGTCACATATTCAAATGCGTAAAGTCATCCCAGTATAATAGATCCAACAACCGACAGAAAAGCCTAATTCAGAAGAATGAGGATTGTATTTCAACGTTTGCAAATAATATTTGGAACAGGCATGTGCTCAACTCATATTATTCAGATTTTCCTTACAAAAAATAATACAAAAATTGTTCCCCTTGTCATACTGAAGGAAGGGATTTGGCTTGATTTGTTATGTTTTAAAGTCCCAAACAATTTCAACAGAAAAAGGAGGTTGTGCGACTTCGATCTATAACTTTGTATTACGACAATATAGACGGTAATGCTGATGTTACGAGTGCTTTCCAACCGACGACGTCTTCAAATACGTATTCAAATAAGTATATTGTAACCCATTTTTGAACAGCCTAAAGTACTAAAAGCTAAAAGAAAGCAACAAAATTCGTCGGAAAACATCTTTTGCCTACTTTAAACACCTACTAAACTATTCAAACATCATAAATCCTACTTTAAGTTATAGCTTTTATTCATCTCTTAGTCTTTCTGTATTTTTTTTTCTGTTCGCTTCGTTCGCAATTTCATTTTTGCTTTTGTCTTCTTTCCTTCTATTCAAAGAAAAGAAGAGTATACTCAAAATTACGTTTGTCGGTTTTATGCAATTGTATTTTAGAAAGAAAAGCAGTGTGTGCACTGAGAAATGATAACCGGATAGCAGTGTGTCACGCAACTAAAACACATAACCTAAATTTAATGCAAAGGAAAAACTATTGATTTTTGGACAGAAAAAAGACAACCAGAGTCAGACGACAATCATTGACACTATTAACATAACGTGTGTAAATTGCGGATCGTAAGATCGCAAGATGCAATTGTAAGAAAATCTTGACATATTGAGTTATTATTAACAGTGTCCGATTGTATGTTGAGTGGACATACTTCACATTTCCGAAATGTCACTATATTAATATAGCGGACCATACAGAAGTTTATATCATTCGGGCATATAATTAGCCATTTATATTCCTGAAAGTAGCGGTATAATGACCATACTATAGTCGAGTTTCATACAAACTAGGAGGTATATAATAGGTATATTATGGTCGACTCGACTATAATTTTCATTATAATCCGACTATAATTTTCGATTCGACTATAATTTTCATTATAGTCCGACTATAATATCATGACGTCAAATCTCAAAGGAAATCAAAAAAGCTATGAGTCAAATGGCGAATTATATGCCCAAATGATATAAACTATCGTATTAGCCAAGGGATAAATAGCTTGATTATAGTCTCGGTACGTGATTATTCGCATTCACTTCACCTCGACTATAATCGCGCCATTATATCCCTTGGTTAATAATATACTATTACATGTTTCTGCTCGGTAAATGCGACATGTAAAATATTGCATGTGAGTGCTTCCAAATATTTGTTTTGACTCGACGTCGGCTCATGATGTAAACTTCCTACGAGTCAAAACCACCAATTTGGGAGCACATACGTAATGTATTATTACATGTTTGTAGAATGTAATCGTCTCATAACTGACCGCCTTGGAGATAATTTTTCCTGCCTATAAATTGTTGTAAATCTAAAATATACTTCACATGAACACTCTCAGAAAATCTTCAGAGTTCGCTAAAGTAGAAACAGAACATTTAAATAAACTTCCCTTACAAATTAATAACCACAAAAAACATGTCTGAAAAAGCTTAGATGTACCGGTACCCACTGCTACGGCTTGGAACAACTAGAGAATATTAATTCGAAAAGGGTTCGCCCATTCCATATTGAAAATTAATAATAGAAGCAAATATAATATTAATTTAAAAAAATGATCAACTTTTAAAGAGTTTGAAAATAATGCTGAACACAAAATTTGAATTCAATGATCTTTTGTATTCTTTAATGCACACAACTGTTTCGGAACGGTATTTATTAATGCAAACGCTACAAGGCAAGTTTAGTACTTATATACTTGAACAACCCCTCAAAAAAATGTTCCGATTCATTTCAGGCATAGATTTATTTTTTAAATGCGGAAAATATTAAACTTTTTTTTTGTGTACCGAAGGAAATATATTTTATTTTCAATGATTTGAGGTTTTTTATGATAATATTACGGAACATAATATGGAAATCTGTTGGCAGCAGGATTGGATATAATTGAAAGGAATAAACATTTCACAGAATAGAATTATTGAAATTATATGTTATCTTTGGCTTTTGTTGTTGACATGAGACTCTTTACATACTGCGAATACTTAATGATCTTGATTTAAAATAAAATAAGATTAAAATAAAGGTTATGCACAATTTGAGAAAATCACAGCCCGAAGTTATCGTATTGCATGCGCAGTTTTCTATAGGAATGTTCAGAAATGTCGTGACTTACATAAATATTTAAAGGCAAATGACATTACGTTATGTGTATGAACCAGTAAGTGGAAAAAGACTGGTGTAATTGTTCTTGCGCTCTAGTGTGCTCTAGAAACACTAGAACGAACGTACATGAAACAGAGTGAAAAAAGTGATGGTTCACACTTCTAAGATTCATGCAACACCAAAACAAAACGATGAAAGCAGAATAACGCTTCTCAGCATTTTCGTTGTGATTGTTCAATTTTTGATTGCGAAAAGCGATGCTTATTGTAACTATAAAAGCCGTGGTAACAACAGTTTTTCACCACTGTTTTTGAGTGTTTTCTAGACCATTTCCATTTTGAAATTGCGTACCAGCATACGTAACGTGAATTAAACAACGTTTTTCGCAATTCACCAACAAAAAACGAGGTTTCACTCGTTGTCCCACCGAAAACTTGTCACAACATGCATATGTGCACCCCTCGGAAATTATTCATTACATTAGGACCCCCACGGGAAATGTCTAATTACATGTATAATCTGGCTCCCGTCAAAAATCCTGAATGCATAAATCCCGAAAATCCAAAATCCCGGCTAACAAAGTCCCGAATGTACAAATATTCCGAAAACCCATAATACCGAATGAAAACAAAAATTGTGAAATATTAAAAATCCTGATTGATAGATACGAGTGAATTTGAGTTTGGGGGCTCTGCCTCCTCTCCCCCGCGCCTGAGGCTGGCTTTTTTTACATCTTGCAGACGGCCTAACGTGCATGGGGCTTTGCCTCAAACCCCGCTACGGGGCTATACCCCCTTGAACCCTCACAACGGGGCTGTCGCCCCTCGACCCCGCTTTTTTCTCTTTTTATTTTGACCTTCGCTTTTTTCTCCTTTTGGATTTTTGTTGTTGGGGAGTTTTGTACATTCGGGATTTTAGTTATTCGGGATTTTGGATTTTGGGGATTTTTGCATTCTGGATTTGTGCATTCGGGATTTTAATTTTCGGGATTTTTGACGGCCACCTTATAATCTACATGCAATGTCGCGTTTTCAGATGGGATACTTAGTAAAACAGTATACAGTGAGGGTTGCTTAGTAAGTCATCCATTCTGGATCACTTCGTGTCACTCGTAAACTCATTCGTGTGTTTTTAAGCAACTTGCTTTAAAAACTGTTTTTTTTTACTCGTGTAGTTGTGTACCTCGCCCACAAAATCTACACTCGTCAAAAAACAGTTTTCAAAGCTTTTAGCTTAAAAAACCCTCTTGAGTTTGGCTCATTTCACAAAATGGTAATGACCTTTTTCTGCATCCCCCACTGTAATCTAATATTCCCTGCGTTTTTCCACTTGCGAAAACTTGTCGAAATTTCAATTATTTTTTCACACAGCTTTTACGCACTAGTGCAATAATATTTTATCATACTAGTGCGTCCCACTTGTGTGAAAATTGACCTCATGCGACACCGAAATGACGTACGAAAATGTCGGCGAAATGCAAAAAAGACGTTTTGGCCAATAAAATAAAATGTTAAGTTGTAGGTCAGGTTGCAAGTGTTTGAAAATCTAAAATCTACTTAGCAATCACTCTAAATTGATTTTCTTTTATGGTTACTAACAGCTGACCTTTAAATGCCAAACAGACATTTCTACAAAGCATTTTTCGGAGCTATGTTCCACATTTTCCCCCACTTTTTAGTCTCTCAATGTCTTGTATGTGGATTTTCAATTTAAATTTCCGAAAGATAAAATATTGCGTGTAGGAGCCAGGGATAAAAACTTTTGGTGTGTTATGAAGAATATTCATAAATAGGATTTTTCATATTTTACTTTCCAATTTAAAAAAGGTAGTCTTGTTGTTTCTGAAATTTGTTATGTTACTTTATTACGATAATTTCATTTCTAAGCTTAAAAAAAACTCAATTATAAAACAAGAGAAGTTGCCATATCAACTACCAGCAAAAGTTCAAAAATTATATAAATCAAAGAACGCAAAAACCACTTCAAACTTAGGATATCGAGAGCCAAACATTATAAATATAAATGCAAACCACGTTTTGTTTAGGGAAAATCATAAACTATAAATGCCAAATTCAACACGATCTCCCGGAATGGAATCTCATTGGTTTAGCATGAATGTGTTCAAGCGTTTTGGCAACAAAACCGAAAACAATTTTAAGACAATATAATCCATGGGGGTATGTCACTTTATAAGTAAATTGTTCCATAAGTTGTAAAGTAAAAATAATACATACACCCAAAGAACGATATGGTTGTATTTATCCCAAATGGTAACAGTCATAATATGATTGTTCATATCGTATGATTTTCACTATTGAGAAGGAAATTCATACTAACAGTAAGTATTATATACTAGGTATGATGTAAATATGCTCCTGATTATCATTTCTTAATCACTCGTAGCAAAAATTTCTTTCTCATGTTAAAAATCATATGACAATTGCAATCATGACTGTTACAACTTGGGATAAAAAACCACAGATAAACATCGCCGCGCCAGCGCCGCCTATATTTTAAATATCGCATTGATTCCCACTAGTGCTAATAATGTTTCGATGAATTCAATCATAAAAAGTACATATTTGACTCCTTAGTCTAATATGCAATCCTTAAATACAGGGTTATTTGCTGCAAGAAGGACCAAGGTGGTATAAGTAAAGATTTGCACGAAAACTCAACTTGAGAAAAATAAAATTAAGTTCGTTAAGTTGACTTTTCGTGTAAGCCTGCAATGCTAATCGAGACACACTCGCTTATAATGAGGAAAAATAAAACAGTTTACACCATCACTACTAAAGACTTTTTCATTGGTATTGTCCGATACAATCGCACGAGCTTCAAGTGATTTTTCTTCGCATGTTAGTAACCCCGCAGGGTAATCTATGAAATTTCTATAGAAATATACAAACTGCTAGAGAAACAAATCAATTTACCTGTGCAAAGTTTACGTTATTAGCATAGACTTGTTTTAACCTGCGTCTCAAAACGAATTTGTTTATGTGATTCAGCATGCATTAAGCCATATTGCTAGATACTCCAAATGAAGTTTCTAACTTCATTGATTTAATGTTTATGCAATAAGTAAGTAATGCAACTATGTCTTGTTGTATTCAAGGATTTTAGGTATTTACATTCGGTAAGATTTGTGTATATTTCCTGTGTTTAAGTCAATGTTTCGGAAGTTTAATTGAAATTTAAATAAATCGCTTCATAGATTCAATCCGTTCGATGCATATATAACAGGAACATAGTTAGGACAAAGTTGATTGAAATATCATCGTCATAAATATTAGAATTTAATTATTGTATACGGGAATAGAAATTTGAAGACTTTGGGATGTAACCAAGTCGCATGATATTTTATCAATTTGGACTTTGGATTACATAAAATATGGAAAATGTTTGGACTTATCGGATTCCCTTCCATTTGTTGTGCCATGTTTGTTCAGTTTCGTGAATGTAATTGAATTATACTCGGTTGAAGTGATTTGGATGAATTTGATTTTGGATTGAATCACAGAAGACTTATAAATATTTATAAGATTCTTTACATACACATACGTTTAATCCTTTTTCAATCAGGAATAGAAATCACTTTGTTGCAAAGCTAAACAGACTTTTCTGTATGAAAATATATTCATTTTATTGTAATCCAAAAGAATTGGTAATAATCTTTGAAATTCCACTTAAGAAAGAACAATTTATTACTGTAATCTGTTTATCGTGTAAAATATAATCTAAAAGAAACCCAAGAAAATTGTTATTGATGCTATATGTTTGCTATTATACACGATATTTCCAGCTCAGCTAAACCTTTACTTTAAAACGTATAAACCATTTTATATATTATATGCCCTGAGAAGACTATTACATTTCAGAAAGTTCTTCGCATAGATAAGGCACGAAGATAACGTGTTGAATGCACAACTGTTGCTTTTGTTGAAGGTTCTATTTTTTCACTTCTTTTATAAGAAATAAAAGAAAAAATATATTTAAGAGAAATTGAAAAAACTTACACATTTAGTTAATTAAATTAAAAAAAAACTTTATTGGACGGTTGGGAGATTTTATTATTAAAGAAAATGAAATGTGTATGTCAGGAAAATTATTGAAACAGTTTTACCATTTTTCGACGCCGTATGAAATTTTAAATTAGAAGTTTTACGTTTTATTCAGTCGCTTAAGTTAAAATGAACAATCAAAAGGATCGATCGAAATTAGCAGAGTGAAAAATATTGGGTGTAACTGCGAGCTGATAAACTTCAAAATAAATGATGGAAAATTAATGTAAGAGTAAGAGGAAAATGTATGGTGTTGTACCCGTTGGTACAATTCCATTTTTAAATGTAGCTTAGGTGACCGTGTATGGTAGGAAATATTCTGGCTGCGACTCATATTGAAAACCGAGAAAATTTGTTACTACTTTAAACCTTTTTCGCACACTCCTCGGTGAAATTAAGTAACGATGACATTGATGTTAAAACAGAGATAGATGTACTGGTGATGCATACGTGACGTACTTTTTAGACGAAAATAATTTAACTTGGCAAAACGAACTCCACAGATGAATGGCTTGACCAATGACCAAGCACAGACTTAAGAATTTGGAACCTGGTTAATGATACAAACGTTAGGAAAGTTTAAATAATAAAAAAAGTATTTACATCATTTTAACATGACTCACAACATTTTTTACATTAATGGAAAATTTATGTAAACCATGTTAACCCATGTTAAATTTGTACTCCACACTTAAAAAAAGAATGATAATAAACGGCACTTACAGAAAAAACCCCATTCGCATGCGAAATATGGTAAATCTCCATACTTAAAATGACGTACAAAAGATGTATGATTAATGTAATAGTAATAGCGTTTGCTACATTATTCGACCATTATTTTTACATTCCAAAATATGTACATAATTTCAACATGATTTACATCCATTACTGATCAATCAATTCCACATTCATGTAGAAATAATGTAATTTTGGAGAAATGATGTCAGGGTCACGTAAAAATAGTGGTCAAACAATGTAGTAAAATCCATATTTTTCATATGACGTACAAAATTTCACATTAATTATCCATACATTTTCCACAAATTTTCAATATTTTCCCCAAAAACTTACACAAATTATACACTACTTTTACATGTGACACTAATTACGAAATTGTGACAAAAAAACATCAAAAATTAAGTGGAAAAACGTATTTGTAACCAGAAATTTCATTTGCAGAAAAATCGAGCCATTTTTTTGTAGACTTCGGATGATGTAAATCATGTTGAAATGATGTAAATTCTTTTCTAATTTGCATTGTGAAAGTAATGGAAATGTAATAGAGGTAAATCGATCTTTGTTACATTAATTATCCATCTTTTGTACATCTTTTCTACATTATCTCTATAAATTGTTCATAGGTTTTACACGACTCATACATAATTTCTACATCATTATTTTACATTATTTATACATCATTTGTGGTATTTTGCATTTTGAATACCACTCGAATAGAATAAAGTACTACGAACGAAGCTGCTCGACACAGCATAAATTATCATTCAGAAAACCGCTCCAAATGTTCTAACGTTTAAGTACATTTTCAGGTAAATTTCCTCGTGATAATTTCAAAAATCTGTTAACCATTTTTCCGTAGCAGAGGACAGCAGGAGATGCTTACAAGTAATTATTGAAATGAATGACTTTTAAAAATTCATTCCATATTCACCACATTTCATAGCAGCTTACTAAATTACAGGAAGAGAATCATAAGCTTATGCACCTATTTTACCTCCCTTTTCACGTATTGTGTTTTTTCTATTTTTCGTTAAAAAAGTTAAGGAAAAATGAACATTTTGTTACAATTGTATGTACATAAAATTACCATTAAAACACTTTAGTAAATGGGATTTCTG
The DNA here is from genome assembly GCA_029228625.1 of Pseudolycoriella hygida. Classification (NCBI taxonomy): domain Eukaryota; kingdom Metazoa; phylum Arthropoda; class Insecta; order Diptera; family Sciaridae; genus Pseudolycoriella; species Pseudolycoriella hygida. The sequence goes on along the minus strand of CM055406.1, from coordinate 42,979,947 downwards.
GCAAACTCTCTCATTTACTGTCTATTAGCCCGTAAGCGATAGTGTACATTTTTGTGCGTCTACTAAAACTCTAAGTAGATTCACTCGAGCTGGCCAGGAAGAGTACCGTTCTAAAAGAAATTTCGAGAGAAAACTCTTCCGACGGAAAAAGCGACAGCGTGACAAGGAAGTTTTGATCGAAATTGAGAAGTTTGGCAATCGGAAGGAGACTCGGAACTTTTACCGGAAAGTGAACGAATCCAGAAACGGTTACAGTCAACAACCTTTGCTGTGTAAGGACAAGCATCGATTGGTCTTAGCAGATGAGGAAAGGTGCATTGCGAGATGGGCTGAGTACTTTAAGGAACTGCTTAACCCGAACAGACCGCTCAACCGAGACGACGAAAACGACGAATTGCCATTTCAGACTGCGCAACCATACATAGAAGAACCAACGATGCAAGAAGTTGAAGCTGAAATTTTAAAGCTCAAAAATTTCAAAGTCCCGGGGACTGACAACCTACCCGGTGAACTTTTCAAGAACGGCGGCAACGCGCTATGTATGGAGATGCACGAGCTCATCATACGCATCTGGAATGACGAGGAGTTACCGGAAGAGTGGAAGACCAGCATACTTTGTCCCATATACAAAAAAGGTGACAAATTGAAGTGTGGCAATTTTCGAGGAATCGCTGTGCCAGTCGTTGCTTGGTTTTTGGCAGTGAACCTAAGAACATTATGGGCCTAACTAGGGATGTTTTAAAAGAAAAGTTTTAAGGGGCCTTGGAGGGAAAGGTCCGACCTTGGGGTTGAAGGTTCAATGACGGAAAAACGGAAATACATTATCGTCCCACATACGAATCGATAATAAATCGGAAGATAACGTAACGATCGACACACACACATTCAAATGGGGCAATAATTCGTATACTTGGATCAGAGCTGAACATAAACAACGACATTGCGAACGAAATAAAAAGGCGAGTAACTTTGGGCAACCGGAGTTATTACAGCTTGCTGAAAATTCTAAAGTCCAAGTCAGTAAGCCGAAACTCAAAATGCGCACTTTATAAAATTGTGATCAGACCGGTAGTTACGTACGGTTCGAAGTCGTGGTGCTCGACACAGAAAAATGAACAATCTCTGCATACGTTTGAGCGAAAGGTACTGCGTACAATATTTGGACCAGTATTTGACCGAAAACTGAACCGATGGCGCAGAAGATATAATCACGAGCTCATAGAGCTTTTTGGAGAGCCCGACATAGTCAGAACAACAAAAATAAATAGACTACGTTGGCTCGGTCACGTACAACGAATGAATGAACATCGTATTCCAAAAAAAATTCTGAAGTCCAAACCTGAAGGCAAAAGGAGTGCAGGGCGACCCAAGTCCAGGTGGAGCGACGCTGCATTTGCCAACTTAAGAACTGTGGGAGTAACCAGCTGGGAGACGTTAGCTGCAGATAGGCCCGGTTGGAGAAGCATGTTGGAGAAGGCCAAGACCCTTAATGGGTTGTAGTGCCGGTAAAGTAAGTAAGTAAGTAAGTAAGTGATGTATAACTAAAGAAACAATTTTGCAACCACGATTGCCATAAATTTAATGGTGAATTCAATCTCAAAAATTATAAAAACCCCATTTACATCAATGTTTGCAAAATTTTCCAGTCAAACTTTCAAGAAGAAAAAAGGTTTTGTATGAACCTGAAAAGCGTTTTACCGCCTAAAGATGCAAAAATTACATTCGGTACGTTCGGTCTTGTGGAAAAAACGTAGACAGAGCCATTATAACATAATGTTTATTACAATAAATCAAGTTTTAAGAGTTATCTTAGCATATTTCAAAAAGTAAGAAACATAAGAAACCGGTTTCCGGTAATGCACTATCGTTTCTACCGGTTTTTACCGAATATTTAATTTGTAAAAAAATGATAACCTTAGGATAAAAATAATGTTCCATAGGTCAAACAAAACTTAAAGTTTTTCCTTAGTTTTAATGTCACCTTCAATCAATGTTTTATTTATGTAAATTAATTTGCTTCATTGGTAAAACTATTTATTAGTGTTGAGTTTAACCATTCCCTTTGAACAGTTTTTCTACAAGAAACAATTTAATTTATATTCTGTCAAATATCAGTCTTTTCGAAATTAATTAATATCACACAAAATCAACATTAAGTAAAAGTTTTAATTAGCAGGTAACAAACATATCCATTCATATAAAACCAATTTGCGGTATGGTTTCGTATAATGTACATTGCTATTAAAACCCTTTGCAGCGATATTAAGAGAACATTTCAGGATTTTGTCTCAAGAAAAGTCCTTGGAGCTGAAGGTAAGTATTTTATTTGGATAAATCGTCTTTTATAATACAGCAGATCATATTCCTTGAAGTACTTGAAATTCGTGTTTTGATTTTATTTGAATTTTGAAATATTTTTGTAATATACCATACTTTATACCCTAAACTGCGCTGGCACAGCAAAATATATTATTTTGTACATACGTATTGTATCTACGTAAAATATATATCAAATAAATGGAATGAATGCAAAATTCTCGATAAAATGTTTCGCAAGCGATGTGTTATGTTGCTTTAGATAAGGAGGATATGAAATAGAAACGTCCTCCAGTGAGTGTAGCAAGGAAAATCTTAGTCACTCACTACGTGTATATGGTAAAAACTTTTTAAATAGCCAGAAGGTAGAGTTACTGAGGATCGTTAAAATGTTTTAAGAAAATGGTTTTTTGGTTTGATTTCGGCTTTTACATGTTAAAGTATAAGTGAGGTATATCAAAATAATGTATAACACAATATGGTAAAACGTAAGTAATTTATTTTGTGGTACTTGAAACCGGGAATAATAAAGAAAGAGTGAGGCGTCATGGAATTGAGGTCGGAGTTGTTGGAATGTATTTAATAATATAGAAAAGTAAAGTGACTGTTTGAATAATGGTATAAGAAGTTATTAAATTGTCAGTAAACAGAGAATGTGAAGATGGGCTTTTAATATTGCATAGCAAGTTGAGAAAATTAAATTTCTGAAAGTCTTGTGTTAGGCATGACGTGTATTAATTTTGATTTCTACAATTTCAAAGTGATACAGCATTTCAAGACTTTATATGTTTTTTTTTGCCTACGACGCTCCATGGCATCGCATAATAAATAATGCCATGTTTATGAAAATTTTTGAATAAATTCCATACATTCTGGCTCAGGTGGATCCCATATTTCGCTCTACGTGTGATTTCTTATTTTAACAATGTAATGAAGATTTATACGGTTTTGTTTAAATGTATCGTGTTGATATATTTAGACAGTAAAGTAAAAACTTATAAGCAAATGATTAAACGGTTTAAGTGAATCCAAGATTTATTTGTCGTTCTAATAAAACTTGGTAACACCTATGCTTATGTTGAAGGTAATATACGAATCTTTAAATAATAGAACTAGGGTAATGCTCACATAAAACTATAGATGGTTTTTTAAGTAAGCATCTCAGTCAATTTTTGTTTAAGCGCCTTTCGAAATTGACATTTTATAGATTGTGCCGACTTAAACTTAATCTTTGAAAAGGAAGGAGGAGGGAAACATGCAAAATAAAAAGATCCATCCTTAGTAATATCATCAATAAATTTCTTTTGGGAAGAATTTAAATCGACAATTATAAAATAAGAAATGACCGCCAAAATTGAAGTATTGATCGCAAGAAGAATGGGCCATCCATACGTACCCTTTTTAAGGGCGAAAGGGACGAAAGCGTACGCTGCATATATTTTCATTTAAATGTTTATACATTTTAGCGTGCGACGGGGAGGGCTGGTCTAAAAATCGTCATTGGATGTCCCAGGGGAGTGGCAGTCTTTTGTTTTTTTGTACAGTAACACTCATCGTGAAGTTCGCTGCAGTTGCGACCGAAGCCAACTTCATTGCAAAAAATCAGCTGATTTCATTAATAAGTTTACCAAAATCATTGAAAGTTTCAATGATCAGCTGATTTTGTTTGCAATGAAGTTAGCTTCGGTCGCAACTGCAGCTAACTTCCCGCTGAGTGTTACTTTTAAAAGAAATCTATAGACTGCTACCCCCTTAAATAGCTAACCGGTTTAAAAAACATATGAAAGGGACCTGTACGCATCAGAATAGATGTGGCAAAAAGACTCGAACGTTTCTATGTAAATATTGCCTTAACTCTTAACTGCATGAAATAACGTCCACATTAAATTGGATTGGAAATTGCCGCAAGGGCAATATTGAAAAACCCGCCCGAAGCAACGGCGCCTAAAACCTCTCCAAACCCTTAAAATAAACCCAAAATTAAAAAAAAATGGAAAAAATTCGAAAAAAAATTGCATAAGGCCCGATCTTAGAACCGCCCTAGAGCACTTAGGAGAGGTCTCTGATTTATACTTCCATGAACAAAAATGTTCGCTTTTTTTCTCTGCAACACTACACAAAAAACCTCATCATTAAAGAAATATTCACGAAAAAGTACCAAATATCGTGTAGGGTCGCGTGGCGTGAGTTGGTCACACACTGAGGACTCAACAGCCCTAACCACTCAACATATTTTCACTAATTTAATTTTCGTGACTTACGGATGTCCACATCTTTCATACAAAACCTTGAAGAGCGATTCACGTTCTTATTTCGCAGATATAAGAGAAAAAGTTTCACCAACCTTCAAAAAACCACGTTTATTACCACTTTTTTGACCGTAGCTTCGAAAGCTTTCTACCGATTTTGGCCAAGTTCAATCCTGTTATTAACTTTGTGTTCGTCTTTCAGGAAAAAAAAAGTTTTTGCAAATCGGATAAGATTTACCCGAATTATGCAGAAAAAACACGTTTTTCCCTAGTAGAGATTCAGTTTTAGGGCCCTGGCTTGGTCCAAAAGCTCCAAATTAAAAAAGTTTCTTCCAAAAGGTCAGATATGCTCATATCTTTCAAACAAAAAAAAATTATGAAAAGCGGAAAAGATTTACTCGAGTTATGTACAGAAGAACAAAACCACTTAAACGGGCTCTAGCTTGGTTGCCCTTGGGCCGACAGTGCCCAGATTCAATCCCATAAAAGATTTTTGGAAATTGGTTGACTTTTACTCAAATTATCGCAGCGACAGACGAACGGACGGATATCGTTTTTATTGCTGATTCGTCATCTAAGGACCATGTTCGAAGCTCCCCCCTACTCCCGGCTCGAAATTGGGGTGGTTAGAAACATCGTGGTAAGCGCATAAGACCCCTTTTCGAAGAACTTCGTTCTTCGTACGGGTCTGAAGAATTGACCGCTATAAAATATGAAAAGTGTTCGCTATGAAGTCAAAATTAAAGCTTTCGTCTTTTCTATGCATATTTGCATTGAAATTGAAAGCTTTTAAATAACGAATTACAGATAGATGAGCATTCATATGCCAAAAAGTATCTAACTGCAGTATGGGGAGACAACGAAGAGTGTGAGAATTTCGATCGATGTACTTGTTGTCGTATCGCTTATGATGAATTATGATGATAGTTCAACTTTTCTGTAAAAGGTTGTCACACTAATGCCGCTTACTGCTCACGAAACAACTGGACAGTTAGAGATCCTATGAAACCTTTTTCTTTGCGAAAATTTTAGAAAAACGTCACTTTCACAGTTTGCTCAAAATTTTATGGTCGACTTTTGATGACGAATTTAGTCGATACCCGGCAACTTGAACCAGTGTTTCAATCTGTTTTACCGTCATTACAATTGGTTTGATACAGTGTTTCTATTTAGGAATAGAACAATTTATGTTTGGACCTTTGAGTCTTTGTGACAAGTTTAATTTTTGGTTTATTTATAAAAGTACAAATGTGCTTTACAAGGAAAAATCAGGTCTGACAGAAAATATTCGAAATATTTCGGGCGATTTTCTCAGAAATAGATCAAAATTTATCGGTAATTTAGAAATGTGGCATAGATTCGTCGCTTTTATAGCAGACATGTTTCTATCCATTCTATATTTTAACAATCCACGACAAAAAGTTTGGCTGATTGGGACGTTTACGCCTCTTCAGTGCACCTTTGTTGCAAGACCATGTGCATATCAGCGTGGTCACATATTGAGTGAGTAATCATCTCGAATATGCGGCCTTACACACACCTCAAAATATTTGTGTTGATAAACCTCAGAAGGGTGGGGGACATCCAGCCTGAACTCGTGTACATAGTTGGCCAAAATGTTGTTATTCAAAATCAATGCTGAATATTTTAATTTGAGGGCCAAAGAACCACATTTCTGTATGTACATATACCTTATTTTGCCCACCCAATTTGTTTTAGTTCGATGAGTCCCATAAATTGGATTTAGATCTTAATTTATGGCTAAGTAAATTAATAATTAAAATCAACAGAAAATAAATAAAATGTATTTTTTTACAATTCAATTTTATTCTGAGAGCTCATTCCACAAAAAAAAATTTTTTTCAAAATAAAATGGAATTGGTAAAAAGTGCAGGAAATTATTTTGGGTTGATTTTACACAGCTATTCACATGAGAATTTTTATTTTAATAATGCATCTTAACAACACCGAATGTAGAAGGTAGTAATTGATAGGTTTTAAGAATATGAACGACAGGTTTTTCCCGTTTTAAAATGTTCTTTGTGAATCGAGAGTTACCAAAAGTAAAATCTGGTGTGAACAACATGTGTTACACTGCGTTAAATTAAGAAATCAAAAGCACTTAAGTGGTTGTAAATAACGTAAAGAAGAACCGTTTGTTTCCTTATTTCTGGGAATCAACACCTGTCGTCTATATACTAAACGAAAAAATTTAATGCTTCCTATTGGGAGAAATCATTTCACATTTGTGAAAAACATAATATGGCAATAACAAACACAATATTATCGCTACAAAGATGATATGGTTTCTCCAAAAAATATCCAAAAAATATGATTCCTGCAATAATGTTGGGTCCTAAGAATGATTACGACACACATATTATAAAGGCGTCAAACGTATTATGTTTGCAACTATTATATTTTGTTCAATACAAACATATATAATGATTGTTAAAAGCAAATCTGCCGTAATTTGCATAAGAAACTTAGTGACGTCATTTGGAGAGAGAAAATATATGAAATTCTCTCTTAAAATGTCAACACAAAGTTTCTCATGCAAATTACGGCAGAAATGGTTGCAAGCATATCAAAAATATGTTGGAAATCCATTTATCTCAGTTGTTGCAGCCATTAACATTAAATCCATTCTTTCTTGGAGTTCAATAAAAGACTTATTTTAGTTGTACAGCTCCCGTGACTCTCTTGAATGCGAATATGACAATAGTCTTTCATAAAAATTTAAATACTTATAGTTCGAAGCAGTGGCGCCGGATTGTCAAAACTAATAACATGACATTTTTATGAACTAAAAAGTTTTTCATTATTATTAATTAAAATATTTTAGGTGGACTTTCTGTGGGGTGCCAAGAACAAAAGTCGTCTCCTTCACCCCCAAAAATCAGTTTGAACTCTAAAAAATACTCAATTTTTCACAAAATTTAGCAACATTTAACGAACGCACGGATTTTTGAGGGTGTACGAGACGTCTTTTATTCGTGAAACCCCTCAGAAAGTCTACCTAAAATACTTCAATTGATATAATGAAATAATATTTAGTTCATAAAAATGCCACGTTACTGCTTTTCTCAATCCGGCGCCACTGGTACGAAGAAGCATTTAGTGTATAGCTAAAGCAAACTGAAAGCAGTATGAGTAATTAAGATGGTTTTGACATTTGAACTCTAATCTTAAATTATGTACAAATAAAATCTTTAATTAACGAGTCTTACATGTACCTTACTTAGCCGCCAAATAAGTTATAAGTTTGATTAATTATTAAACTTGCTCCATGTTACCATTCTCTATGATACCAGCAGTAAAAACTAATAGATGAAAAAGAAGCGAAAAAACTTTATAAACTTTTCACAATATTTTTGGCCACAGAACCCTAAATAACCATGTAAGTACTTTGTACTCTTTAAATGAACAAAATACTTTTCTTTTCAATATGTAAGCATTCACATGGATTTAATACTGCTCAAGAACAGCATTTGTATTTTTGGTAAAATTCATTTTATGGGATGTGTGTGTATACACTGCGTTTGATCATAAAGTTACGTAAGCACAAAAACGACTATAAAATACAGAGAGTCGAAAGCTTATTTATTAATGATTCGATTCGATAACTTATGAATATGACTATGTGTGGCTTATATGAGTTTTCCAGGCATTATTTTCCTGTGGAAGATTTGTCGAAAAGAATTTCACGTATATATACAATTTTCACTCGTTTTCCAGATACTTGGATAATTGACTGATACTTCGAAAATAAGAAATTAATTTCATTTGAAGTATGTGTACCTGCGATTAGAAGGTATTGCTTGTTTTAACCCCACAGTTCAATATAGCAATTAAGTCTTAAATGTTGCTACTTTTCCCTTTTTTGTGCAATCGAAAACAATAAACTTTTAATGTGGATGAAAAGTCTATTGCTATTCGTATTCAAACAAAAAAAAAAAAAAAAACAAGTGGAATGAGTCTTTTGAGCATTTGTTGAATAATGGGATGCGCACCGTACACACAGACTTGTAGACATAGGTTTGAGTCGCACCTGTTTGTAATACATATTGAAATATTAAAACGATGCTACGCTAATTGAGCGTTAAAGTTGTTATTTAGTTTCTGTGTGCAGTAAAGTAAGTTAAGTCAATTTGCAATCTTCTAATAAAATATTAAATTTTCATACGTTCAAAGCATTATCTTTGTTTGCTGGCGCACAAACTTACGGTTATTTATCAAACTTAAATTAGGAATTAATTCTCTCAAACATTAAATTGTAAATAGACTACACCACATTTTCGTTTGGTAATAAAAATAACAATGTGTGTGCACGCTACAAAGAGGATGCAGCCGCAATCCTAATTTTCATGGAAAGTTCATTCATAAGATAATTTTACTAATATTTTACCATATAGTGTTTGCGTACTCACTTATTGCAAAGTAAAGACACTTTCTAACTTCGAAAGTCAAATATTTTATTTAAATATTTAAATAGTTTTTGTTTGCTTTCCTGATGTTTGGGACGCGACGTATTTCAAGTGGTAAAAGTTAACTCTTCTCTAATTTGTAATTCGTACTATCGAAAATCTTCCAAGAGCTTTGAAAGAAATTGTTCTGCTAAAGTCAGGTATCATAAGCGTTATAATAGTGCAATTCCAGGCTTAAACATTTCTACTCGAGTAAAAAAGTCTCTCAATTTGACCAGAAGGGGTAACTTTGACCGCCTTTCTCACGATGCTGCGAAATATTTCTGTAAGAGTTCTTATTGCGTAAAATCAAAATTCGTAAAATACACATAGGAGGACTTCTAGAGAATTTCTAGCATAAAAATCAGTTCAGAACAAAAAATAAAATTTTCCGAATCGATGGATTTTGGGCGCGTAGTGCTAACCCTTCTCAATTCAGATTGATTTCTTTTTTTGGCTTGTGGCGTTGTTTTTCTAGTAGATAATCGAGCCTAGATCAACGTTTACGAAGATCATTTTTCAGAAAATTGGGTCTAGGTAGCAGCGGATGGATTTTGTTCTACTATTTTAAAGCGTTGATTAGAAAGAGACCAACCATATCTGTCTCTTTCTAACCAAAGCTTTGAAATAGGCGAACAAAAATCATCCGCGCGTACCTAGATCCCATCTTTTCGAAACATGATCTTCGTAAACGTTCATCTATGCTAGATTATCTACCAGAAAAACACGTTCACAAGCCGAAAAAGAGAAATCAATCTGAAATCAGAAGGGCTATATAGTTTGCAATCTCATGACTCCTGTAAAGTAATTAGTTTTTCAATCGTATCTAATCGGGGTTCTTACTTTGTTTTATGGTTAGAGCCGTAGAGTGTGGGTGTAAGAAAATATTGCCACAATTTTGATACTCAAAGCGATGTTTAGACCCGTACGAAGAACGAAGTCTTATGCGTTTACCACGACGTTTGTAACCACCCTAATTTCGACCTGGGAGTTGAGGGGAGCATCGATCAAGGTCCTTAGATGACGAATCAGCTATAAAAAAAATGTCCGTCCCACAGTGCGGAATATGTCAATATATATGTGGGGTGGGCACGTACGAATAACTGCAAAAGACGGTGAAATAGAAATCGTTGGTCTTCAGTAAAGTTGTTCAGGATGAAATAAGGAACAACTTTGCTGAAGAAACAATTTGCCGAAAAATTTTATCCCAGGACTTATGAGCTGTTTAAAATGACATTTCTGGTCGAATGTAACATAACTCTTCAAATGTTTGAGATAGAAATATTTGGTCTTCAGCAAAGTTGTTTAGCATAAAATAAGGAACAACTTTGCTAAAGAAACATTTTTAGGAAAAATTTTATTTAGGAAGTTATGAACTGTTGAAATCTGAAAATTAGATTTTACAAAGCATAAGAAAATTTTCCCAGTTTAAGTGATCATAACTTCCAAAATGAAAAAAACGTTTCTTCAGCAAAGTTGTTCCCTATTTTATGCTTAACAACTTTGCTGAAGACCAAATATTTCTATCTCAAACATTTGAAGAGTTATGTTACATTCGACCAGAACACTGCATTTATAGAAATGTCGTTTACATAACAGCTCCTAACTCCTGGGATAAAATTTTTCGGCAAATTTGTTTCTTCAAGACCAAAGATTTCTATCTCACTGTCTTATACAGTTATTCGTACATGCCCACATTATTGACATATTAGGCACTGTGCGTCCGTCCGTCTCTCACTTGAGTAAAACTTGACCGATTTTAAAAAAAAGGTTTTTTTTCTCTGAAAGGTAATCGAAAAATGATTATTTGGGATCCAAGGGTCCAAGGGCCGCCGAGCTAGGGCCGTTTAAGTGGTTTTAAGTTTTTTGCTCATAACTTGAGTAAATCCTTTTCGATTTTAATAAATTTTTTTTGGTCTGAAAATTTTTGAAAGAAACTTTTTTGATTTTGAGCTTTTGGACTCAGCCAGAGCCCCAAAAACTGAGTCTCTACAAGGGCCAAACGTGTTTTTTCCACAAAAATCGGGTAAATTTAGTCCGATTTTGAATAACTTTTTTTTTCCTGAAAAATAAAAAAGTTAATTACGGAATTGAATTTGGGCGAAATCGGTCGAAAATTTTCGAAGTTGTAGTCGAAAAAGTGGTCAAAATCGTGTTTTTTTTAAGGTTTGTGGAACTTTTTCACTTCAATATCTGCGAAGTTAGAACAGAAATCGCTCTTCAAGGTTTCGAATGAAAGATGTGGAGATCAGGAAATCACGATAATTCAATTAGTAGAATTTAATGAGTGGCCTGGGTTCTAGTGTCCTTAGTGTGGCCTAAAGTCACGCTATGCGACTCTACACGATATTTAGTGGTTTTTCGTGAATATTTCTTTAATGATTAGGTTTTTCGTGCAGTGTTGTATAGAAAAAAGAGGAGACTTGTGTCTATGGAAGCGTTCAAGGTTTTTTCTGAATTCTGGGCTTATTTTAAGGGATTGGAAAGCGCCGTTGCTTCGTACGGGTTTTTCAATATCTCAATATTGCCCTTTCGGCAATTTCCAGTCCAATATAGATACGCTCGATTCTTTTTGCAACATCTATTCTGTTTGCCACATCTATTCTGATACGTACGGGTCCTTTGCATATATTTTCATTATATTCTACTTTCGAAGTTACTTTGTAGTGCTAGATATGCTAAGATAACATTTTTGAATAGTAGGATTCATTAGGTGAGTTCCTTTCAGAGTTTATCGATGCTGATAAATTTAACTCGTCGATAAACTTGACGTCTAGCTAAATTTGACAGCAAAATTAAATTTAATTTTCTTATTTGACGGGAGAAAAACCGAATTAACTTCAGTATATTCAAACTTACACAATAGCGAAACATAAAATTTTAGTCATAAAATCAATTTTGTTTACAAATAACCATCAAATTATCATATGACAAACTTCCTAAAATCACACTGAGAAGCAAATTTCAAACTTCGTGCGTTGTTTATCTCGATAAACTTACCAAAAAACTAGCTCCGAGGCTACAATAGATTTATCAGCATTTATCCGGTTAAATTTAATTCTGAGTACGTTTGATGCGATTTAGCAGTTTATCGAAAAATTAAATTTAACCAACTCGTTAAACTCTGAAGGGAACTCACCTAATTATTATTCTGATTCTTATAATAAAAGCGATTATGACCCTCACCCGTGTATCTATTGGATTGCCGGATTATCGGATATAAGTTCCGGTTACCTACATTACCGTAAAGTGAGACCCATTACAGCTCCCATTATGGGTATACCCATCGTCCATTTATCGTAATTACTTCCTTTTCAGTTTTTCCCTCTGTCTTACTTAAATTTCTGTGTTTTTTCCTTTTCTTTAATGTAATTCACCTCATAACTTATCTTTCCTTTTGTAGCCATATCATTTTCTTTGTCTACTAATGTTTCCCTAATTCCGTTTTCTACATACATATTTCCTTTATCAATATTTTTAGTCTAATACATTTCAATAATGCTGATGTCAGTTATGCAAATGTCATCCCCATATTCATAGTTATTTGGCTGAAGTAGCCATTTTTCTTGATTATAGCGGTCTCGTCATAGTAACAGAATGAAGAATTTTTGAGTTAATGAGATTACTTTGTCATTGTAATGACGCTCAGGTTGAACTCAACTAGGATCGCCGAGTTCTTGAACATTTTTAGAAGCATCAATATTTCGGCATCTAGTGCCAATCATCAGCCAAGTCATGCAACTTGATATATTGAAGGGGGTTGATTACCGACATTTTGATGTTTCATTATGAACAATACTCGGTACAACCGGGGTCTAGCGATTTCTAACTGAAAATGAACACATGTAGTGCCATCTCGTCATTACTCCAAAGGTAATTCGTCTCAAACTTTCTTCAAAGCTCTGTGTCATATCTGATTGGTGGAGAACCACCATTTTGTTATGATGAGGTAACCATTTTATTTACAATGTTAGGTTTTCGTTGTATGGAACTACATTGGTTTTATGTCTGAACCATATTTTGGATTATTACATCCTGATGAATACGACTTTCATCTAATTTGAATTGAAAATTTGGGTAGAGAGATACCTTATATATCTATCAATTTTTCTCGACCGTTGGATCACAACAGTTATTTGGCTGAAGTAGCCATTTTTCTTGATTATAGCGGTCTCGTCATAGTAACAGAATGAAGAATTTTTGAGTTAATGAGATTACTTTGTCATTGTAATGACGCTCAGGTTGAACGCAACTAGGATCGCCGAGTTCTTGAACATTTTAGAAGCATCAATATTTCGGCATCTAGTGCCAATCATCAGCCAAGTCATGCAACTTGATATATTGAAGGGGGTTGATTACCGACATTTTGATGTTTCATTATGAACAATACTCGGTACAACCGGGGTCTAGCGATTTCTAACTGAAATGAACACATGTAATGCCATCTCGTCATTACTCCAAAGGTAATTCGTCTCAAACTTTCTTCAAAGCTCTGTGTCATATCTGATTGGTGGAGAACCACCATTTTGTTATGATGAGGTAACCATTTTATTTACAATGTTAGGTTTTCATTGTATGGAACTACATTGGTTTTATGTCTGAACCATATTTTTGGATTATTACATCCTGATGAATACGACTTTCATCTAATTTGAATTGAAAATTTGTCAATTTTTCTCGACCGTTGGATCACAATAGTTATTTGGCTGAAGTAGCCATTTTTCTTGATTATAGCGGTCTAGTCATAGTAACAGAATGAAGAATTTTTGAGTTAATGAGATTACTTTGTCATTGTAATGACGCTCAGGTTGAACTCAACTAGGATCGCCGAGTTCTTGAACATTTTAGAAGCACCAATATTTCGGCATCTAGTGCCAATCATCAGCCAAGTCATGCAACTTGATATATTGAAGGGGGTTGATTACCGACATTTTGATGTTTCATTATGAACAATACTCGGTACAACCGGTGTGTTCATTTCAGTTAGAAATCGCTAGACCCCGGTTGTACCGAGTATTGTTCATAATGAAACATCAAAATGTCGGTAATCAACCCCCTTCAATATATCAAGTTGCATGACTTGGCTGATGATTGGCACTAGATAGCGAAATATTGATGCTTCTAAAATGTTCAAGAACTCGGCGATCCTAGTTGAGTTCAACCTGAGCGTCATTACAATGACAAAGTAATCTCATTAACTCAAAAATTCTTCATTCTGTTACTATGACTAGACCGCTATAATCAAGAAAAATAGCTACTTCAGCCAAATAACTACTATAATGTACAGTAGAACATTTTGTATGAGACAAGGTTGGGTGTTTGAGATAGAGGTTTGGAGTCAAAGGGAAAATTGTTGGGTTGGGTGTGTTGTAGTGTATGGCGGAAAATAGGCGGGGGCTCAAAAAAAACTTTTGATATGTTGTAGAGGAAGTTGAGAGGATAATTTTCGCCCATAAAAATAGTAGCCGTCACGCTTTAGTTTGGCGGCGGCGGCGGCTCAAAAAAAACTTTTAAAATGTTGTAGAGGGAGTTGAGGGCATCATTTTCGCCCATGAAACTAGTAGCCGCCACGCTTCAGTTTGGCGCCGCGGCGGCGGCAGCTCAAAAAAAACTTTTGATATGTTGTAGAGGAAGTTGAGGGGATAAACTTTTTTCGCCGGAAATTTTTTTCGCCAGAAATTTTTTTCGCCGAAAACTTTTTCGCCTAAATATTTGTTTCACCGGAAATTTTTGCTCCAAAATTTGTGTCCTCTTTCACACAAAACAACAGATATCAATTGGGGTGACACTTACAGCTTTGAAACGCAAAAACTTTTTTTGGAATGCTTTCATTTTTGATTTAAAAATATGAGTCACTAATGCAATTTTTGCGTATGAAAGCTGAAAGCCCAGAAAAGTTATTACATTGGTGGGTCCGATATTTGTGACGCATTTTTTCAATCAAAAATGAAAACATTCCAAAAAGATTTTTCCGTTTCAAAGCTGTAAGCGTCACCCCAATTGATGCCAGTTATTTTGGAAGAAGAGACGACGACTTGCGCCACGTTTCCTTTTTAAAAAGGGCTTTTGTTGTGATTTCAAAGATTAATAGAATTTACCCAAGATAATGTCAAAGGCCCTACCGAAGTACGTCTCAGACCAATCAAATCTAGAAAAGCTTATATCCAAGGACAAAACTTACTTTTTGATAAAAGTTGAATTTCGAAATAACGGATCATCAACCGGTATATCTGCATCAATTCAACTGAATGTAAACAAGCGAACCCATTGCAAACTGGCGTTCTAAACCACTGGTTGATTTGTATTTGTCCATCCTGTGCGCTTCAAATTGTTATTTAGTGGAGTTCTCAGTGGCGTGTGATTATGTTTTTTATGTTTTGATTTGCAAAAAAAACACTGTCCAAGGCTGTTTGTTTACCTGTTGTTATCGTCACATTAAAGCTGTCATAATTTTCGGTCGAAGCCGTCTACATTTATAGCCACGAATTTTTTTTGCAAGGCGATTATTTTAAATTGATGAAGACATAATTTTTCTTGGACTTTGCTGCAATAACGATTGGTAGTGGTGTACGTGATCCCGCCACTTCGGATTTTCATAGTTCGGTGTTGGGAGTGCACATAGTCCAAAGCTCTTGAATCACAGTTCGGTGTTGGGAGTGTGCATAGTCCAGAGCTATTTAGTTCTTGTATAAGCAGTAACTTTTTGTGTCGCTGCTCAAAAATAACCACACGTCATCCATAAGCATGGCCAGCAATCATGTGTGCACTGATGCTTGCTTCGCCGCAAGGAATTCAGAAAAATTGCTGATACACTGCTATTTTTGCGAAAAAAGATTTAACTCAAAATGCTTCGAAGTATCATCACAACATGCCATTAAATTACTTTCATCCTCGAATGCAGTTTTCATGTGCCGGAAATGCATCGATCGTGTTACCAAGTTCAAGCAAAGTCTTCGCAGATCAAACGATACTGGTGCAGCGTGTCATACTGCACAAAATAACGAACCTGAGCGGAATGACAATGTAATTATATCGAATATGCTGTCTACGTTGACGCAGTTGAACGAAAACTTTTCTCGTCTCAACAATTCCAACGAAGAATTCAAGCGGTTGCTGCCCACGGCCGACCACAGTAGCATTATGACTCAGTTCGCTTTGATTAATCAGAACGTTACCAATTTACATGCGAAAGTCGACCACGGACTTAAATCTCAATCGTTATCCAGTACGCAAGTAACTTCTTCGATATTAGAGAAATTAAATCAACTTCAAGATAAAGCTCATATGCCATCGACTCCCCTCATAAATCGCAATGTTGACCCCATTTCAACAAAGAAAAAGGGATTCCAAGCACCACCAATATCTGACCCTCAAAATTGGTCATTCTCAGTCGATCATTCGCTAATCTCAACTGATAACAGTGAACTACACCACCTTCTACATAGCTTCGAACGTAACACATGGACATCATTCGATCACATTAACCATAAACTTCAGGAAAACATGGACGTAGTATTACAAATCCAAGAAATTTGTAAGGATTTTCATTCCGGAAATATGCAAAAACAGTTATCCTCTCCAGTGGTTGATTCAATAACACTTGATAATCTCCAAATCATAAATGACAAATGCGACAAAATTGAGAAAGCAATCATTGAATTAGACGCCAAAACATCATCATTGCATGACGATCATGTTGATGATACGCGAGAGATTAAAGAGCTTCGTAATAGATTTTTACATCTAATAGACGATGACCTCAATAATAAAATAACTGACCTACATCCACCTACCACAACGACAGCAATATAGTAAACGATTCAACATCATCAGAGGCGATTAATCCAGAATATTCATTATTCTCTGCAGAAGTAAAAAACAATTATGACTCACATATGAAGGATCTACATCTTCTTGACAACAGTTTTCAGTCTTCTAAACTTGACAAGGCATTCCACATCTCTCCGTTTGACATATCTGTAACACCTGCTCGTTTGATTGACTTCATAGCTGCTAATTCTCAAATTGACAAGAAACATATCAAGATACGTCGACTAACGAAACGTGGCCAGGACCTTACCGTATTACGGCATGTGAACTTTAAGATTGAGACCAATGACGCTATTTCTAATATCATAAACCGTTCGAATTTCTGGCCAAGTCATGTTACAATAAAACCGTGGATTGTTAAAAGTGTGACGGATCCCTCATCCATGAATTTTTTGGCCAACACAATGACGTAACCGATTCACCATCTAATTCGGTTGAATTTAATCAATTCCTTTCAAATACCTGTTTATCTCTCTATTATAACAACATTCGTGGAATGTCGGGCAAAAAAGATGACATTTTACTGTCGTCAGCAACCTGTGACTATGACCTTATTGTCTTGTCAGAGACTTGGTTAAATAAGAATAAATTTGATGCTGAGTTCTTCGATCCTCGTTTTACGGTCTACCGTAAAGACCGAGAAGATACGAACATTGATACGAGTAAAGGTGGTGGTGTACTAATCGCCGTCGACTCAAAATACGACAGTGAACTTGTTAAAGTTCCTGAATTAGATCTACTGGAAGCCGTTTGCATTAAAATTCATCTTAGATCAACCAACTCTAAAATATATATATATATGGTTTATATATACAATATGGTTCTACAGAAGAAGTGTACTCAGCACATTTAAAGGCCATTTTGGCTGCTCACTCAATGATAAATCACAACGATATCTTCCTTGCCATTGGTGACTTCAACATGTCCTCGGTTAAATGGTCTGCAAACGAAGACGGTTTCGATTTTCTTCCAATCATTGGACACTCTGAATCTGTATAAGCTAATATTGCGAGAGAAATTACTTCATCTCTTCTAAGTTGCGGACTTTTTCAAATATCAGACATACAGAACTCATCCCAGAATGTTCTCGACTTAGTCTACACTAACATGCCGGAACTGTTTGTTGTCAATCCAGCTGATTTACCAATGATACCAGATTCATCCCAAGACCGCGCTCATGTCCAGACTCAATGCCTTATTGAATGTGAACCTGCTACCTATAATGAATCTCCATCTTCTGAGCAGATTTATTGCTTCAGGAAAGCACCATACGATTCAATTCGTGAAGAACTCGCAAAAGTTAACTTCGATGAGTTATTCTTTGAGAAGAACTTAGATGAAATGCTCAGTGCACTCTATGCCAAATGCTATGAGATTTTTGATATGCTTATTCCAAAGGCATCGCTTCATACGACGAATGGTTTGATGGTAAACTAATCAACCTGAAAAATCGAAGGAACCGTGAATACAAGAAATACCTCAACACATCTAAAAACTCAGGCAATGCAGATAAATCATCATTTTTAGCAGCTAAAGTCAAATTCGAGAAATATCGTGACGATCTATACAATGAATTTATGTGTGACCTTGCAATGAACTACAAGAAACAACCCAAAAAGTTCTGGAACTATATCAATTCCAAATATAAGAAAAGTTGTTTACCCGGAAAGATGTTCTTCGGCGACGAAATTGCGACAAATGATGTTGAAAAAGCTAACCTGTTTGCTAAATACTTTGCTTCCGTATACAAGCAATACCCCGACGACGACCAGAAAATGGCCGAACTGCTATCTTTCATTCACTCAAGAGACGATACAGGTTTTTCGAACATCACAGTCAATGAGGATATTGTGAAAAAAAACCTTGTTGAGTATGGACCTCAGTAAGGGGATTAGTCCAGATAAAATGTCGCCGTTATTCCTCCGTGAATGTGCAGAATTGCTATCTCGACCTCTATCAATCATTTACACAAAA
>CM055406.1:42937317-42960612 GCA_029228625.1 Pseudolycoriella hygida | reverse complement strand
TGACAGCTTGACGGAAGTTCATAGTTCAAAAATTCACACACCACTGCCACTACACGCACAAGTTCATGAGGCGGGCAATCACATAGTGCATAATAGTAGCAGCGATGGCAAATAATTGTTAGTTAGCAGCTGGCAATATATAGCCTGTAGTTGATAGCTTCACTACATGAGCCATGAAAAAAGTTCTCAGTCCAATAGCCGACGTTCTTGCCAGTCACATTTGTGACCAATACAATATCATATGTGGCTCAAAACTACAGTCATATTTAATTCGTCGTTGGATGACCGACATGTATCGCTTCAAGTTAGTATACGAGATACAAGCGACGTACTCTTACGGCAAGACTTAAAACAATTTCGTAACTGCATGAGCCATGAAAATCTATGATAGCTGAAAATCAATTTTATTGTTACAGAGATGTTTACTCACCAACAACTGACAATCGACTAACGAAATTACTCGCTCAGCTCTCATAGTTATATCCGCCAATTTATAATTTTATAATTTATAAATTACAAAATTACAAAAGAAATTGTAATTATAATTTTAAAAATTATCATTTTATTTATGATTTGTAATTATAATTTTATAATTTAAAAAAATATAATTTTATAATTTGCAATGTACAAATTTAATTATAATTTTGTCATTTATAGTGTACTAGCGTGGTTAACCGGGCTTCGCCCGGGATGTATAGCAACTCAAGAGATGTAGTATTTAATTATGAATTATAGTAATGTAATTCAATAAAATTTTACTGCAACGAACTCTGAAGGAATTCAATTGTTCGTTATAGAAAAAGTTCGTTATAGAAGCTTTTTTTGAAAAACTTCATAATTTATTAATCATTATTTTATCGTTAATTAACCATTCAACTGAATCTTTTCAATATTTTTTTTCGATAAATTTCGTTTTTCTAAAGCATTTGTTCTTCTACGACTTATGGAAATAACGCGTTATTATTTTTATAAATCGATTTAAAGTTTTCGTAAATTGATTTAAAATGAGAGAAAAACTGTCTGCATGCGCAATTGCATGCGATTTTTCAGTCAGTTTGTGATTTTTTGTGATCAAAATCAAAATCTCAGATGTTGGGTGATCAGACAAAATATCTTCGGACAAAAAAAAATTGGCAAAAAGATCCATCATGGACAAAATTTCCCGAACCTAATAGTCCCGCTTTAAATAAAAAACCAACCACAATCAAGTTTAGGTTTTAATTCAATAGCGCAACAGGCCGTAAGAAAATGGGATCGAAACCGCGGGGTCGAGGGGAGGTAGCCTTCGCAATGTGGCAAACGACGCCTTTTGGGACAGACCCTTAACAAATAAGTGCTACTTAGTGAAGTTATTATTCTGGTCCTAAGTAGAGGCCTCGTACCCATACTTCTATCGACAAATATGTTCTACTCAATTTTCTCTACAAAATAAAAAAAAAAAAATTGGCACAGGGCCGACCTCAAGACCGTCCTGTGGCTCCAAGTAGAGGCCTATGATCCAAATTTTTTCTTGTGAACGGTTAGTCATTCGCCTACCTCTCAAAAAAAGAAACCATGAAAAATGAAAATCGAATGTAATTTTGCTGCGTTATACATGAAAAACATATAGATATAGACATATAGATGTATGTATGTGTGTGTATGTATGTACTACACTACACTACATCTCACCACACCTTAGTACATACATCTCACTACACTACACTATACCTCACTACAATTCACTACATCTATAATATACACTTCACTACACTAAACCTTACTACATCTCACTACACTTCACTACATCTCACTACAACTTAGTACATCTCACTACACTACACTACATCTCACAACACCTTAGTACATTTCATTGCACTTCATGTCGTAGAGGTGTCGTGAGATGTACTGAGATGTAGTGTAGTGAGATGTACTGAGGTGTAGTGTAATGAGATGTGCTGAAGTTTAGTGAGAAGTAGTGTGATGCACTAAAGTGTAGTGAGGTGTAGAGAGGTGTAGTGTAGTGAGATGTAGTAAGGTGTAGTGAGGTGTAGTGAGATGAAGTGAGGTGTAGTGAAATGTAGGATGTGTAGTGTAGTGAGGTGCAGTGAGGTGTAGTGAGACGTAGTGAGGCGTAGAGAAGTGTAGTGAGATGTAGTTAGGTGTAGTGTAGTGAGATGTACTGAGTTGTAGTGTAATGAGATGTACTGAGGTGTAGTGAGATGTAGTGAGATGTACTAAGGTGTAGTTTTTTTTTTTTTTTTTTTCTCAAGGGTGAGGAAACCTTCAAAAGGCACCTGGTCCTCCTGGACCCAGGTAGTGTTGGATTTTTACCAACTAAAACCTCCTTCCTTGATCGCCACGCTCTCGTCTCCCCGGAACCGCCTCACAGCATTACTTCGGGGAGGGGCTGTGCTTTCGCACCTACTTTCTCAGATCCACTGCCAGTCTTCGTTGATCGTCTCTCCATGCACTTTGTAGCTTCACCATTATCTTCGCAATTGCGTTGTCCGCTACTTTCCACACTTCTTCGTCGCGACACATTTCCGATATTATGTTGTCGGCGTTTACGTCTGGCCTGCTCGCGGCTATCAGTTCACATCGCTCCTGTTCAAAACGGGGACAGACAAACACAACGTGCTCTGCGGCTTCTTCCTCTTCAACGCATGTCACGCAGAAAGGTGATTCCGCGTGTCCAAACCTATGCAGGTACTTCCTGTAGCACCCATGACCCGACAGGAACTGCGTCAGGTGGAAGCTAACCTCTCCGTGTTCCCTATTTACCCATGTGGTTACGTCCGGGATAAGCCTATGAGTCCACCTTCCATTTTCCGCGGAGTCCCACTCTCGCTGCCATTGACTCAGTGATTCGCCTCTTACTTGTGCCCTCACTGTTTTGGTGTTTTGGCCCCCCCTTTCCTTCAGTCTGTGGCATTCACTGTCTTCCATCAGCATTATGCATATAGGCATCGTTCCGGCTATCACACATACCGCTTCCGAGGAAATCGTTCTGTGTGCGCTTGCTACCCTTATGCTTGACAACCTCTGGGTTTTTATCAACCTCCTACGGTTCCTCTTTGTGTCTAACGCCCTTATCCACGCTGGTGCCCCGTAGCGCAGTATCGATAGGGTAACACTTGCTAGGAGCCTCCTTTTACTGCTGCGCGGTCCAACCCCATTCGGCATTATCATGGCCAGTGCTGCATTGGCTTTCATTGCCTTTTCGCACGTATAATCTACGTGGGCATTAAAGTTTCCACGATCGTCTAACATGACTCCAAGGTGTTTTAGCTGGCGAGTGGATGTGATCTCGTTCCCCTCGATGTTCATTACAATCCGCTCAGTTTTCCGACACTTGCTCACGAGCATGATCTCGGTTTTCTGATGGGCCAGCTTCAGTTTAGCCATTGTCATCCAACTTTCTACAGTTTCCAACGCCTCTTTCGTGACGACTTCCACCTCCAACTTTGACGTTCCGATAACTATGAAAATTAGGTCGTCGGCAAAAGCACTCGTCGTAACCCATCTTGGCAGCTGCAGCCGCAGCGCTGCGTCGTACATCGTATTCCACAGCGTTGGTCCTAATATGGATCCTTGTGGAACACCAGCTGTGATGTCTACCATCTTTTTCCCTTCCCTGGTATCGTACATTAGCACCCGTCGTTCGAAATAGCTTTTCATAATAGCTTTTCATTACCCTGCAGAGGAAATCGGATGTACTAAGGTGTAGTAAGATGTAGTATGTGTAGTGTAGTGAGGTGCAGTGAGGTGTAGTGATATGTAGTGAGGCGTAGAGAGGTGTAGTGAAATGTAGTGAGGTGTAGTGTAGTGAGATGTACTGAGGTGTAGTGAGATGTAGTGGGATGCACTAAACTGTAGTGAGGTGTAGTGTAGTTTTTTTTTTATATAAGGGTGAGGAAATCTTCATAGACACCCGGTCTTTCTGAACCAAGGTAGTGTTGGATTCCATTCTTTAATGACCTACCAACTAAAACCTCCTTCCTTAGTCTTCGTGCTCTCTTCTCTCCGGAACCGCCTCACAGCATTACTTCGGGGAGGAGCACCTACTCTCTTAGATCAACTGCCAGTCTTCTTTGATCGTCTCTCCATGCAATTTGCAGCTTCGTCATTATTTTCGCAACTACATTATCCGCCACTATCCACACCTCCTCATCGCGGCACATCTCCGATATTATGTTTTCGGCACTTACATCTGGCCTATTCACAGTCAACAGCTCTCCTCGTTCTTGTTCGAAGCGGGGGCAGACGAATAACACGTGCTCCGCAGTCTCTTCCTGCCTATCGCATGTCGTGCAGAAAGGTGACTCCGTGAATCCAAACCTGTGCAAGTACTTCCTGAAGCATCCGTGACCAGACAGAAACTGTGTCAGGTGGAAATTAACCTCTCCATGTTTTCTCTGTACCCATGTCGTTATTTTTGGTATGAGTCTATGGGTCCACCTTTCCTTGTCCGAGGAGTCCCACTCTTGCTGCCACTGTCTCAGTGATTCGGCTCTTAATTTCGTCCTAACTGTTTTGGTAGTTTGACCCTCCATTCTCTTCTTTCTATGACATTCACTGTCTTCTGTCAGCGTTATGCATATGGGCATCGTCCCGGCTATAACACATACCGCTTCTAAGGATATGGTTCGATATGCGCTTGCTACTCTTATGCTTGCCAGCCTCTGGGCTCTATTAAGCCTTCTCCGATTCCTCTTCGTATCTAGCGCCTGTATCCACGCTGGTGCCCCGTAGCGCAATATCGAGAGGGTGACACTTGCAAGGAGCCTCCTTTTGCTGCTGCGCGGTCCAAAGCCGTTTGGCATTATTCTGGCCAATGCTGCGGTGGCTTTCATTGCCTTTTCGCACGTGTAGTCCACATGGCTATTAAAATTTCTGCGGTCGTCTAGCACAACTCCAAGGTATTTTAATTGGCGAGTGGATGTGATTTCTTCCCCGTCAATGTTCAAAATGATTCTTTCGGTTTTTCTGCAGTTACTTACTAGCATGATCTCAGTTTTTTGGTGGGCCAGCCTCAGCCCCGCCGTTGTCATCCAGTTTTCGACAGTTTCTAGCGTCTCCATCGTAACCACCTCTACCTCCATCTTCGACGTTCCGGATACCGTGAGGATCAAGTCGTCGGCAAAGCAATCGTCTTAGCACATCTTGGCAGTTTCAGCCTCAGCGCTGTGTCATACATAACATTCCACAGCGTTGGTCCTAATATGGATCCCTGTGGTACTCCAGCTGTGATGTCGACTGTCTTTTTCCCTTCAGTAGTATCGTACGTTAGTACTCGTCGCTCGAAATAGCTTTTCAGTATCCTACAGAGGTAATCGGGGACTCTCATGACATGTAGCGCCTTGGCTATCTCTATCCAGCTTGCGCTATTAAAGGCATTTCTAACGTCTATCGTCGTTATAGCACAGAAGCGGTTACCCCGCATTTTTTGCTTCCGCGCCTTGTCGGTGGTCTCTATGACTTTTTTAATGGCCTCAATCGCCGATCTCCCTTTTCGAAATCCGAATTGTTCGTCCGACAGTCCGTGCTCGCCCTCCGTGTGTTTTCTTAGTCTATTCAGGATCGCGGTTTTCAGCATTTTTCCCAACCCATCCAACAAGCATATAGGTCTATATGATGATGGCTTGTCTGGCGGTTTCCCTGGTTTTGGTATTAAGACCAGCTTCTGTTTCTTCCATATTTGAGGAAAATATCCGTCGTCTAGGCACTTCTGCATTGTCAATCTGAGCATGTTAGGCTTTGCGCATGCTGCTGTCTTCAGAGCTATATTGGGGATTCCATCTGGTCCTGGCGCTTTGTTATTTTTTGGCTTTTGTGCAGCCATCTGGATCTCTTCTACAGTGATCGACCGTTCAAGTCTGTCTTCCGCTTCATCGTCATAAGGAGTTTGCGGCCATGTGATCTGTTCGTGCTGTGGGAAGAGCGCTCTCACTATGACACCTAGCCTATCCGGGCACTTTTCTTTTGGCCCCAATGTACCTTTCATCATCGTCATTACTGTTCTGAACACTTTGCCCCACGGGTTCGTGTCTGCCTCTTGGCACAGTTTCTTCCAACAATCCCTCTTACTCGCCCGGATTGCTAGTCAGTGCTAGTTTTGCATTACGATGTTCTTCGGACCTCTCTATTCTAACATTCTCGTTTCTGGCCCTTTTCACGGTGTACCTCAATGCCTGGTGATCGCTGTGTGTGTAACTTTCGTCGACTCTCCAGTTCAGACTTGGAACTAGTACTGGACTGCAGAATGTCACGTCAATAATCGACTCTCGCCCATTCTTGCGGAATGTAGTTGCATTTCCCACGTTTGCCAGAACCACATTTAATCTAGCGAGCGCTTCTTGCAGACTGAAGCCTCTATCATTTGTGAATCTACTACCCCACTCAACTGCCCATGCGTTAAAATCACCTCCAATATGAACTGGGTTGAGTCCCGTCAGTTCTCCTGTGAGTAAATCTAACATTCGTTCAAACTGCAGAATCGTCCATCTTGGTGGTGCATAGCAGCTGGCAATATACACTCCATCAATTTTCGCTATCACGAATCCTTCGTGGGCGTCTGATACAACTTCTTGTATGGGGTACTTGCCCGTTGTCAATATTGCGGCCATCTCGGCTCTGTCAGCAGCCCATTTACCGTTGTTTCTATATACACGGTACGGTTCTGAAATAATCGCTACGTCACATTTTTGTTCCGCTGAGGCTTGCCACAGGATTTGTTGTGCCATGTCACAATGATTTACATTTATTTGTATCACTTCCATTCTTGTCCTCTTTTAGATTTAAGCGCCTGTTTAAAGACTGGACATCTCGCTCCACCAGTCACGTGGTCATTTTCTGACGTACACAGCAGACATTTCGGCGGGTTCGTGCAATCTTTGGCTAGGTGGTTCTCTCCCCCACATCTCCTGCACAGGTTGGATCCTCTCCCCTACAATTCCTTGCCTGGTGTCCAAAATTCATGCACTTGAAGCACCTTTCTAACTGCTGGGTTACCCTTATCGGGCATACGGTCCAGCCCACCTTTACCTTTCCGATTTTCAAAATCTTTGTCGCTGCGTCCACCGGGAGTTTTATTTCCGCCGTTTGGAGTTCGTCTCTCGCTTTCCTCATACGGATCGTCATTGACTCTATCTCGTCATTTATATTACCTTGCTCTTTCAGAGCTTTTCGAAGGTTTTCGCTTGTCGTGATCTCGTCCATATATCTACATTCGATCGTGGTCATGTGGGACACCGCTCTCACTTTTGCTGACTCGCCCAGTGATCTCTTGACTAGATCTTTATAATCTGCACTTTTAATCTCTGGGCCCTTCTTAAGTTCAAACAACATTTCACCCTTCCGCGTTCGTCTTATTCTCGAGACGTTTTCGCCCAGGTCCTTGAGAGTTTGGTCGTCCTTTATTTTTTTGAGGATTTCAGCGTACGTTGTTCCTTCTTCCGCCGCCACTATCAGAGCATCAGCCTTCGGTCTCAGTCTTTTAAGCTTCGGCTTCTCTTATTTTTCTCATTCTTTTTGTTTCTCACCTCTCTCCACTCATTAAGACTAGGCTTCGGTGTTTGTGTATCTGGTCTCCTTGTGGTCCTTTCGTTATTTTTCTTTTCTTTTTTGCTCCTTTTCGCCGCGTTTGTTGCTGTGGGCGTAACCTCCGGCGTTTGTTTTCTCTTTGAGGAGAGTGGGGTAGCTAGCACTTCGGCATCTCCGTCTGTTTTCTCCTTCTTGTCAGCTGTTTCCCGTTTCACATCATTTAAGCAGGCCCTAATATTGACCACCATCCTCTTTATGTCCTTATGCACGTTATTCTTATCTTGAATAAATTCATGCAACTCTTTCACCATTCTTTTGGCTTGCTCCAATTTTGTCATCTTCGATTCGCCGGTATCGCTGGTCTGAAGCGCATTTGTTCTTTCCTCGCTTGTTCTCACGGGCGGCCTCGTTATCTTCGCGCTTCTTGCGAACACGTCGTATATCTTAACCTCCGATTGATTTATCCGCTAATCCTCTGATTTTGTCTGCTGATTTTTGCTGTCATTCTTATTCATTTCTTCCATTTTGTTGAGTCCCCCTCCAAACCGCTATCTCCATCTCGTAGTGTAGTTACCTTCATGATCCCATGGTTACCTATGCAAGCAGTGAGGCCATGCTAGGGTTGATACGATCCTTCATGGGGCACCGTATTCAGAGCCAGATCGGTATTAGTCAGGAATGTTCATCTGAGCCTACACCTCCTATTTTCACAGGACGAGCTTTCGAACGTACTTGGAGGCCTGCCAAGGTTTTACCGGGACGGGGGCAACCATGGTATTAGCCCACTAGCCGTTTCGTGAAAGTGTCACCCTTCCTTAGTAAGGTAGTGGAATACAATAGTTGTCAGCCCTTGCCTACTCATCACAACCATTTAACCAAATTCATTGTCCGTGTTCGATGCAACACAATGTGCAAATGTTCAAATCGCATATACACTGCTGAAACACGTGAAATACATTACTTAGTCTCATAATCTAATTTATTAGAATTTGACACACTTTTGAACACAATGCGACCGATTCTTGGCTTCGCTTAATACCAGCTGTAGTGAGTAATGTACTATTATTAACTAGAAGATTTTTCATACATTTTTCTTCTGCTGATTTGCATGTTTACGTTATAACATCAACCAACACAAATATCTAGATTGAAAAGCTTCAGCAGCTGAGGAGCTATTTATTAAATTTTTTTTTCTTACGTTTGGTACAGTGTTTATTGACAAAATGACAACCGAGTTTCGTAAAAACTTGTGTAGAAGTAAAATTCGTTTATTGAAAGAGGTGTTTTATGGATTTGACGTTTAGGTGAAATTGATTAAAAGGCTTCCCATGGGAAGGGTGGGAAATTTGGTTGTTATTGAAAAACATGAATAAGTTTATCGTTTATCAAAACAATCCAACAAAAATGATATATATTCTTGGAACACTTTTTCTTGAGTAAAAGAAACCGAGATAATGTTAACAAATATAATTGGCATAATTTAAAATAAATAAAGCGTGTTTCCCGGCTCGTTTATAAGTGCCTCTTGTGCTTATGAAAATATTTTTTTTTTGACGAAGAAACGCATTCCTGTGGTTATTATTTTGCTGGAAGCATTTTTTACATAATTTTGCCTTTCGATGACACGATTCTCCAATGATATTCAAATTTTCGAAAATTCACTCGTGATACGTTCTTGAAATTCTTTTGTTGTAAATCTCAACTCAGGTCGTCTTGTTAGGAATGAGATGAAATTAGTCTTTTCGTCTACCTGCCTAAAGTCCTGCTGCACCAGATAGAGCAACTTTAATTATTCGTTCAATAATTTTTAATTTGGTTTGGACACAGTTTAAAAAAGTTGATACACTGTCCAAAACATTTTTGTTAGTTTTTGTTAGTCTGTGAACTTATCTCCCGTAGTGTATGATCCGTTTTTGCAGAGGAAAGTATTTTGAGAAAAATAAAAATATAACGTAGCTTGCGTTAATACTTGCTTCAATGTTCTTCTCGGAGTAAATTGTTTCATATTTGAAATGAATAGACTTATGATTTAGGGTTTCAATACTGGTATCACAGAGATATGACAAACCGTTAAATCTTAAATGAAATTTCTATAAAAAAGGGTACAAATTATTATCATCAATTTGCGATCCTCTGATTAATGGTAATAACGATCTCCAATCACTTCGTCATGTGCAGTGTCACGTTACCATTTCAACTATTAGTCGCAAGTCGGTTCTCGATTTCTTTACATGTTGTAATTTGCCTAATATACGTCAAATTTGCACTTCGTTATTGTATACAAGTCTGAAGTTGGATCCGGGACCTTCTCACATATGTTTCGGAACTCTTTTTTTGTTTGTTTTACACTCTTTGCGTTGTCGAACTGCTTTATTTTGTCAATTAAGTTTACGCACTCAATCTTTAGCTTCGAGTTTTCCTTGAGCTCATTTAATGAGGACAGCCAGTTCGTGTGCATATTTTATGTTTTATTGTGTATCTTGTTTATAGTCAGGATTTGACATTGTCGGTTTATACATTCCATTATGTAGTGTCGTATACTTTGTCGACATCGAACTAAACGTGTGGGGGTTGACGCCTTTAGTGCGTCAATGGCTTATGTCAAACTATAGTGGTTTTCATGACACGATGCATAAGCTATCGAGCAAATAATATCATTAGGCTATACATCTTGTCATGAAAATCATGAATTGGGGAGAGGTTCCCTGATGATAATATAGCAAAAATTTGGGCACGGAAGTCACTCATCGGGGCGCCGCAACTTCCCTAATTTTTTTTAGGCATTTTCATTGTAAATTGTTATTTTTTCATTGTAGTTTAATAGTTGGAGGTCATCTGATGAAAATGCAACAAGTAATGTTTCTCAATTGTGATGTCCGCAAATTCGGACGACGACTTCTAAACCAATAAAAAATATTTTTTTTACATTTTTTTGAGTGGGCCTCGCAATAAAAAAGACGGACTTTAGACATTCCAATACATAAAGCGTGCGTACTATTTGAATGACCCCTTAGTGTAGTCGCCGGTATTTTGTACAAGGGAAAGCCGTCGCTGACGTTTTGAGGAGTTGAGAAATTTCTCTTCGCCCTCCACCCATCACAGCCAAACGAATTGAATTTTCCACAAAAAAATATTTGTTTTAAAGGGGTCTGACGCAACTTCGTACAAGTAGAATGAAGTTTATTCGTGTAGTCACCAATATTTTGCACGATTGAAATCTGTCGCTGTCGTTATTTTGTACAAAGAAAACCTGTCACCTTTGCAAGATGCCTCCTACGCCACCTATCACACCGACACAGATTGAATTTTTCACAAAAAATAAATTTCTTTCCACGGCCTAATTTGTTTATGTATTTTCATCAGATGACCTGCAACTATCAATGTACAACATAAACAAAACAATTTATTATGAAAATACCACAGTTGAGGAGACATGGCTCCCCGGGGTGTGTCCTCCGCGCTCATACTTTTGTTGTTTTGTCATTTGGGGATCTGCCCCTCCTGCCTAAACACAAAAAATTGAATCCATGTTTGTTAATAATAATAATAATCCGCCGTTACCACCCGTCCGGGGCAGAGGCTGGATGCCGCAATTTTTTGTGAGTTTTTCCTCACATGGATTCTCTTAGAGATCCTTTCGTTGTCGACGTATCCCATCTATGATGTACTAGGGCGGAAAATAGTAGGGCTTAGAGTGCCGGTTTCCCCCATCAATGTATTTTAACGGTAGCTATCATTTTACCATTAGGATTTCTTCCGGTGTTAATTATATCTCCGTCTAAAGTTAGACTCAGATATTTGTACACAAAATTCATCGGATATGGGGGACGTCTAGACATGCCCGAAAAAATGAAATGTCACAGATTGATCTCTTCACCGCACATAAAACATTCTAGGAGTTTAAAACCCCCAAAAATATTTTTTTACATTTTTTTGAGTGAAAATTGCCCGATATAAAATTCAAAAATGTGATTTTTCCGCCATTTTTCAAATTTGAAGCACTCGCAGCGCCACCTGTCACGTGTCATGTAAAAAATATATTTTTCAAAGGAAACTTATCTTATAACCTCTCAAGCGGCACCTCTCCCGATAAATTCGATCAACAAATGAGTTTTATAGAACCATTTTTGTGGACGCATGTCCTAATGGGTTTCTTTAGGATTTTCTTTTTGGAAAATCCGTAAGATTAATTTCCCCAAAGAAACTCATTAGGACATGCGTCCACAAAAATCGTTCTATAAAACTGATTTGTTGATCAAATTTGTCGGGAGAGGTGCCGTTTGAAAGGCAATAAAATAAGCTTCCTATAAAAAATAAATTTTTTACGTAACAGGTGATATGACGGCACTTCAAACTTGAAAAATGGCGGAAAAATCACATTTTTGAATTTTATATGGTGATTCGTTGCGGCACCAAATTCACAACTACCCAAATTTTGGAGCCTGGGTGTGCCTAGGAACGTTACTTTCATGCTATACATTGAAGAAAAGTCCTATACAGAATTGGTCCCTATCAGGATTGAACCCGGATCCATGTTTGTTACCTAAAGTGAAATTTAGCCAAATCAACATACTTTGACATAAGCCGTTGACGCGCTAAAGGTGTGAACACACCACTCTGGTCGGACTACACAGAGAAAATGCTAGGTCGTTTTACCAATTATTAGACAAAAATTCCAATAGTTCTGTTAATATGACAATATGAGAGCCGCAAATACCACATTTTTGCCTCATTGCTAATATATTTTGTCTGATTGCTGCTTAAGTACATATTTCGTTTAATATTATATTTGTAGTTAATTTTAAAGTCACGATATGATGTTCAATCATGTAACAAATTTAATTTACTGTTTAAGGAGCGTGACAGTGAATTAGGCGAATGTTTATAAAATTCATATTGCGAAATGGGGATGGGTTTAGCATTTGCAGATACTCCTTCCCAAATTGCAGAATTATGAAATGTATAGTCTTGTTGAGAAGTTTCAAAAATCGTCGAAAGAACTATAATATCTATTGTGGACAGTCTCTAGGTACCGTTTCAGTTGGGTGTGACAAATAGAAATTTTTTCCTCTTGTCAAATAAAACTTTTTGAAATGTTAAAATATATTGTGTGTCATCTTATGAGAAACATTTCATTTCAAATTTGTACTAGAAATGCAATAATGTAAATATTAAGATTGATTCCTTTATATGAAATTGTAATGTCAATTGACTTAAATAATGCCAGCCAGCGATGAATTTTAAACAATAGTTTTGTTTGCTTAACTAGCGTCCATTAACAGAAAGACCTCAGACAGGTAATCAATATTGTCATGAAATATTAACTTGGTGTATTATTAAGAAAACCAATTCCGAAATAGCTATAAACATTTTCATTACATCCTTCATAAATATCAAATATTGTATTGATTGCTTATCATTTTTGTATACAAGTGAAATAGAAACTGACATCCAATATTTTCTTCTTTATAGCAAAAAATGACAAAACAAACATAAAAACGTTTACCTTTTTCCCTTGAGTTTTTTTTAGATATAACACATTCATATTTAATAAACATTTTTAAGGTAAGAATTTTTTTTTTCACGTTTCTTTGCTGAATTTATCGTGTATAGTTGGTGTATGTGTATAAACTGCGCAATTACCACCCCTCAACAAAGAAAGAAAAGATTTTTTTTGTTCAAAAATCCCAGATGATCTATATCTAATACGATTTGCAGTAGCATATTTTTGGGTGAGCTAATGTTGCGGAAACAATTCACACTTATATAGGAAACTAAGAAGCATAAAATTGAAATGTGTGTGACTTTTCATGGGATAAATCAATTTTTGGAATGTTATTTTTACTTGAAAGAATATACCATATGAACTTTACTCAAAATATAAAATAAAATGAAAACATTTTGCCACACCAAATGACCGAAAATATTTCGTTTGGGATATGTTACAAATATTTTGATTTATTTATTGACAGACGATTGTACGACTATAACGTTAGAAAGGTTTTCTTGAAAGGTTGGGAAAATCCTTCCGGGGCTGTTTTCCATTTCATATTCAATTAAACATATTTTATAACAACAACAAAACTTTTTTAAGTGGTAAGCTTTTTGCAAATTAAAAGTAAATTAAATAGTTTTTAAGATTTGTTAATATTTCTTAGTTATTCGTTCCAATTTTACCAATTGCCAATTCAATGAGTTTTGAAAATTTTTTCCGTTAAAAGCCCGTTTTGTTTAACAACAATAGTCTTTGAATGACCAAAACTTATTAAATTCAAATCAGGTACATGCTCAACCTGAATGTACCGAGGCTGAACCTGGTTACGGTATTTACAGGTCAAGTTCCAGGTCAACCTGACAATTCGGTCTGTACATTTCTAGTTTAAACTCTACTTTCTGAATCTGAAGTGATAAATTCAGGTCGAATGTAAACAATTGCTTTGGTTGAAGTCAAGATTTGGGTAAGATTAACATTGAACTTATAAATATATATAAATATATAAAAAATACCATTTCCGAATCAAACTTATTGTCTGAATGCTTCCTATAATGGATGAATGGATTGTGCATATTATTTTCCAATTAAAATTCTTTCATTTAACCCCAATATTTCAGTGTATAATCTAATTACGAAATGATGGACGCACGAATAGGAAATTAAAATTCAGAATGAAACATGTAGCGAATTTAGTTTTCCCATGCCGGTTAATTCCTGTTTCCGTGAATGTAGCATTAATTGAATCAAAAATAAATGAAATAAGAGGCGTTTCAATGTACGATTTGTATTTTCGGTAAGCTATTTTACGGGCGCTCAATGTATTTTTGTACAGGATTTGGGATCGCACATAAATATTAGATTTGTAGCGCTTGAGACTATGGATGGGTCAGTTAAAGACTAAACCGTTTATATGCCATTTCCTTTAATAAGTACAAACACTCGTTTAGAGAGTGTTTGTACATATTTTAAGGGAGCCACGAATCGTAAAAAGTATATTCCAAAGACAAGGTATTACTAACCTAACATTCATTTTCCCTTAAAATTAATTTTTCAAAGTAGCCTTATACACCGAGAAAATGGCTGTGTTAAATTTTTTGATTTTTCGTTTGCAGTCACTTGTTAGGTTGGAGCAATCATGTTATAATGAGCATGATAATAATAATTACAAACATAATATTGACCCAGCGATATTGACAGCAATCATATTATGTTTCTAAATTGTCATATACGAAAAACTTTGAGATGCTGCTGTACACTTGGAGAATTTTAAATGTGTGCAGCGCATGTCAGCTGGTATCGAAAACAAAGCCAAAACGAAGAACGCAACAAAAACATTCGAACGTATCTATATAAATGGCCTTAACTGCAATTTCTTATGTCGCACTTTTTCGCTGTTAAATTTTAGAGCGAATCGACCTTTATTTATTGGTTTATGAAACTATGTCCATATTAAATTGTATTGGAAATTGTTCAAAGCGGTAAAAAACCCAACCAAGTCCCTACGAAACACTCAAAATTTGTAAGAAAAAGTTTACAAAAAGAAATTTTCAACAAAATTCTTACAAAAAAAAATTCAAAAAAAGTAAAATAGTATACATTTTGATACAATTTAAGTATGAAGGTTGTTTAACGCACTAGATGAGAGATTGCCGATACGAGCCGAAGACGAGTTCGGCAGTGCGTTAAACTACCAGCATACGTTACGTGTATCAAACAACGTTTTTTGCGATTCAACGACAAAAAACGTGTTTTTTGCTCTTAATGACCAAAATTCGACGTTTTTCGTTATGACAACTACGATCGAAAACTTAAAGTTTATGGGACACGTTCGTAACCATTTCCTACTCAGCTTCGTCTCTTTAGGACAAGCTTACGACTAGTCCCAAAAAATTAAACTTTTCATCACTCGTTACAAAATATACTATTTCCTTCCGTACTTCTGCTTGCGAACATTTGTCTAAATTTCAAATATTTTTTCGCACTAGTGCGTAAAAGCAGCTTTTACGCACTTATTATTTAGGGTAGTTTTTCTTACATCTTATTTTTTACAGTTATACATTACATTTTATTCTGTTACAGTTGTGAGTGACCGAGAGGACATTACGACAGGTTCGGTTATAATTCTCCCAATTGTACACTAGACTTAATAATATTTCTATTTTTCACAATTGTCATTCATAGTCGATTTTTTTTACGATATTATTGCCGACTAGTTTGTCTAGCCAACATTTGCGGCGACCGGGTGATAACATTTTTGTCTGCTGGGGACCTCACGAACCCATTGTGTAATCTGGGCGTCATCTTTTGCGTCTATTTTGATGAATGTGGTGTCATCTATGGTACAGCATCGGAACCATTCTTAATGACAATTCATTGTGCATTGTTAGTGTGAGTGAAGTCACTGAATGCACTGTGTTTTCGTTACCATGTAACTACCCAATTTTAACGAAGTATCGAAGCTTGGGTGAACTTGTGGACGTTCCTGAACTAAATTTTTTAACGAAAAAACCCATTCGTTACCGGGGATCGAACCCGAGTATTCCTGGTGGATAGCCACCATGCCCGCACTAGTGCGATAAAGTTTTATCGCACTAGTGCGTAAAAGCAGTTTTTACGCATTAGTGCGAAAAAATGTATCACGCTAGTACGTAAAAAAGGTTTTGTCGGACTAGTGCGAAAACTGATCTAATGCGACACCGAAGCTACGCACGAAAAAGCGAGTTTTTTGTGGTGAATTGCACCGGCCTAGAGTCCTCAGGAAAGATCTCGGATACATACTTCAATGGACAAAAAGTTTCCCTCAGCAACTGTCATGTAGGGTCGTGAAGTGTCCCTCAACCGATTTTCACCAACGTGTAGTCTCATACTTCATACTACACCTGTAGTTTCATAGTAGATAAGTTTCTTTACGCCAGCGCATGAGGATAATCCTCTCTGCCTCTTGATTTTAAAGCTGGTGGAAGAGAAATCAAAAATAGCAACAACTGATAGCCCACAATAAGTGTAAGTAAACAAAGAATCTGCTGAAATTATTTGCGTTCTAGTGTAAGTTGACATCCTACATGTCATTATGTTGACGAGTAAAATCTGATGTGCGATTATATATACCATAATGCGACAATCAGCTCTATTTAGCAATCGAATATAGGACCAAAGTTTACTACAGGAAATAAATTTATTTTCGACTCATTTTTTGAATTTATTTATAATTTCCGCTAAAGCTTATTTCATTAAATTCCTTGCATATTCAAAGAAAAATAAGTTGAAAAATCAAACGAACAAAATTATAAGTTAATTGGAAAAACAAACATCAAAGCAAACAGTCTTAATATTGTACTGACTTGAGGAGGTTCCTAATAGATATTTTGCAAATTATTTACCATTATTGTCATTAGTTACTAAAATACATCGTTTATATATCATTACCCTTCCATTAATGGTTTTTCAGCTTTTTGTGTTTGTTTTCGGTTTACTTTGGCTTGAAACAAAATACTTTTTTTTTTCAATAAGAACAATAAAAAATGTGGCTCTTCGACTAAAACATCTATTTTAGCAGTGTACACTACTAGTGAAATGTAGTCAACTGTCTCTCTTTCACACGTACAATAGCCAGGTGAGCGCATAAAACATTTCTGTACTACGTGCCAAGTAATTCTGCCACAATTTTTCCACAACTTTTTCCATCTTCGTCCAGCTCACCATTAGCATTCTCTTTTCGTTTCATTCCAATCACTAGTTGCGCTTTGTATAAAGCTTGTATATTTACGTTCCATATTATGTACATTATTGTACGTGCCAACCTGTTACACCGAAAAGAATGAGGTTTTTGCCCTTTCCTCTCTTATTCTTTGCATTTTTGGCTAAACAAGTTACTGTTTTGTGTTCAGTTTGAATTCAACTTCTCACTCGTTTATTTCAGTAATATATTCCAAATGCTGTACTCGAAAAATATCTTTTTCTCTGAATTGCTGGAGCATTTAAAAACTGTTCTTTATATAATCGACATAATACGATGGTTCTACATTTCGTCCGTTCTGCAACACAAAAGCATTATGTAGAATCAACACTTTGTTATGTGCCTAGCCCCTCCATTTCAAAACTGTTGCTCTTTTTTCTCCAGCTTATAATACACATGCTCACCGAAAATTCTACGCTCATTTTCATTTCAGTGGCAATGCGTGAGTGGTGAGCAAATCCGAAAATGAAATATGTTACCAACGATTCAGATTGTGGGTGAGATATTGGTACTGCATAAATAACACTAACTGGCACTGGTTTAATTGTTGCTTTTTTATTTTGATGCTTTAGCTGAGTATCTACAAAGGATTATCTAGCTGTTGTTTCACTACGCTTACCAAATTTTTCCAGAATATATTTGTCTGTCAGCTTCTGACAACTTTTCGATCATCTGCAAGAGAACATATCAAAGACCAAATTTTTTGTTTTGCAATTATGCAACTTTGTGAATGTAACGACAACGGAACGGGTCCACATGATCGGGCACTTGTAACTTTAAAGTTCGCAAATAATACCTCATTCCATGTAACATTTTGCCATTATAAATAATATTACGAATAATATAAACGCATGTAAATTAATAAAGTTTACAAGGAAGATGTGCTGTAATGTGGTGAACAATGAAATTTACAATGAAATGAGAAATGTTGGCCCTTGTTAATTTCCACTCACTATAGATTCTATGTGGAAACCATTCGCTTCAAGAAATTATTATGAATTGCAATCATCACCGTAATTATCAATAAGTGCATTTGTTACACGATATCGCCTCATAAATAATTTTATCACGTATGTGAACGGTCACTGTTATAAATTTGTCTAAAACGATAGATTTAAGATCAGCTCAGAAATAGTTTTGGATTCGGATCAGTCAAACCTGATCCGTTCGGAGAATCTACTAATAACCAAAAACAGCCAAATTATTATAGTCTCTTCATATGAATACCCGTCTAGCTAATATAATCGTTACAAACTTCGAAAAATAGCGATATTGTCAATCAAACGAAATTATCGATAATTCAGTTTTCGGTACCAAAATATTAGTATCTAGAAACGTGTCGATATTTAGCAAAATATCAATAATTACGGATTGATTTTGTTCAATTTGTAATTATATAAAAAATTGTTCGTTAATTATGGTTATTTGATCATTATAAAACATCGCCTTTGCCTAACCATGACTTACGCGATGTAGTCTTTCTGTATGCTTTTATTTTATCCCAAACTTCGCATCGTACAATGCTCATAATTTTTTATGTGGAACTCAGAGGTCTTTTGTTTTGTTTACAATATGTCTTTTAATCGGTTTCACTGATTTGTGGTTCTGATTAGAGTAAACGACTGTAACTCCGTTTTATTTAAATGTTGGGTCAGAACCATTTTATGGCTGTGCATTGTTGTGCTATTCAACGACGACACAAGGCCACAGTACAATAAAATATTATGCAGACGATAATATAGAAAACATAAATTTTTTTAACGACAAAGACGAGGACAGTAAACAATCATCATGCTAAACTTTATATTGTAAGCACAAGGCGTTTTTTCGTAGAATTCCAAGACTATCATTTCTCTCTTTGAAAAGCTCTCTTTCGTTTCGCTGCACTTAATTTCATTGTGTAGTAATTTTGTTTTTCTTTTCAGGTAAGAACTGAATTGAATATGTTTTCGATCTTGATGAAGAATGGACTCAAGTATTGTAAGTAAAATTTTAAGAATTTTGAAATTTAATTTGATCTTTAGATCGCTCTTGTTAAAGCAAGTTTTCACTGTTGACAAAAGAAGCTGCAAGAAGATAGAGCTTCGGTTCAGTAGATTAATCGTTTGTCAAATTCATGAAGTTATTACACTTAACATTTTTTACCTCTGAGATAACTTGCTTATGAGGAAGTTCGGCCTATATTCTTAGCTACAGTATGGGTACCAGCTCGCTCGTTCAGTTGGTGATTCATATGGTAGTTCGGGTTCATCCTGACTTATGAAACGGATGAAAACATCAATATATTCGTCGGGATTCTTATTTTCTTTCGAAAAGGTGGTATAAATAATGGTCGTTCTACATGCGTTCGGATTAAAGTTGACCATTCTGTGGAGATGGATGAGCCTTTGCACAGATGTCAAAGGAAGGAAGCCGGAATTAGGACAGAAAATTTTTGGCATGCACTGAAACCTCACAATGGTGATATGGTGCATATTTGGATCCTAGACCGTCTTCAAATATATATACTTGTGTGATGTATGATTATATTAGTAGCAGGGTATACATACAAGTATAACATACAAAACGAAGGTATAATTTGCATACATGTTGAATAATTATACAGCCCACAACTAATATAGTCATACAACACACAAGCATATACATTTGAAGAGGGTCCAGGATCCAAATATGCAGCATATCACCATTGTGAGGTTTAAGTGTAGTAATCATTTCCACGTGAAATAGAAAACATTAAACAACAAAGTGGTTGGTACAAATTAAGCTACTTTGTTTTAGGTTTGAGTCTTTACTTACTTACTTATCAGTTGATTTAACCCAGTTGGATTTTGGCTGTCTGCACCGCATTTCGCTGTTCTCAGCTACTCTCTTCCAATTATTGACTGACTGCAGCTTTTTAACATCTTCTTCAACGTTTTCGATCCATCTTTTGCGTGGCCTTCCTCT
Organism: Pseudolycoriella hygida; assembly: GCA_029228625.1. Taxonomy (NCBI): domain Eukaryota; kingdom Metazoa; phylum Arthropoda; class Insecta; order Diptera; family Sciaridae; genus Pseudolycoriella; species Pseudolycoriella hygida. The sequence goes on along the minus strand of CM055406.1, from coordinate 42,940,411 downwards.
AGTTCTAGTTCCAATTATTTCACAGTTTGTTGTTAGCGTTCTTTTTACTGCTCTATCGTTGTCCATTCTTATTACATTTCCATCTAAGTCTGGATGATTTGATCGCGCCTACGATAGTTTCACAGCTAAAAAGCTCGCTCAACTCACTATTGTTCCTTTCTCACCAGACGTTATTGTATTGGATGGGGCCACAGATTTTGCGTAACATTTTTCTCTCAAATACATTGAGTACATTTTCGTGTCTGTTTGTTAATGTCCACGTCTCGCATCCATTCATAACGATTAGTCTCACCATCGTCTTATAGAGTCTGAATTTTGTCTTCCTGCTCAGCAGAGGTGTCTTAGTGCAAAGAAGCATCTATTTCCTTGTGATATTCTCATTTGGATTGCTTGTTCTATATCGTTGGTGATGTTAACTATTGAACCTAGATACTTGAACGACTGAACCACTTCCAACTTGAATTCATTCATTGTAACGTTTTGTCCAATCCTTTGTCTATCCAGCGTGAGGTACTTGGTTTTGTTTTCGTTCATCGATCTCCTTGCTTGTTGATTGCATCTCCATAAAGCTCTCCTTTACCGCTAGGGTTCCACGTCCTATCAAATCTGCATCATCCGCAAAGGCAGCCAGTTGTCTTGATTTTGTGAAAGTTGTTCCACTCCAGTTTACGGCCATTGCTCTTACTACCTTCTCAAGTACTAGATTAAACAGAACAGTTGATAGTCTATCCCCCTATCTCAAGCCTGTGTCGATGTTGAATGGATTCGATAGAGCCCCTTGGATAAGGATTTTACATATGGTTGCTTTTGTAAAACGGATGAGTTTTCTTGGAATGCCGAATGATGTCCATGTTCCATGATGTCGAAAAGTACTTCTCGACAAATAGAGTCGTAGGCTTGTTTAAAATCAACGAAGAGTTGATGAATGCCAATTTTGTATTCCCAAGCTTTTTCCATGATTTGCCTTATAAGGAATAGTTGATCAGTGGTCGATCTTCCTATTCTGAACCCACCTTGGTAGTCTCCAATTATTTCCTCCGAGTAAACTTACAGACGGTCAAAAAGGATCACCGCCAGTATTTTGTATGCTACATTTAGAAGACATATTCCTCGGTAGTTCTCGCAATCCAGCATGCTGCCCTTTTTGTCTTTGATGATTTTAATAAATCTGTTGGCCCCATTAAGAACGGAATCTCACATTTTTGGGGCAATTTAGACAAACTGTATTTCTATATACAGGAACTGAGGGAAAGCGAAACTGACGACTAACAATGTATCTCTTCCCACAAATGTATTTTCAGGAATTTTTGATGTCTTTTCTCACATTTATTCAAGTTATATTTGCCTGAAATATCATTGTCGAAGGATTTAATTCTAAATCCATTCGCTTTTCGTATACGTTATATCGTTAGTTGGCCATCACATTGACGATACTATTACACAAACACTCAATTTACTGCAATTTCGCACAAAGCAGCAACTAAATACCAAAGGAATTTTTATTATTCTATTTTAAATTGAACAGCAGAATATTCCATTCAAACGATCAAAGAATCTTGGAATATATTAGTCACAACAAGTCGATGAGCTACAACAATCAAGAAAGTATTTCATTCTTTAAATACGGAATATCAAAGACATATAACGTCGCTTTACATAAATTATCAGTTTGTGTTGTTGAAAAAAAAAATCATTAATAGATTCTGAATAAAATTAAAAGTTGGTACGTTGCTCGCTATATGAATTCATCATAACATCTTGCTTCTTACCTGGATTTTGTTGAGAATGAAAAAAAAAAAAAAAAATAACGAATGTGAATAACAACGATATGGAGGAGTATTAAATTACACTGTTAATATTCATATTCTCGAAGCGCAACATAGAACATTATTCATCTTCGCTTTATCTGAACCATAGCCGATTATAAAGTTGATGTCAGGAATATATGGAGCAATTTTGATCGCTTGGGTACATTGCTGCAATGGTTACAAGAAATTACATTATTACCTCAGTCATGCATATATGGTGGAGTTTATAAAATATTCTACTCTCCAGCCTGTAACACAAACACAATGTAATATCGTATTGTGTAATCGTCGGAATCATATGAAGTAAAGGAAAAATGTATATAGAAAAACAGGGGAGTCAAGAGTAATATTAATGTTCAAGCACAAATACAACCACACCACAAAATACAAAATATTTTATATAACAACACTTAGAATGTTGAATATATTTTAAATGCGGTGGATGGATAGTAAGGTATAGTGAGGTACAACGACCATACGCTATGTACCTACATATAAATGAGAAAATACTTGTTGGTATGAATACTTTTTTTTTATCATGATTCGACGCAGTAGATGATGTCTAGGTATTTTGGAATCCTCTTGTGCTCTCTGTACATACCGTGTACGTATTACCTACAGAACCAAGTCGATTTTATTTCAGTCTTCGTACAGTCTTCGCTTTAACCCGTTCCAATCTATCCGCCGTTCTTATACATTAATAAATTGTATTCAGACATAAAAATTTTCAAATAAAATAAAACAATTTTGAGTAAAAATATCAAATTGAAATGTTTTTTATGAAACGAGGGTTTATATGAAATAATAAAAAAGGACTTTGAATTAACATCTCAACTCAATCAGCTTATTTATTAAAATATATATATGTATATATATACGAAAAGATATATAATAAAGCAAATTAAACAAATCGAGTAAACACACAACAAGTATAAAAATAACAAACTTATTGCTGCTGTTGTTCTGTTAAAAAACGAGATATAAATAACCAGTTTCGTTTTACATCTTCGGACGGAAGAATCATTATAAATATTTCTTTTTATTTTCAAATAATAAACAATTTTCAAACAAAAACTTAACAATAAAAAAAACTGCATAAATATATAAACAGTATACAAGATCTTCGTTCGACAAATTTTCTCCAGCATCCCTTCACCATTTCAATTCCAAATTTCCTTGCACTTTTCCAATCACTTAACCATTTTTTTTATTTATCATCAAACGTACGAACAAACTAAAAATTATTTTATTTTTTTAATTTAAAAATAAAAATTAAAAAAATTAAT
>CM055406.1:42837792-42936817 GCA_029228625.1 Pseudolycoriella hygida | reverse complement strand
GTAGGTGCGAAAGCACATCTCCTACCCGAAGTAATGCTGTGAGGCGGTTCCGGGGAGAAGAGAGCACGAAGACTAAGGAAGGAGGTTTTAGTTGATAGGTCATTAAAGAATGGAATCCAACACTACCTTGGTTCAGAAAGACCGGGTGTCTATGAAGATTTCCTCACCCTTATATAAAAAAAAAAAAAAAAAAACATTGTGTTGCTTCAACGCGTAAAATATAGGACGTACTACGTAAAGTGCTTCCAAATTAATGTTTATTGAGTGGGAATACAAAACGTACGTAATTCACTCATTAAAAAGATTGAGTGAGAATTGTACGTGGACTCGAACAATTCCCTGTAAAGCCTACACCCTCCGCAAGGGATCAAGACATTTTTTTGGAGCTAAGACCAGGTCGACCTGGGGTTCTAAGCAAAGACGACTATGGAAATAATGTTTTTTTCCCCGGAAACCGAAAAAAAGTCTATCATTATTTTCCATATTTTGTAACGCGCTCAATAATCTTTACTTCCCAATTATACCTACTTCCCAACGATATCCCGTACCACATGTGTCGCCATCGTCCCGTTGGTTCACAGGTGTGTGGCGACACCATAGTTTTCTGAGCTTGTCCAGCGGTACCTGGAGTCGGTACAGATTCCTACCGAAGTAGCCAGGTTAAGAGCCTTGCTGCGAAAGCCCACACCGAGAGTAAAATCAGAACCCGAGGCTGGGGATCCCCCGAGTATAGTGTGTCATGTGATGTGGCCGCATCCGATAGCCAAGATGGCGAAAATGCAGTAGAGAGATGATAGTATCTCGGGCCTTACCTAGGTCTCGAAGGCTTTGTACCGAACTACCGTTTTTAGGGAGAGTCGCCGAGGTGACTCGAGTTAATTGGGCATGCCCATGGGGCCGTGCGGTTAAATCTCTGCTAGGTACGCACGTTAATCTGCAACTTCATTGTTTCCAACGATACAGATTTCCCAACGATGTTTACTTTCAAATTCTTTAGCCGATCACGCCGCCGCCCAAGAAATAAAAACACTGCGCCGCCGCCAGTCGCCGGTTCTTTTTTTTTTGTAAAATTTCGGCGCAGACTACCGAAGCTTTCGTAGACTTTCATAAAAAAATCTTATTTAGGTAAAATCCCAGCCATCGCCGCCGCCAATTGAAAAATGTTTAGCCGATCACGCCGCCGTCCAAGAAATAAAAACACTGCGCCGCCGCCAGCCACTGGTTCTTTTTTTGTAAAATTTCGGCGCAGACTACCGAAACTTTCGTAGACTTTCATAAAATAATCTTTAAAGTTTCGCATGAAAACATTGGAAACATTTATTTTGAATTGAGAAATTGTACCGCTTCTCGTATCAAAGATATTTATCTCTTTTCGACTCTTTGTCAAAAACTAATCTCATCATATAAACATCATTTTCTGCCCAATTGCTGATTACACGCTCTGTAGCACAGGTGAGTGGTCTCGGATCGTTCCTACCAGTGCCCCAATCCTTCTGTAGAGGGCGTTAAGTGAGGAGAAGCTTCTTTCCCAAATCGAGTCCGCGAGAGATGGAAAGGTGCCATATCGGCAGGGCGGTGAGAACGACCACTGGCCATTATGAACTCAGAAGTCACATGGCGAAGCTGAGGCTCTGAGACCGAGGAATGTGCCTCTGGTATGGAGACATATACTAGTAGTAGAATACATTCAGGTTCTTTTAGAACTATTATTATTATTGATGCACAGAAATTACCCAAGGTAATTTCGAAAAGCCTTTCGAAGTATGTCTTAAGGCTTCTGAAACCCATAATTTTGCCATCGGAAGCAACTCCCAACTTCCAATTCTAGGAATGGCTAAATTCCAGAGTCGAGACATTTTTCAGGAAATCCCCAAAAAACGTTTTCGCTGAATTTTAATCCTTTACAACTTCGTAAGTGAAAGTGTCTTCCATTTGTCGACGAATTGAACAATTTCCATTAAATACTTGCCGAGCATATGCGAAAAAGTTTCACCGACTCTCGACAAACCACGTTTTTGGACAACTTTTCGACTATATGTGGTGGTCACATATTTCATATTTTATTTTCATTTCGCGTTCCGCTCATTCGAATCGACGCACCTTTCTTACCGCGCGCCAATCCGGCTGAACATTCTGCTCAGTTCCGAGAAATTTTCTTAGAAAATTTTTTTTTTATTTTTAATATTTTCAATTATTATAAATTGTCACACAATGCAAATTGTTTCTGAATGCGGTTATGAATATTGTCTCACAATACAATATGTTCAAGGGTTCAATACAAATTGTTCATAATGTTATTGTACAATTTGTATTAATTGTAAAGCATATATATCGCATTTATCGGACCAACGCATTGTCCGATTTAGTATATAAGAAGGATTTTTATATGTAATAAAACACTCTCGTTTGTGGATTCAAATCACAACAACAAGTTGTTTCATTTCACATATATCTTGATTGATTTCGTTCATTTCTGAACTCGAATGGGATAAGTGCACCTTTCAAAGAAAATAAAATTATCAAGATCGCAAGGACGGACGGACAACCGGACATTTTTTGCGGATTCATCATCTCTAGACGATATTAAATTGATTCCCTCACTCTGGTCTCGATCTACCCCATGTTAGAATGAAGTGTTTTGTAGGAAACTTATAGGACCTACGTTACTTCGCAACATTCTGAACCCAAATAAATTTAAGATTTTATTGAAGATTTCCGTTTAGCGCCATTTTTGTGCTGAAAATCGCCATCGCCGCCGATAAAATCTTTAACATGTGCCGGCGGAGCTGCCTTCAGCCGATTCAAGCAGCCGCCGATTCTTCGAAAAGAAAAGTACAGCCGCCGCCGAGAAGATTTGACGGGCGCACACCTCTACTTCCAAACGATGTCAATACAGATTTCACAACGATGCGATGAATTTAAAATTTCCCAATGATACCTACTTCCCATCTATATTTACTTCACTATGATTTACTTACATGACGTGTCCACTTACCAATGATTTAATCGTAACGTTCCCAAGAGATTTCTGTGAGATTTTTCTGAACTTAAACTTCACTAAAAAAATTTTTCGTCGTGGCGATTTCCCTAAAGCTTTCCTAAAAAAAAATTTCGAGTTCGGCGATTATCCTGCGGCCAAATTTCCCCGAACACTCCCACCCGTACTTCTACTACCGCCCGAATCGCTCGACCAAGTTCCACAACATTTAGTGATTTTCTCTTGTTTATATCCTTCAAAAACAACAATTTATATATTTCATTCAATACTTTAAAGAACGATTTTCGTACATTTTTCGCAGAAGTATTAACCATGTTTTTGACCATCGAAGAACCCCTCAACACCCAGGACGAAATTCGACTGTTTACAAAACGTCGAGTATATGGAAAAGGCACTTACTTCGCGCTGAAGTTATATTTCACTATACGTCAGCGTGACTATGATCCTGATCCCCCTCCAACATCCATAGTAGACATTTTTAATTCGTATGTGGCCAAAGGCGTGGATTTATTTAGTCCCAGTTCTACCAAGCCAAGCACGAACTTATTAAAATTATCAATTTACGAGACGCTTGTTCGCTTTGGAAATCTAAGTTGTTGAAATTGCATGAAAATTTAAATTTCATTGGAATAATGAAAAATGAAATATTAAAATATTCTCATTTTTTCACATACGTCTGCTTAATAGTTCTAGACTACACATATTTAACATTTTTTACGTAATGCTCTTGGATTGATATTTTGTAAAAAAAAAAAAAAATAAATCACCATCGTAGTTTACAAGATGAGTTTATGTAGAGAAATACAGTGGTGTTCTGATGTATATAAATAGAATGTTTTTGTTTTCCAATTAATTGTTCATGTTGCGATAAGGTTGATTTATATCGTAAGGCTACAAGTACAATCACCTTAATTTCTCACCTTGATTACGCTCGGATGATGTTAATTCCAGATTCACCGAACACTTTCATCCATTAATAAGGTAACCAACCGTGATATAATATTTTACAACCCCTTATTTCCATTAGCGCTCAATATGAATCAGTTTTTATTTCTTTTAGTTCTACATCCCCCATTCAATATATCTACATAAACACCTTCATATATTGAAATCAGATCACAGACACACTCTTTACATGCGAAAGTAATATAAAAATATCGTCTATACACTTTCCTTGTATTTTATGATTATATACAAAAATAAATGGACAAACCGATGGCACGGCATTACCTTTTTTATTCTTAATTCCTTCCCCAATATTAATTATATATACAAGGAATAATCGATGTGAAAAAGTTTTTCTCGCTCATTCACTCAACCGTTGCAATCGGATTACGGCGAATTGAGTTATATATTTTAGGAAAGTTTTTCCAGTTAGAATACTTCCAAGAGCCCGTACTCATAACACCATACACCAAACCATCTCCATCTCCATTGCTACTGTTACTATGTTGTAATTTTCATACAAATATTCTACCGCAGAAAAGCTTCAATTTTTCATCGCCCATAAAATAAAAAAAATAAAAATAAAAAAAAAAATCGAGTATATATTTGTTCATTCATTGGGGAATAAAGAATGGCTTTGTAAAACTTGTACATTCGAAAAGTATTAAAATTTATTAATTTATTAGTTGCTGAAAATGGAAAAGCAAAGTTATGATAAAAGTTTTTCTTGTCAGCTGAACAGATTTCTTATAAGATGCCAATCATTGTGAAGAAGTGGGAAATTGTTGAACGATCAATTTTAAATTTGACAGATGACGTCAATTATAAAATTGGATGTAATGAATCGGTTGTATGAATTGATAAGTTTGTTACACACCGAAGTGATATGAATAACTCAAATTCAAATTGAAAAAATCGTTTGGACTGAGTTTCTGTCATCTTATGTAAGTGGTATGATTGCAATCCGCAACAGTGCTGGTTCAAGCCATTTTGGCATTTGTCATATTAGCATTTAGATTATTGTTCAATTTAAGATTTCGTAACCATGTAACATTTTCAGACCCGTACAAAGTAATGGTTTCTTGGTTTACATGTCAAAGATGAACTTGGAAGTAGAATTATTGATTGTCTTCTTTTGTTTTCGACGTCTACTAGGACAATAATAATAAATTATTGTGCAGTGATATGTGATCACAACAAAAACCCTTTTTAAAAGGGAAACGTGACGCAAGTCCTCCTCGTCACTTCTTCCAAAACAATTGATATAAATTTGGGTGACGCTTACAGCTATGGAACGCAAAAAATTCTTTTGAAATATTTTCACTTTCGATTGAAAAAATGCGTCACAAATGCCGGACCCTCCCAACGAACGTAATCATTTTTGTGCGCTTTCAGATTTCGAACGCCACACATCACGCAAAACTTAATTTTTTTTTCGTGTCAAATCTAAAAGAACAGAAAAACTATAACATTGGGGGCATCCGGCATTTGTGACGCATTTTTTCGATCAAAAGTGAAAATATTTCAAAAGAATTTTTTGCGTTACGGTGTAAACGTCAACCAAATTGATATCAGTTGTTTTGGAAGAAGTGACGAGGACTTGCGTCACGTTTTCCTTTTAAAAATGGTTTTTGTTGTGATATCAGTTCTTTTGGGAGTAGAAATTTTTTTTTTACGAATAATACAGAATTTTTTCCAGCCGACGCGTCGCCTTTGCCAAACCGAAACGCGGCTGCTACGACTTCCATTGGCAAAAATGATCCCCTCAAATTCCTCTACAACATATCAAAAAAAAAATTTCCGCCTATTTTCCGCCATTTTGGCGGTTACCCTGATACACTACACACCCAACCCTACAATTTTCCCTTTGACACCAAACCTCTTTCTCAAACACCCAACCTTACCCTTTAAAAAAAAAAACACCCAACCTTGTCTCATACAAAATGTGCTACCGTACATATTACACACACAAACACATACATATGGATTTTATATGGCGCCTTCGAAGAGTCCTGACGCCCAAACGAGGCCGGTACCCACCTTTTTTTTAAATCTCATATGGCGTAGAAAGCTCACCGGAAGGTCTCTACAAAATTTCAAGAGTTATCCAGCCGTTTTCGAGCACGAGCCGAAAAAGTCGGTTTTCATACAAATGGTTCTGGAATTAACTAACTAACGTAGGATGTTTCCATTAACTTTGGCTTCTATGAAATAGCACATTTTGTATGGAAAATGACAATTTTCCATAGGTCATATCTTCGGATCCACTGGACCGATTTCAATGAGTGAAATATCGATTTCAATCAAAATCTTACGTAGAATCCGAAAAACTAGGTCTCAGGTGGGTACGACGCGACGCAAGGGGAAAAAGTCAAAACTTAGCTGTATATATGGTTCCGAAGTCTACGAAAAAAAATTTTCTGAATTTTTTGATCGTATGGGGACTTGCGTCACGGGCGCATTGCTACCGCTTGCCCATGATTCCCATATTTTGTTGTCTAGCTTTCGCTCATACGATAAAAAAGGGTATGCTCTTATGAAGTCTCGGCAAGTCTCGAAATTGGCTTCACAGTAGCCTAACATTTATAATATGGTTCTTAGGTACTGCCTAAAGATGAGATATTTCGTATCAAAGTCATAATTTAAAAGTCAAGGAAGGTTCAAAGATTCAAAGTAGTCAATTATGAAAACGGTTCATTTACATCAGATGCTTCGCCCGGGGTAAGGTTTAAACAATTCGTGACAATTCGTTTGTGAAGCTCAATCACAGTTCGTTTTGATTAGTGTGAAATTTTGCAAAGGCAAAGTTGGAGAGAATAAATTTATACGAATATGGATTTAATGAAATTTTGCTTAATTAGTGACTACGTCATTACTTTATTGCATTGGAAACTGCCCAAAAGGAAATATTGAAAGACCCGTTCGAAGCAACTTTGCAAAAAAAACTTTCTTATGTTTACTAAATTACCCAAACTGGCGAGACTGAAGAGACATCTGACGCATGCTACATCCTTGGACGTGTCTTTTGGGCCAGCCTATTCGCTAAGGACAGGCGACAGGCATTGGATCGATACATCCAGGACATGGTGTAGTAAAGTGCACAAAGGTGAATTGAGGTGAACAAAGTTGCTGTAAGATGCACCAAAGTGCAGTAAGGTACAGTGAAAGGCAGTGAGGTGCTGTGAGGTACACCAAGGTGCAGTGAGGTGCACAGACTCAAACTCAATAATTTTTTCTGCTACAATTTGTTAGGCTTTCCAATATAAAACATGAGGATAAGTATCCGTTGAGCTATGTACAAAAAGCCCAGAACCCTAGATCAGCGGTCTATGGGCCAAAAATATCCACATTCAGTTCTAACAACACTTTTTCAATTAACTTTCAGGGAATATTTTTTTGAAAATTGGTCAAGACTTACGAGTTTGACAATATCCCCCAAAAAACAGGTAAGAGCTATGTTCAGGAAAAGTACCTTAGGACGAGTAGCACGCAACATATGATATCTCAAAATTACAAACTAAAAAGGTGGCTTCGAAAATGAGTAAAATCGACCTAGTCGTTCTGAAGTGTGACAAATGGAGTTGAATCCATCTATGATCCAAAAATGTGTCTAACTAATTTTCCTGTAGTTTTATGAAATACATTAAATCTTTTTTCGGCAAACGGTGAAGGACAACCTAAGGGCCTAGAGCTCCACATCGAACAATCAGAGAATTTCAATATGTGCACATGTGCAGCGAAAAACAAAACAAAGTTTAATGCGATGCAAATATTTATAATTCTCTAAGTGAAGTCGAATGTTAAGTGAGATTTCTGGTAAAGCTTTGAATGCAAAATTTCAATTCAAAATTGCTATAATAAACGAAATCAATAAAAACGGCAACTATAAAAGTCCTGCAAACAATGTCCCACTTCAATTCTAACAGAATCTTGGCAAAATTAGTTTTAATTAAAAATTAAAAGCTTCTTGTTATCGATTGAATCGGTAATTATCATAAACAAAAAGGTTTTGTTTAACAAAACTAAATTGGTATCGGACGAATACATTGCAGCCAGCATTATTATAAGAAATGTAGAAGCAGGAACGGATGGAAGGTACAAATCTATAAATTTCCAACCGTTTCATGCTATCGATCTAATGCAACTACATGGAAAAACCTTATTTGTATCACTACAAAATAACAATTTCAAGCTTTACCTATTGAGAACATTTCGTATATAAAATATTCTTCAGTTCAATACATTTTACGAAAAGCAGAACGTACCAGTAGTTTACATACGTTTGTTCACTTTTCCCTCTGAATAATTTTCCAATTTTGTATGTTAGTACGTGTACAGAAGCGACTCAAACAATATTCTATCAGGCATTAAATGGGGTTTAAAGGTGAATTAAGAAGTAATTCTACACTAAATTTAGTTACAACAATGTTTGTTCACTGACGTGACACAGCTGTCGATTTCAGTTTCAAATGAATGGAGGATAACAAAATGACGATGAAGAGTTTAACTGAAGAGAAAAAAACGAGACTACTTTTGTTTGATTGGTGGTATGTGACATCAGACATATGAAATCAATGAAGACACTATTCGCAGTGAATTGTTTTTTGTTTTTCTTGCCATTCGCAGGCACCTGCCAATAGTTTTTCATAGGAACTGTTTGCTAGTTTGCTAGGCCGTGTTAGTAACGTTTCTTTGACACTATTCGCTAAACCTAAAATTAGCTTAAGTTCTGGGTTAATAAGAAACAATGACGTGTATATAAATTATTTTTTGTTCACTTACGAAAACAAGGGAAGGGGCCAATAACTGGCGGACAAAGTTTAGTTATATAGTTTAGTCACCGATAAAAAGATTGTATTACCTGGCGAAAATTAATGAAAGACACTAGATGAAACTTTTTCGACTGCTTGTGAAATTTGAAGCAATCACCAAGGATATCTTATATAATTTCACGCACAATTTCTTCATTCTCTTACAATGTTTACGAAAAACTTCAAGTAATTCGTTTTTGAGGATGAGAAAAAAAGTTCTCTCAAAATTAGACCAAGCTTTTCACACATACTATTGAAAAAGCACATTAAATTGTCTGGAAAATGATTTTCAAAACAAAATGCTCTACTCTAGAGGCAGAGGAATATGTGTGTTGAATTTATGCTAATCAGAACCAACGAAACGAGATAATTTGAGTAACTTTTCAATTACATTCATTCCGTTTGAGGTCGTTTTTAGAATATACAGAAAACAGCGACTTAATTGTTATTGTATTATAATTTGAACACACCATATGAGAATCATCTCGGAAAAACTATTCGCAGGCACTGCAAATAGTGTCAACTCAAATTGAAATCAATAAACTGTGTGGATGGTTGATACATGTAATTTCCAGACGATATGTATCATCAAATCTAAAATGGACAACTGGTCTTTATGCAGTAAGAAAATCGAGCTTCGAAAGTATCTGCAACGACATCAAAAAATTTGATTTAGTAAAGTATTAAAAGATTAAACATAGCCAAAGACCCGTACATATTAGAACAGATGTGGCAAGCAGAATAGATGTTACAAAGAGATGCGAACGTATCTTAATAAAAATGAACAAACAATCCAAAGTTTTATGTTCTTTATTAGAAATATAAGAATTTAAGAAATACAAGAAATTATCCAAGGTAATGCCAAAGGCCCTACCGAAGTACATCTTATGACATCTGGCACCATTGATTTGGTTTTTCGAAATGTTCTCCCCTGCACCATATCACAAACAGAACCATCGTAGTTTCTCCAAAAAATACTAAAACGTCTTTCTTTAAAATGTAATTTTCACCAACTTTGGCTAAATCCCAAGGAATGGGAAATTTTTCTGAAAATCCTGAAACACGTGTTCTCTAAAATTTTATTCTCTAAAACTTCGCCTTTGAAAGCAACTTTAAAAGCTGCCATAGTTCTACAGATAATATTCCAATACTAGTAGTGGTCATATTCCATAATTGGGCCAATTTTTCCCAAGACCCTGATGTTTTACTTCCTACAACTTTGCCGTTGACAGTAGACCTCCATATTGGATAGATAGAAACTCAATTTCGTCCATTCCATTGGTCCCAGTGCCCACACAACAGAGCCGATTTTGTGAGATCAAATGATTTCATTAATTTGACACCAAAATGAACAATCCACGTTTTAGGACACTTCTTCGACCAATGTTGCTCATCTTTCAAATTGAATCTTGGGATAGAAGGGAAACAAATTTTAGGGTGATCTGTTGAGCCGTTTAAAGAGAAAAGACGAACGACAAGACATTTTTTTGCTGATTCCTCATAGCTACACGATAATTAATGTATTCCTACAACCCTTGCCTCGATCTATCCCATGTTCAATAAAAGGAAAATTGGATGTCACATCGCTGTATCTATAATAGAATTTTTTTTTCGATTGTTATAACTCGGCAGTTCCTATTTTTTGTAAAAGACAGTGCCGGCCTGGCTACCAAAATGCCATGCGGGCGAAATCTGAAAAAGCCCATATCTTCGGGCGGATATTTTAGCGCTTTTTGGTAAGCAAATGGAATTCAATGAAGTCAAAAGCCGGCAACTTTTGTTTGAGCTTAGCGCCACAGGCGAAAATTTTTGACTGCCTTCACTTGTCCTTTAGGAAGAACGCCTTATTGCAGCAGACGCAATTTTCTGATTGTAGGGATCCTTTATGTAAGAATTTCAATAATTGATTGATTTCTTATAACGCCATAGGCGACAATTTTTAGGCTTTTCGGTAGTTTTTAAGCTAAATTGAGGTGAAAATTTCGGAAATTTGGATTCGTTTTTCTTATTTTCAGCCACAGCCCAAAATGACAGCCCGGGCCCCTTTTTTTTGCCCGGACCCAAGAGACTTACCGTTGTTCGAATCTGCATGAAAAAATTTCTTCATCCGTCTGTCTGTCGACACGATGACTCGACCGATCTTGACCGATTTCCAAAAGTATATTTTCCCCGAAAGGTAGTCCCAAAAGGAGTGTTGTGATCATAATAAGTATAGTGAAATCAGTCAAGAACTTTCGAAGTAAGGATCGAAAAAGTAGTCGAAAACATGACTTTTCCAAGACCGGCAAAACTTTTTGGCTTAGGCTCTCGGTCGGGTTGTTCCTAAGGTCGGCCAAAGTTCAAAAAATTTTTTTTGCTATGTTTTTTAGGGCCAGGCCGGCACTGGAGAGATTTAGGTACCTGGAGTTATTTTGCTCTAACATAATTTTTCAACAATACTACTGTTATGCTGAAGCTAACCGTATGGGATGTGAAGAACATTTTCAGTCCGATTTCATTTTTCTTACGATTCACAAGCAAAGCAATTCAATTCAACAAACAATTGAATTGGTATTAGCGCATTTTCATAATTCGCTGATCATATTAGGGTGGTTTAAAATTAGGTAAAGAGCAATACGTCAAATCTCAGCGCATTTTTAAGCAAGACATTAGACGTTCTGTTCCTTCATGAGCTTTTTAAGCTAAAATCTATATCTTAAGTTGATAATGTCGCCTGTCACCACTTCTATACTATTGAAGGATATCAAGCAGCTCTAAATCGGGTAACTGATCGCTCCGGAATAATAGGAATTGAAAAAGCTGACTAGCTGTAGGATCTATGGCAGCTAGCTAGGGACCGAAATCGATCATTCCCATATTGTAGTCACTGTGAGATAAAGCGACAAGGGATTGAACACGATCCGTAGCTAGTAACATCGGTGTGCTTATGGTGAAGGAGCGCATACGAAGCTATTCTTCACATACCCGATGGTAAAAAGGCTCTGCTTGTGTCCAGCTAGCGAAAGTTTTCTAAAATCAACAATTGTGTCATCAGAAAATTTTGTTAACCGGATTCAACCGGAGGTCAAAAATGTCATTTTTCTTCTGAAATTCATGAAGATAGAACACGCATGCACGGTATCTCGATTTTCAACTTTGATTGCAAATGTAGTTATCGAGATAATGGACTCTTCTAAAAAAATGACTTTCAACTTCGACAATTTCGTTTTTTTTTGTAACACTAACTCACTAAACCAAAGTTATACCATTGCACAGATGTATAAATACACAGCACATACAGTTATAAAACTTTTTATTTGATCTAAGTCTACCCTTTGGTTTTTATTTTTCTCACAGCTTATTAAAATTCATTTTGAAGTTGGTCGCATTTAAGCATCGAGAAACTAATTGCTTTAGACATCTGCTCTCTCTCTGCCTTACATACGGTGAAAATTAACACGTTTATCCAAAAGGGGTTCAAAATTATTTTCAAAGGTCGTCATCCCAATGAGGTGGTGTAACGAACAATAAATTGTAGTGGAAGACTTTTTTCCAATGTTAAAATTTTAAAAGCTCTAGCTTTTCAACACTTTAAATGATATAATTTCTCTTATTCAATGTTCATGCTGTATTTTCTGTGAAAACAATTGGTCAACGGAATAACCGTTTCATACTTTGCAGTCGAAGCGTTGCATATACCTCTCATTTACCCATGTATATATTCCAGGCCAGCAGAAGAATGCTATTCTTCTGAGAGACAAATATTGAGTTGCCTGTAAACATAGTAGCCAGCCCTCGTGCGTTATAATGTAAAAGATTGTGCTGTGTGTGATATTCCAGATCATGTAATAGATGAAAAGGCATATAACATTAAGCCCGATGAAAACACACGAAAAGTGCAGATGTGTCAGAAACGCATTATGGAGTCTGTTTGCACAAGGTAAAAGGTGACAAGTCTAATTAGACGCTGAACATTTTGCTAATATTAGCTGAATAAATTCACACGAGAGACATGTTATGTGAAATTATAAATAAATTTTCAAAGTATACATGACACAATCATTTATATATCTGTACACTTTAAAACGAAAACATATACATCACAGTTCATACATCAGAAAAGCTTGGGTGTTAAACTGAATAATAAATAAAATAATGGTAATTAAAATTGTCTAAATTATTTACATATTCCATTTCATATAAATTCGAAAAATTAATAGTATATTACAATTGAGGTCATGTAAACAGCCGGTAACATAAGGGCGAAGTTTGCAAAATCGAGCCGAAGGCGAGATTGTGTAATCGTCCTTGTGTTACAGGCTGTTTACATGACCTCACTTGTACTATGCTTTAACGTGGTAGCACTCGGTCGTTGAAACAAACAATTAAACATTAAACATTTTGAAAACAAAAAAAAATAACTCCTGAAATACAGCGTACACTATTTGAGTTCTTAGAGTAGGCTAAATATCGAATGAACTATCGTAGAACAATGTGCTGCGTTCATTTTGTTATTTCATTTGTCGATGATATAATAACGCAAGCCATGAACGGCGTTTTTAGCTCAGTGAGCAATGCTTTAGTGTTATAATCTCATTTTTTCCAGAATTTCCTGTTCAAATCCTAGTTTTTGACAATTTTTTTTAAAAATTATTTTTTTTGTTGCGTGCATTCCATCAAATAACGTCTATTAATTTTAATATAGAAACTCTTATAAAAATGAAGTAAATACACTTTCAATCGATATCGACCTACAAATTGATCACATCATGTTGTCAAAGCCCTATTTCTCTGGATATATTAGTCCGATTGAGAAACTAAGTACTTTACAGGAATCCTATGATCACGTACGACAGAATGGCATTATGTTTCACCAAAATCCTTTGGGGGGGGGGGGATTGGGTAGTTAGATAGGGCAGCGCTTGATAGCATATGAGCGGAGTGTGGTAGTCCTGGTCATATGCCAGGCGTGCAACTGTCTAACTATCAAGTGCTCTTTTTACGTCCACGTCGTAGTCCCTGGGACCTCAATTCTCTTCGGAGTTTTGTGCTAAACTTAAGAGTGCTACCTGACAACTTGCCTACGGGTTGTCGGGGAAACGGATCAGTGGGTTGAGCGAAGTGTTAACGCCTCTTCCTCGTAAAAAAATCACAGTTCAAGAAACTCTACAATGAGCCTCGGATAAACGGACTGATTCAACAACGACGACCACGTTGGAGAAGTCTGGCCCAGGATCGCTCCAGATGGAGAAACGTTGTAGAGTCAGCCAAAACCCGCTTGGGTTAGAAAGACTGATAAGTAAGTAAGTAAGTAAGTAAAATCCTTTTGGACAAAATTTAATTATTTTGTTTATGTTCTAAACAAAATCAAGACATATGAACTTTTTGAATCGAGTAGCCTTGTTATGCCCTTACAACTTAAGTGTTTGATTTTTAATCGTTGATCGTTACATGAATCCGTGGAATGTGCTAGGTTCAAATCGCGGCATGGAGATAGTTTTTTTTCTTTATAAAAATAAGAAGAGTTCATTCTGAATGAACTGGACCATAATGGCTCATTACGTAGGTCGCACCATTACTGCCTAGCATGTTAAATTGCATCTACATAGCAATGAACCTGCAGCGTATACTCAACGTACCGTGTGCGTACACGTTAAAATTAATTATGCAGTTTGTGCTCGCGGATTGTTACAAATATTAAGTACATATAACAATATAATGATGTGCATATTCTCAGCAAAATAAATGTATGAATTAATTTTGTTTATTTATTTAAATAATCGGAGACATAATGTTGATATATCAATGATCGGAAAAATTAATGACTAGTTAATTTTTTTACGCTGAAATTGTAACACGTATAGATGTGGAATGGAATAGAATGGGCATATACACATCACAATGTAGAGCAGATATGTAAATATGTATTTTTGTTGTAAATAATAAATGAAATTATTATTAGGGAAATACATTAATGAGAAATGTACCTGGGGACACTGGAATGAATTGATACATTACATTTAAATTGATACTGAATCGAATTGTTTGAAAACTTGGTCACAATTTGTCAGTCAATTATTTTAAATAGTAATGTAATATAAAATTACTAATTGGTGTTTAGTTGACGAAAGTCAATGTTTGTTTGTTTTTTCTTTGAAATATATGTTTAAAATTGAACTGGTGATTCAGGTATTTCCATGATTTCCATCCAATTAGATATATGCACTGCACATGTTCAGGCTGGTTGCATCTGGGAAAAGTTCCCTAAATTTAGAGATATTTTTAACAAAGTATCAGGTCTCAAGAAAGATGCCGTTGCTTCGAAGTTCTCTACATATCATGCCCGGAGCGGTAGCAGAGGGCGCGACGCAGTCCCCACACCCCAAAAAAACGTCCACAAACCCAAAAAACTCCATACAAAAAAATTTGGGACAAGGAGCCATATATAGACAAAATTTTGAGTTTTTCTCCTGAAAACTATGTCGCAGCAGCTTTCAAACGAGCCCTCACTCATCAAAATCGGTTGAAAATTGGCTGAGATATCGAGGTTTGAAAATTATATTTTTGTATGGAATTGGATTTTTCTATTATTTTCATCATCATGAAAACTTTTTTTTTCTCGAGAACTAGACAGCTGATCTTCCTGAAATTTTCAGGGAACATCAGTCTCGGCACCAAATGAAAAATTTCATGTGCCGCTTTTCCGGGAAAAGTCTGGCATGTGGAAAAGTGGTCAATTTTAAGGGTTTTTTAGGTAATGCTCGGAGTTTTCGAATTTTAGCTCCGGAGTGACAATAGCTACAGAGTAGGTTTCTTCGGGAAAATTATAGAGTTTGGTCAGGAGAATTTTTTGGGATCTTAAGAAAATGGCT
Organism: Pseudolycoriella hygida; assembly: GCA_029228625.1. Lineage (NCBI taxonomy): Eukaryota > Metazoa > Arthropoda > Insecta > Diptera > Sciaridae > Pseudolycoriella > Pseudolycoriella hygida. Next base: position 42,921,212 of record CM055406.1, on the reverse strand, counting down.
GCCAGCAGTCAAACCGGCGCCATCTTGAACTTTCCCAAGCAATAAATTCGGTTTTTTTTGGTTTTCGAATTTTAGCTTCGGAATGACAATACTTAGAGAGTTGGTTTCTTGGGGAAAGTTATAGAGTTTGATCAGGAGAATTTTTTGGGGATATAAGAAACAGGCTGCCAGCTGTCATAGCGGCGCCATCTTGGATTTTCGTTTATGCTTTTACGGTTTTCGAATTTTAGCTCCGGAATGACACTACTTAGAGAGATGGTTTCTTCTAGAAAGTTATAGAGTTTGGTCAGGAGAATGTTTTAGCATTTTAAAAAAATGGCTACCAGCTGTCAAAGTGACACCAGCTTGGATTTTTTGCTAAATTCTGAATAAGAATACCTAGACAGTTGGTTTCTTCAGGAAAGTTATATGAATCACTGAGAAGAATTGGTGACACGAAGTGGTCCGAAGGTAGCCGAAGGTGACACGAAGTGTTCCGAAGACAATTGAAGGTGACACGAAGTGTTCCGAAGGTAGCCGAAGTCGAAACGAAGTGTTCCCAAGGTAGCCGAATGTGACATGAAGTGTTCCGAAGGCAGGCGAAGGTGACACAAAGTATTCTGAAGGTAGCCGAAGATGATACGAAGTGTTCCGATGGTAACCTAAGGTGTTGGAGAACAATTTTTTTCGGAAAGAAAATTTTTTTTGGAGAAAAATATTTTTCGGAGAAAACTCTTTGGAGAAAAATTTTTTCAGAGAAAAATTGTTTTTGGAGAAAAATTTTTTTCGGAGAATTTTTTTTTTTAGAAAATTTTTTTCGGAGAAATTTTTAAAGTAAAATTTGATTGGAGAAAAATTAAAAAAAAAAAAAAAAATTTTGAGAAAATGTTTTTTGGAGAAAATCTTTTTTTCTGAGAAAATTTTTTTCGAAGACATTTTTTTTCGGAGAAAATTTTTTTAAAAAAATAGAAATTCTTTCAACAACTGAAAACTTCCAAAACGACTGATATCACAACAAAAACCTCTTAAAAGGTAGAGTGTGACGCAGTCCGTAAGTCCGCTTCCAAAATTAATGATATCGCTTGAGGTGACGCTATCGCTGATAATACACAGAAGTTTGTTTGAATGGAACCTTGTGTTCAAAGTTTTGATTTGCTGAAAAAATTACAGCGCTTTTTTTAAAACGAAATTACGTTGTGTTAAAAAAATTACGTCACAAATGCCCGGACCCAAAGACGAAATAATTGTTCTGTACCGGTCCTTTGTCTAGTGCCTGAACTCCTTATCTTACCGTCGCTCGTCTAGAACGTTATCATGGAAAACAAACAGAGGTCTTCATTTCAAGCTGGGCGGCTGGTGCCAAAAAAGTTTGTATGACAATGCTGGTGTGGAAAGCGAGTAAATTACTATGCACTTGGTTCCAACTCGGCACCAGACTGCCTACTTGAGAAGTTTAAGTGTCCATAAAGAACGCAGCCTGGTGCCAAAGATCTGTTAATGTCATCAAAACGGCAGTTACGAGTATTATACGTCACATTCATTTCAACGTGGTACCAGGCTGCCTACTCAACATTCTACTGTCAACATAAAGGGCAGCAGCAGCCTGGTGCTAAATTGAAATTTTTATGACGTTTAATATTCTCCGGCCGTTACAATGACCTTAACAGATTTTATTAGGCTGCTAATAATTTCCAAGTACGCAGCCTGGTGCCGAGTCGAAACCAAGTGAACATTTATGTACTCGTTTCATCATCCAACATTGTCAAGTGAATTTTTTTGGCACCTGGCTGCCTTCCGGGATCGACCAGAGGGTTCTGACCTTGACGTAATTGTATATTAATAAATAAATGCATTCTCCAATCGATCGTCCTTGCCAACGGCTTTACCAGGAATCGCACGGGTCTCCGTAGCTTATGTTTTTTCATCTTTTGGCAAATAAATTGAAAACAAATTTGGTTCGATACACATAATGATATGGATATTTTCCGCACATTGAATCGCATCGGCACACAATTCTTCTAGTTAGAATTCGTCAATAAACGATTTTGATTAACGAAATGGACCGTATACATGTTTTTGATATAACCCGAATGTATGATCATAATCATATTTCTATTTCCATATACACGTATTTTCGCAAGCCATAAAATCGTTTTCATTCAATGATATGGTGATATCCCCCTTCAACTTTCTGGTTCGAGTGATAAAAATTGACTATTTTTCACTTTTGCCATAAGATATGTGCACCCTTCTATCAAGAGCAAAAAAAATCTATTGAAATGTCAAAACACCTTCTTATAACATAAACAACCACTTACTTTCCTCTTGTCTGTCATATCGATTTAAATAAGAAAATATTATTTTTAATATTTCTAGAATATAATATGTTGCATGAAATAAAATCATATTTTCGGATGATATAGGAATGGTATTTTTCGTTGGAAGTTCAGGTATCTTAGGTACACATACCATACACATACATTTCTATCACTCATGCATACCATCTAAAAGATATTATCAATTCAAATCATACGCCATTATTTATAAGAGAAAAACTCTTTTCGATAAATTTTCAAAGTATATCAGATAGATGTTTCTTGCATGTGTACATTATATTCTGTACAGACGTGAATCGGAAGAACTTTTTACAGATCCACAAGCTTAAGTACTACAAGAGCATATTCAAAAATTCTATTTAAATTTAACCCCACGAGTTTTTCGATATAATCACTCAATACGATGTGGGTGAATGTATGGTGAATATTGAGTGGAATGCAGTTTGTTTAAGTTATAACATAGACTTTCCCATGAAGAAGATAAACTATCTAAGTTTAAAGTATAAGCGAACACACTCGAGGGCTTCTCTAAAAAAATTTTACTTTTAGTTCGGGATGCTTAAAATGCTACATCGAAAATCTTAAACGTCGCTTATGCAGGACTCAAATTAAAACTTAACAACATTTGCCATTCAGCCATCAAGTAATATATCCACTGACATTTCAGTTGGCGTTATTTAAATGTCACTGCTGTGTTCTAATGTCTTAAAAATACCCATACCTAATCATCTAACGAATTAGAATTTGTATTTGCGTCGTATAACATCGAAGAACTAAAACAAATTGTAAGAAATTACGTTACTCGGCTTATAATTGAAATTTTTGATGTGAAGTGAGCTTGAGTAAGAACGTACCGGGTGGCAGTTCATTGTGTAAATGTTAACGTTCACAATTTTTAGCGTTGATTACGCGTGAAGTTCATAACGTCGATGTTAAAAGTGAGCATTGACATTTTTAAACAATGGATTGTCACGCATAATGATTAATGCCGGTCATTTAATATCAATCAAAGAATATGACGAGCTTGACAGTGCAACTCATAGCATCGATTGAAATTTGTCCGACGACGAAACACAAAACCCAGCAACTCCACGTTCGAAATTAAAAATGCTATGAACGTTGCGACAAGCACCAATAGACTCTTACTTAGCATGAGTCTAAAAAGACTTACGGTTTGTACCAAAGACTAACATTATACGAAAACCACAGGACTTTCAAATTCAATCAATCCCAAGCAAACCTTTGTGTAAGATCTTCACAAAACCTCTACCAACTACTTTTAAGTTGAATGAATGAAATTATTAAAACTTACATCACGAAATAAAACTTAAAAAATTTTAAGCACTCGATTCTGCTCTAAAGGAACTTTTAAGGAGTCCATTCCATGCTAATTGCCTCGAAATCATTACAGCGCGTCCAAGACGAATTTCATACGAAATGTACAAATCTTTTGTTTTAAACAAAAGAATTGATGTTTCGTATCAGTTTCATTTTGAACGCGCTGTAATTTTTTTTAACGAAATATGTATCGCTTCTGGAACGCTATGTTTAATTAGCTTAGTTCTATATCATGAAACCAACTGCAATAATATGGAATGAATAGCTTTCTTTTAATTTTTCTCATTGCAGTTTCATATCGTACAATAAGTTGTTCACATAAAATGTTGCTAAAGAATTCAATACATAAAATTGACGTCGCAGAACACGACACAATTGTTTTATTTGTTCTAAAAGAATTCGTGGAATTCCAGATTGAGCATCTGAACAAGCGTAAAAGGCGAAAAAACTGCCAATAAAATAAAGCCATCTCACATCCGTCAGTAATTAGATATGAGAAGGATGAAATAATTTCTCCGTGTGAGCGTCCCAATTAAATAAGCGGATTCGGACGCATGTACACTACATGATTGTGTACATCTCAGTTCTCAATTTTAATCAGAACATTTTTCTTTTGCGTAGGTGTTCGCAATGTTAAAGAGTTGGGTAGAAGAAAAAAGTTCTTATTTAAATTGTGGTCAATGTAAGTACGAATGTCCCTCCCAGTTGGATTTTAAATATATCAAAAAGTTGCATACCATCTGTACAGCGTCTTAAGAGTAGCCCTTTGAAATGAAAAAAACTCAAATGTAGTGATGAGTAGTCAAAGTTAAGCTCTCATTAACCTTTCTTATAGGTCAAAACGTCACCACAGCTACAGTAAAGTTGAGCAGCAATCTTTTTTTTCAATTGTTTTTAATTTCAATATAAATTTAAAGCGCTTGAATTTTCAAATAAAAAATTAATTCGCTTTAAAAAACATTTCTAATATTTCTTCTGCAGGATATTCACGGCGGCCGGCAGAGCTTTGAGTATTTAAATAATTAATTTTTATGGTTGAGGAAATTTCCATAAAAAAATGTTTTTCGCTCTAAAATTTTTGTGAACGTTTTACAGGTTACAAATTTGATTGTAATGTCTTAGACGTTAAGATCATTATGCACACAGGCAATAACTTATCGAAATTTTCATGTGAGTTTAAAAGCGGAAAAGTTTAAGTTTCTATATTGTGTGAATGCGTTGGACATTAAAACCGAACTAAAATTAGGAATTTTTCTTTTTTCCAACGGTATTTTGACGTTATTCTCTTTTCGAACGACAATATCTGTTTGTTTAACTTTTGATATTTTAGAAATGTTTCTATTTTCAAGTATTAATTACATTAATTATATTAAGCATGACTTATCCGTGGAATTTTCATTTCGAATTTTATATGCCAACGAAAATACTATTATAAAAACTAAGGAATTTTATCTAAAATTAGCGCAAGTTCCATAGCCGACAAAACATTTCTTTTAAATAACTTTGAAATATTTTTTATGCAACTCATCAAATGAATAACATTTTCTTATCATTAATACATAGTCTATATTAAAATAGGATGAAAATGTATACGTACTGGCAATAGTTAACCTTTTACATACTGTACTTTTCATTTTTAAATTACAGTTCACGTCATACCATTTTGTACCAAAGTTTACTTCAGATGAATTCAGTCTAGATGCACTCATGTAGTTTCGTTATGTTAATTAGATTCCCTATCTTGGAGCTGGCGCTTAAGGATTTCGAAGAAATGAAATAACTTCTTTAAACTACTTCCTTGACTACAAATTATATCGATTATATCGATATTTTTGGAGCTTGAATAGTCTTACGGTGTGTACGCAACGAGTCCACATTGTTGTAATGGGCTTCGAAGACTTTGACTTTTTTTTTTTAATATCTTAGCTTCTGATTGTCTTCTTAGCGTCTTACCGACATTGGAAATATTTTTACTTTAAATATCATGTAGGGAAGCTTCCTCAAATTTTTTTTGAGAATTGAGATAAGGTAAATGATCGTGAGTTGACCTAGCCAAAAATGAATGTTAAGTTGACCGTGTAAATTTGTATGAAAGTAAAAATATGGGTTAACTCACAGTCACATAAACCGTGAGTTGTCCTATGACAATTGTATGATCAGGCGTGCCAGTACGATTGAGTCAACTCACGGTACCCCTAGGTTAACTCTCGATTTTTAATGATTCATTAACTTTATCAAATGAAAATACAAATAATTAATTAAGTTCGAATTAGTTAAGCAGAGAAAAGACAAATCGTCAAAGTTAAAAAAAGATTAGTGTAATCTGCGCCCTAATAACGGAACAAATGGCTTCGAAAGTTGCAATTTGACAAAATAGGTCAACTCACGATCACTTACCTTACTAAACACATTTTACAAAGAAAATTGAAACAAAATTTTTCCGGACAATTGGATCACACGTGTGTGAATATAAATTACCTATTGATTTTGACTGTTTAACCAGATCAGTTTAGAGAGCGATTCCCAACCAATAAAGCTGTCACACTTTTGTATGGAAGTTTTGACATTGCCTAGTTAACTGGATTTTTGCACGTAAACTGGTCAGATTAAACAGTCAATAAAATTTAATATGCAAAACATTTTCGTAAGCTCTCCTAAGCGAAAAATTTACTAATTTTGCATGGTTGCCTTAGTCTGGCTCCATTCATTTGATGGTCTTCGTCAACACGGCATTTAGTAATTGGTATACATAAGTTTGGAAAAAGTATCGTGAAATGAATCTAATATTTTGTATCTCCATATCGTATACACACTGACAAAGTGATTTCAAAACTTTATGGGGGGGTAATATGCTGATGCATACCGAATAACCTGATACATGTGGTCTTTTTTATACAAAAACTATACCTGTGCTTGGGTAATTCACATTACCTGAAGCAGAGCTACCAGACACCATACTATCAACTCACTATCAAATAACAAAAGCGATGCGTCCATCGACTATAAGTGATATGAAGAGCCTCTTGTTTTATAATACACAATTAATTTTTTTAATTATTAAAATATTTACAATGTTGATAGGAATGAGTTCGTTAATATAACGCAAGGACTGTAGATACGTCCGTAAATAACTCAGTTGAAAATTTCATAATATTTTATTGTTTCCCTCATAATTTTCTTCGCAAATTAGCTTACTATTTTCCAAGCATTTTAATAATTATATCAAAACAAAATGTTTCTCATTCAATTAACCCTTAAAAAGTTGCTGCTACTTATGTCGGTCAGATTGTTATATGTACATTGAACATTTTTGCGGTCGAAACCTTTGCGTTTTATAGAAAATGAAAAGCAATTATTACAAAATATGGAGAATCTCTGGATACATAACCGGAGGCAAAATTATGTATAATATTATATTGTATTATTGTTTTTTTTCTAAATTTTATACCTGAATGAAAATAAGCACTGGAAAAAAAGCTTTCCATTTGAAATGCATGTTACGTTGGAATATAACACATAATTTTTTATTTACTTCTCGTATTATAGTACTTTTGGTCTAAGATCTTTTATTATTTTATTTTTCGAGCAGCGTCAGATTTTTCTTTTTGTAATATCCAAATAAGCTTCCAAAAATATTTTCTTGGTTAAAATATAATTTGATTTATTTATTTTGTTTGATGTTTTGGGATTCAAAAGGTTTTGGTTTTTAATTTTATTTTCTTCTTCTTCGGCTACCGTGTTATTTCTCAATTCTTATTGCCTAGACACGTTAGGGTATCAATAAGGGGGTGTCCATAAATGACGTTTGCTCTATTTTGATGTTTTTAGACACCCTTTCTCTTTGTCTGATTTCGTCTGTCAGCCGTGTAAAGAACGAAAAGGATGACTCCTTTAAGTAATGATTTTCCGTCTCTAAACAAATACAGTCTGGTAAATCTCAGAATCGTAATGTCAGAATACATAATAACCCAGTGACTTTTCAATGATCCATCATTTTCTTGTTCGGCGTGATGACATTTAAAGCCATTTCGGATCAATCATTTTGGTTTTGTAAAAAAGTACATCACTGATGACATTTAACGGCATTTAAAATTCAATTTTTTGGTTCACCGGGAAAAGAGGATGAGCGCCAAAGTACAGTGGATGCGTTAATTAATTTTAACAATAATTAATCTCTCTCTTGTTTGACATTTAGGTTCTGACATAAAGAAAACAAAGGGTGTAAGCATAGCGTTCAAATCGAGATTTAATTAGACTGTAATATTCAATTTCAAATTGGTTAAATTCAAAAAACCAAGGTCAGCAGATTGAAGGCAGGAAAATCTGCAGAGGTTTTTTTTTGAGAGATTTATCAGATTGGGGGATAATTTCTGATCCTGAAACACAGGTCTAGTATGTGACCCTTTATTCCACCCTGTATCATCATTAAATCCAGGAAGCCTTCGATAAGGCCTCCACTCCACCTCAACCAATGTAGATAACATGCGTTTCACCGGATGTGACTTCGGTGAAGGGTACCTGACACCGGAATATCTCAAAATTGATTCTTTCGGTTAGGCCAAGTTGATTTAGCTTCCCCAGGACCAATTTCAGCGTTAGCCGGTACTCATCCAAGGCTTTTGGTCCCGTCAACATAGAATCCACATCACGCAGAAACAATGCTCAACGGCGTGCCACCGTATAAGCACCCGCCGACGACGGCCCGCAGCCCTAAAAGCCTAAGCTCCCGTCCGCTGCGAGAGTGTGGTGGCAAACTAGCCCCAATCGGGAGAAGGCCTTTCGTTCCACAAATGAAGCAACGGAGTGTCCGTACAATGACACGCCGACGAATCGCGTGACAACCCGACGAGGAATTCATGTTGCCGTTCCACACAGCGTAACTATCCAAACGAACTCCGACCCAAATACAAATACGACCGTCTTACCACGTACAATTGCGGTCCAGCACATAATTGATTGGTTTACCTCGGAATTTCGTTGACGAACATTACACCACCACTGTTGTACTCGTATGCAAAAGCACACTGAAAACAGTCGATGCGCCTTTCTTTCCTATCATACAAAGCCATGTGGTTTTTCGCTGGAATAATCTTTCAAATTATTACAACCTATTACGAACTTACCACATGGCCTTAGACTGGACCCTGGCAGTTTTTTTCCTGAAACTGAGTTCAGGCACAAAGTAATAGTTCACCCATTCTACCACCTTCACGGCAAGCAATGTTACCTTGTTACGGTTTGCAACAAAGACAACACATTTGCCATGCGTTCTTTTTAATGCGGTCCAAACATTTCACTTGAATCTCACTAGAATAAGACAAAACTAACGGCACAAAGCAAAAAAACTATAGGCAAAGCACAAAAATTGACACTTCAGCTTCAGCACACAATTAAATATTTCGGCTAGTTTTTCGCCTTTCTCGTAGTGATAGAGCTTAGCTCAAGACGTTTGATGTTTACTTGACGGCGGTCGAAACTAAACTCTCAATCTGCAGAGGTGGATGAAATCAGACAGAATTTATTAAGTATAGTGGACCAGGTGGGATCCAATGGCTTTGTAGGATTTTTAATTTAGCCATGAAGTCTTCCACCTGAATGGAGCTTCGGTGTTATTGCTCCGATTTATAAGAAGGGCAACCGTAAGGTTTGCAGTAACTACAGGGCAATATCGATCTTGGGTGACGTTGGTAAGGTGTACGCGAGTGTACTTGTGGACCGGGTTAGGAACATGGTGGAAGATTCAGAGTGTCAGGATCAGATTTTCTGTCTCAGGCAGACTGTCGAAAAGCTTTATGAAAAAAACAGAGACTTATACCTACGCTACATCGACTTAAGGAAAGCATTCGACCGGGTACAGTATCAATGTGGTTTTACTGTGTGCTATTAAGAGCATATACTCAGGGAGGGGTAAGAATAGATGTCGAAATTACCGAATCTTTCGTGGTTAATGAGAGTGTTCGTCAGGGTTGTTGTCTCTACCCTCTTCTGTTCATAATTTGCATGGACAAAACTATCAATCAGGCTAAATTGCACGGAAAGGTTGAGGTGGGTGAGGTAATGAAAATACTGGCCTATGCGGATGACTTGATTCTGATGGCAGATAATCCCAGGATGGGTTGGACTGCCTGAATGCCGCATGTAAGGAGTACGAGATGAAGGTAAGTGTGGGGAAAACTAAGGTTAGGCATCTCGGCAAATCTCGGAAGGGGATGGCTTGCAGTTAGAATGGGGAGGAGCTGAAGCAGGCTTCTGAATTCAAGTACTTGGGAGCCATTTTTTCAAGTTAGTTAGGGAATTTGGGGAAAGAAGGAAAATGAGATACGCGGTAGCCAGCCAATTGAGGTCGCACGTGTTTTGAATTGAGTAGCGAAACAAAGTTAGCTATCCACAGGTCAATTTTCAGACCGACAATTGTGTATAGAGTTCGGAACAGTTCAGATCAATCTGAAAATTTTCAGATAAAATCTGATCTGAAAATTTTCAGATCAATCTGAATTCAAACTGAAATCTGAAATATCTGAATTTTTCAATCTGAAAAAATCAGATCAAATTCAGATTTTTTTTAATTTGAAATTTTCTTGAATAAAAAAGTGAACTGAACATAAATAAATTTCAGATAAAACCTGAACTGATTCTGAAACGCACCGATCTGAAAATTTCAGATCAGATAAAATCTGAATCTAAATTATCCGATTACCGAAATTTTCAGATCACAGATTTTCAGATTCAGATCGGATAAAAACAATCTGTTCCGAACATTCTGTATGGTAGTGACAGTTGGGTGGTATCTCGTGCATAACCTTGAGGTTTCTGATATGAGGGAGCAGTGGGATGGGATAATCACATTAAGAACGACGACCTTTTGGAAAACTTCGTGGTTTCGTCAGTGGAAGAAGAGACGTGGGCTAGTCGTCTGCGCTGGTTAGGGCACGTTTAAAAGATGGGTAATAACAGGCTATCAAAAAGGATCTTAGATACACAGGTCTCGGGAATTAGGCAAAGGAGTAGACCAAGGAGAAGGTTTATAGATTCAATAAAATCAGATTTAAAAATTCTCTGGGCGAACAAACCTTCTCCTTGGCGGCCGATAGGAGGACATGAAGGGGGGAGGTCTAATTTCCTAGGGTTGTGTCATAAAGACCTCACACAAGGTCATAATGGTACATAATGTTCTATAAAGTTTTATGATGATAAAATAAGAGCGATAAGACTCTCTCGAAAAACTTTAAAACAACGCCGTACACAGTAAACAATAGAAATGAAAATTCACCGTACAGCAGACAATTGATCTCTTTTTTTAATATGTTTGTAAACTCTCTTAACTTAAAAGGTCTGTTAGAAAGATTTTTAGTTTTATGGACCAAGGAACTGATGTTAGTGTTCTTAAATGCAATAACAGTGAGTCTTTTCCATGCAGAAGCAATAACTTTAAAGAAAGAACGCAAGTGAAACTAAGTGGAAGAAAATCTTTCTAACTGAATTCAACTCGACTATAGTAATTTTTCTTTACGAAACTGTATTAGTAGTATGTATGTATGTGTTGGTGAAAAGAGTGATATGACCGACATATAGGTGTTTTGTTGTTTTTAAAGTGATTTGGCTTACGAAAACTTTTCGTGTAATCGTCTCTATTTGAGTTAATTAAATTAATAAGAAAATCAATTGTGGTGAAAGGTTGAACTGGTATCTCAATATTTATAACAGAAACAGAAACTCTAATTTATCGAGAAATACATCAAACGTTTGATTTATCTTCAAGCTCTTCTTCGCATTATCTGCCGCAGACTTCATTTATGGACGTTACTGACTTTGTTTGAAATCTTACATTTCTATTAAGAAGGTTTCTATAGAAATTGTAAATGTTGTTGAGACCTAGGTTCGACTATCTATTTAAATTCACTTTCATATGAACAAAATGTAGAAAATGTTCTTTACCAAATTTGCAAAATAAAAATGGGTTTATTTCAAATTGTCATTATTTCAGTTATTTCAGAGTATTTGAAAATGATTTTCCTTTTAAACATCACAAACAAAGTATTATAAATCTTTGATCTTTAATATACAAATATTTTGATAAAAGTTGTACGCAACTAAATTTATTTTTGATCAATTGGTATGAGAGGGAGACATTTAACTTGTGTCAATAAATCTGACATTTTTTTTTCTTCGGTTTAAAATTAAATATAAAAAATTCCAATAAAATACAATATCAAACCAGGTGGAGATTTTATTCTTTTTCATATATAAATATTATGAAAACATTATACATTGTACAAACATAAATCTATGTGACGTATTGTTGGAGTTATGTCTTAAATCGTCGGTAAACCCCAAGCGAAGAAAAATAAATCCTATTATACTTACATCTCTGTGTTCTGGCCCAAATCTCAAGCTCAAAAAAAATATATCTAAAACGAAAAATACTTGGCATATTTGTTTCGCCTTTTCCCTTTTATACCTTCCTATATTTGTGCTTTTAAATTTCAATTTCAATTTATTTTTTTTCTTTTTAAATAAAAAACAGCAACATGTTGCTTCCAAGAATACAACGTTTCTTATTATGACAGTTTTATTTCTTATATATTATAAATATATAATACAAGAGTTGTAAGAAAATATGAACCAAGAATGAGAATATATATTAGTTTAGTTTAGTGAGTTTTTCCTCTTTTATAGAAAAAGTTTATTCATGTAATGTAATACGATATGGGTTCAGTTGATATTCATTAAATAAAGTTATATCATTTTGTTTCGATTGCATTTTTAGAATAAAATAAACATATTTTTAAAGCGTTTGAAACTTTGAATTGCAGAGAAAGAAAGACGAAAGTTGGAATTGTTTTCTTGTCCTAAGTTTTATACAAAGGAATATTCGGTAAATCTTATAAAACTTAAAATATATTATTGGTCGTAATGTAATTGAAAGCCTTCATCAGTTTTCTTTATCAAAACTTTCTGAAATTTATTCGGAGATTCCTGAATAACGAGTCAATTGAAACATTCACATTTATTTGCTACCGTTTTACAGCGGAAACATTTGTGCTTGTTACCTGTGTAAACTGTTACCAAAAGTGAGCAGGGTTAGAGATGAGTTGACATAGCAAATTTTTGTGCCTACATGCCAACTATGTCCACCATTTGAGAAAAGAAGCGCAATGCCCGGCCCAATGCCCATGGGTCAGAGGCGCCGACTTTCATTTATTTTGGGACTGGTCTAATAGAATTTTTTAGCGTACCGTAAAATCGGCTAACTTCGTCCGGTTTTCGCTGTTGCGAATTTGTTGTTGTATTTTTGCATTTTTAAGACTGCCAAAAAAATTAAATCGTAACGAAATGACGATAACAGACATGAACCTTTCAACTAAACTTTAAATGTGACATTTTGTATGTAACTTTTTAAAACCTGAACACACGTGGCGACTCATTTTTAGCAAGTGACTCTAACCTGTCGCACCTTTTTTGTAAATGAATGTAAAGTTTCAAGCTTTCATAATAAAAACTGCATTCGTCATTTCGTTTCGATTTCATAGAGAATTTTTCATAGCAGTCTTGAAAGTGCAAAACTACACCAAAAACAGCGAAAAAACGGTCAAAGTTAGGGTACCCGGTCAAAATTAGCCGACTTTAAGTAACCCACACGTGAGTAACATAAGCTCAAATTTCCATTTGTCAGTTTTTTGTCTCTAGATTTGCAAAAAACTAGAGGGGACAGGGAGGAGGTATTACGCACATATCGACTCCTAGAACATCTTAGAACAACCTTATGACATTCGATAGCTCTCTGACTTTAGATCTGCTAAAGTGCCGGAAAGGGGAGCAGACCTACGCAGTTCGATAGTTCTTTATAATGAAATTTGTCGAGATATTTTCGTTGCGATTAGAATGTGTACTCTGTTCCCTATAACGTTCCCCCTCTCGGCATCCCCCGATGGCACCAGCGTCGGCACCCATTTTCGGAACCCCTTGTTGGCACCATTTTCGGGTGTTTAAGAAAATATGAGCCTTCAAAGTTTTGATTCCGAATGCGATACTGTGCTTTTATTATATTTTACTTGGGAAGTTACTTTCTCGTGCGGGATATGGTAAGACGACTAGGTCTTATTGAGACTGCCTCGATTCGTTTTTTAGGTAATTCAAAGATTTTGCAAAATTACCATAGGCGAAATTTTCTGATTTTAGGGTTCGTTGTAAGTAAGAAATTTAGTAATGGACTAAGCGAGAATTTTTAAGAGCTTTGCTAGTTATTTAATTAAATCGTAATATTCACTTGAGCGCTGGTCAAGATGTAAATATGTATCTTCTAATTCTCATCCGGTTTCCGAAATGTAAAAATTTAAGAAAAAATTGAAGGCTGAGCCCGCCTTAAATATTTTTACTGGGGGCCCCCGTTCAGTTGGCGCCTCTGCCATGGGCACTGGCCCAGCCCACAAACTATGTGTCGCCGAATTGTAAAGTTTTAAACTAAACACTAAAATTTAACTCGATATCGATTAGCTACACGCTTCTTCATATGCACTTGCACACACGTTGTCGTTGAAAAATATGAACATGAACAATGGAGTTTCAGAGTGTGGCGATGTTGTCGGAAGAACAATGAATATATCGCGCTTCGCGCTCACTTTCACTCAGTGCTCCTGCTCCCTAAGAAATTTCACGCGAACTATAAACTGTACATTCATAATGGTTAAAATTTGATGAATCGCAATCGCTGTAATTGAATAAAATTTTGCAATAATGACGTAACATCGACATGGACAGTTCACAATAGTAACATAACTCCTATTTAAATGCACTTTTTGGCTTGGTGGGTTGACACTTTGAGTTTTTTAACTCCATTTACGATGCACTTTTGAAAACGCATCAAATTTTTCAAATTTCTTTAATTTCGTGCCTTATTTCGCATACAGAAGTATATACACACGTACAGATGTGGTGATTGAGAAATTTTATTTATGATTTTGTTGACAATTTTGAATTGAAGGAAGTACGATGAAAAGTCCTAGTTCGGGCACCCACGTTTTATGAAAGTGCCCATGCCCTGACCGACACCCGCGAGTTTTGAAGCCCATAACGCCCATGCCCATGGGCATGAGGCATGGGCTGCGGGCATTCCACTTTTGCGGGCGGCCCACTCATCTCTAAGCAGGGTCAAGGTTTGGAATTTGAAACTGTAAAGAGTCTTCTGCATATTAGGGATTTGGTGTTTTGTAAATACACCTACTAACTCGAATAATTTTTGAACAATGCCGAACAGATTAATAGAAATAACAACGCAACGTACATCAGAAAATCGCTAAATTTTTTTGATTGCGATCTGCCAACTGTCGAATTGTTTTCTTCTATTTAACTAAATTGTGTTTTATGCGTTGTACAGCAACCTTACGAGCTGTAATATTAAACCTCACAATTCAAACGCAAACACCGGGTTTCAGGTTCTCAGGAGTAATTAGCATAATAAAACTGAACCGGTCAATTTTGTTTTGGCAAATCTGTAATTCTAAACCAATATGAAGCTATTTCACATGCTAAGCCTTGTGGATGTTACTGTTAATGCTCTTAATGACAGAAATGAAAAATTCTAAATATCTCTGCGTGTGAGCAATGAATCACTCATGTGACTAGGAAAGCATATTCATAAAGATTGGTGGATATATTTTTATTCACAAAGTATGAAAAAATCAAATTGAAAAGAAACAGTCATGCTGGTCAGTAAAAGAATGCACCAAAAAGTTTTATTTGAGCATTTCGTCTCGTAAATAAGGAATTGGACAATGGATATTTCAATTGGATGAAGATGGAAGAGGTGTTTTTATTCGCCAGGTTGTCACAAATGAGCGATAAGATCGTGTATGTTTTCGCGTTTAACAATCGAATGACGTAGTGAAATAAAAATCGATGTTCGAAAATGTCATTTAATCAGTTATATATTCCTTTTTTCTAAGACTGAGCTCGCTCGCTACTTTCAACACTGCACCAATTTACCATGGGTAAAATATGAAAACTAATTACTATGCACCATCCGAAAATTCATAATTACTTTTAAGTTTATGAAAAGAGCACTATGTTTTGAACAACATTAGCAAAAGCTTCAAAGCAAATTCATTTTGTGTAATACAACAAACTCTACAATTAATTTTTGTCCAGAGCATTTTGCTTGCTTTATTATCATAATGCATCAATTAATTTAATTACATTGTGAGTTACAATGGCCCAAATGTATGTCCACGCTTACAAAGTCAAACAACGAAAAGTAAATGTTGCTGGGTATAGTATATTAATGTGTGGGCTTGGAGGGCTTGGGGTAAAAGTTTTATGATCTATAAATGTATGTTAAAATATTATAGATACGTTCACGGTTACGTGATATAATGATAAATTGCTGTTATGTCATTAGGCGCTCTTTAAATTAGGAGGGGATTAAAGTTGAAAGATTTACACAAAACATAAAACTTAAATGTTCACAACATATATCATGTGTAAGCTTTTCAATTTTAGTGAACTGTTGTTGTTGTTTCTGTGTCCGAGAAAGTGGTGATTTAACCAATTTTCACATGATTAGTTCGAAAATTTCCATCTCAGCGGCTAAGTTGGCGAACATGCGATTTGGGAAACTACTTTAATGGAATTACTCAAAATTCGTGTCGTTTAGTAAATTTCATTTCATCGGTCGAAAAATGATGCATAGAGCAAATTATCCAAAATGTATCCAAAGCGAATACGCAACATTTCACAGACATTTCGGAATTTTTTTATTAACTTCAATTTAATGTATTTTTGCTGAAAATATTTTTGGGATTTTTATTACGGTAGCGAAATATTTGTGAAACTTACATGGCTTTTAGTTTTCATTGGTTTTCTTACAACGAAACTGGTGGTATTTTTCTATCGAAAGAGTTATAGTTTCAATCAAAGTCAATGTTTCATTTTCTTTCCCAAAGTATCTTCACATAGTCGTTGAACGTGTGTTTTTAGTTTACTTTACGTCAGGAGGAGGTGGAGATGCAATTTTTTTTGATTCATTGGCTATACATACTAAAATTTCATTAAATAAATGTGACGACAAGAATGAATTTGTAAAACATATATGCAAGGGACCCGTACGTATCAGAATTGATGCGCTAAACAGAGTTTATGTTACGAAAAGACGCAAACGTATTTCAGTAAATATTGCCTGTAATACTGAAAAACCCGTCCGAAGAAACGGTGTAAAAAACCTTTCCGAAAGCACAAAATTTACCCCAAATAGACAAAAACCATTTTTTTGTCTAGGGTCGACCTAAAGCAGTAAGGAGAGGCCTCGGACAAATACTTCCATACATAAAAATGTTTATTGCATACACGTTGAGTAAGCCATGCATTAAACACTCCTGTATATAAAGACTAAGTCGTACATTATTGTGAAAATTATTGTTCTAGATGAATAATTTTTTATTATAGTTCTAGATGCATAATTTTTTTATTTGAGGAACAAATAAAGAAAAAAACACATGCCTCTGCGAGTCTCGAACCGACGACAAGCGGTTCACTAGTCAAGCATTTATTCCACCGATCCACTTCTGCTTGTATACATTTTCAATTTAATTTCGTAATGTAGCGTTTGTTCATGGTTGTGTTATATATAAAAAAATCCGACAATGCTTGCTATGTTTTGCCATATTGAGTGAACATTTATAAAGCCAAGATCGGAATTTAGTTTATTTTATTTAAATAATTTGAAGCAAAAATACGCAACATAAATTAACATCAAGTTTGCTGTTTGCCGTTTTGCTCATGCATTTAAATGTGCTCTCGCGATATACGATCAAATTAATTTAGTATTTACTTAGTCGTGTAACACTAGCATCATGCGTATTGTGTCGCATTTACTCATGTATATGTTTAGTATATAGGATCAATGGCAATGTGCGACAAACGTGCATTTATCAATGGAAATAAAATGTAATGTGAATTGAAGGAGGAATAATTAGTTGAACTGAAATTTAAAAAGACACAAAGGGGATGTAGTTTTGTGAGAAATAATTTGCGTATGCGATAAACGATAAGTAAAAAAAAATTAGTCGGCCGTAATTGAATCCACGATTGTGAAATAAAAAACTATTAACAGAGCTACACCCTAACAAGCACGGCCGTTTTGCTTACAGATTAAGAGGTGTTTTCGTGTATGCAATAAAATATCGTATTGTCTTGTATGCCAGAGTCTCGCATTATTGATATGTATTTATTGTATAAAACTCGCTCACTACGTTCGCTCGTTATATACAATAAATACATATCAATAATACTCGACTTAGGCATACAAGACAATAAAATACTATTATCTCAATTCGCTCTACAACGTAGTAAAAACAATTTTTTTTGTGTAAAGCCGACCATAGGACCGGCCTAGGGCCATAAGGAAAAATGCCTCGGACACATACTTTTATATACAAAAATGTTTCCCTTAAAAGAAAACACAGCAAAAAAATTTTTTTTGTCAACGGCCGACCTTAAGACCGACCTAGGGCCTTGAGTAGAGGCCTTGAACACATACTTACATGGACAAAAATGTTTCCCTCAATTTGCTCTGCAACATAGTAAAAAAATATTTTTTTGGTTAGGGCCTCAGACGTGAGCACTAAGCACAGGCTCAGGCCCAAATTTATTTTTGAATATAATTCATTACTCGGTTACCTCTCAAATAGAAAAAGAATCAACAAAATCAGTTGGGATTTGCCCGATTTATGTATGAGCCCTAGTAGTAACTCAGTTTTAGGGTCCTGGCTGGGTCCAAGGGCTTCTAATCAAAAAATTTCTTTTACAAAATATGAGACATTTCCAGACCTTTTGATTTAATTTTTTTTTTTTTTTTTGAAAATCGGAAGACAATTACTCGAGTTATGTTCAAAAAGCATATCGGGCCCTTGCAGAGACTCGTTTTTAGTGCCGCCCTAGCTAAATCAAAGGGCTCAAAATCATAAAAGTTTCTTCCATAAAATGTCGGCCATTCCCAGACCTTCCAAACAAAAAAAAAGTTTATGAAAATCGGAAAAGATTTATGCGAGTTTTGTACAAAATACCAAAAACCACTTAAACGGCCCTAGCTCGCGCGGCAGTCCCAAGATTCAATCCAATAAAAGTTTTTTCGATTACCTTTCAGGGAAGAAAAAGTTTTTGAAAATCGCTTCAGTTTTACTCGAGTTATCGTGTTGGCGGACGGACATTTTTAAATTCTGAGGACTTTTTAAGATTTTTCGAGATTTTTTTATTTTAATGACAATTTTTTCAGGATTTCCTTCGAATTTAACAATTTCGTAATGGATTCTACATAAAAATGTTTAAAAGATTTTCTTCAGTTTCGGAAACTAAGGTTTTTGTGGGAAAAAATTGAAGTGATCGCCCGAAGAATGATTTTGATATCGCAGAAAAAGATTTTTTATTACACACTCATTGTCACTTAGCGCACTTAGTTCCACAGTGAATTCTCTATTTTAAGCTTTTCGGGAAACTTACGGTCTTTTCAAAAGATCATCAAAATCGAAAATCTTTTTTTGTGATATCCAAATTTCTTTTCCCACGACCATTATTATTAGAACTACAATTAGATACCTTGTTTTGTTTGCATACTGACATTATTTCACTCGGGATTCAGTGTTGAACTTCTATCGCAAATAAGGCGATTGGGGCTCTCGCGATTATGCATAAGATTATTTAAAAAAGGATCGGCACACTGTTCAAAAGCTTCCTTGATCAATGATACCTATTAAATGGGAGATTGTAACCACATAATAGCAGCTTTTAAGTGCTTTATAGTGACATTAGTGTCGATACACCAGTACATGGTAGTATAACAATAACAAATATATAAACTTTTTGGCTCAATATAACATATTCGCCATTTTTCCGAATAATGGATAACCATCGAATCACCCAATAAATATTTTTATAGTTGATATAAGTTATGTGCTATATGAAGATTTTTTGAATCATAAAATCGAACATGCCCAAACCCATATTCCATAAAATGCAATAACCATAAAAATATTAAGCAACCTATTGACATAACATATGGAAAGGTCTATGTAAAATTGAATGTACTTCTTTTCTGTATATATCGATATGCATGCTTACACAAGGAGCAAGGTAGAATTATAGAAATAGAACTCTTGATGTTTGGATTTTTATGATTTTTTCCATAAAAAATACTGAAAATGATCGTATATCCGTCCGCAATGAAATATTATACGGTTTGATGTACGTATATGTGTGTAGCGTATGTTTCAAAGGCTGAATGGCGCTTTTGCACTAAGGGCAACGTTAATATTCATGTCAAATACTTAAGTTTAAATAGAATTTTTGTTCTATAATGACATGTTGTTAAATGTATAAGAAACTAGATCTTAAACTAGGTCGTGAATACATTTTAATCAAAAAACTGTAGCTGAGAATCGTAAACTTTCATGATGGCTTTAATGTATGTAGAGAGGATGCAAACATTGTTTTGTTTTGCAATTTTGTTGGCCCTAAGCAGTTGATTTTAGTCTAAAATTGAAACGATGCTCATGAAAAAGTTAAAAATACCTTGAATTTATACTTTGAATGCAGCAATTTGTGAAATTGAATCAATTAAATTTTAACGGTTAAACTTTTGTATACTTCAAGGTGTGAATTATAACACAATACTTCAAGCTTTATTGAAAGTTCTTTTACAAGAGAATCTCATATCACAGATAATAAAACTCTGTCCTGAATTTACCTAAATATCGGAAATTTTACCCTAACATTGTGAAAACTTAGGGTACCGAAACAACTTCCTAGGTTTAGAAACCGATTTCCTTCAGAAAATAACAAGTTAGAGAATTTGAGACGACAAAAACGAAACTATGGATTAAGGATTCACTTCCAACAACCGACGATTGTCGCCAACGATTACAGTCGGTGAGAAAATGGTGTCATGGCGTCTTTTAAGTGCGTTACTTCTTTGTGAGCACAAGTCTTCCAATTTAAAAGCTAGACCTGGCATCTGATCGCATATGAACGTAAAGTAGGAGCTCGGCTCATATGCCAAGTGTGCAACTGTTCAAGTTGTGTACAAGGCCAGCAACGAGTTTTTGTCTGGAGATGAGGTCCTAAGCAGGGCTTTCTATAAGATTTTAATGATGAATGGGTGGTATAAGGGATCCGTTCGTGATTAGAAATGGTCAGCGTCAACTCAAGAAATCTAAGAAAGTATGAGAAAGAAATCTAAGAATCAGGATTAGTGGAGGAATGATTTTGAGTACTATAATTAGCCGATTATGGACACCAATGCAATAAAAACTGATATAAAGTACACATTAAAAAGACGCCACCTACAGTCGGTGCTACCACCTAGCGTATATTAAACGTATTCACAGAGCTCTCCATAATCTATTCATCGGTCAAAATATCGGAGAACCCACACTGGTCAAGGAATTTCCCCTTGGTCATATTCTTTAAAAATACTTTATCGTTGCAATTAGAAAGAAGTATTTTGTGTTGTTTGATAGCAAAATATCTTAACATAAAACTTGTCTTTTACCCACAATGCAACAATTTGTATTTCCTTTGAAGTTCAGTGAACATGGTCAAATTAGTCCCAGAGTGCATTGTAGCTTCTCAAACACATTAATTTGAATATAATTCTTGGTCGAACCAAACAAATATTACGTCTAATTCATGGCGGTTATATGAGGGAGTGCAAGGAAACCCACAATTAGAATATGCTGCAGGCGTACAACATGTGGTATTTTGATCAGTTCATTTCGTAAAATACCTTTGTGTTAAATAATTAATGCATCATCTTGACGAATAGTAACATACCCAGTAGGTTGCTTATTTCATATCATAAAGAAAAGGAATTTTCACAAGACCATTTTTTACAAACAGAATCCACACATATTCCAAGTTAAGAGGATAGAACTTGTAAAATAATTGGGTGTGATAACCCGCTGTTTGTCCCCCAAAAATCAAATAATAATACTCTCGACACCAACAATATTACACTCCTGCGGGGATATTTAGCATAATTGAAAATTCGAAAAGAAAAAAATCTCTAGAGTGACATATATTTCATGCCTTGTTTCTTTCTTTGAAAAAGATAAATCTTTCGTACATAAGGAACACCATTTTATTCGTTGCATGAAGTAGGAATATTCTAATACTTATTTACAAAAAAGATTTTCTTTAAAAAAAAATTCAAAATGGTGATAAATCACACAATAAAACTCGCCACATTAGATCACATTAAAAGTAAATACAAATGGGACCCTTCTCTGTGGGTTCTTTATGGAAAAGGTGGCACTCTCTGGTTATTATTTTCATAAAAGAATTGTTTTGTTTGTTCATCCACACAGGGTGTTAATATATCAATCATTACAACAAATGTATGACATACCTTTATTCCAATATGAACGGGAGGATAATCGGCGTGTAGATCTGGAGGTAGTAATGGTAAGGGCAAGGAAAGGGGGCAGGACATCATGGCCGCTACCTGTAAATATAAAGATTACAAGATTAATCCATTTGGACATTTTCGTTTATCATTTGTCATTTTTTACACGAAAAAAAAACTGAAATAAAATAGTTGTCTCAATAAATATTTCTCATGGTTGACGAAACAAAAAAACTACTTGACAATCAAGATGGAAAAAGAGATTGCATTGCTGTTACAAAATTACTATCCAGGTATTTAGTTGAAATAAGTCAACCCACACAAAAAAGATTCAATGCGATTCACCTTATTAAACAAAACTGTATAAAACAAACGTCAATGTCTCTTCTAATTTACTCGCGTCAACTTTAGACTTGTTCTGAGTATATGAGCCTTATGGGTTTTTGATTTGTAATAATGTCGCTTGTTTTTCGAGAGACATTAATAGTTGAATTCTTAACTGAAGATCTTGGCAATGAGATGAACGAAGTGAACATCAGTGAACAGCTTGCTGGAATTAAGTGTCTATTCTAACTGTTAAAATGGCGTTTCAAGCGTAGAAGCTATAAAGCAAAGGGGCTGTCCATAAATAACGTTCGCTTTTATTCAAGTTTTTTACGGCCCCCTTCTGCGTCGCATTTCATCTATTTCCTATTTAATAACGTCAAATTCTGTAAGAGCCCTTCTAAAACGGTGAAATGAGAAAAAAATGTCGTTTTCCATAATTAAGGACTTCGTTATACTCAAGAGGTTTGCTTTCGACGTTGGCTATATTCTAATACCGATTGTTACCTAAGTACAATTTTCATTGCATACATTTTCATACAATTATTACTGACGTATTCTAAACATCGTCATTTCGTAGCCGTTCGCCGTGAAACCGTCGTAAAAAACTATCTGATTATAACTTTTAACAATTTTTGAGTCTGTGAAGCATCACCGCTTTTACCTATATTCTAATATTAGTAAAAAAGTTTTTTACTTCTTACGGCTCTCGTTCAACTTCGCCGAACCCTCTTCGCTCTCTTTTTGATGGACGTTGTGATGGACAGCTCCAAATGAGCACTTAGGGAAAAGGTCCAAAATATTTGACTCGTTAATTTTTCTTTAAAAAAAAAGAATCAAAGACGAAACAAATCTATTTACGGTCGTGTGCTTATAAAATTACTTGTCATCAAGTTTCAGCTGTTTTAAAGGTCTGCTATAGAAAAAATACATTGAAAAAAGAGATAATGTCGATAATGTTGAAAACAGCACAACAAGAAAATTTAAAAGCACATGTTTGTATTTAAATATTTGACGTTTAAAACGTCATTTTTACAGTTGGAATGGTTGTTTGACTTTTGTTCCCAAGTACCAACAGACCAGGTCCTATTTTTAAGAATTTAATTCACGAAAATTTCCGAAAATAATTTTTTGGAATTTTCGGTAATTTTATTCCCGAAAATTCCTTAAAATACCAGAAAAAACTTTTTTTCGAAATGTCTGTAAATTTTCGGAAATTAAAATTCCCGAAAATAGGCCCTGCAACAGACTTATTTTAAAATATTTCGTTAGAAACCTTATTCACCTGTTCGAGAAAACAACGATTCCTTTCTTCCTCAATCTATTTTCTTTCTATTTTTTAACAAACTTGTAAAATTTTCGTAATTCGTGAAATCAATTTCGAAAACTTCATATTTATTGTCCAATTCTTTTAACTCATAGAATAAATCTCATGAATTGGAAATGGAAAACGTTTTGAAAAAAGTCTGTAATTGTTCCTTGAAAATTATTCAAGAACGGTATGATGGTGTGCGGGTAGAGGTCAAAGAAGACAGAGCATTTTCGCTGCTGACTAGTGTTGAGAATAGAAGTTTCATGCTGGATTTACATTAAAAGTACCTTTCACAACGAAAAATAAATCCCAACATTCTGTAAGCTTTTCGAGTCATATGGTCCACGTGTTCATTAAAAGATAGTTTATCATCAATTATTATCCCGAGATCAGTCTTGACTTTAACCCTTTTCAGTAATTCACTTTCAACCGTATAGTGGAATAATATTTTATCTCTGCTATGTGTGGTCGACATTACTGCACATTTATCCACATTTAAAGACTTGTATAGTTTAAGGTCATCTGCGAAAGCGGAGCAAGATGATAGTGATCCGAGTAGGTCATTAATAAATATGATGAACAATAACGGACCAAGAATTGATCCTTGAGGAACTCCCGATGTGGGTGCAATGTTATATGATTTGGATCCCGCAATGACGAATAATCTTTGGATGATTAATCATAAGGGTATCCGTATTTGCAACTTACGAATTACTTCACACTTTTACAGGATTGAGGAGTAAATTACCTGCTTTAGAACATTTATAAACGGTGATAAATAGTAATTAAAGGATCAATTCAATATGCTCATCATAATTGAGAGACTTTCTCTCAATCGTCCAATGCCGACATGCTCAAGCGACATTGAAATAAATTATTTTGATGTCAGACGACTGTCAATGAAAATGCCAAAGACATATGATGAAGGGTCTATCAAGAATTAAAAAATCTTTTTTACTAATTAGAATATAGGTAAAGGCGGTGGTGGTTCACAGACTCGAAAATTGTTAAAAGCAATTTATTATCAATGCGACTGTCGCAAAAGTGATTCTTGAAATTATTCGGCTCACTAATTTATTTATTTATTGACTAGCAACGAAAACATCTATTAAAAGATTTATGATGCATCTAAAACTAATAAAAAACCATTCAATTCATTGTTAAAATAAATTAGTTAAGTAACGTGTGTTATATCAATAAACGTTTGTATTATATTCCATCCAACAACTTTAACAGTCACAACAGTCTCGACGCGATTTTATTTTATATACCCGTACATATACCAAAGAAACAAGAAATTAATCAATTCTATTTCTCATGCCATACATGCACGATAATCATTATTACTTGATATTGGCCTTGAAAATGTTTATATACTTTGAAAGGTCTTTTGGTAATGCTTACGGTTCAAGCCAGTTCATGACTAGCCATTTACCAATAAACCATACGCTCATTCGTAGGATATATCTTGTTCAGGGTCGATTTTTCTTGATGGCTTCTAATTAAAAAATTCAAAATATGAGTTTTTCGATTAATAAAATTTGTCGAAACAGGATAATTTGTAACTAGAATTCATTTAAAATTAGATTCTAGCTTCAGAAGACGAAAAACATTACAGCTTGTCCTGATTAAATCAGCTTAACCTTGAAAATATTTCTTTTACATAAAGCAGTGCAAGCAACTTTTAACTCTTTCGTTTTTATCATTCCATACGTTTTATGTAAAACATTCTTCTCGCTTTTAAGTCGGTCTTGCGTTTTATATATCGTAAGGTAAAGAAGTATAAAAAATACGAAATATAAATACACGAAGAATGTTTTTTTTGTATACGCGGCGTAAGAACCTAAAAATCCTTTAAATATACCATTTTTAGACTTTAAAATGTATGCGGTATATTCAGTCGCGAATATTATTGACGGAGAAGTCTTTAGTAACCTAACATGTTTATGAAATCACTATAGCTTTACCAGGATTTTAAGATAATTTCAATAATAATTTCTACAAATCTGAGCTATTTCCTTACCAACTTTACTTTCCAACCAACTAAATAGTTAAGTTCTTAGAATACTTTAAGAAGATGTGTGCAGAGATATTTGCTTATAACAACCAAATTGCGTGTGGTTTGAATAATGAAAAAGGAAATTGTGAAATAATTCGTCTTTTGATTCACGTTTTAGGGATTTAAGTAATTTGCCAACTGAGTTTGTATATTTTGTCACTTCCGCACTGCTACGTGAAAGTCATACCTTGACAATATTTACATTTAAATTCTCTCACGATTACACTGTGCGATATATATTTTTGAGACTTCGATTGTCCAATCAATGAAATTCTCAGAAATGTGAATCAGACTCGTGAAATTAGCCAATTGATGTTTGAGCAGAAGATAAAGTCTTCGCTAACGATTTATTGTGCTCGTAACAATATCCCAATGTTTCGCATATCCATCCACGTTTTTAGAACAGTGTCGGCTTATGTCAAAGTTTCCAAATTTCATAACATATTTCATAATATTAGAAGCGACAAAAAGTGGACTGTTTGTCAGCCTTATCATACTTCGACATAAGCCGACGACGCACAGTGGTCATGGTCAATCTAATGTCAAATAATGAAAAAAATAATTTTGTCCGGCGTGAAATTAGATTGACCACTGTGTGACGTCGCACTAAACGCGTGAATTTAGATTTTTGTATTGCTTCAACTACGTGGATGTGGTCAGTGCCTCTATTGGGAACACCGGTAAAAAAACTTAATTCCGAAGAATCAGCTTTGAACCTCGCCATATGACAAAAAGTGAGAAATCTTCGTCAAAAATTACAATTGAAAAACTCGGTCATTATCAGCTCGTTCTGGAAGTACAGGGAAGGGGTTTTGACGCACATATGAAGCAGGGGGTACGGGTAAGAAAATTGAGAACCCGAAAATAGCTTGTATTTTTCACTTTTTTATTTCATAAATATTCAAATTTTGCGCTTTAATTATGCTACAAATATAAACACATAGATGTTAAAAAAAAACATTGAACCGAAGCGTCTGTTTTGTAAGGAGCGAAATGAATTGCATGTTATAAGAGTTCACGCAGTTGAAGATAATTTCAAATGTCTGCAGGAAAATACGTTACTTTTTCTTTGATTAACAAACTTGGCTTTTGAACTTTAAATATTTTTTTTATTTCAACTAAAAATATCCAACTTTCAATTTTCTTCCCTTCTCATCAAAATAACTAAATAAAGTTTATGCATAAAAACAATTGTTTGCCTCCATTACATTCTGTGGATTCGATTTAGTTTGCACGAAAGAACAATTCTGAGTTACCGAAAGCCTTTATAAAATACGATTGAAAATAGTTGACAGCATTGTTGAATAAGTTTCGATCAATTACAACGTGTTTCGCTATTGTGTGAAAAGTACTCTGGTTTTATGTGTTATCACTTCAGGCTCCAATAAACTAATATGTTGCACGTTCGATTTTATTCAAACTTTTAAGGCTGACTTCGTTATCAATAGAATTCAGTGCAATAAACATTTTCTCTCTACTCGAAAATCTTCAGATTATAGTACATAAATATGATGATCATTTACAAATAAAAACCAGTTTTACCAAGCACGAAAACTTTAGTAAAGTGGAATTTACTTTCATTTAAATTTTAAATTTGATGTGGTTAAACATAAGATGAGAACAAAATAAAGAAAAAAAATTACGAAAAGTGAATGAAACGTGTTTTAACGAAGATTTATGACTTTGGCACTTATATATTTACGCGCAATGGATTACGTGTTCGGATTTTTTCGAACAAGGTATGAGGTAATGTGTTCGTTCATGATTTTTCTTTCTAAACGTATAAGCTTTAAAGCATTATTCTGAAACTTAAATCACATATCTTGAAGGAAATGGAAATATGTTAATATTTGCTGGCAATTTATCAGAAATTACCCTAAAAATGAATTTCTTATGATTCGCACGTTGCAAGCATATTTATTTTTATCATAAAAGTTTCGATTTCGATTTCTTTCCAACGCGTCAAAAACAACATAAAAAATTGTGAGTCTGGAGGTTTCTTCACAAGTTTCCTTGAAAAATCGGACAACTGCGACGATACTGAAAAGAGAGAACTAATAAAATCTATCCTACTGTCTCCGCGATAACTTGACCGATTTTCTAAAACTTTTTTTTTCCTGAAATGCTATCATAAAATATTTTATGAGATTGAATCTGGGCACTGACGGCCCAAGGGCCGCCGAGCTGGGGCTGTTTAACTGCTTTTTGGGCTTTTGTACATAACTCGAGTAATTCTTTTCTGATTTTCATAACTTTTTTTTTTGTTTGAAAGGTCTGGGCGTGTATAAAAATTTATAGAAGAATTTTTTTTAATTTTTTTTTATTTAGAGCTTTTGGACCCAGGCAGAGCTCTAAAACTGAGTCCACATAAATCGTGTAAATCTTATCTTTCAAGAACTTTTTTTTTTCCTGAAATATAATTAAAAAATTGATTACGGTATTGAATTTGGGTAAAATCGGTCAAAAACTTTCAAAGTTACGGTCGAAAAAGGGGTCAAAAACTTGGTTTTTTTATGGTTTGTGGAACTTTTTCACTTATACTTCTACGAAATGAGAACGGAAATCGCTCTTCAAGGCTTCGAATGAGAGATGTGGACATCAGAAAATCACGAGAATTAAATTGATAGAAATCTGTTGAGTCGTTCGGGCTCTAGTGTCCTTACTGTGGGCCAAACTCACGCTACACGACCCTACCCGATATTTGGTGGTTTTTCGTATATATTGATTAGGTTTTTCGTGCAGTGTTGTAGAGAAAAAAGAAGAGACTCTGGGTCAGAGGCCTCTTCTAAGCGCCCTATGTATTTTCTAAATTCTGGGCTTAGTTTAAGGTTTCTAGCACTGCGCGCCGCTTTCCAGTCCAATTTAGTGAGGAATTAATTGCATATACTTAAGAGTTCAGGCAATAGGTTCGTTCGATTCATTTTGCAACATCTATTCTGTTTGCCACATCTATTCTGATACGTACGGGTCCTTTGCATATGTTTTATTGCCTATGCTATCCGAAAGTTGAGTATTACATGTATTTTTACTCTCTACGAAAACCATGCCTTACATGTGGTGTCTTTTTGGGATATTTTTTGTGAAGCAAAACTCTTGTCTTCACTAGTGAAGTAAAATTCTTGTCGTCACTACACTCACAGAAAGCTCATGTTTAAAGCAACTTTCCCAAATTTCCCCTTCATAGTTAGTGTATCCATGGTTGTTGCAAACATGTTATGGATACCCTAACTAATGTTATATTTATTCTAACTATGAAGGGGAAATTTTTCATTGTTGACCCCGATCATGTTTGTTCCAACTATTGCCTCGTTAAAATTTTCCGTTCA
Organism: Pseudolycoriella hygida; assembly: GCA_029228625.1. Taxonomy (NCBI): domain Eukaryota; kingdom Metazoa; phylum Arthropoda; class Insecta; order Diptera; family Sciaridae; genus Pseudolycoriella; species Pseudolycoriella hygida. The sequence continues at coordinate 42,892,150 of CM055406.1, read as the reverse complement.
GTGTAGTGAAGTAAAAACTTTTGTTTTCATTAGTGACGTAAAACTTTTGTTGTCACTAGTGAGGTAAAACTTTTGTTTTCACTAGTGAGGTAAAACTTTTGTTATGCTCAATTTTTGGATGGATAGGCACAGGGCCGGATAAAGGTTTCCAGCGCCACTGGCAAAAGAAAATTTAGCGCCAATTTTGTTTAACTTTTGGAATCATTGTATGGGACAGTGCCACCACAAGTTTTTGGCCGCCTTTGGCAACCAAATTTTGCCGCCCCCAGCTACAAAATTTTGAAGACACAAAACATTTTGTGTGTACCACATCGTCAAAGCTAACCGATTTCATAACAAGATTTTTTTTAAATTTAGATTAGATTTATGACATTATGACATTATGTTTCGCGCTGCAGGCAAAATTTTTAAAAATTCGAAGTGCACATCTGTTTTTCTATGAAAGCAGTCAGTTCCTGACCATCGCACCGTGTGACATTTCTTTCAAAATGGCGGCGTGTCAAAATCGGGCACTACGCCAAATTTACCAAATAAGGCAAAAGCGGATAAGGATGTTGAATCTATTATGAGCTACAAACAACGCTACAGTATTTTTTTCATTTGTACCGATTTTGCTTTATTTGGTAAATTTGGCGTAGTGCCCGATTTTGATAACGCCTCCATTTTGAAAGAAATGTCACGCTGTGCATCGTTATGAACTTAAATTTTAGCAGATATGGCCGATAAGCAGCCAACGTCGCAAGTCAAAATAAATTTTCATTGATATTTGATCGAAGAGAAAATTTCATTGACGAAAATATTGAATTTAGAATGGTATGGAGCAAAACTGTTGCGCCGCAAGCGAAACTTTTGAAACTTTAAAATCCTCATGACGTAGAAATTTACATTTTACTTTGGAACGTGCGCGACATTTAAATTCAGATTTTTCCCTCAAAACAAATTTTTCCAGCGCCATGTGCTCAGTACCGAATTGCACATGGGTTAATCCGCTACTAGATAGGCATTTAGCAATAAAACATTATACATTGGACATTGCTACATAATTCATTACTTCTGACACAATTTTGAGAACTCGCAAACTCACTCGTATTGCTTTGAGCAACAAAAGCTTGTTGCTCAAAAAAAACACTCGTCAGTTTGGCTCTTTTAATGTAATAAATTACTTTCGCAAGGATCCAAAGTAATGGACTATTACTATGTTATATACGCGAGAGTGTGTTGGTGCAAACTTTACTTCACTGAATATATGTCAAAATTGGTAGTTGAAACTCTAATGAAAGCCTGGTATTATTTTTGTGGAACCATTGTTCAAACAACGCATGTACTGGCAGTACGAGAGCTAAAAGTCGTTGTTGTTACATACAAATTTTTAGCAAAATTGTTCCTGTTTTATGTGTGGCGTCGCCGTTGACAGTGGAGGAAACGGCTGGGGAGTGCGGGAAATTATTTTTAAATATTCATCTCAGTTCGCTGTGTATTTTAAGGATTTTTGAGAAATTCAGAAAAAATTGAATGTTGATATATGAAAGTAAATCATATTACAATCTTTCATATGTGAACTTTTAAACACTTGTATCTTCTAACTCATAAAATAAAAATTAGCGAAAAAACTTGTTTTTTCAGTAATTTCCCAACCTTCTTTGGCAATGCAATAAATTATTTTGAAGTTAACGTTATACCTACAAGAACAACAACATGCATCAGTTCACCACCCAACGTTTAAAGCAGTAAACTTCACATATGCGAAATGAATGTAACATTTTCCTTATACAAATATGAAAACCTTAGAACAATATTTCTAATTTATTCGGTATATTACTGCTACGTTATGTAGGAAGAGAAAACAAAGCGATGCTTAACGGTGGACTAGTAAGCCGAAACCACTACACAAAACACGTGATGACTGCAACATAATTTATTTATACAAATATCTATTAATTATTTTAAAATTTAACCTAATTTCGATATTTTCTAAAATGCTATAATGCGAATGGGATCATGGTACACATCCAGCATCCCTACGCATCGGGTTTTCGGTGAATATTTAATATTTAATTAACTCCATTTACGAAATCATATCAAATTACGGAAAATAAATGCTTGTTATGTAGCTACTAATGGTTTGTTGTATACCACCATATATATACGTAGAACAGATGGAGTTTGAACAAAAACCCATCTCTAGGTTTGAGGTAGAAAGAGGAAAGCTTGTAATATTATTATTACATTGGTTTTCCCGTTGGTTTTGTATAACAAAATGATAAGCCCTGTTTTCCGACCGTAACGAACAGAGTTTATTCACAATACACAACTCAAAATGAAAATTTACCGTCAGCAGACAGTACACGATACCAAAATCGTTTGTTCGTTACATGTTATATATGTTCTCAACAAAATGGATCTAACAAGTGGTTTTAACTAAAAAACTTTTCAAGAAAAATTTCGAATGTTCTTGTTCTTTATAATAAATAATACGTCTAGTATGTTCGTGTATTGTAATAAATATAAAAATATGCGCGTAGACGACACGGTACTTTGTTAAGATTAGTAAAAATCAATTTTAAGGTAAGCAGCATAACCAACAAAGTAAAGAAGATAAATGGAAAAGTTTTCTGACAATGTTCCCGCTTTTCATATGTACTCAACTACTTGAACATAATCTCGACTCTACCTTAGTACTATCACATGATTTCATATATACTTTTACCACTCGAGAATACATAAATTTTGAATAATTTTTTTTTTCCATCTTCAGTTTGTGAACAAAGTTTAGAGCAAAAAATAAACTGTGTTACAAATCTAGCAAAAATGAGGACCTCATTTTATGTATATTTGGTTGTCAAGTGAACTGAATGGCAACGACACTAATTATGTAAAGCAAAATCAGTCCATGAAACTTGAGGAAAGTAAAGAAATAGACGACTTTCTGACTTGATTCGCTCAGTAACTTTATCCTGAAAATTGTTAATGAGAAAATAAATCTTTTTTCAAAGGCTATGTCTCGTTCTAATCATCTACAAGATACGAAAATTGATTAATTTGGTTTCAATTATTGTCATTGTGTTCATAATAAGCCATGGCGCGAATAAATTTGATGAAAAATGATAATAGGGTGGCGGGGACTTTTCTTCGTGGACTGTTCCAGATTTCGTGTCAAAAATCGTTTTTATCACACACACACTTGTTGCTTTCGTTTCAAAAATCGTTTTCACCACGTTCAATATCGTACACAACATCGCTGTGGTGAAAGCCAGGTGAAAAAGTTTTTTGAAACGAAAGCAACAAGTGTGTGTGGTGAAAACGATTTTTGACACGAAATCTGGAACAGTCAACTTGATGTGTCCGTGTTAAAGCGAGCTGGTCAAGAGCTGATAAATAGAAAAGTAATGTTAATTTTAAAGCAATTCACTTTACATTGAACCAACAATCTTTACAATCAGCGCACAAAAAACATGACATGCAATGAAAGAAGGTTCGAAGACCCCGAAAACGCAAGTTTCCGAGGGGTCAGCGAGTAAAATATTTTTTACAAACATAAAACCCTATTACAGGTAGTGCCTGCCGGAAAAGAACCGGATAAAAATCCTATCAATTTCAAGATTCAGTACGTTAGCTTATATTTAATTGTATTTTAATACTTTCGTTTCTTGCACTTAATTAAGCATTCTAATGAAAAAAAAAAGAAAATTATTGTTTGGAAAATGTAGAAAAAAAAATGAAATAAAAAATGATTTACAAAAGGATACCTTACAAAAATGTTAATCAAATTTACTTTTCCTTTTTTTTTCAAAAACATAAGCCAATATCTAAAAAAAGAATTTTTATAGAAGGCATCTGGGCGACATTGGTGTATACGTGCGGTTCATTGAAATAACCTAACCCTTTTTATTTCTCTAAAAAATATAGGGATTTTGTATTTCAATTACAAGTCTCCTTTATGTAAGTTTTTAGAAAAATATTAAATCTTATTTGATGAGGGCTTCTCAGCTAGATAGCACACCACCTACATAATATTTACTAATTAAAAGACGTTCCTGAGATATCGTGAAGGTAAGGTCAATCGACAATGTAAATGTTTCGTTCAAGTTACAAAGTTGTTTTCGAGAAGATTCCATAAACTTTATCGCAGTTGTTGTATGATACTTAGAATACACATTTTAGGTGCTCTGCAATTGTTTAAAACGTATGCATTTCGAATAAGAAAAGGATGAAGTTGAAATTATTCCAATACTTTTATTAAAAAATAGGAATAACGAATTTTCACTAAAATTCTAAGTTCCTTTCCAGCAATAAGCTAATCGTAAATACAGTTGTTGGCACAAAGACTCATAACTTTTTGGACACTAAAATCAATGATCTCATATAACCTTAGAGTTTTGTTATATTTTTTTCAAAGTCATTCACATCAACAAATATCATGTCTTATTACTGAAAAGCAATCCCATCAAAATAAGAAAAATAAAAGAAATAATAAATGCAAATATGATAATCAATTTGATTTCATAGAAAAGTAAATCGAAGAACAATATTCTAAACATTAAAATTAATGAGATTGTAACGAACTCTGAAATCAATACACGTTAGCAATCGATGTCACAAAAAAGTTATTTTATTTCGAGAGACCCGTGCGCCGCCGGTGGATATGTATAGGCGGATGAAAGTGTCTAGTCGACAGCTTACATCAAATTATTATTTAGCTTTCAGAAATAATAAAATAATTATATTTTGTCTTTAGGAAATGACCCTCTGGGCAGTCTGGCGTCAAAAAAGTTCCTTCGAAAATGTAGGATGGAAAAACGAATACATTAAGGTGCACTCGCTTCCTACATGGTACCACGCTCGTACTTGATAAGTATGAGTTGTCTTATAGAAGGCACCTTGGTGCCAAAAAACAGTTACAGTCATTGTAATGACAGCAAGGAATATCATACGTTATATAAATTTCAATTTGGTACCAGGCTGTTGCTGCCCTCTACATTCACAGTAGAGTAACTTGAGTAGGCAGCCTAATGCCGAGTGTAAATTTATGTGGCGTGCAGTATTCGTTACTGGTGCTACAATGGCATTAAGAGATTTTTGACACCAGGCTGCGTTCTTTGTGGCTGCCACGCTTGAAATGCAGATATATGTTTGTTGCAATTTTTCTCCTTGTTCTTCACAACCGACGAGGACATAGGGTTCATAGAATAGACAAAGAACCAGTCGACCAGTTTAGAACTTTTTCATGGAGTAAAATTTCAGCAAGCAGAGACCTCTTTGAACTAACATACCCTTAAGGGCTGGGGGTTTTATCATTATTTACCAGTTTCGTTGCTTGTGATTGTACTTTTTGAGACCCTCTCATTACCTAGATATTTAAATTGTGCCAGTATTAAGCTGAGCAACAAGTACAGTACCATCTGTAATGTATACTCGGAGCGGAACTGGTACGATTGAAATGTCGGCGACTCCCAGCAATGTCTTTTACCGGAAACCATATTCATCGGTTCTGTTTTAACTCTTACAATTAGCTTCAATTATAGCTGTAAGAATCGAATAGATCTCTTTACTGAACAAGCGGTTGTGACAGTGAATGAGTAAATGTGTTTTTGGAACAATTTTTTGCTCAGTGTAATGGTCTTTATCGATAAAAAATATTTTTTACCATTTAGCAAGACTTTTTTCTTATCACTTTCAGACTACTCTTCAAAATGTACTCAAAAAATCGTTTTCTTCATAGTCGTTTATGTAGAAGGATCTAGCTGAAGACTGAGTAAAGTGGTTTTGACTTCCTTTTAGGTCCCATAACTCGGATCAGAAGTTATTTTGTGGATAACCTTTCATTAAACTTAATCTTTGTTCAGGGGCACCGTTCTTTTCTTCGGCGCAATCAGCTAGTTTTGCTCACAATATATTGTTTAACTTGCGACACTCTCGAAGCACATAACTATTATAATTAACTTGAAAGTTTTATATTTTACCGATAAAATTGTGTACAATAATAGACAATAAACCATATAGTCGCCCATATTGACAAAATTGAGGTGGCCATCGATTTTCGTTCGGTTGTAATTATTTGTTAATCCAATCGTCCCATCAATAATTTATTAGTTATGAATAGTCAACTCTTTTTTCGAAAATGATTTATGCAAACCACATGCAATAGTCCAGTCATCATGCATTATGTATCAGTGTATCAGTCAATAAAAAACAAATGAAATTTTGTTCAAAATGTGAACATTTCAGAGGCATGTCGCGACATAATTTTTTGTCCAGAATTATAAAACGATTATAAATACAGGAAATCATTCTAATGAAATTTCACGATTTCCATTTATCGATAAGATGAAAATGTAATATTAATTTGTAACATTAGGACATTCCATTTTGTATGAGTGCACCATTGTCATCGAAAATTTAGAATGTAGAGGATCGAAGAATTCTAGGCGATTTGTGGTTTTTAAGAATTCTATTTTAGAATAGGGAAAAATGCAAGAGTTTTACTCGATCTCGTAATATCAATGAGGAAATTCTTGTTTTCTACATTCAAATTTATTTTTATTTCGAATCTGTAGATTTATAGTGTGAAAACACAGATAAAGTTTCTCGATTTCATACGATATTACGTTAAAATGCTATTGGAACTGCAGGGTTTTTGTGGTAATAACTTGTTGAAAACCGCTAAAACAAATGAAAAAGGTTTGGTTGTCAGACTCACATCACAGTTTTCGGTTTGTTTCCGCAAAAATCCGTTTGTGTGCTGAAAAGGCACATTTGCGGCATTGATAATCATTTCTATTTGCCGAACGGCGGCGGCGGGACTGCCTTCGGCGCTCTGTTCTAAGTCAAAGCTTATGTTTTTCTTTCCGAACATTGTTATATTTTCAGCATTTCGTCAGACAGGAACATTAGTTTGCATGGAAAATGTCACGTACAAGACAAAATACGATATAGAAAATATTAATAACGATTATCGTTACATGAAATATTATAAGATGACGATTCATCCATGTTTTTTTTTCGGGAAAAAAGAAATTCATTTTCAATAGAAAATTTTAAATTACGAAGTGTGATCACATTTTAAGATAATGCCCTCATTTCATTTCAATTTGTAATATAAAATGTCTCACATAAAACGTAATAAGTTTTTCGAAAATATAATTAGCATAGAGATAAACATAGAATTCGGAGGAAAAGTGGATTTTTAAAATTTTTCATTAAAACTCATACAAAAATGATAAAGAACATTTATACACCTTTACAACACGGCATGGGTATGAAATTAAGGTAAAACTCTAGTTTTAATTGAATTAATATAGAAAGGGACTTAACAATGTTTCTTTTTAAAAACTTAATTTGATTTTTTCTGCTCCAAATAGAAACGTAAATTTTTATGAGAAAAGTTTTACATAAATTAAAAGTTTTTTATCGCGAAATTTTAAATGAATTGGTGTTGTGTATGTTAGAAAACAAATGTATGAACATAAACGGTGTAATAAACGTATCGTAATCGTATATGCGACTTTGTATTTAAGCTGTTGATTTACGATTTTGAAGAATGTTTCTTTGTAAAGCTTTTTAGTAAGGCATTATGGAAAATCGATAAGTTGGGCAATAACATTCTGAAAAATTCTAACATTTCTCAGAAAAATAATGTTAGGCAACAGAATCTACCGGTCGCTATTGCGATATTCTCGCCCTGAATTTTAAATTTATTACGGTGGTGAACAGAAAATAAATACCACTTTATTATTCGTTTCTACCATGCGATTGCGGTGCGATTGCGATGCGGTGACGTTTCTTAAAAGGGAAAATTCTATCGCTAACAACTATTATGTGATGCTTCGTAAAAGGACGGTTACCAGGGCGCACTATAATACTGCCACTTTTTGCACCCGGGTGCGAATAGCATCTACAATAATACTGAGAATCATAATCATTGCCATGGTTGTAGTCGCTAATGACTTTTTTTAGCGACGTTATGACAGAATATGACAGGGCCAAGGGGGAAGGGCCTCTAACAGGATTCGCTAGTTGAATTAAAATTAGCGCGCTAATAGCAATCGCTAGCCCTACCTAATTTTTTAAATTTAAAATTGAAGTCACACCAGCAAAATATTTGTCGAACAAAGTTAGCCAAACTATTATGAAGATGCTATTCCTATGCGCCTGCAAACAGCATTTACGTTTTAATTATCCAAAATCCAGGCTCCCGACAACAATAACAGGTTTCGATTAAGTTACTGACAATCAATTTAACAAAGCATATGACTGACACGATTCAAAACTTTATGTACAAGAAAAGTCATACCCATGTTTCCATGATTGAAAGAGTGATTGCCTACTAATGAGTTGTACATCCTCTAGACAATGTTTAGCTTTAATTTTTGTCTCAGCATTTGTGGAGTTGCAACGGCTGACGGAGCGCCGAAACTAGTTTTAATTGAAGTTTTTTTGCAAATGAGTTTTTTCAATTAATATGATGTCATCCATCCTACGAGCTATGAAGATTATTTTTCTCATTTTCCGACTTAACTGAAAAATTTATGAAAAACCCAAAGGAATTGTATTTAGATTGTAGATAGAACATCTCCATACCATTTGCAAATCTCGTTGGTGATAGAAAGAGAAAGAGTTGCTTTAAATTACATTATCTCGACTTGAGAAGATGGAGACAGAATGTCGATACATCATGTTGATCTTCATTATTTTGTTTTATACGGGCGCTCTATTTCTAATAGAGGTGTGCGGGCTGAGCATTTTTCGAAAGACGACCCGAGCCGAACCCGAAAGTGAACACCGTGTCGGGAACCACAGTCGGTACTTTTCTCTCGCTCATTGGAGGTGTGTCAGAAAGAGACAACTATAGCAGGCTGTGGAGTCACATGTGGTTCGGGACAGACTCGAAACCCGATTTTTTCTTTTATGAAAGCCCAAACCAACACGAATCCGATCGAAAGCGATATAAAATTTGGTAGTATAGTATATAGTAATGATGTCATGATAATGTCATGAGATACATATAACTTTTAGGGAAAAAAGTTTGAGTGATCAGTGCAGCCGTTCAGAAGAAAAATTGGACACGGACTACCGGACGATCAGATGTGACTTGGTGCTTTGTTTGGTGTTCATTAAGGTGGTTAACAACCTGATCCAAACAAACTTTAATGAGGTCTGATCCGTGACCCGACAAGACCAGAGTTAAACCCGACCCGACCCGTGAAATTAATTCGGGTCGGTTTCGGGTTCGGCCGGTTTTTTTAGGATTATCGGGCTGCTCGCTCACCTCTAATATCTATACAATTTCTTTGGAAAAACCTCATTTTCACGCAAGGCTTAATATAGTTAGAAGTTTGCGCAAGTCACTACAATTTTAACGCCGCTACACCCAAGAATAAAAAGAAAAATCTAGTGCATTATCGGCGAAGAAACAAAAAATAGAATGACTAGAATGACAACCACAAAAATCTAGATACAATCGCCATCTGAATCGAATTGCATGCTCAAAATGGATGGAAATACAAGATGAATTCATGAACTGTTATTTCGACCGTTTTCAACTTTAGTTTAATAGATCAACCCTTTTTAATGGCAATGTGATGGATGTTTGTGTGATCTGCGCAGCCTCCTAATATAAAACCTTTATTTTGGCCACGTTTACTGACCTTTCTCAAAATCTGCCAGATTATGCTTGCTAATTTTTGGGACAATCTATAGTTTGGAGTTTGAAAACCTTTACTAAAAGAGAAAACGCAAAAAATGCAATGAGATTCAGTTCAGGCGACGGACGGCGGGCTGAAATGCTACGAATTGTAAGCAAAGTGAAAAGCCCACTGGACTTTCATGATCAAATAATAACGACATTCAACTAATTTTTATTTTTTTGCCCACAAAATAACTAAAATACTCTATCACGTTAGCGTATAAACTAGCGAATAGCGAAATTTTTGCTAATTGGATTTTAGCGAATGATAGTCGCAACTAGCAAGCATTTCTGGATTTCAACATCCTTATCACCCCCCTCCACACCATGCTACCCTATTGCCTAACTACCTTGGTACCCAAATAAAATCAAGACTTCTTTGGCAATTTGTTATCACAAATACCTTGAACGTATAGGAAGCAGAATAGGCAGCTAGCCCTTGTCGAGTGACAAAACAAACAATATCTAAGAAATAATCTGGAGAAAATTTGATATCCGTTCTAAGAAACGGTTGAGCGCATTTGTTCTCCGCATTCGGTTGAATAGTTGTATGCGCATGCGCATGAGCAGGACCAAGCGTGCACAATCATTTATTGGACGAACTGTAATTTAAAATAAAGTGAAAGTACCCAGCCAACAATATTGTTTATTAAGTCAAACATTTCAGGTTGAAAAGTGTGTAGAATAGAGAATGTTTGGGTGTAAATATTGTGCAATCGGATACACTCTTTAAGTTAAAGACTGCCATAAGAAACATATCGTTGTTAAGGAGAAAATAATTGAATTATTTTGATAGTTCAGCTCGACGGTCAAACGAAAGTAAATGCTACTGAACTGAAAAAAGGATTATAGCGGCGTAACCATCATTACAGTACACCTGTGTCTGCAATTGACGGTCACAAATATTGAAACATATAAACTCACATGCCAACTATATAGGGGTTTATAACAAATAACAAATAATGCCTTTGGGAGTAAAAATTTTCCATACTATGGATGTGCATACAGTTTCCATTTATATTTGAAGTTGATGTACGTATATGTTGTTACACAAATAAAATATCCGTTACAATGTATACACATATTAAAATATGCAATGTATGCGAAACATATATCCAAAACTCCTTTAACATACCTGGTTTTGTTCGTGAAATAGCCCAGAGATTTATTGACGTTAATACTCAGGATTCAGATACAGAGTTGTACAAACTAGAGGATATATACTTAAACTCAACATGTACCCATGGACGAGATCCTTACTTGTCCCATACATTCGAATACATTTATCGTTTTCGAACCTACCCCTATGTTATAAATATATACATTATTTTTTTCGTAAATAAATAAATCTGATTTTGTTATTGTTGTTGTTGTGGTACGTCTCTGTAAGGTTATTACATATTCTGCAAAACACCGATATCTGGAAAAGTTTCGCAATTTTTTTTTCACGAATAAGCTGAAAAAGAGGAAACAATATTGTTAATTGATACTGCCGATGGTTACAACCAAACCAACGTGTAACTGATTCATTGTATACTGAAATATCTTAACAGTATGTCAATGTAGACAGACATGTATATTTTTATACCTTTTTGAATAGAGTGTGTAATTTGTAATAAGACTAACATCTGCGTATGTTTAGAGTGGCTCGTCACAAATAACGTTGAAGAGGGAGGCCTTGGCAAAGTACTTTTGTTTTACTTAAAGTTCCAATGTAACGACATAGGAAACCGATTCCTTTTGATCGTTGTCATTAGAGTGAATCTAACTTTCAATTTTAAAAAATCTTATAATTTAAAAAGAAATGAAAAATGTCGTAGGGATTTTCATTAGTTTAAGTTTCAACAAATAGAGCACAAAAATTTAGTTGTCGGTCGACGTCCGATACTTCTTCTGAATATTTGACCCTTCTCTCTACGTCCTATATTTTCCTATACTTATAACATTGCGTGCCACGTTTTACTGACTTATAGGACGTCATTTATGGATGGCCCTAAGTTCGAAATTTTCTTAGTCACGGGATAACTATTCTCAACAAATGTAAACGCGTGTCTTACTTTTATCTTACATCTTCACCAATCATAACCAATATTTCATTGGGCAGTAACAATAAAAATAAGTTTTCGTAGCTGTGACGTTACTATTTTATATAACAGTAACAATAAATTAATAAGCTCACCAACAAACTTTTTAATGATACGGTGCCTACAGAACCACGCCCCGACATTTATTTTTTTTTTATTTTTTGGTTTAACGATCAACAAACAGGCCAAAGCCCAATAATATGTCAATCAGAGATTTACAAAAATTCAAAGACTCATGTTATTTGATTCACACCACCGTTCCACTAGACTCAAGTCATTTTGTAAAAGGGAGCAATCGTTCTTGATGGTGATTGAGCGGAAAACCTTGAGATCATCGGCAAAACCGAGACCAGAGCCCTCAGAGAGCGATGTCTGTAAATCATTTATGAATATTACAAACAGAAGTGGGCCGAGTATTGAGCCTTGTGGTACACCGTAAGTCGGAAAAATTTCGTTTGATGTTGAACGACCAATCACTACAAATTGAGAACGATCACTAAGATACGAAGCGAGTCACTCAGTGAGGTACGAGCTGATTCCAAATTCATTAAGTTTACCAATAAGGCGTCCATGATCCACTTTGTCGAAAGCTTTCGTGAAATCAGTGTAAACTGTATCCACCTGACCACCATCAACTATTTCATTTGCCAAAAACGATACATACTCCAAAAGGTTAGTCTGTGTAGACCTCTTAGGGAAGAACCCATGCTGAGAAGGGTGGATTTTGATTTTGATTTGTTCGAATAGTCTCATAAAAACCAGCCTTTCAAAAACTTTGGACACTGCACATAGTATACTGATGGGTCTGTAGTTGGAGACGTCAGCTCTATCACCGTCCTTAAATATTGCCGAGATGTAGCTCTTTTTCCATTTGAATGGAAAGTTCCTTTCCTTCAAAGATCTGTTGAATAGCATGCTGAGCGGTATACTTAAGGAAATTGCTAGATTCATTTAAAACATTTTGGGAATATTGTCTGGGCTGCTCACTTTATGCTTATCAAAACTTTTCAACGCGTCTTGCACCTGATTTTCAGTAAAAATGATTTCTGGCAGTACATTCTCATCAAATGCGAGGTGGAAGGGATCATAAATAGGCTGCTGTGTTTGTAAGATGTTAACTGCAGGGTTAAAAACCGAACTGAAATATTGAATTACAGACAGACAGAGTCACGATCATTGGCTGATTCATCTCCAAGTTTCATGCTATTTGGCAGCGAATTAGTTTTACGCAGTGACTTTGTGAATGCAAAAAAGCACTTCGTGTTAGTCTTAACTTAGGGAAATATCTTATGGAAATACTCTCTGAGAAAGTTACATGTGTACCAAATATCTCGCCTAAATATACACAAAAATTCATAGTGTGGCGCTATGTCGAAATGACGACCGAAATACAACCACCGTCATCAACACGTACCAACAAAAATAACTACTACCCCACAACTACTACATAGATAACTACCATGTGCGTGACAGTCTTTTGATTTAATCTTTGCAACTAATATTCAACACTAAGTTAGCTCCAGCTACAGTTGCAAAAAAAATCTGCTGATTTTTATCTTTTCAATGAAGTCAGCTGATTTTGGTAAATTTATGAATGAAATCCGCTGATTTTGTTGCAATAAAGTTAGTTTCGGTTGCAACTGCAGCTAACTTCACGTCGAGTATTGCTTGACAAAAGACTGTCATGCCGCTGATAACTACCTACTTTAATGACTGAAAGACAACAATAATTCCGTTCCATATCAACTATTTCGTTATGTAGTAATGAAAAGTAATTTTTCTAATAATGGGGGGCTCTGCCCCCAAACCCCTGCGCCTGCGGCGAGCTTTTACACGCCTCACAGGCAGCCCACCAATCAAAACTCTACCCCTTACATCTAGCAAAGAGGGGTTACGTCATACGAATAATTCAGTGAGTACATTGTTGCCGGCACCAAACACACCCCAAAAACTCACGGGAATCGAACCCAGATCATTTTAACATAATATAGCGTGTGCACTCCCACCATAACACATTTCTTCCAACGAAAACACACAAAACACCCTTTTCCATGGAACCCTTCAATATGCCACCGAAAAGACGAATGAAAGGGACTATTGTTTCACGTTTTTCATAATTTGCCTGTAACAGAGTAATGGTCGAAAAAGACGGAGAAACTCAATTATCCTCATAGGAATTATTTTAATAGAAATCGAAAGATGTTTTAATGTATATGTGAAAATTTATCAAATTAAATTCTTGTTACCCTAAAAGAACTGACATTGTGTATACACAACACACTTGCAATAATAATGATCTATAAACAGGTAAATTTCCATAAGCCCTAAAAACAAAACAATAAACCTCTAATAAGCTTATATTCATAAAGTCGAAGCAATTTCCATTACTTCGAAGTGAAATCACACTCTGGCAAAAATGTCGGTACAATTTGTATTATACTTATATTAGCGATTTTACATTTTCACAAAATGACGAAAGTATGAGTATATTAAATTAATAATTTTGTAAATCACTGTGTCATGCATAAATGAATAAAAATTAAAATTATTTTCTGCCAAATATTGAATATATAATTACAAAATACTTGTTGCCTATTTGTCATACACTTAAGAAGGAAAAATAAATTGGCTTTGGTGTTTTCCGCCTTATCTGCCGAAAGCATCAACACTCCATTAATTGATTGAAAACATAAGATTGTAAGCATAAAAGGGAATTTTAGGCTCTTCTCTTCACGAGCCAAAAAAATCATTTCCTTGTAGAAAAGCGAGATATTTTATTCTATTTGTGTTTATATAATATCTAACCGTCAGATGTTGGAGGGTTGCAGGGATATTGTACGGTATTATGTTATATGAAAAGTAAGGAATCTACGTGTTGAGGAACACATATTGTTAAGATGATTCTGTAATTGGCAGGTGATTTAATTAATTTTAAATGTACCACAGTTCGGTGAATAATGTCGGTATCTAAGTGTGTTGTGGCTTAGCGTTTAATTGAAGTTAACAACTTCTTAATCGTAAACGACCTTTTTGTTATGAAAAGATAAACTTCAGAAAAACATAGAACGATTTAAGTTACTATTTTACAAGCCAAAAACAAAAAATTTTTTTTATTTAATTTAAACGAACTGCAAAGTAAATTACTGAAGAGTCTATTATTACAAGTTGAAGATAACAAGAACGCTAAGCTTCGAATCCGTAGCAACAGATCGGATATAAGAAGCACTAAAATGTTAGAAATCTTTGAACACAGACATTGAATTGCCTACAGCAGCATCATAAATCCTATATTTAATGAAGGATTTTCGAAAAAAAACATATATCTTTGCAAAAAATGATTAAAACAATTCAAAGAATTTTAGCAGAAGCTCCACCTCGTTCCGAAATATTATTTCGCCGTCCTAGGACCACAAAATACTATTGTCGTACAATAGCGACGACGGATTTCTTGATCGTAGTCGTCGATCTGGTAAAACCACCAGGTCGATATGAATCGGAAGGCATTCGGCGCTTTGTTGAGATATTGGTCGGTAATTTTCAGCTGCGCTCGGTTTTTTACTGTGTTTCAGGATCGCCACGATTTCCGCTTTCTTGAAGGCCCGAGGTACATTTTTCGTTAGAAGGATGTCGTTGAAAAAACTTGTAATCCAATCGATGGCCTTCAGTCCGCAGTTTCTGATAAACTCCGAATGTACTGCTCTACCAATTTTTATGGTCGAAATTGCTTCTTCGATGGTAAACGGACGCGAAAATTCGTGATTATGGCGCAATTTTTTCCGCTTACTCTTCAACTTTTGGCAAAAATGCACTTTAAGGGAACAGCTGGGATTTGATTTTTTTGATTGGGATGGGTGCAAGGGGGTCAATAGATGACAGGATAACAAGAATTAGGGCGTGGAAGCCCTTCCTGGCCCCTCCCCCCTTTTGAAAAAAATTCTTTTTTGCATATATTTTGTTGGGATGGGTGCAGAAGTAAGTAAATAAGGATGCAAAGGGGTCACTGGATGACAGTACAACAAGAATTGGAGACGGGGAACCCTTCCCGGGCCCATGATTTTTTTTTCATTTGAATTTATTTTACATGTTTCGTTGCGGTTTATTAATTACAATCAATGTATCCTCTGTCGCTGGAGGAGTCTTCGTCGGTGTCTCCGTTGACAGCTATGTCATCAACTGACTCGCCGTCTGGATTTGTGGTGGTGGCATCATACTGTTCGTATAATGTCCATAGGAAACAGGTGATGTAAGAAAGTTCGGCCGCCGTGTAAGTGGCCAATGAGTGATGTTTTGTGACAGTGTAGTCGCCTCCATTTTGTACAAGGAAAATTAATTTAATTGAAGGAGCAAAGTTAGTGGTCTACATTTTGTACAACGAAAACGAAGGTCATTGAAGATGTAAAGTTAGTCGTCGTCATTTTGTACAAGAAAATAAATTGTTGCGCCCTGCACCCATCCCAACAAAATATACACAAAAAAATTTTTTTTTTCAATTTGAAGGCCCGGGAAGGCGCCAGGAAGGGCGATCGTGGCTTTGTACGGAATTTATCAGTGGAAATTCGAGACCAATTGTTATAATCACCGGTCGATGCTGGGAATGTGGAAAATGGTCAAGAACCGTTTTTTTAGATAAGACTAAATCCGGATTGTAATCCTGTTCAGACCAATGCTGCAGATTAGCTCCATTATCATCGTTTGATTTTTAGCTCCAATTCATGTGGTGACTGGTTGAAATCTCCGGCGTACACCGAAGGACGTGCATAATATGACATGAGTTGTGTCAACAGCAAATGATGAGTATTAGAAAACTAGAGCCACTGGGTAATAATTAAAAAAAAGGGCTTTCTAGAGTCGGTAGTCCACGCAATGGGGGATCAAGAGGGAAATATGCATTGTCCAAAGAGCAGAGTCCCATGTCCGCCTACAGGGGCATATTAAGCTGGTCACAGACGCGGGTAAAGCAGTAAATGGAGCTAGGCAGCGCACGCTGCACGTGTAAGCTATGCCTACATGTTTCACCCAATCGTCCCAATTTATACGTTAACAATATACAAAGTCCGAACGGCGCAGAATTCAGACGCTAAAAATACAGAAAGACAGCCGGATTTGGTGTGTCCAGATTTTCCTATTCTGTCAAGTTCCTCCTTTAGCCTGTTACCATAAGAACATTTAAAAACAAAAAAAGATTCGAATCAAACCAAAGCCGCGGCCAAAGAATGTCTGACCTGAAAATCTAGGTGAACTCAATTAAAACTAAAGTTAATTGAATTGGATGTGATGTGAAAGAAGAGAATAATTCATCTCCTGTTTTTGGACTGAAGTCATTTTTGATACTTTGACCTTAGAAATGTTAAAAATGTCTAAGAATTTTTTAGGGTTAATTTTAAAATACAATGACCTAATAATCAAAAATGTGAAATATACCCAATTGGAATCCTACATCAAGCAAGAATATTTTTAACCACAACAGATATATTAGAGTGGGAAATATTGTTTTTCTTTTATTTATCGGCGACCGACGCGACGGTCACAGATTGAAAGGGTGTATTTTCTAAGAAATTACTGATCGCCGGATCAATAATACAAATCCTCGCTTAACCATGATTGAAAACGTTGAATTCATTTATTAAATAACCATTCTAATCATAAACCATAACTAAAACTACTATTAAGTAATGTTAATGAAAGTGGTAACCGTAACAAAAACTTTAATGAATTTTCGTTACAATTAGATGCAGACACTCCATTCAAGACGAATGTACTGTATTCGCTGAGCTAAAATAAATTTTCTCTAACAACTTCTTGAGGCGAAAACATAATTCTAACGTGTTATGGATTTTTAATACATAATATTCGGAGTAGCATTTTTTTTTAATTTAATACGCTATGAACATTAATTATTTCATTGACTTTGATGCTTAATTTATGTTCTGTAAAGCTACTAGATTGTTCTATCACCACACGCAAAGTCGAACTGGGAACGCAATACAATTAATACATTTGTTCCATAATTTATTTACTGAAATTCAATGTACAGTTATTGAGGCAAACATGTTTACTGTGTGCATTCAGTTAAGCTACGAAGACGAGCAATTCAATCACTCCTCAGAGGTAAACGCTTTCATACACATAACTTATATTTCACTTGTTAATTACAGTCCCAAATCTTCAAATCAACGAATGTATTATCTAAAACAATATCGACTTGTACAAAATTAAATTAATGTTCCTTTGATGATCTCATAGGATCTCCTTTAAATACAAAAGTAATTGGAATTATTGATTAATTACAACACAAAAAGATTCAGAATTACGTTACCTCTGTATCCTACATAACCATTTAGGTACATACAAAATAAGATCAAATAAATTATTTCATTTGTTTATTCTGTTTCATACTTTGGGGATTTGAATACGGGCAACAAATTAATTTCGGTTGTCATAAATAATTTGACGAGTTTGCCTCGCATCCATGATAAGGTAGGTTCAAGAGTGTAATATTCTACTTTTTCTTTCTCAAATACATTAGATCGCACGTTTGCCCTTCATACTTGGACACGCACACATTCAAACCGAATGGAAGGTTGGACTAGTCCGTCTGTCCAATGTCCAGAAAGAGTATATTCTAAAAATTTTTATTAAGTTTTATTAGATTATCTTCACAATAAATAAAATATCTCTTCCATTTCACCCTCCGACCTAAATGTCCCCATTACAGGGAGATAATCATAAGCTTGTGCACCTTTTTTTATTTTTCTTTTATCTCTCTTTTTACGTATTCGCTTGTATTTTGTGGAACTCAGTTTTTCGGCGGAAAGACTTAAAACGAAACGTTGCACAATCTTCACGCAATCACGTGATGATGGTTGAGTTGGAGTGAATGATCAGATGACTGTACTGCCCTACAACGCATAAAAACCTAGCGACGAGATTTTGCGAGAGAAAATATTTGAAAATCTCTCATCTGATAACGTCGCTAGGTTTTTTATGCGTTGTAGGGCAGTGTAGTCCCCAAGTTATCCCAAGGTCTATTCCCCTAGCTAGGGTGCGTCAATATACCTTGCACTACAGCCCGAGATTTATTCAAGTATCCTTGTGTTGTACGATAGTTTATTGCTGGTGCCTATAAAAGGCCAATTTAACAGGAAATTGTTTATAACTGTGGACGAAATACTCAGCGACAAAATTTATTTTATCATAAATATGTAACAATATTTATATCATTCGGGCATATAATAAGCCATTTATATACCTGAAAGTAGGGGTATAATGACCATATTATAGTCGAGTTTCATACAAACTGGGAGGTATATAATAGGCATATTATGGTCGACTTAGAGCTGTGCGCCGGTAAAAAAAATCGGCGGCGGCGAAAGCGATTTTTCAATTTTCTCGGCGGCGGCGAAAATCGGCGCAAGAGGGTCTCGACGGCGGCGCAAATCGGCGTACGTCAAAATAAAGTTCGGCGGCGGCGGCACACTTTTTACCAACTTTTTAGGCTGGCGTCGGCGCGGCGCAAAAATTCCAACTTCCTGCAAAAGGTCGTGTCGATTTTTCAGTTTTTCCTTTCTGAAGACAAAGACGTCCATAGTTCGACTCATTAGGACCATCTACAAATCTTTCAATAGTCATTACTACTCAAAACTACTTTTTGCTAAAGATTCACTAATTAGTATTAAGTAGTATTAGTATTAATTAGTAAATCTTGGTATGAAAAATCGTCGCTTTACAGAAAAAAAATAAATACTTTTAAGCTGTGGCTCATTTGAAAGACCTTACAATATTATCGTAGGCTCGAAAAAAGTGAAAGTTCCTGAAGCTATTGAGGGCGAAAGTTGAATATATGTTTTAGCCGTACGAATCCCGTTTCAAGGATTCCGAATAGGAAAACCTGTCCGAAGAACCACTGCAGAAAAATTTACTTTATGCCGACCGAACCCCTAAGGAGAGTTCTCGGACCTATACTTTGATAAACAAAAATGTTCGCATCAATTTTCTCTACAACACTTCCTGTTCATAGCGGTCTCTTCTACTCACAAAGCTCTAAGAATTTGCCGAAGAAACCGATGCTCTATCTCCCATAACTTTAAACACAATTCTAAAACCATAAAAATTTATCGTTTTCCCAACTGCCCGACGTATTTCACGAATACCGGCCTCCTCTAACCTCACCTAAACCTATAACTTTCGAAAATATATTGTCGAGAACGATCCACCCTAACATTAGTGACCTTATGACCGAAATGTGAAGCCTTAGACCCAAATTTTTCTTGATGACGGCTAGGAATTCGCTTACCCCTCAAATAGAAAAATAATCATAAAAATCGAATGTGATTTACCCGATTTATATATGAAAAACATGTAGGGCCCTACTCAACGCTTTGGTGTCGTTTGGTGGTCTAGCTAAGGCCAACCACACAAATTCAAAAAATTTTCTTCCATAAATTGTTGCGCACTCAGTGACCTTTCAAACAAAAAAATATTTATGAAAATCGGATAAGCTTTACTCGAGTTATGTACAAAAAACTCGTAGAGCCCTTATAGAGACTCAGTTTTAGGGCCCTGACTGTGACTAAGTCCAAAGGCTAAAAATCAAAAAATTTTCTGCCATGAATTATCGGACATGCCTAGGCCTTTCGAACAAAAAAAAAATTATGAAAATCGGAAAAGGTTTACTCGAGTTATGTACAAAATACCAAAAACCAATTAAACGGCAATAGCTCGGCGGCCCTTGGACCGACAGTGCCCAGATTCGATTCCATAAAAGCTATCTTGACTACATTTCATGAAAAAAAAAAGATTTTGAAAATCGGTCAAGTTTTACTCGACGGACTGACAATTTTTTTTTAAATTTTTGTCTTATTTAGACCCCGAAACGAAAAATTAACCAACTCCCGGGTCGATATTGGTCTGGTTACAAACGTCGCGGTAAACGCATTAGACCCTTTTCCGAAGAACTTCGTTATTCGTACGGGTGTAAACAGTGGAAGATCAAGGACAGAAACATGCGTACCTGAATCACTTTCCTAAAAAACGGCGTGAAAATTCGAGCTCTTGTTATAAATGAAGTAACTAGAAACAAAAAATCTGATTTTTGCGTTGTTTCCTGAAAAATGATTCAGATTTTAATGGTACTTAAGAAGATGCTGAAAAGACTGAATAGTTGTGCCAGAAACAATGAAAAAATTAACTTTTATTTATTTCTAAACGACTTGTTCCTAATTAGATGCTTCATTCATAACAAAAATTCTAATTTTAACGACGGTTTTTACGAAAGTGTTTCAGGTTTCTATGTTTGCGTCCTGATCTTCCAGCTTTTTTGTCAACTCAGAAATTTTCTTTTTTTAAGCAATTTTTTCCTAAGTGAAGTATTGTAATGAGTCATAGCTTGGAAGAATATAATAATGTTTTTTGTAAAGCAAAGAAGCGAAAATTTCAAAGCAAATCGACCCCCTTGAAACTTTTCATCAAAAATTTTGATTTGTTTCACTCAGATTGATGTAAGAAATAGTACTAATTTCTTCTTCAGCCCATAGAGTTTATATCTAAACAATAGTCAAAGCAACTCAGTGTGAAAAATTTTGTCTGAAAAATCATTATGCTCAGGAAAATATTTCTGGGGAATCGTAAGTCTCGTATTTGCTGACGGATTTAACTCAACGTGTCTTTAAAAATTGACGACAATAAACGTCAATTGACGACGAGTAAATAATGTTTTAATTTTTTTTTTGTGTTATAAATTGCAATTACAGAAGTCTTAAATCTTACGAAATATAGAATCACAATATTGGCAATTTTCGGTCTAAATTTATCTTTTACTTCAATATAAACACTGTAGTTATCAACTATAAAAATTTCGATGTATTTTTTACCGCGCCGATAAAAATCTTCGGCGGCGGCGGCGGCGCGTCAATTTAGCTTTCGGCGGCGGCGCAAATCGGCGCACGTTTAAAAATTCTTCGGCGGCTGCGGCGCACCTTTTTGACACTTTTTCGGCGGCGTTTCATGACGTCAAATCTCAAAGGAAATCAAAAAAAGCCACGAGTCAAATGGCGAATTATATGCCCAAATGATATAAATTATAGTATTAACCAAGGGATAAATAGCTTGATTATAGTCTCGGTACGTGAAAATTCCTCGGGGCATAGCCCCTCGGACATTCACTTAACCTCGACTATAATCGCGCCATTATATCCCTTGGTTAATAATATACTATAGTCGCAATGGAAACGTCAGACCCGACTATAGTAACGCTGATTATAGTCGAGTCTAATGTGTCGACGTATGGAACTCGGGCTATTTTATAGTCCTATTTTTTGTGATTTCGAGTTCATTGCATTGAGTACTGCGTTGTCTAAGACAGTAAATTAGTGGATTTTGGGGTATTTTGATAGTATACAACGACTTAATATACTCAAGGAAAATGATATGTGTGGAAGCTGAGATAAAATATTATACATAGGTGAGGTTTGCCTTTTACCTGGTGTTATATATGTCTGAGTCACTTCATCGGAACCACTTGCCAAAACGACAACGTGATAATTATGGACAATTTAAACGTGTAGCCCACTCTGCCTGCGTAAACAAACCCTTTTGCCCGAAAAGACACGCAAATATCGTTTAAATTTTACACGTTAACGAAAATTGATGTTTGCGCCCATCCGCATGCTGTCTAACCGTAACTAGACATTGTATTGTGCTACTGCCAGCGCAATTGTGCTAAAGCCATCATACGGACTGACGAAAAACGGAAACCCTCACTCATTTAAAACCTGTTTGTATTTTGCATGCACCTAATACATCTTCATTAAATCATTAGAAAAATATCGACCGGTTCAACCATTCGTTTTTTTTTCAACACAACCAAACATGCCATCAGATTGAGGTGAAGCTACCACAAAGCGAAACCCGCACTTAAACATATTCACAAATATTCAAATTCAACCTAATAGGTTTTGACGGCAACCTATATACAAACGTAACCACACGGACCATTCCACGAAAACTCCATTCCCACGCTCGAAATGCTCAGTTGTTACGAAAAAATATTCATAGAAAATGGTGCATCAGACGTATGGATCCCTTAACTAGAGATTAGTAACTTTTCTATTGCTTTCATTTTGTAACTACTGAGAATTTCAAGCGTGGGAACGAAGCGGACCGTGGAATTGCCCATTCTTGTTGATTCTAATACAGAAACTAAATGCAATGTTTCTATATCCATTGGTTTGTTTCCTGAAGTGCTTCCGAGAGCTTTGAGAGTTGAGAAGCTTTTGAGATCTACATTGATACGTTCACTTATCACGATACTCGTCAGCACATTTTTTTTTTATTTTTGACGATGTGTCTCAGTATTCAAGTCGAATGTCTCCGACTACGACTTTACTACGTGTTCAATAGACTTAATGGAATATTAAACTTCTTGAAAATGACAATAAAAGAAAATATATTTAAGGGCTTCCTATTTTTTATTTGCCTTCACATTGAAAGACAACTTAAAACAATTTCCTCCATAAACTTTATTTTTGGCAAAAATTCGAAATTGAAAACGTTTTCGATATAATAACCCGAGGTATTCATTTTGTGAAATACATTTTTACTCTCAAATTCAATCAAATTAAATGACTTACAAAAGCACGCAACTCTTCTTCTCCTGCTTGGTAGCTATAAAATTCCATCCAAAAAGTATATTTATTCAAATTGAACTCATACAAACCCGCACTAATAAACGACTTAGTTGATTGAAAATTAACCTCTTTTCCTCAATTAAATAATAATGATTTTTGAAGAGTTCCGACATATTTTTGAATATACTTTTCTCGTACTGACTTTTTAGTTGATTTTGGATGGGAATATTATTCGAACGTCATCGTGCATCAAACGGAAGAAGTGTTAATAGAGAGCAGCAATGCAATGCGTTACATTTTCCAATGTTAAAAGGGGTAACGAATATTTGTATGATTGATAATGAATGTGTGCATACTCAATAGAAAACAGTGTATACTTAAACATGATATATAACACTTCTCTATTTGAAGTGCAAAAATGCAACGAGTAATTTCATCATCTCCCGACCAAAACGAACGGGTAAATTGAATACTGTGCTTTAGTCGCCTTAGTCTAAACAGTACATTTTGCACATATACGTGGATGTGCCGTTGCTGTGCTTGAATACATGTTTCAACATATTTAAGGCAAACCTTGATAAACTAACTACCACACAGTAACTTCAATGCAAATTCATGTCATAGACATAATAGTAGCACTTTACCTCTTAGTTAAACAGACGCAGATGAATTTTCTGGCAAATTCTCAAGCGTTACCTGTTTGATGTATGAGAGATGATAGATTACGGTTGTGGTTTTTGAAAATCAAAAGTAAAAGGATTAGACAATTCAAATGGCCTCAGTGAAATCTAATTAGGTAAAATTCTGATTAATGTATTTGTCGCATACAAACATTCTTGTGTTTGTATTTTCTCTCTGAATATATATTTTTAGTTCAAAAAAAGTTTAGAATGATGATGGCGACGGAACAATAAAAATAAAGAACCGCTTACGATTTCCTTTGTGTCGTTTAAAAACCTTTGAAATCAATATAACTACAGGGAAGTTGAATGTTTGTCCACCACATTATTAGCAGACTCTTATAATCCACCAAACGTTAATACAACCACATATATCTCATTTTGTGCTTCTTTCTTATTTTGTTCCTCTAATCAAAAGCCAGATGAATTTAATGTAAAAATTTTATGCATTAAAAAAAGGATACTGTGAGAGAGGGCTAGACACAAGCGTAAACAATGAAATTTCGTTGAGTAGAACTCATCCGCGTGGGACAACTACTTTTGTTCATAGTGAATAAATATTTGGAGTAAATAAAAGTAAAGTCTAAGTCAAGTGAAGTTCAGTGTAGCGCCATGGAACTACTCACCGGAAAAAGCATTGCTGTGAGTCATAGATAATGTTCACACAGCTTTCCGCTGGTACAGTAAAAATATTACAGTAATAAAAAACATCACAATTTATGCAGCTGTGGAAAAACCATTATTAATTTGTTGCCATTAAGAGACAATATTGGCTTTGGTTTCGACTTTGACGCATGAAATCTTCATTTTGATGTTATTTGATTCACCAAACATTTTACTTTTTTGACAGTAAATTATTCTTCCTTTCATGGTGTCATGGTTGTTGTCTCTCACCGCTTCTGTTCATAATTTTGATGGACAAAATTATCAAGCAGACCAACTTGCGGATGACTTGATTCTACTGGCAGAAAATCCCAGGGATTTACAGTTTGGGGTATGCTACCATACTGCCGCATGTGAGGACTACGGGATGAAGGTAAGTGTAGGGAAAACTAATGTTAGGCATTTCAGCAAATCTCGGAAGAGGATTCCTTGATGCTTGCAGTTTGAATGGGGAGGAGCTGGAGCAGGTTTCTGAATTCAAGTACTTAGGAACCATTTTAGTTAGTTAGGGAATTTGAGCAAAGAAAGAAAATGGGAAACGCGGTAGCCAGTCAATTGAGGTCACACGTGTTCAACAAAAGGGAACTGAGTAGCGAAACAAAGTTAGCTATTCACAGGTCAATTTTCAGGCCGACGATTCTTTATGATAGTGAGAGTTGGGTTGACTGCGGATATCTCGTGCATAACCTGGAATTTTCTGATATGAGGGTACTTCGGAGTATAGCGAAGGTTAATCGGAGGGAGCACTGGGATAATCACATTAGGAACGACGACATTAGACATTAGGGTTTCGTCAATGGAAGTCATTTTCATTGGTTCGGGCACGTTCAAGGAATGGGTAATAACAGCCTACCAACAAGGATCTTAGATGCACAGGTCCCGGGAGTTAGGTCGAGGGGAAGACCAAGGAGAAGCTTTGTAGATTCAATTAAATCAGATTTAGAGGTTGGGGAACTTTTCTGGGCGAACATACCATCTCTTTGGCGGGCAGTAGGATAACATGGAGAGGGGCTCTACACGTACACCTTCCTCACCTCACATCGAAAGGTACATAATGGTCTATTAAGTTTGATGATGATTCATGGTGTCAACAAATGTGAATTCTTAACGAAATGGAGAAACCAAATAATAGCTCTATTCCCTTCAGAGTTTAACGAGACTATTAAATTCACTCGTCCGTTAAACTTGACATTTCGCTAAATTTAATTGAAGAGTTACATTCAACATCTTTATTTGACGCTAGGTGAGAATTGCTCTCTAGTTTTCATAACATAAATCTTCATCATATTTCATCAAATAATTTTGATTTTATGGACATTTCCTATCCTTTTTCCTAAATTCCTAAATGATCTTTAGCTTTTTGTTGAATGAGCTCTTGATATGAATTTCAGAGTTGCAATCTTAATAGCTCAAAAGATAGTTTGAATTGCCATCATGGCCACCAGTTTGCAATTCAAACAGTCTTTTGAGCTACTCCGATTACAACTCTAAGATGATCTTTAGCATGAGAGATCGTTACAAAATTTAAAAAATTCAGTGAAAAATATAAATTTTCGTTACATAGTCCCCCCCCCCCCGACCGTAACAATTTCCCTGAACCCCCCTCCCCCTCGTGCCTTACGTAATTCAGGGACAGCCCCAAAGTCATGAGCATCAAATAATTCTGGTTGCTCCCCCCGCCGACTTGGCGTCACTGAACTGAGTAAAGACATTACATTACAAAATCAAATAGCAGCACAAAATGAAATGTTCGCGACTGTAAAAAATGTCCAAAATAAATTGAATAAAACTTACCTATTTTAGGCCAATGTCATACTTAACACAATTTGACTTACCTGAAAAAAAAGAAAAAATTAGTAAAATAATAAAAAAAAACATCTTTTTTATTTAACAAAACAATTATACCAAGCAGTACTGACGTAATTTGCAATTTTTCCATCTAACACCTAAGCAATAACGCAGAGAGACTACCTTGAAATTAAACTTCAATACGAAATTGAAATTTGATTCACCTTTCAAGATTTTCAAACATATGAAAATATGTCGATTTTTAAGCGAGACTTATAAATTTATGTATCTTTTATACCAATCTTTGAATGCTGAACAAAAAAGAAATATTTTTTTATATATAAATGCGTCTTGTAAAGTCATGGACAAGAAACCGGTTATTTTAATTGAGAATTATATATCATGGTGGTAACCATTTTAATACATAATTGTGCTGTGTGGAAACTGTCTGAGAATTTGAAGATGATTTTGTAATACTAAAAAGTGTAGGTTTCGTTGTGTGTGTGCGTGCGTCTACTTTTTGTTTCTTTGACTTTGACTTCGTCGACTTGTTTTTTTATATTCATATTGGAATCGAGAAATTAAGTTCAAAGCAATTCCAATGAATTTCCTTTCGATTTCTGTAATATTAAGTAAGTTAATATTAGACTGGTTCTAATATGTTCGTCGAAAGAAACGTAACTTTACAGAATTTCGAATATCAAGACCTGGTATAAGACAGTGCGAAAAGGTGATGACATGAACTTACAATACAGTGCATGAAAAGTTCCTGCTACTGAACAACTGAATTATTAATTAGTAACTAAACAACAGACACATTTTATGCGATTGTCGGATTCCAAAGCAAATAACATTGAATCGGATTAAAATGAAATTGACTGAAGATCCTTTACGAGTTATTAACCTAGGCATTATTATTGAATCTTGTTACCAGTAAATTGAAATAGACAAGACAATCTGAGTTTGCACTAACAACAAGCACTAAGAGTATGAGTTAAGTTGTCACATGTGATGAAATGTACCCTTAAATTTAAAGATTTTCTGGTTAGAAGTTAATTAAATTCCTTGTAGGTAATACCGAGCATTTGACACCAGTCAGAGCACCTTCTCTGAAATAAAATTCGCCATTTGTATTTTCTTCTGATTGTTAACTATTCATATATCAACTGTAAGAAAAAAGGATGTATTTGTGTTGTACTCAATGTAGCGGTGTTTGACCAATGTTTGGACCCGTACGAATCACAAGGGTCCTATACGTTTACTACAAATAACTTTATTGTAACATGGGGTAGGTCGAGGTGGGAGTGGGAAGGGGATACATTTATTATCGTCTAGAGATGACGAATCAGCAAAAAAATGTCCGTCTCCACTTTTTTCTTTCTAAAAGGCTCAACCAATCACCCTAAACTTTTTTCCCTGAAAGGTACATATGTCCCATTCAAGTTCATAGATGAGCAAAATTAGTCAAGTGATTCCGGAGATATGGTCGAAAAAGTGACCAAAAACATGGTTTCTCAAGAGTCGGTGAAACTTTTTCGCAAATGTCTCAGCATGTTTAGCACGGAAATTGTTCATTTTGGTGTCAAATGAAAGCATTCGATCTTATAAAACTGGGAAACTTTTTTTTGTGGAAATTGGGTACTGAGACCAATTGAATGGAGGATATTGAGTTTTTTGTCCATATACGAAAGCAGATGGTTTTTCGTCTATATTTGCTCAACTATGCAACATGGAGATTTACTGACAAAGACAAAGTTGTAGAGAAGAAAATTTTAGAAAACACATGTTTCACGGTTATAGGAAAAATGGCCAGGATCATGACAACCTCTAGAATTGTGAGGGCGCAGCTGGAAATAGTGTGTATCCTTGGTATCTAGGATACCGGGCAGTTTAGGGGCCGAAAACCTGGATACCGGAGTGGTTCTTGTTCAGGAAATGTGCTCGAGCGGGAAATCGCTTTAAGATGGGAAATGACTACAAATGGGAAATCGCTTCAAAGTGGGAAATGACTAAAAATGGGGAATCGCTTCAAGATGGTTGGTTCAAAGTGGGAAATTACTAAAAATAGGAAATCGCTTCAAGGTGGGAAATGGCTAAAAAATGGGAAATCGCTTCAAAGTAAGAAAAGACTAGGAAATGGGAAATCGCTTCAAGATGGGAAATTACTGAAAATGGGAAATCGCTTCAAAGTGGGAAATGACTAAAAATGGGAAATCGCTTCAGGATGGGAAATGACTAAAAAATGGGAAATCGCTTCAAGATGGGAAATGACTTCATACACTTTGCATTGTGAGCTCCTCTTTTTGCAATACAACATAAAGGAAAAGTTACAATGATAGTGAAGCTATTAAATTTTAGTTAATGATATCAAAATAATGGTAAACTTTTGATGCATGTTTTGCAACAATTTTTTGTTCGAAATGATATTCTTTATCGATTTGCAAAAAATATGCTAACCTAATTGTCGGAAATTAAAATTTTCGTATAATAACAATCCACGCAACAATCGTCTCTCGAGAGAGCGGGGGTTGATTGTTTTGCTGGGGAATCGCTCTAAAATATTATACAGTATACATACAGTATATGACCGTCGCGTCATAAGAAAAAAAAATTAAAGAAAATTGGCGAAGATTTTCAAGGAATTTCGCCGAAAAAAGTCAAATTTAGTGACGAAATTGAACAATACAATCGCCGAGAATATTTTCTTTAATTTTATCGAAAATTTGACTTTTTGACGAAATTCATTAAAAATCTTCGCTGACTTTCGCAGTATGACGGCAGTATACAGTCTCGTAAAGTTTTGAGAACTTAAAACAAGGATCGTTGGAATCAAATTCTTCTATTAAAACAACAATGGTCATAGTCAGTCTTACTTCATTCACAGACAGATCGCTTTTGGTTCTTAATGAATTTCATCAATAGTCTGGTAAAAAATTCAGAGTTCGTAAAGAGTCAGAATTTCGTGCTTCGTGTCTTGTTGTATGTTTGTACATTTGCTATCTATACCACTTTAGATTTCTTGTGAAACGTGTTAGATCTTTCTATCAAGAACACAATGAATGTAAGCAGGGTTCGGAAATCAAAATCAAATCATTTTTTGAAAATCAAAATCAATTTGAGCATCAACAAAAAAAGCGTGATGCTCACGATTTTTGAGTAAAAATGATTAAAAAATCATGATTTTCGAAAAAAAATGATTTTCTGTAAAAGTCAATGTAATGAACTTAGTTTCATCTGAAACGAAAAATAAACCAATAAAAAAAAAATCATTTTTTTGAAATTTTGTGATACTCAATTTTTTATGAGCATCATTTTTTATTAAAATCATGATTTTTCGAAAATCAATCAAAAAAATCCGAACTCTGAATGTAAGTAAACATTTTCGTAGGTAGAGGATTCATTTTAATTATTGACTACGAATACCTTAATCTTGTTCGCAAAATTTCATCATCATCATCATTTATTCGAGATGAAAATTGAAAGATACTCGAAAAGTATCATAAAACTGTACACTGCAGAAATGTTTAACTAATTGAAATTAGTTTCGGCTAGCTACAAAAGTTAGTATTTTTCCGAAGCAATGGAAGAAAGCAAATTCAAATTGAAAATAAATTAATAAGTACATGCTTTCTGACTTGGAACTCCAAACCTTGAGGCGCAGAATGACCGTTTATTTAATTATATAATCACAATAAAAATGATGCTGAAAAATTGCGTTAAAAAAATGAAAAAAAAACATTTCTACCCGAAAACGAGACGACAAAATCAAATAATAACATAATTATGAAACATAAAGACTTGGAATCACAATTGGAAACAAATGTTTTCCTTCCTTAATTATATACTTACACATACACATACACTAATTATATTCAGAAAACTCGAAGGATTTTCCACAGACTCTTTCAAAATCTCATTTAAGTTTTCCCTTTAATTGTCTTCATTCTTTTCCTTTTCTTGCAATCCATTACTAAGAAATAATGAATGAACAAGATGTGACATAATTGTTTTATAATTTATTTTTCTACTTATTTTTTTTTGTGTGTTAGGCAGATTAATAACTCAAGATAAAATGAAAATCGTTTTAATTACGAAGGATTCAATTCAATTTTGAAATGGTATTTTCAACTTGTATCTCTTTTTCAAATTAACATTGTTTAGGGGTTTCAACAGACTGACGCAAATCATTCGATTAATGACAGTAAATTGATATATTTAGATCAATTTCGCATTTTTTTTATGATTTTTTAATGATGCTGATATTTGACAACTTTATTCAGGCAAAGAAATGTATAGATAATTAGAAATTAGATCTGACATTGTAGTAGGTTTGCAATGCATTATGAAATAATGAATGACACAGACAGGTGTAGCTGCGCGATGTTTAACACAGAGAAATGATAAGTTCGTACACCTGAGGCGAGGTAGAACGCTTATTTGAATGACAGCTGGGTTCCATTGGAGAGAATTACGTACAAAATTGGGCTGGTTCTCTCCCATACAGTCAAGCTGTCTTTCACATAACCAAACATTCTACTTCGCCACAGGTGTACCACCTTATCATTTCTCTGGTTTAACATAATAGTTTGAGGCTCGTTCAATAAAGACGTCGTCTACATACACAGTAGCACATTTATTTATCAAATACGTGTCTGTGACTTCATTAAATATACATACCGAGGCAATGACAACTTTACAACGCTTAAAAAATAGGAACATACCGAGTAGAGTGAATATGGAGTAGGAGAAAATCGGACGATTTACACTCTTCGCGCTAATTACTCCACAACTTAAGAACTCATTATTATTAGAGACTCGCATGGTTTTTGTTAGCCGGGTTTCGTGTCTAGAATACGATGGCTTTTAGTTGGTTAGGTTTATTGGTTCTCCATTGTTACATAAATATTATTTATAAATCAATGAGTCTTGCAACTAAGCCTCATGGCCGGGCCTCTTTTGCAACCTAATAATTACAATTCTTTGAAAAATCTTAGCATTGATTTGGTAGCATTCTGCCGATATATTAGACGTGAAGCAATGCCCTCTCTTTGCTTTAAGACTGGATTTTCCTCGGGTCTTGCTTATCGTAAGGATTTTGTATGCTTCACTTATAGGATAGCGTATGTTTCAGCTTGCTTAATTGTCGCATATCTGTCTAGGGATAGCGATACATGCGGATTAGTGGAGTAAATCCCTATTCCACTCCCTTCGTTCGTTTTCGAACCATCTCACTATGGCCCCTAATCAATTACTTTTATAAAAATTCATATCTCTCAAAATATTTAAAATTGAAAAATAGTTTGTTCTACAAACTTATAGAACAAGCAATACTTGATACTGTGCACAACTTGAAAATTGAAATTGCCACCTCTTGAACCTAAAGTGGCCTCTTTCTCATGTACTGCCAAACATAAACTGGAATCTTCATCTGTGAAGTCTCAACACAGAACTTTAAAAAGTAACCCTAATTATGTTTTTTGACTTAATTGAAGGAAGTACTAGTAAATATTTGTTTTAAATAGCAGGGATTCCGAGCTCAAACTTCAAGCAATTTCAATTTTCAAGTTGTGCACAGTATTAAGTATTATTTGCTCTATAACTTTGTAGAACATACTATTTTTCAATTCTAAATATTTTAAGAGATATGAATTTTTATAAAAGCAATTGATTTGGGACCATAGTGCATCTGTATATAACGTTGAAATCTGCATCTTCGAGGATGTCACTGCCTTGAAGAATTTCTTCATGTGGTATGATAACCTTAAATTTCTTATTAAAGAAGTATATGGGGGTGCATTTATCCGTATGCATTAAGAGTTCAGGGATTACTTTTGAGTTCTTGATCAGAATTTTCGCATGACCATACTCTGAATTTTGCCATCAGTTAACATTGGCCAGTCTTATAGCCGTGGTTAGGACTTCTTGCTCTCCGTATATGGATCTAAAGAGTATCTGTAAGAATTTTTAGTGCTCTTGTCGGAGTTGATTTCATGGTTCCTGTAATCCTCAACAGGTTCATCCTTTGGACGTGTTCCATTTCGGATTTATTCTTCTTAACTTTTAACCTATGGTACCATAAGTGGCTTCCATAATACAATATCGGTCTGATAATCGCAGTGTATATCCAGTGGACTACTTTAGGTCTTAAGCCGCAAGTCTTACCAAAGGCTACTCTGCAATGCCAAAATATTTTTGTGGCTTTCTTTACTCTTTCTTCAATATGTCTTGTAAAGTTCAGCTTTTTATCAAGTATGATTCCCAAGAATTTTGCTTCATCAGATAACTTCAGCTGTATACCGTTTAGTTTCGGTAGCCCGATAATTTCTTCTTATTGGAGAAGAGTAGCAATTTCGTTTTGCATGGGTTCACGGTTAATCCGTTTTCAGTGCACCATTTCCCTACGATGGTTAGAGCGGAATTCATTACTGAGCTCAACGTAATTTCGAATTTACCTATGATTGATATCCATAAATCGTCAGCAAATCCTTTTGCGTTATAGCCATTATCATTTAGTTGCCCTAGGAGACCGTCTATCACCATTCACCATATTCCAGAGAATAGGCGACAGGACACCTCCTTGTGGGCAACCTTTTACTGCAACTCCTTTTTTACTCGAGTTAATAAAGCTGGCTGAACATCGAGTCAATCCACTTGATTACAGTACCGTCGACATTGAAGTGCTTTGCAGCTTTTCTGATAGATTCATAGCATATTTGGTTGATTGCACCAACAATGTCAAGAAAAGCTCCCAGAGCTTGTTCTCTTACTGCTAATGCTTTTTCAATCTTACTCACTAAATTATGAGTGGCCGATTCTACCGATTTTCCAGACATATACTGTATATGTTGTTTACTATGGAGTGGTTTCACTTTCAGAGATTCGTCTCTGATATATCTATCTATTACTCTTTCCATAATTTTGAGAAGGATTGAAGTTAGACTTATAGGCCTGTACGAGTCAGCTTCGGCGTAAGTGAGTTTACCTGGTTTCGGAATAAAAACAATTTTCGTTTCCTGCCAGGCTTCAGGAAGATATGCATGTGCCAAGCTTGCTTGGAATATGCTAGTTAGGGTTGGGACAAGGATGTCTTTAGATTGTATAACGAGCGCTGGGATGATTTGATCAATCCCTGGCGATTTGAATGGTTTGAAAGATTTCACAGCCCACGAGACTCTTTCCTCTGTTATGAGTCTCTTTGCAACTGTCCAATTCTTCGATTTTGGCTTTCTTTTCTTCTGTCTCATAGTCTCATAGTAATGCACTCGTTACCCACTCCAACATTGTCATGGAAACTTTATTGGCACCAGGCTGCGCCGTTTGAAATGCAGATATCTGTTCATTGCAATTTTTCTCCATGAAAATGTTCTACACGACGATGACACAATGAGTTCATGCATTCAAAGGACCAGTCTACTGCATGACCTCTTTTAACCAGCATACCTTCAAAATCGCAGAGTTTCATTTAAATGCAGTGAGGTGCGGTGAGTCACTTGGATTTAAATTATAGATTAAAAAGATATCTTCTAAGAGCTCTTCGAAGCGTATTTATCATACTGTTATTTGAATCTCAGTGAACTGCTTTCTGCACTAAGCACTTCACCAAAATGACTTCCGAGAAAGGAAGTCACCAGTTTGAGAGAAAAATTCTTTCCGAATAATTTTTCCTACAACTATTTACAGTTCATTTTTAACTTAGTCAGGCCACAACCACAACTAGTGCTTCCCACAAGCTAGTCGCGTTACTTCATAATACATTACGAAGACTGGCCTGAAGATTTGCAATAGATTGCTTAACCATCCGACCGTGAGAATAATGAATGAATGAGGGGTGTTTATAACGATCTGAAAAGTTTGTTTAACAAACGAAATGTTTAACAAAATGTCCCGACAAAATAGGAACTAACAAAATATCTTTTAAATCCGGTAAAATAACTTCAGTTGGTTCGTTAGAAACGAAAAGAGTTTTATGAAAATTGAAAGATGTCGTTATAAAAAGTTGTTGAATGAAAAGGGAGCTGTTGTGAAGTAACGCCACTGGCTATGAACCATGGAAAAATAAAAGAATTCAAATAGGTTTCAAAATAAAAAATTATGGAGCAACTACGTTAAATCATGCTCCAAAAATTGAGAAAAAGGAAAACTGTACCACAATTGAAAATATATGACATGAGATCGGAATATTTATTTAACAAGCACATTACTTGATGTATCTAGGTGATTCTCTCGGAAAACAATTTTCAAACAACAATAGTGAAGGAAATCAAAATTCCGGAAGGTGCAGCGAGTAAAAAGTTTGTCGTCGTTATTTTCAGAACGTATAAAAGCTCAATATCGCCACTACAAAATTTCCCGGTTACGGATATTGTGCTTGATGTCAATTTTTCGTAAAATCAGCAAACATATCAAGGTATTTACACATTGTGCACACCGTACCTTCCCCCTGCCTTCGTTTTCATTTCCGTCTTCTTTTATGATAAACCACCATTCCTCGCTGGAGGGATTTGTGGATCCCCTTAAAAGAAATATGTGAAAAGTAGATTTCATATTCAAAATGCATTTCTTTATTTATTTTCGCTGCATTGTAACACGACGATATATAAAATAGAATAAAATTTAATAAGCTTTTGTAATACATCGATAGAATGGGTGTATATTTCTGGAAAAATTGTTTTATGTGCGTTTTCTCCTCTTACTTACGTACCTTTTATTCATAAATGTTTCATTTATTCTGTTTGAATTTCAAAATTTTTATTGAAAAGCTTTCAAAACATTACAAGATAATAATAATTCTTCACTTTTACATAAAATATTTTAAAATTTAAATGAAAAAGCAATATAGTCTTTGCTTTCATGTTAAATTTCTATCTTTGTTACTGTCTTTCAAGTTCGAAGAAAATGTTTTGCATTGAATATGAGTAAGAGCTCAACCTCGTCTCTCTATCCATCATACAATTTCCATTTCCAATGTTAGATTCTATAAACAACAACCTGAATAAACTATTGTTTTGCCAGATTGCTCACACTCTTACTTTTATCTGCCAAAGACCTTATTATAATTCTCAGGGGACGAATATCAAATGCTTTTTTCCGTGCTGTAATATTTTAAAAGCAACATCAAATTTGATTTGCGTCCAATAAAGCGAGAAGTATTTCTTTCAAAATTCTTTTAAGTGCCACTCATATGAATTTATAATGAGATATGAAATGAAAAAATGAAAAAAAAAATGAGAAGCTAGAGCGCCCGGTTTTATAATAATAATTAATTAATTGTATAGTTTTTTCGTGTCCTCTTCTTTTCTGCAGTACCCATAAAATGCTGTTGCACGTGAACTTCAAAGACATACTTACTAATCCTGTTATAATGAATTCCTTTCTAAAATGCTGATTAAATCTTAAAGCTTGTACGTCAATTATGTTAATTTTAAGTAAACAACGTAATATGAAATAAAAATGCATAGAATGCGAACGTAATGTGCTTCGTCTACCCGTACAATTCCCTATGTAACTTACGTCCATATCTTCATAGATTGTTGTAATGAAAGGAGGACGGTCCCTAAGCATTTTATATGAAAAAATATATGGAAAACTTTCAATATTCGTTTCGGCTGAAATTTGTCTAAAATTTTGAGGACATCATGAAGAACCGATCGGCATCAATTTTTTTAAGATTCAGAGGGAGATTAACTCTAAACGTGATAAAAACAAAATTTATTAATATTCACACTAAAAATAAAATTTTACCAATCGGTACCCTGAGCTATGATGACATATAATTGAAGAAGTTTCGAAATTTACTTATTTAGGAATTATCATTGATAAATATCTGGATTGGAATGAGCATATTCAAAATCTTTGTTCGAAATTATCATGT
Organism: Pseudolycoriella hygida; assembly: GCA_029228625.1. Lineage (NCBI taxonomy): Eukaryota > Metazoa > Arthropoda > Insecta > Diptera > Sciaridae > Pseudolycoriella > Pseudolycoriella hygida. The sequence goes on along the minus strand of CM055406.1, from coordinate 42,855,758 downwards.
CGTATTGGTTTAATTAAAAAACTTTCCCACTTCCTCCCACGTAACGTTTTATTATTATTATATTATTCTCTTATTCATTGTCATCTTGAATATTTGTGCATAGCATATGGATCAGCGTGTAAAAAAAATATCAAACCTTTACAGGTGCTTCAAAATAGAGTCCTCAAATTTATATTTAAATTATCGATGCAATTTCCACCAAGCGAATTATATTTAAAGGCACTAATACTGCCAATAAAAGGAATTTTTAACTGGCAAGCTTGTATTTTTATAAAAGAAATTTTGACGGACAGATGTTTCCACAATATTATTCTCAGGCCAATTTCTCATGACCATTATATCAGGAACTCTGGATTGTATATAAATACTTCGAGAATAAATGTAGGAAAAAATCGAATAACGAATATAGGTCCTGACCTATTCAATCATCTACCACCTAACTTACAAGATCCTAACCTGCGTAATCGTTCTTTTAAATTGAAATTAAAATCTTGGCTGTTGGAAACTCCACAGTTACACAAACTATGCAAACTAAAATCTTTTTACACTACGCAAAATTTATCATAATACATAACACATAACACAAATACACATACAAATAAAAAAATCAAATAAAATATATAAATTTAATACTAAAAAATAATAATTAATTCATAATTCTAATAAACGTTTAATTTTAATTTTAATTTTCATTGTGTCAAATTCCTTAAAAGAATTAATTCACTGGAATTGACATTTATTGTACTTTCTTTTTTTTTATTATTATTTGCTGTCGTCTTTTTTTAAAAAATACAAATTGTATTTTTTTATTAATATGATCGAAAAAAAAACAATTTAATTAAATAAACGGATAATAATAATAAGTTATTCCCAAATCTTTAAAATTTTGCGCAAAATTTGAATGCGTGAAAGAAATTTCAAATTTCGCGCCTAAATTTTGCTAATTTGGAAAATCTTAATTGGCCGGCTACCGTAAAAAACTATTCAACTTTAAAGTGTCATCTATTTCTTCATTCTGAGTAAAAACGGAAAGAGCCGGCTATGTAGTAAAAACCCATTTCAACCCCTCGCTGAATTCTCCGACCTGGAGCCGGTCCTAAGAGCAGAGCCTAAGATCACATATATTGAAGGAGGAAAAATGCACCGGACGCCCACTGAAGTCCTCCAACGTTCTTCTCGTCCTCCCCAGCCTCTTTTTACGAATTCTTCACAGATATCGATGAATAATAAAAAAATCGCAAAAAAAACCTTATGAATGTGGAGAATGATCGTCCAATCGAACGCTTCTTTGTGCTTCCTTAGTAGCGAAACCACGGGTTCACTAGATCGTAGAATAAGTAACCTGAAAACTGTACCGCGACGATTAGGTTATTAATTGCATTGGAACATCATCTTTTGCCAGGTGTGCAAATAGTGCAGTATTAAGGATACCGCGAAGTTTTTCGGCCGAAAAATCGGTTATCCACACTGTGTTTGAGTTCGAAATCTCAAAAAATTTCGCTACGCTTGAGATTTCTTCAAAAAAAAAGTATTCGTGAGACCATAATCTACAATTTTTTCGCACGCTACGGTCGCGCTTTTTTACTTCAAATCACATATTCACACACATGTACAATGAGTAGGGGAAAAAATATTCCTACTACTTAGTGAAACACAAAATGAAATCACGCATTTTTTTGTCTCTTCCGAGTGTGGTAATTTTTAAATATTCATCTGGAAGCTTCGCTCGATTTTGTATGTAACGGGACGTTCTGAGAAATTGACTCACGACCAACTGTTGCTCCTTTTTATACAAAGAAGGAGAGTCGATTCTGCCCCTCTAATTTGGACTTGTAAAGAATGCGATTCTGTTAAAAAAAATTTGAAGCGAAACAAGAGTATGAAGAGAAGAGAGTCTTATGTTTTAATAAATTTGCCACTTCGGGTCTTGAAAATTATGCTCTTTCTGTGAAAATACTCCCCAGTGGAAATTGCTTACTTTAGGCTCTGCCTAAGAGGCCTAGGACCTATACTTCCATCAACAAAAATGTTTATTTTTTTTTGTTTGGGTACTTGAGCACTGAGCTAGGGCCCTAGCCCGTCTAACAATTTACCTCAATGATTTTGTACATTTAATGTGCTTTTGTACATTTTTTGTACAAAAAATTGCACATTTCATGTAGTTTTGTGACACATGGACAAATATCTACATCTAAGAACAAAAACCTCATTAAAAATGTATTCATGAAAAAGTAAATCTTCTTGATCTTGTTGGCTATTATCAGCGTTTTCTAGAAGGGCATCAATTGTTCGTTGGCAGCTGACGCACCAAATCCACAACTACCCAAATTATGAAGGCTAAGTGTGCGTAGGTACGTTATTTTCATGCTAAACATTGAAGAAAAATTCTATACAGAATTTGTCCCCACCAGGATTGAACCCGGATATTCTCGGTGTAAAGCCAGTGCGTTATCACTGAGCTAACCCGTTCCCAAAGCGAACTGACTCACCCAATACCGATTGCAAATTCAGTTTTATTTGCAGATTTCAAATGTTTTAACGGGTTGCACCGAGATAATCGAACCCAGACTATGATGGGGATGTCCATGGACTACGTTAGGACCTACTACTCAAACGATTTTTATTAAATTTTTGTGATTTCCTGATGTTCATATTTCTCATTCAAGCTCTTAAAGAGCCCATTCCATGCCTGATTGCTTGTTTCGCCAAGACATATGTGAAAAAGTTGTCGACCGTATCTTCGAAAGTAACCGATACCAAATTCACTCTCATTTTTCACCTTTCAGAAAAAAAAATTTTGAGATTTGATTTGGAGATTTCTCTTATTTCGACTAGTTACAACCGTCGTGGTAAAAGCATAAAACACATATTTCGTACGGGTCGAAAAATGAAATTAGTATGTAGTAGGCTATTCGTCCAAAGGAACGATTCGTGTCAAAAGGGAATTGACAACCAGACATTACTTTATGAATTTTTGTAAACAATTTATTCAAGTTAGTGAGGGGAGAACAGTATCGTGATCATCGACATAGTCACGCGATAGGATAACTAAGAATACCATCGTTAAGATTAGTTATTATTTCTTCTTAGATTGAAACTAAGACAGCGACTCTTTTAAACATACAGTAATGCTCCTCGATACAGTGAACACCACATTGGTAACGCTTACCCCTTTCTAAAAGTCACAAAGTTATAGGTAAACGTAATCTTTGTGCGAGTCTAAGCGACCGAAGCCCGGAACTCCACGCTAGGCGTTAAATTTAAATCTACATTTTAGAATGTCTTTTGTCAGGCGGGACAAACTTGGCTTTCTTAATGTACTGCTTGGGAACAAAGGATCATAAGATCTGTAGTAGATTGTAATCTTTAACGCCGATATCTATCTGTTTGGTTTTTGTAAAAACTTAACATAGTCCCTAAGTTAGAATTTGAAATAACCGGTGAATATCTTCGGACACTAGCTGGTGATACGCCGAGTAACGAGATGCCACTCTGATCGTTCAGTTTTGAACTGTCAGTTAGAGAATATTGAGCGAAGACGAAAGGTCTTTTCGTTTTTGAATTCCGCAGAGTACAGACGGTTTAGTCTGAATACAGTGAAAGAATTTGTGTTGAAGTACCATATTTTTATTAAATTTGAGGAAGCGTGTGTTAAAGCTTGTGGGGTAACAAGCTTTTAGGTGACATCCACATATTGGTCTAAAGAAACGATAATTATTTTTCTTCTGCATGAGATTCATCATCATTTTGCTAATTGGAAGAAAGGCATAAGTTGTCGACATTAATGGTCTCATCACCCAACCTCATTCAGTGATAAAAAACAAGTTTGTGAACGTTCTTGAGTTGGAAATTTAGTAGTTTACTATTGAAATTTATGCCGTTGTAAAGAAATCCGTATGTTACATTGACGAGGTGGAATAATCGTTACAAGTATGTAGTATGGCATGTCATAACGTATGTAGTATGACATATCGCTCATGACGTAAACTTTGTGGAGGTCATGTAAATTCTCAAACAAAACTTCAAACTAGTTTTACGAATATATGAAAAATCTCCCAACTGTTTTTTTGTCTGATTTTCATCCAAATATATTAAGCTGTGGAGATTTCAATTCGAAAAAATTGTTTTTAGGGTTTTGCTCTGGCTACAATCGAGGCTATAATTCACACTCGAAATTCAATTGTTGTTTTTTCTAGTGATGAAATTAATATTCTTCATTCAATACATTGACTATTCACCACATTTCATATTAAACAGCCATCTATAGAAAGTCTAATAAAATTATTCACCCCATTGATGAATAATATAGAAAACAATTAAACGTTTGTGCAAACCAAACAACTTAATCATTTTATGTAAGAATTTTATGCGTCCATAAAAATCGAATCAGAAAGCAATCTCATTCATCATAAATCCGAATATTTTTGTACGCACATGCAATGTACATCTTTCATTGATATAATAAAAAAAGTCCTTAATAAATAACTTCTCTATTACGAATTACGATATTCTCAACCCAATGGTTAAAAGGTGTTAAAAAGAGCATAAAAACGTTTATATAATTGATTTACAGCGATTATGGAAGATTTATAGCGCACATTTTTGCACACCAACAAAAATATCTTTATATTGTTATTATTGATGGCATTTATAAAGATCCTTCAAGATGAATTCAATTTTTCATTTTATTTCCTGAATGATATTTAGAAGTATATATACATTACACACAGGATAACTAACAGGGAAGAAATGTAATTTATTTTTTTTTTTCGAAAAGTATTGAGAGGTGGGGACATTGAAATTATTATTCTTATTTATTTCCATTTACGTTTTTTTATTGAGTTTGATATTTTTTCTTGTTGCTCAAATTTTAATAGGAAAAGGATATTAAATTATATTTTCTAGAAATATGGAAAAAACATTTAATATCATACGAAGCGAATAAAAATATAATTTTTCATGCAACAATGCATTTTCTTTATTGAACTTATTTTTCCTTCACTCAATAAATACGTTTTATTAGCGTTTCAATTTTTGATATTATTTGTAGATTATAGTTGAACTTCTCATCGGCTCAATTTGGTTTCCGTATGTTTTTCTTCGCTTCACATCAAGTCACATTATATTTAATATGAAAGTCCTATAACGCTTCACATTACACAACCTAGTAACCGTGGCAGGAGCGGAGGCGAAGACCGTGACGCAGTTCTTTACCAAGAAAAACTTACAAAGATAATTTTTTTAAGATGCCTTCCCCTAATCAAACCTCAAGTTGTTAAAAAAATCTACTTGAAATCCCCGTTCCCACATGCATAACATTCACTTACAAACAAGCAAACAACTGTGTATGGTAAAGATTGTTAATATCAGATAATTTATTTTTCTGGTTTGTAAGATGATATTTATGTATACTCAACCCATCTACGTACTTTATTTTTCTCGGAAAGTAGTCAGAGGAAAAATTTGATTGTTTCTCAGAAAGAATTAGTTTCTTTTATTTGTAATAAAAATTTCCATGTAAATTATCACATGAAAAAATACAAACTTTTGACATTGATTGTTTGTTGACCTGTCTTAAGAAAGACACTCTTAGTGAAAATAAATAGTTCTGATGTCAATTTGTAGGTTTCTACTGTGAAACCATCGTTTTGGTATCTGTAGTACTTTTTAACTTCCGCCAGTTTTATCAACGCATTTGGGTCCCTTACGACATCACGTTGGCTCCTCGTTGTTAGACTGAAAATTTTCCCCACAACACTTCGATAGTATCTATTCCATTGAGGTAATTATTTAGGAGTAATTCACTAGTATGAATAATACTTAAATACCTGGGAACATGGACTGCGTCACAAGTTTCTCTGTCAAGGTTTTTGTTGGGAAATCAGATTCGTGAATGAGATACACATGAACAGAATGTGCAATTTCCGTTCTGGCATAAATCTTCTGAACTATAAAAGATTGTATATTATGTTATGGTAAGTCATATTTTACCTATTTTATTGGCTTGCCCAAAGTAGACGATATTATAGTAAAAATATAGATTTTTTTTTGTAATGTCCAAACAAAACCGAACTTTTCTTCAAATAAAATGTACCCTATTAGAAGTTATGTTGTAGAACGATTAATCCGTCCATAGAAGACGAAAATTTGAAGCTAGAAAGTAGTTTTATTCAGTATAGAATTTGCCCTAAATCGTTCATGCAATAAATCCTACAAGTTTATTTAAAAAGAAAGTATTACGTTAATGAAAATTTCGTTCTGTTGGACTTAGAAAATGCAACCGGTAAAAATCGGAAAAAGTATTTACCAATTCTTGAAAACGTGGGAAAATCTTAGCTTCTTTTTTCGAAAAATTCTAAACATTTTCAATTTTTATCACTTTTTTTAGTTACGTTGACAGTTTAATTGTACTTCGAGCCTTAAATGCCACTCATCGCACATTAAATTGGGATTTCTGTTTGTTCTATGTTTCTGCTGATTTTGTTTTTATTTTATTCGGCTTAGCTGTTGCTAGTGAGCTTGCCCTAGGTGATTACGATGATGATAATTCGAATATTTCCTTTCAGGTTTTTCACATTTTTTTGCTAACATTTTAATTTAGTTTCATTGCCTAAATTCCTTCCTTGATTTGTTTGTCATAAGTCATACTTTGAAGTAACTCTGTGTAACTGTGTTGAATAAGGATCTTCCTTGGCACAATGTGATTGATCAATTGTATGAATGAAACTTTTTTCGAATTTCTATCTTTTAACTTATTGTTGTCATTGAGATGTAGGACTTCCTTATAAGTGCCTGAAGGTTCGAAAGAGACAAGAAGGAAGGAGTTCTCGACCGGAGCAACCCTGGAATGCCTTGAAGTACAACAATGAAGTTGCAGATTAAAGTGCGTACCTAGCTTAGGAGTCGTGCACATATGACGACGTCACGCTTACTATAAAATTCATAAAGTTCATAGCTCCTAACTGGTCAGACATTTTGTTTATAGTACTCGAGCTGCTCCCCCTGTTTGGGTGAGTAGCCAGAGTCCTGTAAATAGAATTTGTTTTTCTGCATGAGTTATGACCTTTTTATGAATACTCATTTTTTATAGCAAGCGTTACGTCATACGACCATCTAGCTTTAACCGCGCGGCCCCCATGGGCTATGAATTGGGCACGCCCAATTAATACGAGTCACCTTGGCGAATCTCCCTAAAAACGGATGTTCGGTACAAAACCTGCGGAGTATTTTACCCGGAACCGTTGGCGTAAAGATGGTACCACCTATTGGATACGCCGATGTTTTTCAGGGTGAAACTTTCGCGGCACTGATGGGAGCGCAGAAGGCACTCCCAGCAGAGGCATGTGGAGAAAATGTGACAGTCTGTTCTGACAGTAAGGCGATGATCAAAGCGCTTATGTCGCCTGTCGTGACATCCAAGCTAATAAAAGAGCTGAAGGAAACCCTGAACCGGATGGGACTAAGAAATCAGGTCACGCAGGGTTCCCGGACACTCTGGTGTGGAGGGAAACGAGAAAGCGGATGAGCTAGCGAGAAGAGCGTCGGCAACATTGAGTTGTGGGTCGGACCCTCTTATACCCATCCCACCCATCCGTTCATGTCATATGCGAATGCCCGAAGTTTCCCTCACTGAGGCTCAGGACTCTAGGAAGTCATGTGGTCCAACCTGCAACAGTACCCAAAATGGGACCTGCCGCTCTAGACAGGTTCCTTGTAGGAACTGGGAGACTTTCGAGATTTACATGATGAACGGGACACGAAACAAAGGATCATGATATCTGCGTTTCAAGGACCAGGAATGGACCGAACCAATCTGATAAATCTAAAAAAAAGGCTCTTAACCAGACTACTTATGTAGGAATCTGTACCGACTCCAGGTACCGCGGGACCACCTCAGGAAACCATGGTGTCGCCTCACACCAGTGTACCAACGGGACGATGCAAGCAAAGTCCGTTGGCGACCACCCCTGTGGTAGCTTTGAAGTACAGTGGAATTTATCAGCTCACAACGAAGTGACGTTGTTTTGGGTGTTAGCTCACTCAGTTGTACCAGGGAACGATAAGTTGGACGAGCTGGCTAGGAACGGCAGTAAGAGCAAGTCAGTTGAACCAGAACCTGATGTACGCCTTAGCTGGTTCCCTTCGCCTGATGAGATCTTTGGGAAGGAGACGGTAAGTAGACAACAGACAAAATGTGTAGACCATTTCATTAAAACAGTAACGGGTAGCAAACTTGAGGGACACACAGAATATTGATCGGTCCAAGACACCTACGTTCTAAATGTCCTTATATACTATTCAACTACTATATATACTGTTTTTACCTGCAAATTAAAAATTCTTTACTGTATTTATCGTCTACCAGTAAAATACATTCCCTCTAGACGCATCCGAGAGCGACACAAATAAGTAGAATGTGTTTGAACAGTAAAAGCGTAATTATTGTCACAATTTTGAAAATGTTTACCATTTCCTATTTAAAATTGAATACTGCTAGCATACACAGTTTATCTACTATTGAATAATTCAAATAATCATCAGCACGCAATAGCTTTGGCTTTGAATAGCTCCATGTATTGATGTTCTGTATAACATGCACCACAACATTGTAAACTACAATATACCATTATTATTGTTATAAATCGAGTGGTAGGAGATATTATAAATAAAAAAAAGTTTATCGATTAGCTACCGGGCTCGGAGAAAAATGGGAATGTTCTGGGCCTATATTCTCTATGAAATGAATATCATATAAATCTTATTTTAGTATTTTTTATAAGAAAATTACGAATCCACTTCTTTATTCCAAGTTATTCAATAAAGACGTTGGATGACATCGTTTATAAATGGAACGGACGATAGCGAACTGTTGACAACAAAATCTAATTTAAACCAAACCTAAGGATAAATAGCTTAGTCTATACTAGAGATATTCCCATTGATGCTTTAATGCTTAACTTTCCGGTAGTTTATTAAGAGTTTCTAGGGTAAAAGCGGTCAACAACAAAAAATTCTATTTCGTTTTGAAGATCCGCGACAAACACAGGAACATGAACAATTTTTAATTCATAAACTATGTTTCATTTATGACAGTGTTATTAATAACGCAACAAAAAAGAATCGATAACAGCCATTTATAATTGATTATTTGGATAATCGACTGCAAATGACTATTTACCATCGTTATTTGCTATTTCGGTTAGTCGATTTTTTTCGGCGCAGTTATCTGTAATCTTTGAAAGCTTTGGGATGATGGTTTCTGTCACACTGTTTACACAAAAATAAAAAACACGCTTCGTGGACCCGTACGATGCCCTAGAAAGCCTTCGTCTGTCGCGTTGAAAAGGACGATTGCTTCAAAAATTGCTCAAAGGGCAGTATTGAAAAATCCGTCCGAAAGAACGGTGCGAAAAACCCATACTTTTGTTGGCAAAAAAAATCCCATCAGTTTTCTCGACAACACAGCAAAGAAAGCACTTATAATTAAAGAAATATTCATAAAAAAACCACCATTTACCGGCAGCAATATATTAATTTCAACTCAGCATCAGGCTGCGTACTTGACATTTCTTATTGTAAATATAGAGGGCAGCAGTAGCAGCGTGTGGTGCCGATTTGAAATTTGTGTAACGTATAGTACTTGCTACTGCCGTTCCGATGACATTAACAGATTTTCGGCATCAGGCTGCCTCCTCTAAGGCAATTAATACATCTCAAGTATGCAGCCTGGTGCCGAGCCGAGTAGGAACCGAGTGCATATCAGCCCCTGTTTACTACGCAATTTTTTTTCGAGTCTCCCGGAATAGTTTTTAATTAGCACAACAAATATTGTCTTGATGCAAGAGTTCCAAAAAATATTTTTTTAAATTTTTGTAAGAAAATTGTGTGGGCTAAAAAAATTGGAAAAGTGAGTTTTCCACCAATCTTCACTTGTATAAAATAACCATTTGATTTAAAGTCTCCAAAAGTATTTTTTGATGACAGCCCAATTCATTACCTTTGCAACAATACCCCACTCAATTTGTTATGAGGAAACTTATAATTTTGGCAACTCATATAGTAAGTGAATGTAAATCGACAAAAAGGGGGAAAAGCTGACCAAGTTTGAGAAGAAAGCCTCAAAATGGCGGAAAATTCACTTTTCCAATTTTTAGATGCCATACAATTTTCTTAATTTTTTAATTTTTGGAACTCTTGCATCAAGACAATATTTTGTGTCCTAATTAAAAACTATTCCGGAAGACTCGAAAAAAAAAAAAATAAATTGCCTACTGTTCACACATCCAACATTTAACTTTTTTGGCATATTTGGCAAATATTTGCAAAAACTTTTATCAAACTTTCGTTTTTGTTAGACTAGGGAAGCAGACAAACTACTAAAGAAACAAGAGGAGAAGTCGACTGTCGAATATAGAAAGTATTTGTGATACGTGAATTGTAAAAAAAATTATCGTCTACTGGGTCTCCGTTCTAGTAGCATAAAGTACTAGGCCTTGCTAGGTCTTGCTAGACGAATGTCCTTCTGAATCAGGAATCAAGAAATCAGGAACCAAAAATCAGGAAATGAAAATCAGAAAACGAAAATCAGGAACCTAAAATAAGGGGCTGTCCCTGAATTACGTAACACATTTTTGGCCACTTGTTACGTAACAAAACTGATGAATTGATTTTTTAACAAAAACAAGCAAATGTTATGACGTTCAACGTGGTATCTTATGATTTGTCAAAACTAGAGAAAGATAACTAGAAACAATACCTTTGCGCCACCAAGTGAAAAGCATATTACAGATGATCACAAAAAAGTTTCTCGTATGCGATTTTGAACAAATTTAATTACAAATAAAGTTTTTGGTTGTAAAAGTGTTTGTTACGTAACATTTCTAGAAACCCCCCCTAAAGCCCGTAACAATCTGTCACAAATTCTTGTACCCCCCCCCCCCCAGAGCGTTACGTAATTTAGGGACAGCCCCTAACGAAAAACAAAAATCAGGAAATACAAGAATCTGGAAATACCAAATTTAGGAAAAACCAAAATTAGGAAAAACAAAAATCAGAAAGGAAATAAATCAGGAAAAAGATGAAAGTTTACAATTTCTAAGGAGGTCGCAATCTTATTTTTGGTATGTAACCCCCGCGCCTGAGGCGAGCTACTAACGTCCTGCAGGCTGATTTCCGTGCATGGGGCTTTGCCCCTTAGACCCCGCTTTTTTTTTACGGCCTGCGGCGTTTTCTCTCAAAAATTATTTTCCTGATTTTGGTTTTTTCTGCTTGCCTGATTCCTAATTTTGGGGTTTCCTAATTTAATTCATTCCTAATTTTTGTTTTTCCTAATATTAGTTTTCCTGATTTTTGTTTTTCTTTATTTTTGGCAATTTATTTTTTTTCCTAATTTTTGGTTTCTTAATCTTTGTTATTCCTAATTTTTGTTTTCCTAATTCGTGTGGAATACCTACTAGACACAATATGGATATCTATGTTGAGCACATTTCGTTATGATGAACAGCAAATTCTGATATTCACGACCACTGCCAATTTCATTAAAATTTCCGAAAATATCACAAACGTATTTAACTTTCGGTAATCGTCATCAGGTCGAAAATAATAGCAGCTATGGCAATAAATACCATTTGAAATGTGAGTAAAAGAGTACTAACCAACACCACACAGGCACTTTAAAATAAATTAGAAATGTCTTAAATATTTTATATTTCAATGCAGTAAAAGCTAATAGAATTAAAAAAAAAACATAACGAGAATTTAAAAAGTCAAAACAATTCCTAAAAACACTTGTTGATATGTTTCTCGTGTGGTTGGGAAAATTGCCAAACATATAATTTTTTTCTTAATTTTAAAAAAGAGGATTATGTTTTTGAATTTTATTGAAATTCTTGATAATTTATTTATTTTTTATTAATAAATGGAAAAACTTTAAGTCATAATACCCATAATACATTTTAAATGTTTACGAATTTAGTCAAAATTAGCGCATTGAACCATCAATCGTCTCAAAATATGATTATTATTTTAAAGTTTACACTTATGAATGAATGGAACACATTTGAAATGTTTTCAGCAAAAACTATATTCTGTCATCGTTTTACTAATTAGATAGCTTTAGGCAAAAAAAAAACCTCTTCCCACACATGATGTTACAATTGTCAATTTTGATTTGAAAATTCGTTTTTTCTTTGGTAATTAAGTACTGACATATGAACAAATCTTTACACTTCACAAGAAATACAATCACTTTAATAAATTAAAATTGGACGGGTGCCACACAAAATATGCAGTAAAATATGCTCATTCGAACACAGGATGAAAGTAAATTGATTTTTTGCTCTTGTTTTGAAGGCATACTTCTACTATATCTTAATTTTCTTCACACTGCACGTTTAAACATTTATGCATATTTTAACTCCCATGTTCATCGTAAACAAGTTTACGATTATAACAATACTGGCATGAATATCATGGAATGCTGCGTATGAATATTATTTGGGTTTTTTTGTCAAACATGTGAAAAACACTTTCTTACATCTGCGAAAACATTATTTGCTTCGTCTTTCAAATAAATGGAATTCCTTCTTTTTTGCTGCGAACATTTCTATTCCAAATGTTTTAATGTTTAATCGTTGGAAAAATTCGTAATACTTTAGAAATTAAAGCGTACCTTTTTCTTAAATGAAATGTGTAATACTATGCACGTTAGTCCATACGCCAATCACTATTGACTGATAATTAGGCATGCCCGAAAAAAATGAAATGTCTCAGATTGATCTCTTCACCCGACATAAAAAATTCTAAGAGTCCAAAGCCCTCAAAAATATTTTTTTAAATTTTTTTGAGTGAAAATTGGCCGATATAAAATTCAAAAATGTGATTTTTCCGCCAATTTTCAAATTTGTAGCGCTCGCAGCGCCATCGTATCACTTGTCATGTAAAAAATATTTTAATTTATTTTATTTTTTATAAAACGACCTCTCTAACGTCACCGAAACGATGCATGGAAAAGTTCACTTTTCACAATGGCGTTGCATAATAGTAATTTATGCAACAAGTTGCGAAAAGAAAAGTTTTTGTCAAGAGATGTGAGCGTAGCGAGTATGATAAACACATCGTGTGACAAAAATTTTCCGTTTCGCAACGTGTTTCATAAAACGTTTTATGCAAAAAGTACTTGAGAGTCACAAAAAGTATATATGAAATTCCTTTCCGCAACTAGTTGCATAATGAAATTTCATATATACTTTTTGTCACTCTCAAGTATGCGTTGCATAATAGTTATGCAACTAGTTGCGAAATGGAATTGTTTTTGTTACTAGATGTGAAGTTATCAAACGAGCGAAGCGAGTTGGATAACCACATCGTGTGACAAAAACAACCAATTTCGCAACGTGTTTCATACTTTATGCAACAACTTGTGAAACGTGAACTTTTGAATGAGTGATAAAAAGTTACTTTTTATCACGCAAGTCAATTATAAAAAGTTACTTTTTATCACCAGTGACAAAAAGTAACTTCTTATCACCCAACTGAGTTATAAAAAGTTACTGTTTGTCACTAGTTATAAAACGACCTCTCTAACGTCACCGAAACGATGCGTGAAAAAGTTCACTTTTCACAACGGCATTGCATAAAATTGATTTTCATATTTAAGATCAATTAAGCGATGTGGTTAACCAATTCGACAACTTCTCATTTAGTGTACTGTTTAGCATACAAAAACCTCTTAAAAGGAAAAGTGTGACGCATTCTGTAAGTCCGCTCCCAAAATTAATGATATCGCTCGAAGTTAGCTATCGCTCATTTGTTTAAGTTAAATGTTAGCTTGTGGTCAAAGTTTTATTCTTTAAACAAATTTTCATCACTTTTTTTAAAACAAAATTAGCGTTACTGCACCAGTTATCGGCCAAGTAGTAGTCTCCGGCCAAACCATGGTTTTACTAGTTACCGGCCACATTTCCCATAGAAATATGGCCGGTTATTGGTGCTGGCCGGAGACTTCTACATGGCCGGTAACTGGTGCATTTACCCTACGTTGTATTCAAAAAATTGCGTCACAAATGGAAGACCCAACAACGAAATAATTTTTCTGTACATAGATACATAGAAACAGACAGATCAGAAAAAAAATTTCCATAATGATGAGAACAATAGAAAAATTATCGATATCTCAGCCAATTTCCAACCGATGATGAGTCAGAGCTCGTTGGAAAGCTTCTGCGACGTAGTTTTTTTTTTAATTTTGGAGGGGGAGGGGGAATGGGGAAAAACTCAAAAGTTCGCGTATGTATAGCTCCTTGTCCCAAAGGTTTTTGTATGACGTTTTTTGAGTTTGTGGACTTCTTTTTTGGAGTGTGGGCATTGCGTCACGTCCTCCGCTATCGCTGATAATAAATACAAGGTGTATTTTCAGATTTCAAATGAATTGTTGTTCAGTTGCTCTTCTCTTATTATTAGGGGCATAAAACGATAATCTAACTGTAACGCAACTCCCAGATTGTTCCTGTGGCTTGGATGAGGAAACGGTTTTTCACGTTATATGTAAATGCCCTAAATTCCATCAGCTAAGACACAGGACGATGTGCAGCTATGTTGTGCACCCTTCGAAAGTGGCCGAACTAGGACCTATCAGATTAGACAGGTTCATGGTCGGACTGCAAAGGTATTCATTTTTTAAATGATGAACGGAAAAAGGAACAAGATCTGTGTTCCAGACCACGAAAGTGATCGTCCCAAACTGATGAAATTAAAATCTAGAACTGTAACGCAACTACTTAGAAATAGTACATTACGTACACGCTTCAAAATTTTGTACATGTTTACTTCGCACCTGTCGTCACGTAAAGTGGTCAATAATGACGTATTTACATACCACAAACATGTAATAGTGGCGTTTGTACAGAAAATCACAACCCATTTGCGAGATATGGGATTAAATTTCCGATTGCCCACAAAGATAAAATTGCTTATGGTAAGCGCTATTAGCGCGGAACAGTAAACGTCATCAAAAAAAAGTCTTTTGCGAACCCTGGCATACATTGAAGAGTGTAGCTGTACACTTGTACTCATCCTAGTCGCATAACAACACTCCCATACATACACAAAGCGAATAATCTTTCTTTATATTTGAACATGTTAGCTTAGAGCAAGGGCATAATACATCTTTTATCTCATAAATTTAAATGCTAATGCACAAGCTGAGTGTTAATTTGGAATTCTCAAGTATGCGATTATGTAGAAAAAAATTAATAAAAATTTACGGCCGATTTAACTGTCCTTCGGACAAATCAAACTGTGACTCTGTTGCGCATAAAATAAGCTATTCTAATTGAAACACTAGCGAACAGTAAAAATAGATTTTTTCCATCTGTGAAAATAAAATAAATAAACATTTATAAATCTATCCCGAGAAAATTGATGCATCTGCGTTATTTTAATTTCTAGAAAAAGCTTTGAATTTTTCGTTTTCAATTCAATTTTTTATTTGATTCAATTGATTGGAATCATGGATTATAAAAAGTTTGCAACAGTTATGAGGATGGCGATTTCTATCGAAATGGACGACACGTAGAAACAAAAACGAAAGATAAATTTGCATGTTAAAAAAAAGGGTAACTCAATGCATACGTTTGGGTTAGGTAAGTGCTACGTAAATAATGTGGAGTGTAGAGGTAAATAAATTTTTGATGATTTAGGAAGGAATGTGATCAATTTTTTGAATTGATTTATTAATCGTGCGTATAGACGCTCATTTTGCTTGGTTCGACGTTGCGTGACACTTGTGTACCCGGCTAATTTAAATTCTGCAAAACGTTGATGTCTTGTTCAAAGGCCTTTAATCCCTGGAAATTCTTGATTTGTTATATTTCGAGTCAATTTATAAATGTCGTCCCATAATTTGGTAGGATCTTTGACACCCCCTTCCCCGTTGTCACTAAACAAGTGACGTTTCAAAACCTACTCCTAGATTTAAAAAATCGGGGGACTAAATAAACGAACTGCAGTTTTTGTATTTGTGACTTTACATTCCTCCTTCTAAACTGAAAATGGCCAATGGAAGACGAAGTTAATTTTATCCTTCTCCTTACGCTTTCCAGAGCCGCCGAAAAAAGACATGCAGCCGCTACAGGTAACTGAAAAAGAAGTTTTTGTATCACTTAAGAAATTTCAAAATGGCTCCGCAGCGGGAATAGATGGAATTTTGCCACAGCATCTGAAAGATTTGACGTTAGCATCTACAGGAGAGGCAGGATTGAAGCTTATCAAAGCCGTCACAGATTTGATAAATTTTATGTTACGCGGCAAACTAAACTCCAGATTGACCGAAATAATGTACGGGGCCTCGTTATGCGCATTGAACAAGGAGCTTGGTGGGATCCGCCCAATAGCAGTTGGCAACACATTTCGTCGATTGGCTGCGAGGTTGGCATGTGCATCTGTCCGCACCGACATGTCATCAAAGCTGGCCCCGAGACAGATTGGTTTTGGAATTCGTGGAGGTTGTGAGGCAGCAGCGCATGCTACTAGAACTTTCATTAAGAAAAACAGTCGAATGAGAGCAGTGGTCCTCAAGATCGACTTTCAAAATGCCTTCAATGAGGTAGATCGCGACAAGTTTCTGTTGGAAATGAAACTTAACTGCCCATCAATCTATCCGTTCCTGTGGCAGTGCTACTCTATCTCAACGTTGTTATTCTACAGTGACTACATACTGCTGTCACAAAATCGGACGCAACAAGGTGACCCTTGCGGTCCTCTACTGTTTAGCGCAGCGATCCAATCAGTTGTGGCCGCTTTGGTGTCAGAATTCATAGTGTTCTACCTGGATGACGGGACAATCGCGGGCGAGTATGACAGTGTCCTCCGCGACTTTAACACAGTCATCATAGAATGTGGCAAGATCGGTCTGCAAATAAACCCATCGAAATGTGAGATATACTTTTGCTCCGAAGTAGATAAAGACGTAGTGAGTAGATTCGAAGAATTGTCGCCAGGCATCTGCGTCGTTAACGAACTGACCCTTCTTGGCACATCAATAACTGACAACGCATCGAAGAACGTCTTCAAAAAGAAATTGAATGAGCTTAAATTACTATTCCGAAGATTGGAGGAATTGGACAATTATCACATCGCCTTCTACATCTTGAAAAATTGTTATGCATTGCCGAAACTGATTTTTCTACTTAGAAAACAATGTGGAAAAGTGAAGAAACCATGGGCGAATTTGATACGCACATTCGAACTACGATGGAATCATTAACGAACAGCACACTTGACGACGAAACATGGACTCTGGCATCGATGCCAGTGAGAGTTGGGGGATTAGGAGTTCGTAAAGTACGAGACTCAGCACTACCAGCATTTCTGTCATCCGTGAACTCAGTGTCTTCTTTGGTAAGCTTTATGTTACAATCACCCGCTATACACCAGGAAGAAATCGCTGACTATCAGGATGGTTTGGAAGAATGGAATAGGCTGCATCCGGAAATCGAGTTGCCCGAAACGCCATCACTACAAAGCCAATGGAGTTCCATCATAGTTACAAAATCATTACGAGAGCTACAATTCAAGAAACCTGAAGAAAAAGCGCGAATACTGGCCATTCAACGCCCGGAATCAGGGGCTTGGATACACGCGTTGCCATCAAAGTCGATTGGAACGTTATTAGAAAACAACGCTTTCCGTGTGATCATCGGGCTCCGGTTGGGACTGGACATTTGCACGCCACACAGGTGTATATGCGGGGATATGGTGGACAGAAAAGGACGCCATGGTCTCAAGTGTCGTAAGAGTGCAGGGAGACATGCAAGACATGCAGAGCTAAATAGTGTCATTAAAAAGGCGTTAGTATCAGCTGAAGTACCGTCAAAGCTAGAACCAGTTGGCTTGTGCCGAGCGGATGGTAAACGAGTAGATGGCATAACACTGATTCCTTGGTCAAGAGGCAGCACGCTGATTTGGGA
>CM055406.1:42825000-42837292 GCA_029228625.1 Pseudolycoriella hygida | reverse complement strand
CAGCGAAGCTATAAATTTTTTTAACACATTGAGTAAAATGATTGCCACCAAAACCAACGAGCCGAGGTCGAAAGCCTTTCTGCAACAAAGGCTAAGCATAGCCATCCAACGTGGCAATGCTGCAGCGGTGATGGGGACGTTTAAAAACGAGGAAAAAATGGATGAAATTTTTTATTTAATATAAGCTAATAATACCGTTTAAAATTTGACAAATTTGTACAAATGCTGAATAAATAAATTTACAAATTTTATTATAAATTTTTATATAAAATCCAACTTAATGTAATTTTTTTCGCTTTTCATGTGATTAGCAATGTAAAGTATGAATCAAGTTGTATAAACTTTTATTAAATTCATTTTTTTTGAATTGCAGAAACTAAACAGAAAAAACTTTGCTTAAAATTCAACAACTTTATAATAACATTTAAATAAAATAATCCGTAATAGCAAGATGTAATTAAACTTCAAGATTTCCTGTATAAATGTCCATAAGTAAACAATTTAATTAAATTTGTAGTCTGTGTCCCCGTACGTATTTTGATATTGTAACGAAAATTAATAGGATGAAAGTAAATAAATAAAAACCAATTGGAAATTTCATCATAGATGCTCTCATCTATGGTATTTGATGCACCTTTTTTATTGCAATCATCCAGAAATAATTAAAATACTTTGTTGCTAAACCTATTTGACTTTCTGCATAATTTATACTGTTCCAATATGCTCTGCGGTAATGTAATATTGACTCAGCTAAGAGGTTAAGTATTTTCATTTAAACGATTTAAATTATTTAAACTATTTTCTTCACTTCTAAAAGGAAAATATCGTTTAATTGAATGGATCTGTTTACTAACATGAAATGTTGATTTTGAATGGAGAATATTTTCATTCAGATATTTGCATTTGTGAAGTAGAACTGTCGTGTAAATACTCATACAATTTAACTTCCTACTCTGCCTTCGGAGGGTCTCGCATTTTTTATAACGATCTTAAGATTGTGAAAGAGAAATATTTACAACACAGCATACATGTACACGTACATATACATACTTGTCAGTAGTAGAAAATATCGATTTGGTTATTTAAAACCGCGATTGTCTTCAATTAGGTCAGAATAATATTTCTCCCAACACCCCCACCTAAATCTTGTTATTAAATAGCAACAACTACTTTATGTTTTCACCCTTCCAACCCGTCCGTCTGTGTATCCTTCACAAGGCAATCATCGATGAGTCACCGATGATTCAGCTAGGAATCACTGATGATTCCCCCGTGAATGATCGGTAATTCACTGGTGAATCAAATGTGATTTCACTGTGAATCATCTGTGATTTCACTGAGATTTCATTGAGAATCATCGCTGATTCCCCAATGAATCATGTATGATTTTCTTTTAAATCATCTGTGATTTATCTGTAAATCATGTGTGATTGCCCTGCGAATCATCTGTGATTTCCCTGTGAATCATCTGTGATTCCACGGTGAATCACCGATGAATCACAGATAATTTAGGTCCAAAATTAACTTCTTTGACTACATTCTATCGCTACTTTCCTGTACCCATGATAATGGTTAATTTACGAAATACATTCATGAAGAACCACCAAATATCGTGTACAATCGATGGCCCGAACCCAATGGCATAATAATATATAGCCTACTACACGTGTGTGTAGTATGCAAATCGCACACCAACTCATACACAATTCACGCTGATTTGTTCTGCTGAATAAACGTAATCCATATAAATTTAGGTGGACGCACTAACACTACTTAACAAGTCGCATTTCATGTAAGCTTCAAATTGTGTTAAATTGTTGTGAAAGACTGCCAATCTATACTTGATACATCATTGCCCAAACTTTCTACTGTAACTAATTTTTTTGTTGTTGTTCTAAGTTTGTGACCACTTTCTCGGAAACTATGGTCCGAATCAGTTACTTGAGCTATCATTCGGGGAAAAGGCTTGAAAATTGGTTAAGCTTTACTTTAGTTACAGTGGTCACGAGCAGACTTAATACAAACGCTGTAGTAAAAGCATATTGCAGGCTCACTTCGTACGTCTCCAAATATGAAACAAATGTTTCACACTTGCAACAAAGCAGTCGAGGTTTACCGAAACCTTTCGTGACAAGTGCGTATTCTTTTTTATCACATAAGCGAAAACGAGACGACAACATAGAACAGAATGGAAATTTCGTATTACACTCCCTAGTCGATGTAATTTGACATCCAAACGACGCGCGTATGTGATAAAAAAAATGATGTCAATTCTGCCGTAAGTTGTCCTATGGTCAGTTTTTAGACCCGTACGAAGAACGAAGTATGGGATTGCATCTGTGCACTGTCGGCCCAAGGGCCACCAAGCTAGGGCCGTTTAAGTGATTTTTGGTCTTTTGTACATAGCTCAAGTAAATCTTTTCTGATTTTCAGAATTTTTTTTTGTTTGAAAGACTTGGGCATAGCCGACAATTTATGGAAGAAACTTTTTTAAATTTGACTCCTTGGACTTAGCTAGGGCACTAAAATCGAGTCTCTGCTAGGGCTCTATGTGCTTTTTATCCATAACTCGGGCAAATCTTTTCCGATTTTCAAAAAAATTTTTTGTTTAAAAGACCTGAGCATAGCCGACAATTTATGGAAAAAACTTTTTTGAATTTGAGTCCTTGGACTTAGCTAGGGCACTAAAATCGGGTATCGGGTATCTCTATGTGTTTTTGTCCATAACTCGGGCAAATCTTTTCCGATTTTCATAATTTTTGTTTTGTTTGAAAGACCTGAGCATAGCCGACAATTTATGGAAAAAACTTTTTTGAATTTGAGTCCTTGGACTTAGCTAGGGCACTAAAATCGAGTCTCTGCTAGGGCTCTATGTGTTTTTTGTACATAACTCGAGTAAATTTTTTCCGATTTTCAACATTTTTTTTTGTTTGAAAGATCTATCTATAGGACTCAAGTGGGTTATGTCGGTCCTAACCAAAAATTTTTTTTTTTGCTTTGTTGCAGAGGAAATTGAGGGAAACATTTTTGGCTATGGAACTGTGTGTCCGAGGCATCTACTTAGGGCCCTAGGTCGGTACTAAGGTCGACCCTAGCCCGAAAAATAGGTTTTTTCTATATGGTAGAGAAAATTGAGTAGAACGTTTCTCTATATTTGGGGGTCAATTTTGTGCTTTCGGAAAGGTTTTTTTACTACCGTTTCTTCGGACGGGTTTTTCAATACTGCCCTATCGGCAATTTCCAATACAACTTAATGTGGACGCAATTTCATAAACTTAAGAGTTAAGGCAATATTTACTTAAATACGTTCGAGTCTCTTCGTAACATCAACTCTGTTTGCCGCACCTATTCTGATACGTATGGGTCCCTTCATATGTTTATCTATGACCTGTACGACTATGAAAAAGGATGACATTCCCGTGACACCACGGGTTCATTCGATTCTCACTTAAAGTGAAACTTCACCCAAACAATTTACAACATAAACGTGATGAACAATAAATGTTTAACATTCGATGGAGACTAAAGTCAACAAAATCAGCATTAAGGTTTACTAAAGCTCGAGTAAAGATATTCCTAGTGGAAACCAGTTTCAAAACCGGATTGGCTTAGAATTTGTTTTTTTAAATATTTACTTTATTTATTGATTATTAGTCTCCGATTAGAAATTGTGAAAAAAGAATCTAATAAACTGATGTATCACACAATTTCATGAGAAACTAATTTAAACTTTGAAGTTCACTGCCCTCATCCATTCCATGACTTTCGTCGCTTCTAAAATTAGTTTCATTTCATTAACTACTACTCAATTCAACGACGATCAACTCGTAGTACTAGACTTTTCGTAATAAGTTTCATACTGCAGAACCCTCCATTGAGTGACTGGTCGTCGTCAGTAAACACCAAATACAATTAAGTAAAAAATATATTAATATCCGATATGTTAATGATGAATAACCGTTTTGTATACAAAATTTGTATCTTAATTTTTTCATTTCCAAGTTTTAAACATAAAACTTCATTATGACATCATTTGCGAACCTTGGGATATTTATTTGTTATAAAAAAAATCAAAGTTTTTTAGTCGTTTATTATTTATATGCAAATTTAATTAAACATCTGAAACATGAAATGCCAAGGCATATTCAAAGAATCTCACCGTGTACAATACAAATTGACAACGAACTCGATAACAACGAAAATAAAGATAGTATAAAGTAACGTGGCTAAACGAATGACCTATGCTAAATTTATTTCACATTGAAAAATGAAAAAATACCAGAGGTGTTAAACAAATACCTATACTATTCACGACAGTATAAAATACCGACAAATATAATAAAATAAATTAGAATCACCAACTTACCCGAAAAGAATTAATAGCACATAAAATGTGCTTTTACAATCCAGTAAAAATTGATATTTATGTTTGACTTTAAATAAAATATTGAATCCTTTTGCGAATCCTTTACAATATGAATTGATTATTATTGCTGTTGGAAGATATCGCCACTCATAAAACACTTAGAATATTGTTTCTTATGTTGTTCCTTTTTTCACTTAGTTTTTCTTTTTAGTTCCTTTGGTTTCTTTCACTTTACTCTTTGCTTTTTATTCGATTATCTAATTTATAAAACATGTAAGTTGAAATAAAGTTTATGGTGTGAAATATTTGATGCATAATACACGTGCTTCTGGTATGGAAATCTGGATATTTTTTGGTATTATCCGTTGAAACTAAGTCCCAAACACCAAATGGTAATGTTACAGTGAAAGGAACATACGATTGTGCAACTTTGTTATCATTTCCAGCTGGTGAAATACATGAATAAAATGCATTTAGGGGTCGTGCATATATGACGTCACACTTGCTATAAAATCCGAAAAGTCTATAACTGCAAACTGGTCAGAGATTTTGCTTATAGTATTCCGGCTACCCCCCAAACACACCCCTATTTGGGGTGAAGCCAGAGTCCTATAAACCAAATTTTACAAAATCCTGACCGAGTTATGACCCTTTTATGGATACTAATTTTTTATAGCAAGTGTGACGTCATATGTGCACAACCCCTTAGAATTACTCTCACTCTTTACTACCACATATGAAGTGGCCCTCGTTTTGTATGTAAAACGAATGCTGTCATTTAAACGTTCGTAGAGAAAAGTAAGATGAATTAGACTTGTTTTGTATGTTTATGCATTCGACCAACTGGTAATAAAGACAAAGTTTCATAATCTTACGATGATGATTTTTTCACTGTACATGACAAATGACAAAATGACAAGAGGTTTTCCAAAAATTGGTTTTTCAAAAAAAAAAAAAAATTTAAAATGGGAAGAAAAAGTTGAACGTACAGAGAGATGATCATAAGTTTGTGCAACTTTTTTCTTCTCTTGTATCTCTATTTTCACATTCTTGCACAATCTTACGATTCTCCTCCTGTAATAACAAAGGCCCGGCATGTCGAAGTATAGCTTTGAGTAAGGCATAACGTGAGGACATATATTGTCTTGTGCAACGAAGCGTGTTGAGAACAAGCAAGTTGAGAACAAATGACAATTCACCATTCAATGTAGCCTGCAGACTCTTCAACATAACAGTGCGTGACATAGATCCAACCCCACCTCACAACCAATTCCGTACGGCCCTGCTGAAACTTCCTGACAAATTATTCGACCAATGGACAACGATATGAACTATCCTATTAATGCCAAATTACGACATCCTAATTTACTTCTTGACCTAGTTTTTATTGATACAGTTTCTCCAAAAAGAAGGAAAAATTGTGATAGAAACTGTGATATTTTATTTATTTCGTTTGTTTAATCTATTATTTCATGTATCTACAACTTGTTTTCTCTAATTTTATTTATAACTATTAACTTGTGAAGCTCGTCTCCTACTTTCATCTAAACTTTGATTTATCCGCGTGTGATATTGACTGATTAATCTATATTATTTATCCTAATGTATTTGAAATACCGTCAATTGTATTAATGAGACGTTAAATAAACAATACGAATATGATGAGTAAATTTTGGAAGTAAATTATTGACGTAACTTTTGTAGCCTTTTGCTAGTAACCGCTAACTGAAATTCTTAAAGTAAAACTGAATTTTAAAGAGCATACTCATATTAAAACACTGTAATATTAGTGCGTTTAATTCCTGGAGGATTTCTCTTTCACCCATTCCCGCCATTTTACTACGTAATTATGAGAGAGTAGGTGATACATTGTTTTTCTTTTCTTAGAATACAGTAATGAAGTTACAATTTAAAGTTTCCAACTTGTATGTAGTTTCTGAATGTTTGGCTTACAAGGTTTCAAAAATTAATTAAAGAATCTTTGTAGTTTTGCTACGATAACAATTTTCTCCTAATTGAATTGTTCACAACATTATACTCCTCATATAATACAAATCTGTACATTAGCTAAAAATTCAACATTTCTTATCGATGGAAGTAAAAGGTACAATTGAAAAATACTTCCAAGTGCTTGTTTTGAAAAAGTTGTATAAACTTTATACAAAAGTGGATATCCATTTCAAAGATAAAATCTAGATGAATGTTTTGTAATTATTCCTGACACTAACGAACTCTCGATTCAAATTAACAATATTTATAGCAATAGAGAGGAGCTGACTTTTATAAAAAGGTTACATTAGAAGACTCAAATTAAATTTTCTGTAAAGAAGACATTATTGACGTTGAATGTAACCGTGCGGTTACATTCAACGTCAATAACGTCGTCTTCGCATTGTTTTTCTGGCTGCGTTGCCTGATGAGAAATTATCTTCTATTATTATGGCGTTAAAGAAGAAAAGAATTCGTTCTAAAATTGTGGCCTTGCCGAAGGAGCAATATTGAGATTGTCAAGCTTACAGCACCTGATAAGTAAGGTACTATGGCGAATTCGTGCACATTCAAAATATTTACAGTAAAAATATCTTTTCGAATGGTTCCGATTTGGGTGATATGCCTAGCCTATAGTTGTATTGTATTGTCTTGTAAATTAATTTTTTCACTTCTATGAATACTCCACTACCCTTTGACTCGGTAAAATCTTCATAAAAGTCGAAATAACGACCAACAGTATTAGCTAATGCTTCTTTAATGACATGAAATGAAGGCGGGGGGCAAAATCCCCCCGTGGATTATCGTCCAAGACGATACTATCGTTCACTGATACATTAATATCGTCCATGAGACGATAATATCGTCTAGTGATACAAAATTATCACCCAGTGGATTATACTATTATCTATGCGTTATACATTTTTGTTAGGCGTTGTCAGCGTTCTTCAAGCATACGATATTATTGTCCATCGGGTGATATTATTGTGTAACGGACAATATTATCGTCGACTGAATGATATTTTTGTCTAATGGACACTATTATCGTCCACTGAACGATGTTAGTGTCTAATTTGTGAAAGGAAAAGCTCCGTAGCTTGGTCAACCAGCTACTTTATGTGACATTTCACAAAAGGAAAAGTTTCCTAGCATCGTTAGCCACCTGGTTTTTTGTAGTGTTTCATTAAAGCGTAAATTCCCCACTTTCGTTAGCTATCTCGTTTTGTTACATTTCGTAAAAGGAAATTTCATAGCTTCGTTAACGATCTTGTTTCTCTTGCGTTACATGCGCAAATTCCCTCGTTTCGTTAGTCTCTTTGTTTGGGATAAGTTCCATTTGCACATTGTGGAAGCAAAAGAAAAGTACGTTTGAAAAGTACTGTTCATGAGACGATATTATTGTCCACGAGACGATATTATTATCTCTGAGACGATATTATTGTCTACGAGGCGATATTATTGTCCATGAGGCGATATTATTGTCTATGAGACGATATATATTATTATTGTCTGCGAAACGTAAATTTTCAACGCTCAGGCAGTATTGTCCACCGATAAATATTGCTGTCTATGAGACGATAATATCGTCCACTGATACAATAATATCGTCCATGAGACAATAATGTCGTCTAGCGACGCAATATTTTCGTCTTGTGGACAACAATACACTGGGGGATTTTGCACTTTCCCGAAATTACATCCAGTACGATGTCGCCTAGAACATTTTTTGAGCGTTGGTGAGCTCAATGATGCCAGATGAACCTTTGGGGCAATGTGACTCATTCCCTCGCATAATCGTCTCTTCTGGATTCGCATTCTTGAGGCAGACAACAAAGAATGAAAAAAAACCGACGGTCCATCAAATATTAAAATACAAAAATATTTCTATTTCTGAATGAAAATATAATCGCAGCACATCCACATATATAACACAGAAAAAAATATTATTTTATTATTTTATTTTTATGCAAAATATCTTTTTTTTATTATTCCTATTTTGCTTTGTGTGATGCGAAACCTAACATATGACAAAATAATTCCCATGCGATTAAAATAAATTGAAACCACCCCAATTATGAAAATTTGAATTGCAAAAACTTTTGTTAACCGGTATTATCGTTGCAGGAAAAAAGTGTTACATAAGGTGTCAAGTGAAATAGGTTTCCATGGTAAGAGGGCATTTTGGAGAGGTGATGAAATATCATCGCTGGATGCTTAATCATTTTTTTATTACCTGTTTCATACGAAAAGCATACCGAATGTCTCAAATTACGTATTTGGGATGTTACACAAATATATTTCATTGTGCAATATAAGGCTACGTTACTTGCTCCTTAATATTGTGTTAGTGGCGTCAAGTTTTTGATATTGTGTACCGAAAAAGAGGGAGTCTTTGAATTTGTCACTTTTTGGGTGAAGTAAACCACAGAAATCTACAATTTATTTGCTAAAAATTTTGACTTAATTCCCAAATCTTTTAGGCCCTGTAATTCCCATTAATTTTTTTAAAGTAAAGAAACTGAAGAAACGTTCCAACTAAGACCCTGACATTGCATAAAAGTGATTTCATAGAAAACGTTTCGAGAGTCTGAGTGATCAAATTATTTTCCATGCGAAACTTCTTCAAATTACACAAGTGAAAATACGCCAAGTCATGGAATTAGGTATTTGACCGATCCAGCATAGAAGCCACGAAACTAAACAACCTCGACAGCAATAATTAGACGGAATAACAATTATAATTTTGAAATAAAAGTTTGATGTGAAGCATAACCCCCTTGTGTATGTGTATGTACGTGTAGGCTTTCATTATCTCATATTCTTTGTTCGACATCATAGTATCAAGTTCAATTTATATTCTCCACAACATAAGCATTGGCTGCGTAAATTATGACGACGAAACCGCATGTAATTGGAGTATATAATTGGCTTACTTTAGTACAAAATTGCGTTCATTTAAGATATAAGCATAAGTATATCGCACAATGCGGTGAAACCAATGAAATTATTATGTCACTCTTTTAACCCCATTTATAGATCTACTGTGTATTTAAACGTGTAATGCACGAAAGGCAAGAAATAAGAAATCGGAGATATGACTTATAATTAAAACGGGTTTATAATTAATATTGTCTCTCAGATGTATGCTCCATTTGAAGCAAATACGTAAAATGATTCAATGGCATACATGCCTTTATGAAAAGGGTGGTTTAAAAGACTTTCATTTAAACTCTTGGAACGAAGTGGATTTGTTCCGGGTGAACAAAGAGAAAAATAACAGCGTTTGACAAAGAAAACTGATGCAGACATCCCACCAACTTTTATGATGCCTACAAATTATTCGAGCAAAATCTCCTAATTTTCTTAGTCATCATTGTGGGACTTTCATATCAACTAATATAGCATAAGCTTTACATGGAATTGTTATACCGAGGGTAGCAGATATAAAATCTGCATTCCAGATTGTTTCAGAGTTTCATTCAATAACCGTATCATGACCGCTTCAGTTCACCTATGTCTTGCTGGGATTATGTGTAAATCAGCTCGCATTATGGCAGACTACATTCCCATTGCTGTCCCCTTTGCTTTTATGCAAATTCTTTTCTTGACGTCGCTTCATTTGTTTCGTTCGTTTAGTAATTAGATTAGCAAGTCCCATCCAAGATAGCGTTACCTTTGCTGTAAGATTAGTAAATTTTTCTCTACACATACAGGATTTGTGCAGCGTGTGCCAGCTGGTAGCGAAAACAAAAAAAAAAGACTCAAAGACTATTTAGTTGGTGTTAATGCGATGCACTTAAAATTCTCTACTGTACTCTACTATTTACTATTCTTTCTTTTTGTAAATTTAACTGTAATAATATTAAGCCAACAAAAGATCGGATTCAAATGAAGCGATATTCAAAACTAACTTATTATTTATTTGGAGGGGGCAAAATCCCAGAGTGAATTTTCGTCCAAGGCGACAATATCGTCCACTGATACAATAATATCGTCCATGAGACAATAATGCCGTCTAGTGAATACAATATTATTGTCCATGAGACAAAAATATCGTCCACTGATCAGGGTTGCATTAGCGTCGCTATTAGGAAATGTCTCGCTAAAACTTAATTAGCGAAATATTTTCGCTAGTCGCTAATTGATTCGCTAACACTTTTCGTTAACTTACTGAACATTTTTCAGAAAACCGAGTTGAATGATACGCTTTACAGTATTTCTTTAGTGAAAAATTATTCCAACTAACTAAGCGAATCATCAATTGCTAAATTATGTCTCTCAATGACAGCCTAACAGTCTAATTTAGAAGATGAGATCAAATAGATACGTTTAGAGTTTAAGGCTGAAGGCAAAGTTATAAATCTATTCTCAAAATTTTGTGAATGAAATTACGGAAGGTATAATCTTGTGTGCAGCAATTCGTTTGTACCTTACCAAGATTCAAAAATTTATGTAGCTGAGGTGTGCAGAAGTTTCGTGAAGTCCTCAAAAAAGCCCGTCAGCGTTATTATATATGTTTCTTCCAAAAGTCTTCATATTTTCAAAAGGTGTAGCCACAATTCCCTCCTAAAATAGGTTAGTTTCGAACTAAAAATAAAACCGGAACTGGTGATTCGACCTACTCTTTGAAATTTAGCATTTTGTTGAAAATTTGCACTAAATGCAAAAATCACCATTTGCGGTTTTATTTTTAGTTCTAAAATAACCCAAGAAGCTGTGGCCAAACCTCTTGAAAATATAAAATCTATTGGAAGAAAAAAATCAAAAATAGATTTATTTCTACGCCCAAATGTAGGCTACGAATTGACCAAGTGCTGCTTCGTTTTAGGTAAATATACAACTTCTGATAGCTGTCAAAGTTAGCTCGCAAAACTAATATGAGTACGAAGTAGTATGCGCTCAGTACACGTACTCCAATCGTAGACGAGTTTCTGTTAAAGCAAAATTATTTCTTTGATGTCTCAATAAGGTCCTCAAAATTTACAAAGAAAAATTATGCATCTTTCATATATAAAATCTTCGGCAAAAAATTTTAACCGAATTCTTCGTTCAAAGATTTTTGGCTATTAACGAAGGATTATCGATCGCTAGTAGCGACCGCTGTTAGCGCACTGATTTCATTTTCATTAGCGACGCTAATATGTTTCGAAATTAGCGTTAGCGTCGCTAAAAAAAGTCATTATCGAGCGCAACCCTGCCACTGATACAATAGTATCGTCCACTGATACAATTATTTTGTCCATGAGACAATAATATCGTCTAATGGTACAATAATACACTGGGGATTTTGCACATTACCGTTTATTTATAAGTTAATTGTGTTACACTTAAAGAATTTTAAATATATATATTATATGCATTGCAATACAGAGAAGGGATATTATTTTATCCTTTTATTTGACAAACGTGTGCTATTAAATTTACTTGTTATGCTGTTTTATTTCAGTGTATTTTTTGCATGGAAAACCTAGAAAACAACTGAAACTTGATAACAAGTAAATTTATAAGCACACGACCGTATGTTGCCTTAGAGGTTGTGTCAGAATTACACGGTTCTCCTCAACGAAATAGTACATTACATCACAAGGAGCTAAAACGGTGTATTTAGACCCAGGTGGTGAAAAGGTCGAATCCGAGGGCGGAGCGCAGCGGAGCCCGAGGAAAGACCTTTTCAACACCGTGGTCTAAATCAGTATCGTTTTAGCTCCGAGTGATGTATACTATTTTTCGCGCAGACGGACAAAAAGTCAGATTCCGAACAAAACACTCAACAAGCTTTAATACAGAATTTGAATTTTCATCATAGGACACTGCGACAGTTTGTTCTTTATTCTTCATCCTATTTTTCATAACAGTTGTTTTCGATGTGAAAAATAATTGATACGATGACCGAAATTGTATCAAAAGTGAAGTGAATTCGGAAATAATTATGTGAGA
>CM055406.1:42793585-42824500 GCA_029228625.1 Pseudolycoriella hygida | reverse complement strand
CTTTTCGGTCCTGGGTCGAAAACGACAGGTGGCAAAAAAAGTTATTGTTCAAAAGTGTACCGAACAAGCCTACTTTACGGTCTCAATATTGTGAGGAAATCTGACGTTTTTTGTCCGTCTGCGCGAAAAAATTTTTTTAGTGTACCCAAAAAGTTTGTGAAGGTGTATTCTAGAGCCCTAGGGAAACTCGACACAGACTACCACGAGCTTAAGTCTGCCACGAGGTTCGTCTAAAAGTGATGAAAACAAATTTTTGATAACAAAAAAGCAAAAAAGAGTCTTCGAGTAGAATTGCTTCTTGGCTCGATGGCGATGGAATAGTCGGTTCATTCGTTCCCAGTAGCGGCAATTCCCTTTTTCGATCTAAATTAAATCGCTTGCATGATTCGTTAATTATTCAAATTGAGCGACAATTTGTTTCCACACCACAAAAATTCATTTTTATGTCCGTAAATAACTTAGTATATGTAGTTGATAGAACATAAAGTAAGTCGTCATGTAAATAATAAGTAAATAAATAAAAATGTTTCCATTATACCGCCTCGATTTTTTCCAACGACACAACCAGAAGCATCAAACAATATTGTTCAACTAATATAATTTAATTAAGCTATACGAACACCATTTATAGTGTCTGCACGTTCATTACACCCAAAAACACACTAATTTTCATATTACAAAATTATTGATTTTTTTTAGTTGAATAACTTTAGTTGAGTCGGTTGTTTTATCAGCCACATGTGGTTTTCTATTAATATTAATTATTTATTTTTTCATATTCACATAGCATACAAATATACAGTATAACAGAGGAGAGTAAATAATGAAGTCATGTTATGAGTCAGTCACATGTGTGCTTTGCACAAATAAGTTTCAGTGATTTGTTTGAAATCAATTTTGACTTATTCTATCGTTATTTTTACTTGAAAAATAATTGGCAGTATAAGAAAATTTGCTTCATAAAATAAATAAAGCGCAATGTCTCGTCTGTACTTCAAAAATAAATCAATAATTATGAGCAGAAACGTCACCTTAAGCTAATTAATTATATTTGTACAAACTAAGTGTCTTAATTGGGTTTGGCCGATTAGATACATTTACGAGATTGAGACCATACGAAAATGTTGAAAAAGTATACATTTTATGACACATCTAGTGTAAAAAATGTTGAGACATTCCTATATTTGAAATATGTTTTAGTCACGAAAATCTTTGATTGTTCAAATAAACATATGTATCGCAAATTCAGAGCAGAGGTGAGAAGATGTAAATTTTCTCGAAATCTGCATCGACACGATTCCAGTTTTTGGAATCTGAACCATCCTGATTTGAAATGAAAATTAATTATTCGTTAATCTATAGATGACCGTAACCCAGCCTGATCTGCATTGAACCTTTTTTTAGAGCCGAGAATCCTCACGCCCGGTCGTGCATGGACATTATGAAAGATCCTGCGAGAGCGACGAGGAAATTGTATCATAGGAAATCTTTTTACCATGCAGCAATTGCCACTAAGAAAAGAAGGCCACCGGGAAGTAAAATCCTTTCACGATGGAAGTCAATTAATAAAATTCTTACTTACAATGAACCCTACAATCAAAAATTTTCACCTGCGGTGCCATGTGGAATCAGCCAATTAATAAAATTCTAACTTACAATGAATCGTACAATCCAAAATTTCGCCTGCGTCGTTGGATCGATACTAAAAACCCTACTTGAAAACTAAAGAGCACAATACCGAAAAAATTCTATTGTAGGACCCTAGCAACGGGAAATCTTGCAGTGACACCGGGAAATTGTACCAACGAACGACACCAGGAAATGCTGCCAACGACACCAAGAAATCGTTGGCTGATTTTCGGTTGTCGGAAAAGTTTGACTCGGTTCCCGGGAAGAAAACATTATTGCCATAGGTGTTAATGGCCCGAAGACACGGTAAATTTTAATGGAATCTTGTTTGGTCAGTTTGTTCTTCTGCGGTTGCCAAATGAACTGTTTTTTTTTGATCTAAAGCTTTCTCCTAGGTGTGAAGCACACTATTATGCATTTTTTCCACTGTGTAGCTCCATCTCATCTCCTAATGCGGATCTGAGTTCATAGACATAGAACGGTATATCGAAAAAAAAGTGTAATAGTAGCACCATATAGGACGTAACATTCAATTTCGTAAAATGTTTACTAACATGGTATGTACAATGTATACATGCAGAACACGATATCATTTTCGAAAACGTAACGTTATCGCTTCGAATGTAAACAATTAAAAAAAATTTTATCAAAAGAAAGCTTTTGAAATGGCTACTATTGTTTGTTGCAAATTTGTATTTTTTTTTTTTTTGAGTCAATGTGATTGATGAAAGAAAGTGTGGACAATAAATTCATGTAAATGACACAGTATTTTGCCTCCTCTTTGCTAATATAATATAATTTCACCTTCATACAGAACATATTTTACCAACAGCTCGATGACGGACGGTTCTATTTTTTTTTTTTGAGATAGCAGACTGTGCGCTATTCTAAATTTTAAAAGAGGTGATCGTGATTTCGCTTCTCCTTTTCTACAACATACAAGCAAAAAGGAAAAATCCACCCCAGTCTCATCATAACTCACACCAGTCACTCTTGAAAATTAAAAAGAATTCTTCAGTTATTTTTAGGGCTTGAAGTGTAATATTGCATTTCATACAATAAAAAAATCGCCTGTGGCGGCGGCGCGGCGCTTCACATCACTTGTTATTTCTTCTATTCATTTTAAAAGTTGGAAAATGGATATCCTAACAAAGAAAGAAATAATACGCATTTACTATTCAGGATTTTTGCATACAGTGCGGCTGTTCTCAAAATGAAAAACTGGGCCTCTTTATGGATATGGGGCCCTTAAAAGGCTCTAATGAGAAGTGCCGCCTTCTATAATATGAAAACTAACTCCGATGCTGTTAGCAGCTCTATTTTTAGAACTGTAAATGGTTAAACAGGCGTAACGCTAAAATTTATTTTAAAATATTGAATTTTTCTTACAAATGAGAAAGAAAAATAGATTATGAAGAAAACAAAACAATTGCTTGAAATGTGATTCTGAATTGAAATCGAAGAAATATTGGTGAGCTGACAATCGAAGCGAAGTATAGTATATGGTCAATTCCACGAACATCATCGTTACCCTGCACGAAATGCTCAGTTGTAACGAAATGACAGTCTAAGAACAAACCACTAATTACATAACCTCTGTGTTGCACCGTTTGCTATGACTTTCATTTTGTAACTATTGAGTATTTCATTCACCATTCAGGGGAACGATGATGTTCATGAAATTACCCATATATTAAAAGAGAAGAGAAAATCCGAAATTGCGACTTGCAAAACGCTTAAGAAATAGAAATATTTTTTTTTACATGCATGTGTTTATTAAAAACATGCATTTAAAAAAAAAACTATCAATGCGGTTACATCGGTTTACATACGTATAATAATGATTTCCGCGGTGTGAGCCAACATGCGCATTTTCAGCAAATTCTTCTAACTGTGGCCAAATTCACGAGAAAATGTCTAATAAAATCTTGGTACAACCGAATCCGAATACAGCCATGTTACTACTTTGGATATAAACATACATGTCATGCTGAACTTCCGGAAGGCACAGTGGAAAAAATAACTTACATTGAATGCGTGGAAATCATTCATCAATTTGGAATCAACTTTTTGAACTCGACAACACACACATATGTTTTTAAGCATTTCGACTTGGAAACTGCTCAAGCGTGCAATTGCATACCTCGCCTCCGGCTTGGATATGTAAACTCTACACTTGTCAAAATAAGACACTAGAGCTTGTTGCTTAAAAACACACTTGTGAGTCCGGCTCGTATCACAAAACTGACCCCTCAATGAAGGATTTCCGCCGCATCCACTGTAATATATTAATATTGAGCGTAACTATATTTTTTTCATTCCGACTGCTGTTTTCCTTCCTACTTTTAAACAGAAAAGCAGTTTTCTGAACCCTAGGAATGAAAAATATTGTACGAAACTCGGAAAAATATATGTTTTTAACTAGTGTGATTGAAGCCCTTGGATTCACCGCGGGCTGCAAGCCTTGCACTCGCCAAAAACAGCATATTTTTCCTAGTTACGTGAATAACTATTTCGTACCGCAGTATGTGATTTCATCAGTACACCTATGTCTTGTCGGACTATGGATATAATCAGCGCAGGTACAGAACAATAATATAATTCTGAACATTCTGGTTTTTATGCACTGAAAACATCCGTAATCTAGTAACAAAAGCTCTAACTTTTTTTTAATATTTTCGGAAGTCTAGATGTGGCAGATTGTGAATTGGTTCATTTCTTGACCATTTGCATAAAAAAAAATGAAAATCGACGATGGACATGCACAAATCTGGAAGTTCCATCTAAGATGGTATTAACTCCAGATGTTTTTGGCTTCGACAGCGAATTTTTTTCAAGAATTCATTTTCGCAATTCACCGACGAAAAACTCGCTTTTTCGTGCATCATTTCGGTGTCGCATGACGTCATTTCGACTCAGGTGGTGCAAAGGGACCTTTTTACCACCGTGGTCTAAATCAGCACCGTTTCAGCTGCGCGTGTTGTATACTATTTTTCGCGCAGACGGACAAAAAGTCAGATTTCGAACAAAACACTCAACAAACTTAAGTTCAAATTTCATATTATGATCACAGTAAGTATACGATTCAATTGTGTCGCCTAAATTTTTTTCATAAGATTCGTTGTTCACTTCTGTCGAAATTGTTTTTATTGAATTTTTTTTCAATTCGCGTATGATCCTTAGAACTGAGTGGATAGTAATATCGAAAATAGCTGTGTGTCCGCGCGTACCATTAAAACTGAGACTAAAATGAATTTTTATTTTATATTATCTCGAACAAAATGAAATCTTATGTTGTTTATGTTGCAGGTGGGTAAAAACTGACATATCAGACTGGGAGAAAAACGACAGGTGGGTCAAAAACGACATTTCAGATAGAACAAAAAATGACATTGAAATGTGACTCGAAAGAGATTACTTTAGGAACTGAATTCGGTAAGAAAATCTGACGTTTTTGTCCGTCTGCGCGAAAACCGGATTTACGCACTAGTGTGACAAAATATTATCGCATTGGTGCGTAAAAGCTGTTTTTTCGACATTTCGTCACATTTTCGCTGGTGGAAACACGCTCGTTTTTGTCTGTGAATTGCAAAAGAGACACGTTACGTATGCTGATAGTTTAACACATACGAAGTGTTGCCGACATCGCCTTCGGCTCGTATCGGCAATCTCACATCTAGTACTTTAAACCACCTTCATACGTAATTGTATCAAAAACTATTATTGGCATTCCCTTTCATTTTCAAGAGCATGGTCAGTAAATGTTACTTGGATTCTGTCAAATAATTCAATAATTACTTGAGCGAGTGTTTGTCGACGCAGAGCAATTGCATAAATATGAATCGTGGAGTAATTTGTAATGAATGATTTTTATTGAGCAATGGTATATTGTGAAATTATCTTCATATAAAATGTTTTCAACGATGAATACATGCATAGAAAATAATTGAATGTATTTAATGACTCGAATAAGCTACTCGGCTTTGCTCACTAAGCTTTATTTTTTAAACAGAGAAAGATAATTGAATTGCTAAGCGCCATGTCCTAAATCTCTGTAAAAATAAAATAAAATTTATTCCGTCGTTAACATCAAAAAAACTTAAAAGATATAAATACAAAATAGTTTTCCATCTGCTAAATTTTCCTCAAATAAAATCAATTTTTTATTTATACAAACCGGAGCTGATGTTTAGGTTTATTTTATTTGTTTATTCTAAACACGTGACTATTTTAGAATATTATACGCACAAACACACCGACAATATTTTAGAGTGAGTAACTTTACAGATTTGAAAATAAATTAGGGATTTTTTAACCTAATCTTTACGAAAAAAAAGTATTCACCGAAAAAAAAAGCGTACAATGAGTTGTTACAGATAGGAAAAAAGGAAAGTTTAAAGAACAACGAAAATAAAATTGAAATTATTCATTGAACAATCAACATCGCAGAGGACTAAGTGAAAATGTTTTATCGAAACTATCCAAAGAATTATCTTTTCAATTTATGATATTTCAATTGTGCAAAAGTCACTTCTTCGTAACCAATTTGAAAATTTCATTTTACTTTTCCCCATCGCATGAAAAATATAATATGCACCATTACAAAATAGCGAGCAATGAAAAATCCACTGCGAATGTTATTTATAAAATGTGTTGGAAAATTGCATTCTGGCAACTGAAAAGACAAGTGAAAATGTGGTGTTATGGTGGGTGACGTGACTGGGTGTTATGCCTTGTATTTGTACTATTGTTGTAAATAAAATGGAAATAATTTTGTTGGCAGACGGTAGCTCAAAAGGTTGAAAAGAACAATAAATTCAAAATTTCATGTAATTATTTCATTCGGTTTTTCTGCATTTAATTAATCTTAACGATGTTGTATTTAACAATATATTTCATTTTGTTGTCTTTAATTTATATGTTGAACCGTCTTATTATTTAATTACGTGTTGAAAGATACAGCGATGACCATTTTTTACAAGTCTATTTAAAAATAGATGCATTTTATATAGAACGCAAGTTTGACACTTTTTTGACTTCGAATTATTTTTGCTCATTTGTGCGTTGCAATATGAAATTAGGAAAAGAATTTTACAGGTCAATTAGGAATGCAGGCAGTTTATATTATGAAGCCTTTGAGTGATTTAATGCCCTAGAATCTTGAACAAGAATCTTGTTTCGAATGCAACCAATGTGGCAGAAAAAAGTTAAATTGAGAGAATTTTCGCTCTCTTTACAACTTTCAATTCACATGAATATTCTATCGGCCACAGTGCTTCCAGCTTTCTGCTTTCGACAGATGTTTTCTACACACATATTGAAGCTGATACAATTTCATCACACACAGGCGCAATCACGTCTGTATGCATCCATAATATCATGAATCAGTGTGGTTTGTGTACAAGTGGCAAACACCCACAGGGGGAGAAGAGACACATTAAATGTGTACTAGCGGTGGGGTTAGGGGCAACTCAGAAAGTTATACATCACAAATATTACATTAATACTTGATAAACAAATGGATGAGGGGAACATGATAGCAAAATTTTTTGTGGTATAAATTTTTGTGACATCACAAAAAACTTATCGATCGTGTTGTTGTAATGTCACAAATATTTTATGATGTCACAAAAGTTTGTCGATAACTTTTTTCTGATGAAAAATTTTTTATATCACAAATTTTGAAATCTTTCAACTGAGTGCAATTTTTTGTAATACAATTTTTTGTGATGTCACAATTTTTTTGTGATGTCACAATTTTTTTTGATGTCACAATTTTTTGTGATGTCACAGTTTTTTGTGATGTCACAAATTATTTATAATGCAAATTTTGTGATGGCACAAAAAATTTGTGTCAAAATTACAGCATAATGTAACAAAATTCAACGAAACCATTTTTCTTTCATCCAGTTTACGGAATAAAAACAATTTGAGTGTTTTTACTTCCTTTCATTTTGTAATTTTGATCGATGAACAACATCACAATTTTTTGTGTCATCACAAAAAATTGCATGCACTTAAAAGGGGTAAAAATTTGTGATATCACAAATTTTTCATCACAAAAAACTCATCGACAAACTTTTGTGACATCATAAAATATTTGTGACATAAAAAAAATTTATCGATTGACAAGTTTTTTGTGATGTCACAAAAAAGTATATCACAAAAAATTTGATTGTCTTAAGTTGGGTAACTAAATTGCTCGTGGCATTGTTAAAAACTAATTGCAAAATGGAGTTGTTTTTTTCCCTAGATGTGAAGTTATCAAACGAGCGAAGCAAGTTGGATAACTACATCGTGTGATGAAAACAACCAACTTCGCAACGTGTTTCATACTACATGCAACAACTTATGAAACGTGAACTTCTGAATGAGTGAAAAAGTAACTTTTTATGCAACTCAAATACAAAATGTTCACTTGTTCATGCATTATTTTAGTGGTATATTGATGTACTTTTTATCACATGTGACAAAAAGAATTTCCATACAAAATTTTGTCACTAGTGTCAAAAAGTAAAGTGTTGTTGACGTGACAAAACCCACTGCGTTCAAATAAGCATATTGCGCAAATACTTGTTGGTGAGTAATCACCGTTAGTAACGCGTTACATCTACATTTCGTTAATTCGAAGTGCAAATTAATAAACAAATTGTTTGTTTTCGTATTTCGTTCAAAAGTTCGTACCAATAAACTTGAATTGCACCAAAAAAAATTCTCTGAACTCACATCACAAAAACATTTGTTTATACTTTTGAGATGTTGAATTGCTGCATAGAAAGATTGTTGATATAACCAAGTTTCCCGACAGTATAATAAAATTATCGGTTTCGGTTGGAAAATTCTATGCATACTCCCTATTGAAAAGCGGAATGTGGTACATACAACCTAATCTTTGAATCATGGACTAAGTTGCAAAAATTATATGAAGTAAACACATTATGATAAACATAAATTTTATAAAAATATACTCACAAAATTATGTTTATAGGTAGATACTTTTTACGCACAATTTATTGAATCATCGATGCGAGTTTGACAGCTGAGTTTGAAGCAATATTGAGTTTCAACTGATATGAAAAAAGGATTACCCGGATTGGGGGGTAAAATAATAAATAGTTATTAATGCAACTAGTTCCGAAATGGAGTTGTTTTTGTCACTAGATGTGAAGTTATCAAACGAGCGAAGCTCACACACATCGTGTGACAAAAACAACCAATTTCGCAATGTGTTTCATACAAGACTTTATGCAACAACTTGTGAAACGTGAAGTTTTGAATGAGTGATAAAAAGTTACTTTTTATCACTAGTGACAAAAAGTTACTTTTTATCACGCAAGTCAATTATAAAAAGTTACTTTTTATTACTAGTGACAAAAAGTAGCTTCCTATCACCCAAATGTGTTAATAGTGATAAAAAGTAAAACCAATTATAAAATGACCTCTCTAACGTCACCGAAACGATGCATGAAAAAGTTCACTTTTCACAACGGCGTTGCATAAAATAGTTTCACATAATACGAAACGTAAGATTTAAAAAATTGCATATGAAATGTAAGTGAACGTTTCATATTTTTATATTAAATATCTACGCAAACTGAAAACGAATGTCGAAGAAAAGTACACACACTAAGGCAAACAGTCAGTTTAATTAAAATCACGGGGTGACATGTTTACATTCATTTTTTGAATCGACGCCAACTTTAAACATCACTGTTTTAAATTTTCATAACAACATAGACAATAGTGATGAGAAAACGATATAAACTGCAGCTAACTTCAAGATGACTAGCACTCGAAGTGAAGTTAGCTGCAAATTCAACCATTCTATTTTTTTGTTTTGTTGTAAAACTGGATAACCATTGCATTGAAGTTGGTGTCGATTCCCAAAGCGAATGCTGACATTTTAACAATGAACTATCACCCTGGTACAGGGGGGTGGCAGTCCTTTGGTTTTATTTGTGCAAGTAACACTCAACGTGAAGTTAGCTGCAGTTGCGAAGTTTCAATAATCAGCTGATTTTGTTTGCTACGAAGTTAGCTTCGGTTGCAACTGCAGCTAGCTTCACGTTGAATGTTACTTGTACAAATAAAAACAAAAGACTGCCCTGGTATAAAAATTCACATTTTTAAAGCAATGGGTGAAGGCCTGCTTTAAAAAAAATTCACATTTTCTTACGTTTGCGCAATACGTGACCAAAAATTTGACAACATTAAATTACGTAATTCAAAAAATAAATCATTCATTGCAGTTATATGAACGAGTTTCTTTGTATTTTTTATCTTTTCGGAAAACCTTTTACATTAATTCCATATCATACGCTTTTTGGTTATTGCCAACCTCGTTGTTAACACGCATTTCAGAAATATTAAATTCCTGTACACGTTGTATAGTCCAGCAAACAATACACAGCATAAATCCGACAAGTTTTAGTGAATGAAATCGTAATGAAAATACAACATTTTTGGTTAAAATAACTGTGCTCCCCCTCGATTCAATGCTACTAAGTCCTTTTGAGTGAAATAAACGTGTAAAATTCTACGATCGTCACTCATGGATTTGTTTCAATTTATTGGACTAAAAGTAATCACCAATAAGTGGATTTAATTGATATTCATAAAATGTTAAATATTTGATCAAATACACTTTTGATAAGATTTCCATAACAACGATAAGCAGTAAACGGTTTGAATTCATTGAACGAGGCAATTCAGGTATTTGGCTTATTCATTCATTAAAGCAATACTGCACTTAAAACTTAGCGATTATCGTCATGAGATTATATTTCAATGACAGTAACTCAAGAGTTGTTTAATAAAGTAGGATTTTTATTTAAATTTAAGACTTTTCTAGTACCGAAATTGCATTTCAAATTCAATTGATCCGCTTTCGTGTCACATGGTATTGGAGATATGATAAGAGAAGTCTCACTTCTCTGTATATCATAAGTAACTGGATATTCTAAGTGTATGAAGTACGAGGGGGAGGGTGTCGCTTACTCAGAAAATTTACACCGATTTTTTGATGTTTTTGAATATCGTCTACATTCTATAGGTATCGTCTTTTAATTTTCAGTTTGTTATAGGATTCAGAAACATCGACTTTACGTTGCATGACCGAATAGAGTTAAAAATCGATTGTTTCTTCTTCAGCAATATTGAATTATGAATGAATATTGTATGAATAAGTGACACGGGCTAATATCTGATTCAACACTTAATGACGTTCTTCCAGGGTTCAAAACGAATAACAAAGAAAAGATTTTCATTTTATTTCACATTCAAATAACGCGGTTTTCACATAGAAAATGTAGTTTTTGTTCATTCCAGAACGAATTTCTTGGCTCTTTAAGCAAATTCTATTGTGCTCACATGCATAAAATATTTATTGTACATTTTGATGTGTGTAACAGAATAAGAATGTGAACACAAGTGTAAAATTTATACATTCGTAGCGATATGGGCAACAATATAACATTTTTACGTTGGTGTTCACTTCTCTACCAGCTTGACATTTTATGTTGATCATAAAAATTTCGATTCCTTAAGTTGCATGTCATGCATCGTTCGTTTCATTTATATCGTTACATTTTCAAAAACATAATGAAGTCACCCAGCGGATCTAGCGAATCCAACAAAATATACACGCAGACAGTGTCTGTGAATCGGTGTTTCATTACAATAGGCGAATAAAACTTCAACCCCTTATAGAGTGAATGAGTTTTAATTCAAATGAGTGGTTCGTTTTGCGCCGGCGTGAATAGTTATTGCAAATTATTTATTCATACGTGATGTGTTGTAATAGCATCATTACGAAACATCCAATAAATAAAGTGTCTGATGTATACAATGTACTGTAAAATAGTGGAGCTAATGCTAACCTATCCACGAAACATTTATTAATGCTTAATATCTGCACCATAAATCTTATTTTAACTATTTTATTATTAGTAAAACATCGCATTTGTTATGTTTGTTAAATTGACTAGAAAATATGCCTCACAACCACTTTAACACTTAATTAAACTCGCATCATAATTTAAAATTATACTTCATTGATATATTACTGCTTTTCAGCACACTAAGTCTTGTCAACATACTAAAATGAGATACATAAAGTTTTTTGGTATATAATATGATAAACACTACATATTCCTTTGATATGAAAATTTTTTATTTTCCACAAAAAGCCACTCGTCAAAGAGTCAATTTTTCCTATTGAATAAGAAGTAACAAAAAAATAGTGGTTTTTAACTGACTGAGTTTTAATATTCACACCATGTAAAATAATTATACACAAATTTGTTAGCTGACGGACGATATACTACCCGACATATGAACAGTATGAGCATATAAAAAAAATGCCGAAGAGAAAATAAAACTGAACAAATTATTTCAACGAGAACAAAATAAAAAATTCAATAACACCGCGACTATGTCGAATGAAAGGTTTGAACTAATGGCTTGATAGTGTTTTGAGTTTCGATATGCGATGAAAACGACGTTATATTCATCATAGGCCCACGGTAATTTAAGGAACGTGACGCAAGTCTTATCTTATACAAGAAAAATTGACTGATAAGGTTGACAGCAAAAACAGCGCAAATCCTTATGACCAAGAACGATAAAATTAGTTGAATCACCTTAAGTTTTTAAAAGATTTTGCCTAATGTTCTTTTGACGTCTGTCAGTGCTAAAACATATGAGGTTTTTTCAC
Organism: Pseudolycoriella hygida; assembly: GCA_029228625.1. Lineage (NCBI taxonomy): Eukaryota > Metazoa > Arthropoda > Insecta > Diptera > Sciaridae > Pseudolycoriella > Pseudolycoriella hygida. The sequence goes on along the minus strand of CM055406.1, from coordinate 42,812,157 downwards.
AACAGTTTCCAATCTTTAGAGAATAAAAATTGTGCAAAATTCACTATTCGTGTTTGCGTAAAACATGATATGATAATAAGGAACATAACATTAGAATACCAACAGACATAATATGCTTGCTACAATAATATATTCAAATGAAACATAAGCTTAAATTTCTTGTTTGGAACAAAAATATTATATTTGTGAGTACCATGTCATTTTCTTACAAAGATGTTACTTCTACGGGGTACCAACTTAAAAATATTATATATTAAAATATCACCTGTAAATTTCAAAATTTACCTTTCCCATGCTAGGTTAAGATTCGTTGTCATCCTAAATATTCTTACAAATATAATATTTCATTTTCCATTTACTCATTTCTGTCATGGCAAGACCAGGCCACGCCTTACAATCTTAATATGTATGATGTAACCTTCAGATCACAAAACCGTGGCACATTTTGATATCAGAAGTCGCAGGGAAATGCGTCACACTGAACTCACTTTAGTGGTTTCGGTCTGATTGTATATGCGGCGACTTATAATAAAATAACCGAATACGAAATAACACATAAATATGTAAGGAAGGACCCGCGCCAGCCAAGTGTAATGCTGTGTTGTGTGAGTTTTTGATTCTTTTTTTTTTCATTTTGTATAATGCTGTATTGCTTTATTTAAAAATAAAAAAATCGTCTTTATGTGAATCTTAGAGCTGGCGTATGTATAACTTGATTTACATAACGACTGTTCGAGGAATTATGTCTGTATTGGACATCAACACTTGGTCATGAGTGTCAGGGACGTTCTTTCTTAGTGGGTCTTAAAAGATTGAAAATGGCTTTGAAATTTTACTTTTCTTGGCGATCTTCGTCATGTTACCAACACGGTCTAAGACGATGATGGCATATTTTATTTTGGATTTAAAAATGGAATTTGATTTCGTTCTGCTTTGCTGTTATTTACAGCAGCGGTAACGGAAACAAAAATGTTAACTGACTGAAACCTTCTGCACCCTTTGTATGACATGGTTCGTGATTTCAGTGTAGAAAAACGTATTACCCTTAGACCGTTAAATATATTATTGTGTTAAGAATTTGTTTCAAAGCACGGGAATGTCAATAATTCATCCAATATTCATTCATAATTCATTATTGCCGAAGAAGAAACAATCGATTTGTTACTCGATTCGGCCATGCAACGCAAATTTTTCGATGTTCGAGAGGCTAGATCATTTTATTTACTAGTTCCGCATTTTTTTGTGAGCTTTTGCTCACATGGATTCTCTTAGAGATACTTTCCTTACCAACCTTCCTTACTGTGTCAGTTGTAAATTGCACACAAACCTAGTGCTTCAAGGGCACAAAAGGCCTTGACGGCGTTTTGGATCTGTAAAAACTCCTTTGGGAGGAACTGGGGTCTGTCATCTAAGGCCATTCTGTGGCTATACGAGGCTGTGATCCGACCCATGATGAATTCCGGTTCTGTAGTATGGTGGCCAAGAATGGACGTGGAGAAAGGAATGAAGAGACTGAGTGAGATACAAAGGCTAGTGTGCATAGGCATCACTGGAGCTATGAAGACCACGGCCACCGCGGCCATGGAGACGCTGTTAGCGATACCGCCTTTGGACTTAGTAATTAAGGCCAGACTTTTCGCCACTGCGGATAGGATAGAGCAGTCAGGCTTATGGGCCCCGTACTTCCGTTTAGGGCATGGCAGAATTAGAGACATGCCAAGAGACCAGATGGCGCCAGTAACTGACTTCACTAGGCGATATTTCAGAGCAGGCAAGAATGGCAACCTGTTTGCCTAGAAATGCAAAAGTGTTTTTCACTGATGGATCTAGAGTAGAAAGAGTAGGAGCTGGAATATACGATCCAGACATTGCACATGGCAGTTGGTTCCATTTGGGCAAAACTTCCAGTGTCCTCCAGGCAGAGGTCTACGCAGCTCTCATGGGAGCTGAGGAATCACTGCCCGCGGGGACGCAGGGAAGAGAGATCTCTATCTGTTCGGACAGTAAAGAGATGATTAGGGCGCTCATGTCACCCAACTCGACCTCCAAGCTGATGAAAGAGGAAAAGGATTATCTAAACTAAATGGGACTGAGATTAGATTACCTTGGTTTGGGTACCTGGACACTCTGACGTGGAGGGAAACGAAAGGTCAGATGAGCTTGCTAGGGTAGGCTCCGCTACCACAACAAGCGGAGTGGAGCCACGTCTACCAATACCCCAGGCATTATGCAACGATGCATTAAGCAACTGGGTGCGACGGAGACACGCAGAACGCTGGGAAGCGTATGAAGGAGGCGCGCATACGAAGCGATTCTTCCTGAAACCTGAAATGGGCCAAGGACCTTATCAAAATGGACTGTGATCGTATCGTACCACTGGGACGATCGTACTGTGGACACCTGAATAGGGTGCGGTTGTCTGAAACCCCAAGATGTTCTTGCGGTTTAGAAGAGGAAACGGGCATACACCTGATATGTGATTGCCCTAAATTCCTCCAAATGAGACGCAGGATTCTTGGGAATTTTACTGTGAGACCATCTGAGGCTATCAAATGTTGACCTGTCATTTTGGACCGGTTCTTGGAAGCGACAGAAGGCTCACATAATGATTTATATGATGAACGGGAAAAGGAACAAAGGATCTCAGGATCTGTGTTTCAAGACCAACAATAGGTCGTCCCAAACAGATAAATTTAAAAAATGATGTACTAAGGCGGAAACTAGTAGGACTTAGAATGCTGGTTTTGCCCCATCAATGTGTTTTACCGGCAGGCATATTTTGGATCACATGCTTAACGTGAATTCCGAACCACGCCTAACGGTAGCTTGCATTTTACTTTTAGGATTTCTTCTGGTGCTAATTTTATCTCCGGCTAAAGTTAGACTCAGAATTTGTACACAGAATTCATCGAATATGGATGACGTCATATTTGTCATTCTTCTATGTACGATTCGTTGCGGCACCAAATTCACAACTACCCAAATTGCATGAACGTTACTTTCATGCTATACATTGAAGAAAAATCCTATACAGAATTTGTCCCCACCAGGATTGAACCCGGATATTGTTGGTGGAAAGCCAGTACGCTACCACTGAGCTAACCCGTTCCTATAACAAACTGAAAATTAATAAACGACATCTCTAAAATGTAGACGAAAACTCCAAAAAACCGTGTAAATTCGATGTAAATTTTTATAGTAAGTGACACCCCGATATTTCAAAGAAACATAAAAAGTGAGAAGGGAAATATTGTATGCCAATTTTAGCTTTTCTCATTCACTCTATAAAGAAAGCAGGTTCTAAGATTCTCTAAAAATCCATGAAAATCACTAAATTTAGGGATTTTATGAAGAACATCAAAATTGAAAATGTTATTGTTTTTTTTGGTAAGCAGCAAAGAAGTACTAGAAATACAGTCTCATCGCTCATCAAATGGTTTAATATTATGAAAGCAATTGCGCTTGTGAATGATAATAAATTGTAACATAGGGAATTGCATGAGACGAGCTTCTACCTTATGAAAAAAATCGCTTTTCTTAGATAAGAAAATGAATTTGAGTGAAGTTGAAGTCGAGCCGTAAATTGAAAATGATATTGTTGTTTTCTTTGGTAAGCAACAAAGAAGTACTAGAAATACATTCTCATCGCTCATCACAAATGGTTTAATATTATGAAAGCAAAAGCAATTGCGCTTGTGAACAATAATAAACTGAAACTGAGGAAATTACCTTAGAATAGAAAATAAATTTGACTGAAGTTGAAGTCGAAGCGTGCTACTTTGAAGTCGAACCGTGCTACTTTAAAGTGCTGAGAATTCTTATAGTTTTAATATGAATTTCCGTTGAACATTATTTTGTCTTTTTAATGAATGAGTCATCGTTTAGATAAAACTACAGAATTGGTTCTTTAAAACCTAAAAGAAATATTTTTAATTTATATGTGAAGTGCCCGGATAAATGTAATTTTAAAACAGAACGAGACCCGTATGATCCAGATTGATGTTTTAACACATTTACAGCTGTGCACAATAAGAATGACCCGCTATTTGGAATTTCACCATGGTCTCTATTTCCATTCTCCGACTTCTCTCATTTCGTATGTTATTTCAAATGGCGAAATGAGAGAAGTCGAAGAATCATAGAAATAGAGAACACTGTCATATTACAAATAGCGGGTCATTCTTGTTGTGCATATGGCTAATTCCATAGTATATTTAACCGAATGTACACCTATGTATACTTCTATGTATACTACAAAAAGAGTGGTATATAAAATGTTACGTGGGGCACATTTACATTTTCAAGTGTACACTGAGTATACATTTCTAATTACGTGAGTCTACACCAAAATAAGTGTAACGTGGGGCACGATGGAATTAGCCCTTGAACATTTCTACTGTGTTATGATTTCTCGTGTTTGGTTGATGCATTAACCCATTATGACGTGTAAAACAATGTACAAGTAAATTACTTCAAAATCAATAAATTTTACCAAAGTTGCAAAGTGCAACTTTTCTCCACACATTTTCCAAAATTTCCAAACACAGTGTTTCGACACACAAATTCGCCATACATGCGAGAAAAGTTTATGTGAAATGTTTCTGTCGGTAAAATTAGTTATAAATTAGTATCAATCACATCTACGTAACGTTATTAGCAGGGAAATCAAAATATGTTAACGAGACTAATGAACCAAATCGAATTTTTGTATTGGAATTATAGTTCGTTTACTATTTTATCGTTGCTGTCACAGGTAATAGAAGATTTTCACATACCCCAATTCACGTATACCCGATAGCAACGATCGAAATTGTTTTGAGATATTTTGAAGCAATTGGATGAGAATATGTGATTTTGCTTGTGGAAACTTTTCTGTCACTCAAAATTTTTTTTTATTGAGAGCATTTCAGGGCCATTCACAAAGTACATACGCCTCAAATTACCGGCTTTTGACACCCCCTCCCCCCTCGTACGCTGTTATACTACCCCACCCTCCCCCATAAGAATTATAAATTAAAGTTACATTAGAGACCTGCAACATGTGAAAAAAAAGAACTGTAATATTCAATAAACCTGTGGGCCTTTCGTATAGTGGGGAACATTTTCGTGTAGAAGTTACTTAGTTTTGTTCACCCAAATCAAATAAATACGTTTTTTAACTTGAATAATACTGTCGAATGGGACTTAAGAATTACGAATGGCTTGAACATAAAGCTACTTCTTCTAACAGAATGAAGGATTGGAATGAAACTCATCTGGAAAATCCAAAACACCGTTGCTTCTTCAGTTGATGAGATAAACTCACGGCTTCCTGCTTCACAGATACATTAAAATTATAAAAATATTTTGTACTGAAAGAAAATCGCATTTCACTTATCTTGGAATTCGTCACGCAGTTTTCCTCGCACGTCCTTTATAAGCTACTGGACAGTATGTACCAAACAATTTGTAATTACAAAACAAATCTTAGAAGGAGTACGTACGCTTTTGTTTTACCCCCTTCTCCATCGTACTCTTTCGTACGCTTTCTGGCCCCCCTACTCCCATAGTAACTCACACTCACGGAAATATATTTTTGCATTAATAGAATTTTGTACTTCTGCGCAGCTTTTTAACACTGCAAAAACCTGCGCAAAAGTACAAAATTGTATTTGATGCAAAAATATATTTCCGTAAGTGTACGTACTTTTTGGATGGCCTCTTATATTAGCCACGTTCAGAGTGTTGGAAGAGTGTTTAATGAAAACCTCCCAAATCCAGTTTAATTTTTCTTATAATTCACCAACATTTTCTTCAATTGCTTCGTTTTGACAGTGTAGTAAAATAAATGTTCCAGTGAACATCGAAATTATGAGTGGTCAAGAAAATAGAAATGTTAGCAAATCGTAAGAAAATTGCAATTGGAGTTAGCAACTCATACATTCATTAATCTCGATATTCTTCCTCTCCATTTCAACATTATGAACCTTTCTGCACCAATCTGTTAATAAATATAAAATGAATACAAAAAAATAGAACGAATGCAATCGCACTTCGAATAGTTCTGGAGATTGCACGACCGTAAATGCAGTCTCTTCCGCTTGAGATGACTTCGTTCTATTCATACTCAATAAATCGTAGGAGTTCTATATCATGAAATAATGCTTTTCCTTAGTGATGTACAAAATTGTATATGGTTTGGAAAAGCATCAGCGACGCTCAATACGGTGAAGAAAACTTTGGTTATCCTCCCTAGTTATGTAAGTTGTTCTACCCCTTTACCGAAGCTAACAGATTACCTTTTAAGGTAATTAATAAATGAACGTTTTGTTACAAAGTGAATGGTTGCACTCAATGGCATACCATAAATATAGACTGGTGGTGTTTGACAAAAAGTTAACACAAATTGAAGCAAAAGTGAAATGCGAGATGTTTAGTAGTGTAGGTAAATTACGTAAAATTTAGGACGATTGTGTATGTGTTGGCGTGCGATGTGCACACTATACACAAATTAGGTATTTTCATTTTTACTTCAGTTTATGGTTACGTAAACCCAGTCTATAAATATTATTATGTCATTGGTTGCACTGTTCTACAGTAACTTGATAAATTCTATATGGATTGCGTCTGGTTGCAAATGCCATATAGCTTTGACTTTCATCAGTAAATCACATTCTGGTACAGGGAGTCTAAATAGATGAACTGATACGTGAAATAGATGCATTAAGTCAAATATGGATGCAGGGAAGAAATCATTAATGCTGCTCGTGTGTTCGTGGAATGCTTCCACACATCTACGTGTAATAAATTCTGACTTTAAAGACTAATCGATCACAGAACCAACCAGTAAAAGAAGTTATGAGTTATAAGTAGTCCATGATCTAATCCAGGATAACTGAGTCTATCCATGGAAAATAAATTGAATTAATTTCTTCCGTTCGCACACTATATGTATGAATAGTTTTTGTTATCTTTTTCCACACATCGAATATTTAGAGGATAAATTTGTTTTATTGAAAACATTCCGCGTTTATTATCACTTTTATTGGAGTAACTTAGCGAATGATTATGTGAAAAACTTCAAAAACAAAGCGGAAACGAAATCAATTACATTTCAAGAATTTTATTATTCTAATCAGATTCATAGACAAGATATGTTGATTAGCCGACGGATGTTTAATGAACATTGTTTATACTTTCAGTTAATATTGCCAGAAACTATTTTAATCAGAAAATGTATTCCATCGACTTTCATATATAAAAAATATATATATATAAAAACAACAACGGATGATGAATGGAAGTTAAATTTATAATGAATGAACAATAGCTGGCAATAATTTTAGATCCAATGAAATATAGAGAGAGTAAGTGGTCATAATGTGAGAATTTGAAGCTGAATTGAAATACTGCCAGCAGCAGAAATAAATTGATAAATAAAAAATTGAATGAAACTCGTATTAATACATAAGTTGATAAACAGAAAACCTGCACATTCTGATAAAAGTTCTCGGAATGAAAATTCGTTTGCACATTCAAATGAGTGACAAAATTATCAAAAGCTTGTACAAAAAAGCCCAAAATTTCGTTTCAATGTGCATCATTTTTGTGCATCACTTTTATTCCTGACATAGATTTACTCATGGCGCATCGGAATGCCATAAATCAGGACGACTAACAAACCCGTAGAACATCAATCATGCACAAATATTGTTTTCATTATATTACGTGCTTCTAGTCCGTAAATTTGTCATAACTGTGCTGCAAGCGATCTAAAAACTCATCTGCCGTTTAAGTGTCTGCTTTGATTCGTAGGATTACGGCTCGCGCGGTATACTTATACTAGTCACACAATTCGCAAATAAGTACGTAGTGTACTATTATTTGAAGTCTCGTAGTTATCACTGACATGTTTTGTCCTGAGAGAGGGTAGTGGCATCAGCCTCGTCCCATTTTACAAATATGAAGGACAAACTATTTCAAGGCTTGCAGTGCGTAAAGTTATGTTTTTACACCTTCTTGTACCATATTAAGAGCACAACCGATAGAAACGATGTTTTTCCAGAGTAACTTTTGTTAAAAAAATTGTCAAATTCAAAAAGGTAACTTAATAGATCTAAATCCATTATTTTTTTATGTTAGTTGAGGATTGCTTAGCTTTCTTAAAAAATTTTTCGCTAGAAGATAGGTCTAAACTTTCAGTAATTGAAAATTTCAAAATTAAGGTAGTAGGGAGTACATTACATTATATTAGTCTATAATTTGACACCTGGCTGCGTACTTGAGCCCTGTACCTGGGAATAAAGAAAGCAACCTGGTGCTTAGTGCTGAAAATCTGTTTTTACAAAATTGTAGTGGGAAGTCAGATCTATACGTCACATAAGTTTCAATTCGGTACCAGGCGGCGTCCTTGAGTTATGACATTTTGAATGTAATGAGGAGAAGTAGCCTGGTGCCGAATTCAAACTTATGTGACGTATAGAACTCACTACTGCCTCCATTTTGGCAAAAAACAGATGTTCAGCACCTACTTTATTACCAGCTTTAGGTCCCAAGTACGCAGCCTGGTGCCGACTTCGATGTTGTTACTAACTATTAACCTCGCTCCTTCCATTTAGGCGTAGTCGGAATTTCAGCACCAGGCTGCCTTGGTCTGACAAGGTTTTACAGAAGAAAGGTAAAACCTTGTCACACCAAGGCAGCCTGGTGCTGAAGTTCTGAGAACGCCTGTCTGGAATAAGGAGCAAGGTTAATAGTTAGTAAAGCCATCGAAGTAGGCACGAGGCTGCGAACTTGGGACCTAAGCTGGAAATAAAGAAGCCAGCCTGGTGCTGAACATCTGTTTTTGCCAACGTGAAGGCAGGAGTGAGTTCTATACGTCACATAAGTTTCAATTCGGCACTAGACTGCTGTTGCCCCTTGTATACAAATTGTCATAACTCAAAGACTCAGCCTAGTGCCGAGTTGAAATATACGTGACATATAGATCTCACTACTGCCTATACTCTGGTAAAAACAAAAACTAAACACCAGGCTGCCTTCTTCAATCCTAGGTACAGGGCTCATGTACGCAGCTAGGTGTCAATTTATAGACAAATATAATGTAATGTGTACTCGCGACTTACTAAATTTTGGGATTTTCAAATTTTCGATACCAAGTGTCTTAACTGAAAGTGCAGACCAATCTTCTAGCAAAAAATTTGTTAAAAAGACTCAATCTCAAAAAAGTAGCTCAACTACTAAATGAAAAAATAGTGAATTTTTATAGCTGTTGAGGTACTTTTTTGAATTTGACAATTTTTTTAATAAAAGTTACGCCGGAAAAATATCGTTTTTGTCGGTTTTGTTCTTCATGGCATTGGCTTTCTTAATAGATATCTTAAAATTATATAGGCGTTTGTTTTGTTCCGTCTAATTTGTCTACTCCTTCCCTTCCAATAATATTGTGGATGAGGAGTATACACACAGAAAAATCTCATGTTTACCATTGTTTACCAGCGCCAATTATGAAACGTTTCCCCTTCATAATTGGAGTAAACACAACATGATTGCAGTTATGTTTAATGCAGTTATGAAAGGGAAATGTTCCACAATTGGCCCATATATAATTGAGGTGAACATGTGATTTTTCTGTGTGTAAACACTTTGCAGCTGATTGTAGTTTCATGTGAGTAATGCTGAAGTGGCTCATCTAACCAATATTGAAATAGCAGGTTGAGTTTGAGGTAATTGAGGTATTAGTGTTCGAAATTATGACATATTATTCTAGTGTCTAGTTGTATTATGTGTTATAATGATCGACCATAATGTATGCATGGAGCTACTGTACCTCGTTTAATTACAAAATTTTCAATTATCGTTTAAATAATTATAGAATAAATGTAATTTATTCCACGCACAACACATTAAATTTTAATTAGAATTATCCGTTAAACAATTGTTTATTTTCAATTAAAAAATATATCCACCGGCGGAGAGAAATTCTTCACACATAATATGTTTTATTTAGGTTGAACGGAAAATTTTTTTCACTGAAAAAGTTCAACGCTACTATTTCCCTTAATTTCTTTCAAAAAAAGGCTTTTTGGGAACGAAAAAATATCCTAATATTCTACGTTTTTCACGCTAATGACGCAACAACGTTCTGTTTGTAGGCTCAAAAAATAAATGCTGCATGTGACCAAGAATTTTGACTTCTTAATCCGTTCGAAAACTGACATTAGAATATAAAAAAATATGTGGAGAATTTCACCACAGTACATGACTTGAATTGATTGAAATGACTCGGGATGGAATTGCGCTATATACGTTATAGATTTTCACGAAAGATTTTATATTATGGTTTATATTTTCTGCTAGAAAGCACCTTTCGTAATGACAAAAATGTGGACTGAGAAGTTGTGGAAAAGCTTTTCGTAAATGATAAAACAAAAGTCCATTAATTTTATACGAATATGATATAAGTAAATACATACAACTACGTATAAAAAATAAGAAATGTGATAAACGTTCATGTAATTGAAAAAATGGACGATTCTAATCGCCAGCGTGGGCGAATATCATGAAATATATTAGCAATTTTGTTAAGAGCAACAAGTTGTTCTAAGATGAAATAATATCTGATCTTGAACATCTTTTTGCAGCTAAAAAAATTTCTACGCCGCGTAATTCTAATTTACAACTGAAATCAAGTGTATTTCATGTAAAAAGATGATGTGAGGTAATTAACATTGAGTATTCCGATTCTCATCATTTTAAATCTTTTATTACGTAGAAAAAACTAATTTTAGTCCTTCGAATATTCCAAGACGTGTCACAACATTTAAATTTATCACGCTACGTCATTTGTTTAAACTTTTTTGTCACAAGCTCTGTTTTTCTCTTTTTAACATTATGAAGGTAGTTCCTATTTCGTACAATGTCCTTAAGAATATGAAACTAAACAATTCGTTAAAAGAGCGAGTCCGATATGATATTTTTCCAGAGTAACTTTTGTTAAAAAAAATTGAAAATTTCCAAAAAGTGCCTCAATAGCTATATAAAATTATTGTTTATTCATCTGGTTGTTGAGATACTTTTTTGTGAGTGCTAAGTTTGTTTAACAAACTTTTCGTTGGAAGATAAGTCTGCTCTTACAGCCAGGACACTTGGTGCCGAAAAATTTGAAAATGCCCAAATTAAGGAAGTAGTGTGTACATTACAGCGTATTAGTTTATAATTTGACACCTGGCTGCGTACTTTAGCCCATAATCTGCGAATAAAGAAGGCAGCCTAGTGCTGAGCATCTGTTTTTACCAAAGAGTAGAAGGTAGTCAGATCTATACTTCGCATAAGTTTCAACTCGGCACCAGGCTGCGTCCTTTGAATGCAGGAGGCACCAGCAGCCTAGTGCCGAATTGAATCTTATGTGACGCATAGAACTCACTCCTGCCTCCACTTTAGTAAGAACAGATGTTCAGCACCAGGTTGTCTTGTTTATTCTCTGCTTCAGGTCTCAAGTAGGCAGCCTGGTGCCAACTTCGATGGTGTTACTAACTAACAATCTTACTTGTTCTTCCAGCTAGGCGTAGTCAGAATTTCAGCACCAGGCTGCCTTGATTGGCAAGGCTTTACTTTTCTTCAGACGCCCTCCTACGTTACAACTTCTTAGCAGACTACAAATTTGCTTCAATTTATATTAATTGGACAGTGTTACATGTTAACACCAATGTTTTCTTTTGACTTTTTGTAAAAAGCCGCTAATTTTATTTGACTTTTTGTAAAAAGCCACTAATTTTACATTACACACTACGGCTTCGAAAGTGGAAGAGGATTAGAACATATAGACATTGCCGACTTCCTAAACATTTTTCCTGTTGAGCCAAAGTCATCACTATTATTGCAATAATCTTAAGTATTGAAGATCCCCGTGCGATAATTCGGTTGATTTTCATCGGGAAAATATTTCTGATAATAAAGTTGAATCATTAATTTCAGAATAAATTGCAACGAAAGTTTTTAAGAAATAATTGTCATACACATATTGCCAAAAGCGACGTCACTCTTAAAAAATCTTACAGGTCATGCTATAAATACAGTTCATACATAGACGAATTTTGAATTCGAAACTCAAAGGCTTTGTTAGCCATTGGCTATTCCGAACATTATTAAGCATCGCTCGTGAACGCAACAAAGCAACTCATTTCATAATTTATAAACTGGTTAAAATACATATTTTCAGACAATAGATATGTTTGTCTTTCCAATAATTCCTTTTTCAAGATTGTAGTTCTTTACACAAACATTTATGAACTAAGATTACGTCGGGAAGAAGAATACAATTTTATATGAGTATTTTGTTACAATGTTAGTGTGAAAGAAAAATATTCTGTCGTGTCGTTAAAAATATTTTTTATTTGTTCAGAGACATTCCATCGAACGTTTTATGTTAAGAATATCCGAATACCGCCAATATTTCGGTAAACTCTTTTCGTATATCAAACTATGCTTCATTTTACAAGTTTCATTATCCAAGTAAAGATAATTAACCCCTATTAGCAATGTAAGTAACTAAGTAAGATAAATAGACTGTAAGTTCACACTATACTTGAGGAGCAGCCATTGAGCTAATAATAATACATACACCTAATTAACTCTCGACTGCAACGTAATCCGAAACAATATACCTTATACTAACACTTTATTGTTGGAACATGTAGAGAATTTTCTAAAATTACATCATATTCAGTATATTCTGTATCTTCCAACGGTATAGGACCAACGTACGGTATAAGTGTGTCGAAATTTACCATTTTGATACACGCACAGAATAGGCTTACAGTCTCAACGTATGTTGAATACTTGGCCGTAAGTTGTTATAAAAGGCGATCGAATGTTCAGGTCACATCAGACACACTAATTTATGCTCATAGACTGAAAAGAACATTAATAATTTATGCTCTTAGACTGCAGTTTAAATTGAAAAGGACATTTGACCGGCACTTAGATAGATAGAATAAGTGGGTGGAAAGCATGGCCTCCAGGTGCTCAGATGGGCCTGTTGTGCGTTCGCATGGTTGTTTAAAGACTCTTAGTTCGGTTAATAAATTTCAGAATATTGCTTGGAGCGATGCTCAATTCCCTAGCTTTAATAATATAGGCTGGGCAATGACAGAGGTAGTGTTGCGTACTTTCTATTTCGTCGCACTTATCGCATTCAGGATTGCGGATCACTCCAATCGTATGGAGGTACTTGTTCAAAAGATTGTGTCCTGTCAAAACGCTGGTTAATCTTTTTAAGTTGGATCTATTTAGCGATACGAAGTATCGTTAGTTTCTATTGTTTATTCTGTTTTTTGCTTGCCTTGAGGTCCTTATGGAATGCTAGTGATCGTTAAAACGCTTCACCTTCCAGTTTGTAACCATACGCTGGAACACGGAATAAGATACCGTTAATCCTGGTTCAGGTCCAGCTAGGCAGTTATTAGATGCTAGTTTGGCTAGTTCATCAGCTTTTTCGTTACCTGGAATGTTCGAGTGACCGGGAATCCAAACTAAGGATATGTTATGGTCTTTAGACAACTTCTGTAAAGTATCTCTGCATTCAAGAGTTAGTGAAGAAGAAAACCTATATCAGTTTATGGCTTTAATTGTGCTCTGGCTGTCAGAGCAGATGAAAATTGGTAAGGAGTTGTTATTGTAGTGAAGTGAAATCTCCCTACAGCATTCAAGAATCCCGTTAACTTCGGTAATGAAAACAGTTATGTATTTCCCAAGATTTACTGCGATTTCTTTTCCTGTAGATGGGCTAAAAATTCCTGACAGGGAGTTACTAGTGAAATGATTGATACGCGGGGAGGGAGGGGTCAAGAATTGTTACTCAAAAAGAGTGTGAGCGATTTCTGTATCATTGCCTGTGTAAAAATCGCTACGATAACTTTTAGCTTGAGCAATAATTAAATTATTGAAGAAAATGTGCAAGTCGAAGGCTACCATTCAAGCATTGAATGGCACACCATTTTTCGTCACTTTATGAATTTATACATTATATTAGGAGCACACATACGCTATAATGTAGTAAGCCACATAACTTGCTGCCACGTTTTTTCGCACAAATGTCAAATTTAAAACTGAGATAGCGTAAGAGTGTCGGTTATTGTATGAAGTCTGTCGTTAAATTATGTATATACTTTGACATAAGCCGACGCCGCACTAAAAGTGTAGATTGGCTTGCCTAAAAAACTCGTAGCATTGTCATGAATCACGCTTTTAATGCTGAATCAGCTTACGTCAAAGTATACGAAATATCATAACGAGATTCATAACATATGAAGCGACGAAAAATGACACACTTGCCACTTCATCATCAAATTGAGCATACTTTGACATGGTTTATCACGTAATTGTCAATGCATCAAATGTTATAGATGAACATCGCAAAGACGCACAACATAACCAAAAGAAAAAATAAGTCTTTTCACGTCCTCTGTTCTGTAAACAATAAAACTAGCTTCTCAATATAGAACGTAAAACTAAATAACGCAGTGTGTAGCTCAAAAACTTATAAAGGTGAAATCGCGATCAAATTTAGCATGGTAAACGAAAAGGGTGAAAAGGCTTAATGTATCAAGTACAGGAAAGGAATCATAAGATTGTGCAACGCTTCGTTTTAACTCTTTCAACCGAACCACCGGTTTTACTTGAGAAAAATACAAGCGAATACGTGAAAAGAGCGATAAAAGAGAAATTAAAAAGTTGCACAAGCTTACGATTTCTTTCCTGTAGAGATGAGTGCCCTCACAAACGAATGAAACCGGTGAATTTCCCTTTGTTTTAAAGTGACTTATTTACCTTCTTGTCTTTTTTTGAAGGGAGCCGTGAATTCCCTGGTCTCCTCATTAAAAGGCGTTGTGATAATAATAACTTGGCGAGAGAGTACTTCATATGATGTGATGTATCGTCGTTTAATGTCAAATGAAATCTCTTGTTTTTGTTTGAGTTTGTTTTGTCACTATATCGTCATTATATACATAATACACCGCGAATATTTTAGTTGTATCTCATAAACTACAGCAGCTACACACTTTTTATGTTCCGCACAATATTGTTGAAATGGACGGACTACATCATTTTCATGATATTTACGTCTGCATAATGTCAGCGGCTACCAAAAAAAATCAGTCGATGGCGGCTACAACAAGTTAGAAATAGCAAAATTTTCAGCCAATTCAATTTTTAGCGTCTCTCCTTAAAATACATCACTGTGACCCGTATCTACACTAAGCATGCAGTAATGTTTAGTATTAGTGTGTAGTATGCAGCGTAAAGACTTTCCTTAAACTTTCTATGAGGGAATAGTACGGGTGTTGCTACCTGTTTTATTCACGATTTTAAAATAAAAATACATTTTTTAAATTGTTTAAAATTAATAGTAAGTGATACATAGACTTTGTAGTCAATGGTAGAACGTTAAAAACAAGTTTCACCCTTTTCTCATATTACTTTGTTGTGAATAAAATGTTAGAATGTTACTCGCATTTACACGTCGCACTACAATTCTTTGAAATTGCAACTACCGTGAATCATCAGTAATTTTGTTCTCAATGGCATTGCAGTTATCCTTTGTATTTCACTGAAAGGAAAATCAGAAATTTAGATGTCTTTCTTAAAGTATGTCACTCAAAATGTACATTGAGTATGCCATGTACACATCTGTGACTCATTATCCACACTTTCATATTGAGTTGCATGCAATTTTACCATAAAGATTTTTGTTTCATAGGAGAAAGTTACCACTTCTAGTTGTTTATAGTACTTTTTTCTACTATTCAACAGATCAAACTTTACATAAGACTCTATTTGAAAATCGAATCATTTCTGATTATACTTTCCTCAAGCTTTTTTTTGCTACACAAGAATATTTGAGCAACAAAATGCTGGCGGAAAATTCTATTTTCTTCTTACTGTAATTTTTCGGTAGATTTCAGAAGGAAGCCTGGTGCGAAAAAAGCTCCTACGACAATGTTGGATGGGGAAAGGAGTTGATGTAATGTACACTCTGTTCGGGTGTCAAATGGTGTGGGGTGTGAAATAGTGTGCTATGCGTAATATAGTACTCCTTTATGTACCTTAGCCTCTATCCACCCACATCCTATCCTACCCGTGGTGACACCTGTTATAGTGAGCAGAGCATCCACATGAACGATCAGGTAACCAACCCTGGTGTACTAGTGTTGGTCACTTAGAAGAAGTATGAGGGAGGCTGTCTTCGTATCCTAACGTTACGTATGGAAAGGGTCGGAGACAACTAGGCGCTATCAGGATGGGATAACGCCTTAGCATGGTGGCGGACGATTTCGACTATAGAAACAACGGCAGCATGCAAAATCCCAGTCAGTTGGATTGCCATCACTCACCAACCTGCACTGGCCTGCGTAGTGCTTTAATGACTAAAAACCCCTGAAATAGGGGAGGCCTACATCCAGCTGTGGATACAAATGGGCTGAAAAAGAAGAAGAAAGAGACACTCTGTTCCGACTCGGTACCAGGCTGCGTACTTGATGAGTATGAATACCCTTATAGAAGGTGCCGAAAATCAGTTAAAGTCATTGTAACGGCAGTAAAGAATATTATACGTCATATAAATTTCAGTTTGGCACCAAGCTACGGTTGGCCTCTGCATTCAAAATAGAAAATCTTGAGTGTATTCGCTCTTCACTCCAACAATTTTGCACATCTGTAACTTGAAATGCTGAGCTGCAAAGACCAGTCTACTGCATGAGCTTGTTATTTCTTCTCGGTCTAGAGCTAGAACATCTTTTAACGTAGTCTTAATGTTTGTTTCTTTGGATAGCGATTGAGTTTTTTCATTGAATAAACTTTAGAATTACGATTAATTGATATTTTTGATTGATACAATTAAAGAAAGACGTGCAGTCGTTGTAAAAGTGGTGAACACTTGTGGACAACTTATCACTGATGTAACAAATTTATATCAATTTACATTCATAACACATCACAACAAATTGGCGCTGTGGTAATCGTGATTATAACTGTTGTAAAAGTGATGAATTTTGATGATAGCTAATTCAAACGACAACCAATTTTTGCCACTATGATTTATAGTTGGACCTTTAATGATTTTGTATTACGAATATAGTAAATTGGAGCACAACTCATATAAATTAGTTCCATTAGTGATGGATCTGAAGAGCTCTAATTAGGCGACAAAAGTTCAATACTTTTACAATGACTTAACGTAAGGCACACAAAATAACACTTTTACGACCTTGTACATAGCGATGCATCAATTATTCGTCGATAATTCACCAGAAGTACATAGAAAATGTATACTCTCACATCGATGCTGGTCCAATATGAACATAAAAGAGTCTTTCTTAGCCTTTAATGTATCCACTGCTGGATGTAGGACTTCCCCATGCCCCTTAGATCGCCATTTCTCCCGTTCCATTGCCACTTGTTGCCAATTCGTGCCTGCCGTTCTTTTGATGTCGTTGGCCCATCTTTCCGGTGGACGTCCCATTGGTCTTTTCGTTGGCGGCTGCCATTGCATAATTGTTTTCGTCCATCGATCGTTGGTCATTCTGGCAATATGCCCGGCCCAATTCCATTTTAGCGACGCTGTTCGTCCCATGACATCGGTGACTTTCGTTTGCTGTCGGATCCACTCGTTTGTCATCTTGTCTCTGAGTGAGATTCCTAGCATTGCCCTTTCCATGGCCCTTTGTGCAATTCTCAACTTGTTCGCTGATGCTTTGGTTATTGTGAGAGTCTCGGCTCCGTATGTCAGGACTGGCAGCACACACATAAGGGCTCATTATATTGGACGCGATGCGAATCGCATCGCGTAAGGTCTGTGTGAAAGCTCAACTTGACAAAACAAACATTTTTATTGTCAAGTTGAGCTTTCACACAAACCTTACGCGTCCAATATAATGAGCCCTATATCGAACACTTTCCTCTTCAGACTGTTGTTTATGTTGCTCTTGAAAATGTAACGCAATTTGCCGAACGCCGCCCAACCAAGACCGATCTTTCTTTTTATTTCAGCCGTTTGATTGTCGAGACTGAGTTTCATGACATGGCCGAGATACTTGTACGAATCCACGGTTTCAATTTTCTCGTTTCCGATTTTGATTGGTGTAGCGCCAACGATGTTTGTCATAACTTTCGTTTTCATCTTCATCTTCATCTTCAAACCGATTTTTTGGGCTTCCTCGTTGAGCTGCAACAGCATCGCTTCAATCTGTTCCAGAGTCGTTAATGTCAGGGCAATGTCGTCGGCGAATCGAATGTTGTTCAGAAACTTCCCATTTATGTTGATTCCCAATTCGCTCCAATCAAGCTTTTTGAAGACCGTTTCCAGAGCTGGTGTGAACAACTTTGGTAAAAGGTATCTCCTTGACGGACTCCTCTTCCAATTCGAAATTTATCGGTGGTTTTATGCAGTTTGACGCACGACGTTGCGTGCTCGTAGATATATTTTATCATCCGGGTATATCTCGAATCAATACGACAATCGTCCAAGGAGTCTAAAATCGACCACAATTCGACCGAATCGAACGCTTTCTCGAAGTCTATGAAGCACATCGCGA
>CM055406.1:42730193-42788230 GCA_029228625.1 Pseudolycoriella hygida | reverse complement strand
ACCGTGGGCGTCTACAGCTAAGTTTTGACTTCTTCCTTGCCACGGACCCCCCGGAAAATTTTTTTCCCGGATTCTACGGAAAATTCTAAGGCGAAGAGTCTTTCCCTCCCGAAAATCTGTTCAGTGGATCAGAAGATATGACCTTTAGAAAACGATCGATTCCTATATCCTATATCCTATATCGATTCATCATGAATGGACATGTCCCCTTTCTGCATTTAACTACTCATATAAAAAGTGTATTTTCATAGAATAATGAAAACATTTTACGTTTTAGTTACTTAGTTACTGGTTTCCACTTGTATGAAAAACGACTTTTTTGGCTCCCGCTCGAAAATGGCTCGATAACTTTTCGTGAAATTTTGCATTTTAAAAAGGGGGGAGGCGTTTGGGCGCCAGGGCTCTTAAAAGGTGCCATATAAAGCCCATATGCATGTGTTTTTATGTGTAATGTGTATAGTAGCACATTTTGTATGAGAGAAGGTTGGTTGTTCGTGATAGAGGTTTGGTGTCAAAGCTGTCACACTCCAAAAATTTGGCTACCCGTACTCCATGCATCGCGCAAAGCTAAATTTTAGGGTTGTGAGATCTGACAGCGTTGGGAGGGACCGGCATTTGTGATGCATTTTTTAAATCAAATGTGAAAATATTTCAGAAGAATTTTTTGCGTTCCGAAGTTGCATGCGTCATCCAAATTTATATCAGTTGTATTGGAAGAAGGGACGAGGACTTGCGTCACAAAAAGGGTCTTTGTTGTGATAAGGATATCTGAAGACGATGTGTCTCCGAATCTTGAGGTAAATGGCAATTACGAAGTATGTTAAAATCTTGCACCGGTACATTATGGCAAATTTCCACCGACTGTGAAAGAAATAATTATAATTATTTATTATAATTAGCGTTCATTCTCGCGAGCATCCTACCATTCATTAATTTAAATAAATTATCTTAAAACATTAACAGCCCACTCCTAATAACAGTTTTTAATTTGGCATGAAGCAAACAATTAACCGGAACATATTTTAGCGGAAAAGGTGGCAATTTCTTCTAGTTAGTCAAAAAACATCTAAATGCTTAATACTGTAATAATCTAAATTCAACATAAAACATATTAATCAAAACGCCAAAAATAGTTGACTTGCATTAAAAAAAGAAATGAAGATTTAAAAAAAACTTTCATTCATTCTTTCTAAATATTGATATGTATGGTGACTGGTGTAATTCTAAAAATAAAAAATTTTTTACGTTTCTCTAAGTTAGTTTTAGCTAAAGAAAAATTCTTCAGTCGTGGAATTTTGTAAAAATGCCTCTTAGTTAGAGGTGTGGGTTCGAATTGCTGCCCGTTCCTATGACCACACGATTTACGGGCCGGACATAAATTTGTAGCGGCCCCTTTTAAATTCTGACGGAAATATATTCATGAACTCAAGTGTGACAATTTTGTTGATAGTTGTACTACATGGGGTGAAAAGTCCGCGGCCTTGCAATGAAAGAACTAACTTTTACATATGAAATTAATTTTATTCTTCAACGTAGTCTCCCTGAAGGGAAATGCACTTAGTCCAACGGTCCTGCAACATTTGGATACCTTTGGTATAATAGGATTTCTCCAACCCTGCAAAATAGGCCTCTGTTTCGGATATCACCTCATCATTAGAGTAAAATCTTTGTCCCTGTAGCCATCTTTTTAAGTTTGGGAACAAATAGTAGTCGCTGGGGGCCAGATCTGGAGAGTAAGGTGGGTGGTGGAGTAATTCATAGCCCAAAGAGTCCAGTTTCACAGTTGCTTTTATGGATGAATGCGCTGGTGCATTGTCATGATGAAACAGGACCTTTTTCTTCTGCATATGCGGTCGTTTTATCTTGATCTCGTTGTCGAGCTGTTCCAATAATGTGACATAGTACTCGCCAGTTATTGTTTTTCCTTTCTCCAAATAGTCGATAAATATTATGCCATGCGCATCCCAAAAAATCATGGCCATAACCTTGCCTGCAGAACGCTGTGCCTTTGGGCGCTTCGGTCGGCTTTGACTAAATTCTAACCACTCTGCAGACTGTCTATTGGACTCTGGTGTATAGTAATGAATCCACGTTTCATCAATCGTGACAAATCTACGCAAAAACTCCGTTGGATTACGCTCAAACAAAGCTAAATTACGCTCTGAATCGTCAAGACGGTGCTGCTTTTGATCAATTGTTAGAAAACGCGGCACCCATCGCGCAGAAAGCTTTTTCATGTCCAAATACTCGTGTAAAATGTGTCGCACCCGTTCTGTTGATATTTTGAGGGTGTCAGCTATTTCACTAACTTTAACTTTCCGATCAGCCAAAACAATACGATGGATTCTTTTGATGTTTTCTTCAGTAACTGCTTCACTTGGACGTCCTGAACGTGGGGCATCATCGGTGCTTGTATTACCTCGTTTAAATTCAGCATGCCACTTCTTGACCGTTGTATACGACGGAGAAGATGTGCCATAACACTTATCCAGACATTCTTTGCTTTGCACCGCATTTTTTTCCCATTAAGAAACAATGTTTAATCAACACATGGAATTCATTATTTTCCATTTTTTACGAACAACAAAAACCTGCGTCACTCTATTGACAGTAATTCGAAAACTATGACACCAAATGTCAGGAAATTTTGGCTGTAGACAAGTAAAGGGTGGTACTACTGAATGTTAACAAAAATTCTGAAGTAATGACGCCATCTCTATGTGAGGCCGCGGACTTTTCACCCCTTGTAGTAGTGCACAAAACTTTTAGACAAAATTTGAATTTTCTTGCTCAAAGGATCTTCATAAAAGGTAGTTCCTTACACACACCCTTTTCTCATTTATATATGTCAAGAAAATCTATTCTTCATGTAAAGGCCAAAACCGGAGCTTTTTCTAAAATTTTCTCGCATTTTCGACCCGTTACATGAAAAATGTTGTAAGTGTTTGGGTGAGGGGAATAAATGTTGCTAAGCAAATGGGAGGCGAAAAGATAGTTATTTAAACTGACTCTATGAATAGCTGCAAGATCATGGAACAAACTGGAGGTAAAAATTATCTTACATGTAAAATATGGGAAGAAGTGGGAAAATGGAAGGAATAGTCTTATATTTCACCTACTTTGGCGGCATCCATGTCAACTATTTACAAATGGATTTATTTTAATCATTCATTGGACACAATTTCCGATAGAAAAATGATTAAATAACGAAAATGTTAAGTTAAATAAAATCTATAAAGTGACAAGCACACTTTCTGTGACCTAAATTCGACTTTAAATCAGAGCAACATTCGATATTAGTTGATTGATTCTTCGACGATTACTTCGACGTAAAATGTATCAGCTGCCAAACGAATTATAAATAAATAAAAATAAAATTAAAATTAAAATAAACTTTTTTTTGGCAAGTTGAGCTTTCACACAAACCTTCGCATCGCGTCTAATATAATGATCCCATAAGACTCAAAGCTCTCATAAGTGTATCCCAAATTGAAAGTGTTATATATTAATTACACTAGGCAACAAATATAATAAATTTTGTGTAGCAGATGTAAAATCGAAAAGCTTAGTACAGTTTTTCTCCCTGAATCGGAATCGGGACTCCATTTTCTTCTAGGACGTCTAGATTCAGATATATTCCAATTTGAAGTCTTACGGAAAACGTGTTGGTGCGAGCGAGACCAATAGAGATACACTATACTCTTCTCGCTCGCACCAATTCATTTACCGTAAGACTTCAAATTGGAATATATCTGAATGTAGACGTCCTAGATGAAAATGGAGTTCTAATTCTGATTCAGGGAGAAAAACTGTACTAAGCTTTTGATTTTACAATTGCTACACAAAATTTAATATATTTGTTGACTAGTGTTATTATTATTATTAATTTATATTAATTTTTCGTGTGATTACAATCGAAAAATCTGAACTTCATGCGGCTTGTATTGTGAACTGGTCGTCCTTTTTTTACACATTGTTTTGTAGCTATTATTCATCCGGTGCACAGAGTCCATTTTTCAAAGTTGAAGCCCACAATAAATCAAGCAAGACCCTAACTCCCGTTACTATTTTAGTGAAGACTTCACTAATTGCTCAGTATTTAAATCACAGGTGTAAACGCACTGGACTTCCACCGAGAAGGCCCGGGATCGATCTCCGGAACATCGAATTTTTCCTTAAGAAGGTATAGACTGTACAGTGTATAACGTCCCTAAGTTTACTCAAATTTCATAAGCTGGGTATTTGCAATGGTTAGCCGCAACGAAAAACTGTACGCAATATCAGTGTGACGTCACTCATGTTCCATGTGTAGGTTGTGCAGCAATAACCGACTTGTCAAGAGAAATAACGGCGGGAAGTAATTGACACTCTAATTCTACTAGTCTTCCATAGAAGGTGCTGTACTGGAGATGCATATAAAAAATATGGCGGGAAAAAAGAACATAGTGTGAATGATGATGGCCTTTCAAAGGATCGCACAAAAAATACACAAACATCATCACTTTGGCTTTTTGGACCTGTTACATTGTAACCTCCAGTTGAAGTGTTTATTGTAAATATCGACAGAACGGAATAAAAAATACATTACTTAGGCATTAGATGTTGCAATAGAAATTAAGAATGTTACATAACAAAAATACGATCAAAAAAACAGGCGATTATAAAAGGTGTACGTACATTGCAATTTTTTTGCAGACCCACTCAAAGTAACGGTAATAAGCAATTTTATTAAACTTGCTGTAAAATAATCCTAGTCTTACAAATTTTTCTGAAAACGTTATTTCAGTAAGTTTTCGGAAAATAAGAAAATGTTAGTTTCTCAGTTGAGTTGAGTTGAGTTAGCAAACCTCAAAGTGTATCATACGAAATAATTAATATGCAACAGCAACAATTTTGGGTAGAGTATACTATGTTAAAAATAATTATTTTACGAAAATCCTGGAAGCCGCTTTTTAAGGTTCTGAATACCGGTTTAGCATTCCATACGTGAGATTTTGCAAATGAAGTTAACTCAAGCATTCCTTGAAAATCAAGTTATACCCAAAGTGTGTTATTTATTATTCACAATCACCTTTTGCTAAGCTTAAAAGCTTAAATGGTTTAAAGTACATTCTGAAATCGGTTATCCGACTTCAGTTAATCGATAAACTCATTCATCTATCTTTATTGTTGTTTTCTTTTTTTGAAATCACTCTCGTACCACTTAACTGCAAAATAAAGAAAACAAAAACATTCAAATAAAATCGTGACTGTTATTCTCACTTGAGTAAATATACGCGCACAGAACATTACACACTTTTGAAAAGCATAAATCCCAAAGGATTCACGTATTATTCAACAGGACTGATTAACACTTAAATATTTACTAGCTTCCTGGCAGGTATATGTATAAATACGAGGGGTCATGAGTTCTTCTAATGTTTCAGACAGAAAGTATGTTCAATTTAAGCCAAATATCCGACTCAGAATTAAGGCAATGAAATATACAAACTGTGTATATATGTTTATATTTGGTGTACCATCCATAAAACACATACATTTTTAATAATATATATGGGCTATTTTATTAAAAAATGTGTAATATGTATAGCGTTTTCTTAGAATGTTATTAATTCGCTTAAGAAGAGAAAATTTCGTTCGAAAGAAATGGTAAAAAAGGAAGGAAATTCAAATATGAATGCTGTAGACTATTTGTGTTCGCAGATATATTGGATAATGCGATTACCCTAGCATGTACTTATTCGCAATATCAGTGGATATTAAACTGCGAATGTGGAAAAAGCCATACATTTATATGCTGTATTGCTTGACACACTGTCTGCATCCGACCATGATCAACCTACTCATGCCTTGTATCTCTTTCGTTCCTTCCTGTTAAATATGTTTCTGGCATTCAAAAGCAAATATTCAAATTGATGATAAAATTATAATATTGAAATGGGAAGATAGACGCCAAAGTCAAAATTGTATGACATTTAATATGTTCCAGGTGATTATAGGCTCGCGAAATATGGATCATCCACGAAAATAGCAAATTGAACCTCGAGATTTTTGACAATTGTTATTTTGAAATGTATTTTTAGAATCATACATGTTGATAGGAAAATGTGGCATGATTCTCATAACATGTGAGTGAAATTCAACCCAGAGAATTTTTAGAAATCATTCTGGGTTTTAAATTTCTGTGAATTTTTTAAATTCAAAGAAAAGCTACTACCGAAGCACAGATAAACATCAAATAATATTAGGTGAAACTGGTATGAAAACCCCTAGGTTGCTTGAGCTACTTCTGGAGGGATACTAAGTCCACTTATTTTACAATCGTTCGTCACTTGACTACAAACAACAAATCTGTAGCGGAACGGAACCTATTTTAAAGGATTTAATTTCCCAAAAACAGACATTAAAATAAATAACTCTTAACAGAATTTCCTAAACATTTCGTAAAACTTTTAAAATTAACTACTACATTTTGTATACTATGAAGCTCTGGGTAGATAATTTGGACGAACGTCTACAGACAGCTACAATCTCTCTGTGGCAATGCAAAAAAGCGTATGGCAAATCAACACAATCAAATCAATTACATATGCAACTCAACAAATTTCAAAGAATAGCATGTAAGGCTATAACTGGGTGTTAGAAATCGACGCCAACAGCAGCAATTTACATAAAAACACCGTCAACACCCTCAACAGATTATCCAGCCAAGTACGCATTAGGGAAACGGACCACTCAAAAATTTGATTCAAGACGCTGATAAACGAGCCATCGTTAGCCATGCCATCAGACAAAATTGTAACTCTACATAGGTCCGAAAGAAAATCCACTATCAGCATTCCAAGTAGAGAAGAATGGTTACAAGATAGTATAAAGGTAGAGGGTAACGTAATATACACTGACGGTTCGCTAATAAATAAATCGGCAGGGGCCGGTATTTAGTGCGAAAACCCTGAGATCGAGAAATCGATTTCACTAGGAATGTACTCTTCCATTTTTTTGGCTGAAATCAGGGCAATTATTGAAAGCTGCCACACTGTCAAGGACAAGGGGCTTGTAGGTTGAAAGTTAACAATTTGTACTGATAGTCAAGCAGCGATAAAAGCGACAGAGTCGAACAGCTTCAAGTCAGCACTGACTTTAGAATGTTGGGATAATCTCAACAGCACATTCCAAGCGTATGAGACTAGCCTAATCTGGATACCGGGACCAGGCGCGCCGATTTTACTTTGGGTTCTGTTCCACCCCCCCCCCCCGAAATAATAAACATTATAAAATTTAGATTGCACAAACATTTTTATTTCATCAGCAATCAAGAATGCACCTTCTTTTTCATTCCAAATGTTAGGATCGGAGTGGGTGAGGCCAGACCTGTGACCTGAAGCTTTCAAGTCAGGGTCAGGTTGATTTTTTGTCAACCTGAAACTGACCTGAATAAATCAGATCAACCTGAATAAGGAATTCAGGTCGGAGGTCAACTTCAGGGGCGAGCCCGATGGGCCTTTTGTCTGAATCTGGAACCGTCCCGACAGGGCCTTAGCGTGGCAATCTCCGCTAAAAAATTTTAGATACCATGCTTTTTTAAGTTGAAATTTAATTCTAGAGAATGCTAAAAATGTGAAATTTGGCCTGCGTTGCCCCCACGGATTTGCTCGTGGGGGGCATTAGCCCCGCTCGCCCCCCCCCCACCCCTCCCATACTAGGCGCGCCTGACCGGGACACAGTGGGTTCAGAGGAAATGAACAAGCAGATGAACTAGACAGACTGGGGGCATTAACCGTACTAACCGGACCTGAACCGGCGATAGGGCAACCTCAATCATATTCGAGAAACATCACTAAAGCAATGAGAAAGAAAAAATTCAGAGATTACTGGCATAACATTCCCACGTGTCGACAGGCAAAGGCATCAGAATAAACAAAAAGATTTCCAAATTTCGTACTAACAAAAGCCGCACAACACTCAAAGTCTTTACAGGTGTGGCTACTGGACACTACGGCTTCAACAGACATCTAATCACAATTGGAAAACGATCGGATCCAGGGTGCGATCTGTGCGGTCACCACACAGACACAGCCGAACGCTATCTATGTAACTGACCGGCAGGTTTGACATGATAAAAAACTTAGAACATTCTGAACTACATTGGCAGTACGGGCAGGTTCGATATAACAACCAATGTTTAATCTATCAGCTGACGCAATGGGTCCAAACGGAGACCCCCTTGCAAGTTTTACCATAGGGTTGTTTTAATAAAAAAACTGCTAGACTTCTCAACTTCTCATAATAATGTTAAGAGAAAAAGTCGCCAATCCCTTAAACCAATGGCATTTATATTCCACCTTTTTGAGGGAGCGATGACGGAGGTTGGGTAGGCTCAAGGCAGAACGACTTGTCATATGTTGTGCTGCTGTGTTTCTAAATTCTATGTACACATCAGACAGACATTATTGTTCGCTTGAAGCCAATTGATGATTTTGGAAATTATCTCTAACCAGAAAATGTATTATATCCTCAACCCCTGAACGGTTGAAGTCTTTCATGGGAATTATTGTGTTGAAAAAATCATATTACATTGACTGCAATTTTTTTTTTGCTAAGGTGTTGTCGATGATAAAACCTACACAGAAGAAAAAGTTTTTATTTAAATTGCGATCAATGTGCTTCCATTTTTGAGTACTAGTTAGCAGAAACTCTATTCAAAATTCTGAAAATATAGCGAAGGAAATAGTGTATTAATTAAACAAAATGATCTTCCTTTCTACGGTGCTTTGAACCACCGATGCTTCCACCAACTTCACGCATATCATCATCCTACACACTAAATACCAGTCGCTATATGGTTCGGATTCTGTAATCAAAACAAATCCATTCAATGTAACGCCATCTCTGCCAATTTACAAATTGTTCTCTAGTTTTGTTTACACCATTTAGAAAATTGGTCAATCCACTTCATTTTTATAATGGATCATATGCTCTTTGAATACTTGCACCCATAAATTAATAATAGAGCACCAAACAAAAGCCATCAGTTTAACCTATCAACTCTTGACAGTATTAAAATGATATAAAAATACCATGTGCGGTCGACCATATCATACAATGTGTTGAACATGATGAATGATGAATCACACAATGTTGAAATATCTATGAAAATAAAACTGAACTATTCATGTGTTCCCAAAATTTCAAAAAATTCTCTTGATGTTTGTTTGCTGTTTTTTGTAGCATTTTAATTATAGAAAATTTTTTAAGAAAGTATTCTAGTTAATAACCAAAAAGTTCTTTTCAATACGTTTCATTAGAACTTGCTAAAAAATATTTTCTTTTGTGTCCAGTGACGCAATCGCTACATTATTGAATAGCTCGTTTTTGAATCAGTTCCTTTGATGGAATATAAAAATAAAAAATCATATTCATGTGAAAGTCCACAGTTTCGTTGGAAAAAAGTGATATAATAACAGAATAGTTAGTAGCTTTTTATTTGTTTTCACTGCAAATATTTAGACCCGTACGAAGAACGTAGAGCTTTTCGAAAATGGGTTTATTGCGTTTGCCACGAAGTTTGTAACCAGTATTTTTTTGAGGGGGGGGGGGGCATCGATCATGGTCCTGTGTCCGTCTGTCAACACGATAACTCGAGTAAAACTCAACCGATTATCAAAAACTTTTTTGCCCTAAAGGGTAATCGATATATCTAACTGAATCTGGGCACTGTCGGGGCCGTTTAAGTGATTTTTGATCTTTTGTACATTACTCAGCAAATGTTTTTCGATTTTCATAATTTTTGTTTTGTTTGAAAGGGGTGGACATGCCTGACAACTTTTTTGATTTTGAGCTTTTGGACTCAGTCAAGGCCCTAAAACTGAGTCTCTACTAGGGCCCAAAGTGTTTTTTCTTCATAAATCGGGTAAATCTTATCCAATTTTCAAAATCTTTTTTTTAATGAAAGATAATCGAAAATTGGATTACAGGATTGAATTTGGGCAAAGTCGGATGAAAACTTTTGAAGTTACGGTCGAAAAATTTATCAAAAACGTGGTTTTTTGAAAGTCGGTGAAAGTTTTTGACTTGGTTGAGTGACACAGGCTGTAAGGTCCTTAGCGTTGTCCTAATTGACGTTTGTACACTACACGATATTTGGTGATTTTTCATGCATGTTCCTATAATGATGGAGTTTTGTGTGCAATGTTGTGGAGAAAAAAGAGCCAAACTTTTTTGTCCATGACAGTATATGTGTCATAGTTCAGTCCTAAGGTCGGCACTAGCCCAAAAAATGGCTTTTTGCTATGTTGTAGAGAAAATTGAGGTGAACATTTTCGTCTATTTGGGTGTCAATTTTGGGGTTCTGGAAGGAAATTTTTAGACCCGTACGAAAAACGAAGTTCTTCGAAAAGTGGTCTTTTGCGTTTACCACGACGTTTGAAACCAGTCCAATTTCGACCCGGGAGTAGGGGGAACTCCGATCATGGTCCTTAGATGACGAATCAGCAATAAAAAAATGTCCGTCCGACCGTCCGTCAACACGATAACTCGAGTAAAGTTCAACCGATTTTCAAAAACGTTTTTTCCCTGGAAGGTAGTCAAAAAATCTTTGATTGGATTGAGTCTGGGCACTTTGTTTGAAAGATCTGGGCATCGCTGACATTTTATTGAATAAACTTTTTTGGATTTGAGTCCTTGGACTTAGTTAGGACACTAAAAACGGTTCTATGCTATGGCTATACGTGTTTTTTATACATAACTCGAGTAAATCTATTCCATCTATTCCGATTGTCATAAACTTTTTTTGTTTGAAAGATCTGGGCATGGCCGACAATTTGTGGAAGAAACTTTTTTGATTTTAAATCCTTGGACTTAGCTAGGGCACTAAAAACGAGTCTCTGCTAGGGCCCTACATTTTTTGTACATAACTTGAGTATAAATCTCTTCCGATTTTCAAAAAAAAATTCAATCGAAAGGTATATGAATGTCTCAAATTTTATCGAAGAAAGTTTTTTGATAAAATGTCCTTGGACTCAGTCAGGGCCCTGAAACTAGGCCCAACGTGTTTTTGTTTACATAAATCGGGCAAATCCTAACCGATTTTGTTAATTCGTTTTCAATTTAAGAGGTAACCGTGTACCGAATTATATTCATAAACAAATTTGAGCCTGTACTTGTGACTCATATGGGCCTCTGGTCGGTCCTGAGGTCGCACAGTGGATTTTTTGTAAGGGTTTACGGCAAGAGCGTTTGTTCGTCGCAGGTGTTTTCTACGAAGGAGTTCGTATTTTTCTCTCGTAGAGAAAATAACTGGCTATCAAAAATTTTCTTTTATAATTTTTAAATGCACATACATTTTTTTTAAAGCTTGGTCAAAGTTGACCTACTTTCAGAAGGTTCGTCGCTTGGTAGAGTCTTTTGGAGCAAAGACTCGTCGAGCGACGAACCTCATTTTCCGCAATTTTTGACTTTGACAGAGTTTTTAAAAAAATGTGTGGCCATTTAAAAATTATAAAAGAAAATTTTTGATAGCCAGTTAATTTCCCTACGAGAGAAAAATACGAACTCCTTCGTAGAAAACACCTACGAAGAACAAACACTCTTGCCGTAAACCCTTACAAAAAATCCACTGTGGGTCGGCACTAACCAAAAAAACATTTTTTGTCATATTGCAGAGCAGATTGAGGGAAACATTTTTGTCTATGGAAGTATGTGTCAGACGCATTTCCTTATGTCCCTAGGCGAACATTTTTGTGTATTTGGAGATCAATTTTTTGCTTTCGGGAGGGTTCTTTTACACCGTTTCGGACGGGTTTTTCAATATTGCCCTATCGGCGATTTCCAATAGAACTTGATGTGGACGTAATTTCATACACTTAAGAGTTCAGGCAATAGATACGATCGAGTCTTTTCTCAACTGTTTGCCACATCTATTCTGATTCGTACGGATCCCTTGCATAAGTTTTGACATGATTATAGTCGAATCGACTATAATATGACAATCATTTCTTGCTTCGTTTTTTTTGAAATTCGACTGTAAAATGTCGTGATATAAGTGGCTAATTATAGAACCGAATGCTACACAATAATTTGTCTGCCTTTGTGTACTTTGCTCATTACTTTTGAGCTAGTTTAGCCCGTTTAAGATTTTATTTTGTAAAGAATAAAAAATCTACATAATGACATTTTTGAAAAAGATTGACAATTTCGCGGAACATTTTCAGTGGAGACAAAAAGAATTGCTACTTACAGTAACTTGAATACACAACTGCGCACTCATTGAAGCATGAAAATGACTACTTAAAACCAACTTCATAAAGTCAACGTTGTGTATATAGTGAAAAAGAGAACCACACAAAAAAAAAGAAAAATGTTATAAAAATTTTTCAGAAAACTGTTTACCTTTCTTCTATTTAAATATAACAATATCAGCGAGAAATATTCTTCCGTAGTCTCAGGGGTGCAAAGTACCACTTTTGAGTGGTATTTTTATCGAAACTCTGACATTTTTAAAATTGTTTTTTAAGTTTTCAAGATTCAAACGGCAATAATTTTGATTAGAATTTACACGGAACAGTAGATGTTTAACCAAAGATTACGCAAGCGCAGCTAGATTTTGTGGAATGATAAGATAAAAACAAAGACTAGCAATTTCTCTACTGCGATTCGGTTGTAGAATAATCGCTCTGCTAATATAATTCCCATAATGGCTACATCGTGATGGAAAAATATTTGTTCATCGAAGGGTTTTCAATCCACTCCATGTAATCCGTTTTGTGAAGAAACAAAATTATAAAAAGACGAAAATAGCTACACTCACGGAAATATATTTTTGCATTAATAGAATTTTGTACTTCTGCGCAGCTTTTGGACACTGCAAAAACCTGCGCAGAAGTACAAAATTCTATTTGATGCAAAAATATATTTCCGTAAGTGTAACAATTTACCACTGAAGAATGTACTGTTCGTTTAATGTACTTCTGTACATATTAAGTTCATAAAAATGTATATTTGGCGTAATTGTAATTGTAATTTGGCGAAATTTTTGTAATTGAAACATCCGATTGCAATAAATTTTTGCTACACCCGTGACTTAAGAACTTACTTTTTCACATAAAAATCGCACAAAATGCTTGCACTTCGTTAAAAAATTGTTAAAAAAAATGTTCGCTTTACATTTTTGAATACAGTTGTGTCAAGTGTAAATATAAGAGGATGGTAGCGTATAATAATGCCAAACAATTTTATTAAAAAAATTTATATTGAAGTTTAAATTAATGCTTAATAGGTGAAAAGCGGTTGCGCTAAGTTTGAACGGAAAGAATATTTTGTATTTTCTTATTGAATGTCGGGTTACGTGTTTTTGTGTCTTGCTATAGTAAAGTATTAATTGTAAAGTTTACAAACATAACTCAAGTAATGTCAACATTTAGTATACCTGCAAACATTCTACAAAAATATTTATCACAGCGTTTTACATTTTAAGGAAACGTCATTGCAGTTGCACGTACAAAACTTTTAAGTCAAATTCAAGCTAGATTTTCATATTTCTGGCTAAAGAAAAGTTAAAAACAAATTTGTAGAATATTTTGTTTGAATTATTGAAGCAGTGATACCTTTTTACCGGAAAATGTGCTCTGCGATTTTAGAGCTGATTCAAATTAATTAAAGTAAGTCGTGAAGAATCTTAAATTATTATAGAATGTACATTAGTTATTTACGTGTTTGTTTGTGTTTGGTGAGGTGATTTTTAGCCTTTCTTGCATGATGTAGCTTGAACGAAGTGAAGACTAGAGTTGTTACAGCATGAGAACCGTAAAGCTTTTGCACCTTTTTTAATTCTCTTTTATCTCTTTTTCCACGTATTCGAGGCCTCCCACTCAAACAGGGCCGTAGAACACTGCTCTAGGGGGTGCTCAAGCACCCATGAAGATTTCAAGAGATTTTTTGAAAGAGATGTGCGATTGAAAGATGCAAAACATCAGTATTGTAGTAATTGATAAATACAGTGAAGGTAAAGTTTTTCATTGTTAGATTGGAAACATTTCGCTATCTTTCATTCCTTTTACCTGAGCCAGTGCTGAGACTAACGTTTTCAACGCCCTGTGCAATTTTTTTCTGAGCGCCCTAATATACGAGCTACTATTGGTATATTATTCAAAACTCTTCCTATAAACATAAATTGAATTTGATATGCGCAAGTGGGAACCCCGTTGCGATATGTTAGGGTTACTTTAGTAGAAGAGTCGCGAGCGGATCGAGCAAATTTTTTTTTACAGAAATATCACAAACTCAATTCCTATTGGGCTTTTGTTTTCAGTATGATGATGTCACACCAGACGATGTCTGTAGGAATACTGGGCCCGAAAGTCTTCTCACTCACTCACTCAGAGGTTCTGTCGTTTGTCTAGAAAGGTTTATTTAAACATTTTTAAAGCTTCCTTTTACTACAATCATAAGTCCATCAAGAGTACACTAAAAATAAAAGGACCGTCAACTTTCCATGGCTTATTGATTTAACTGTCTAAAATTGTTCAGTTAACAATTTAAAATGTGGAACTAACCATTGGTATTTTTAGTGTAGATGAGAGGATACTAGAAGAAACTTTAGATTTTTAGGACGGATGAGACAGAAAATATATATCCTAGAAGGTAGTAACGGTAAATGAAGAAATTATACTAGACGTTCCTAAAAAACATTGGCACCATGGTGCGCCGCAGGTGAAATTTTTGTATTTTTGTGTTCTACGAGTAAGAACAACATTTTGAGTAAGCAAATTTCGCAAAAAATAATTTTTTTGTGTATTCAGCGCCCCTGAACTTCCAGCGCCCTGGGCAATTGCCTAGTGTGCCCATTTGGTAGTGGCGGTACTGAGCAGAGCGTACAACAAGTCTAATCACTAAGCAAAATTAAAACATTGTTTAGCAAAATTTGCATGACCAAAAAAGAAGAAAAAAAATCTACCTACATTTTCTGTTATGCGAGTGACTGTGATAGTTGCGCGATTAATCGCGTGCTTATATGTTTAATCCTTGAGAGTAGTTAATAATGACTTGTCGGTTGGATACCTTTGCACTATTGACTGCTGCACCGACTCACCGGTAGAATAAAATGACTATATGCGAGCGAAGCGAGCAAAAAAACTTCGCAATCGGTACGCTTCAAAAACTGATTAACTTTAGATAAAAACTAGTAAAAATTTAGTCAGTTTCGAAAATATGTCAGGGGGTGCTCAGGACTTTTGAGGGGGTGCTTAGCACCCCAAAGCACCCATCTAGCTACGGCTATGCACTCAAAATAAGGCCATCTGAATAATAATAATAATCTGCCGTTACAACACGTCCGGATCAGAGGCTAGATCATTTTTTTTATTTACTAGTCTCGCAATTTCTTATGAGCTTTTTGCTGAGACGGATTCTTCTGAGAGATCCTTTTGTTGCCGAAGTTTGTTACTGTGTCAGTGGTAAATTGCACACAACCCTAGTGCCACCTATGTTGTACAAGTAGGGCTTAGAATGCCGGTTGGTTCGACCTATCAATGTGTTTTACCGGCACTGCCCTACAACGCATAAAAAACCTAGCGACGAGATTTTGTGAGAGAAAATATATGAAAATCTCTCATCTGATAACGTCGCTAGGTTTTTTATGCGTTGTAGGGCAGGGCAGGCCTTATTGGACCATATGCTGCTTAACGTGAATTCCGAACCACACCCAACGGTAGCTAGCATTTTACCATTAGAATTTCTTCTGGTGCTAATTATATCTCCGCCTAAGGTTAGACTCAGATATTTGTACACAGAATTCATCGAATATGGGTGACGTCATATTTGTCATTCTTATATGACGATTCGTTGCGGCATGGCACCAAATTCACAACTACCCATATTATGAAGCCTGGGTGTGCCTAGGAACGTGCTATACATTGATGAAAAATCCTATACAGAATTTGTCCCACCAGTACCCGGATATTCTTGGTGGGAAGCAAGTACGTTACCACTGAGCTAACCTGTTCCGCGACCTAATTAAGGAATTTTGGAAGAAAATTAAGGAGAAAATAAGGAATTCTGAAAGTGAAATTGAGGAGAAAAATAAGAGTTTTAGAAATAATTGAAAAATATAATCGATCAACGAAACACAATAATTTTACTTTGATACAAAATGAACTCAGAACTATAGCAAGTCAAAAGACATTGTGCTAACTTTTGGAAGAATTTTGTATACAATGCTTAACTGAGAACCGTGTGCGACGTTACGGGCCCGTATAGCTAGAGTACGTTGCCATGACCGGCCGTGTGCTCAGTATAAGTTCTATAAAGTTTAGTTGTAAATAGTTGTAAGATTATCGTTTGGAACGTTTAACTTGTGGAATTGCACATTTCTGTTTCGCATTCGTAACTTACGTAAAGACATTTGAGTATTATTAGGATAGGTCCGGTTGAAGAAGCATGTTGGAGACGGTCAAGACCTTTAATGGGTTGTAGTCATGGTAAAGTAAGTAAGTAAGGACACTATAGGCCTCATCAACCTTCAAAAACCAGGTTTTTGACAACTTTTTCAACCATAACATTGAAATTTTTCGTCTGTACCGAAAGCTTAAACGATCTGAACGATGTATTGAAGATGTTTGTTTCGAAAAAGTATATATCATGGTGGCACAATCGTTACAGTCGGGGGCAACAAAACAAAACCAAATACGCCCGACATTCAGATCTGAAACTTATCCTACATAGGGCCTTATCCTCAATTAATGTGCCATCCACTTTGGAACCACCCGGCTTATTCAGGCCTGATGGAAAGCGTCCAGATGGCTTAACCTTGATTCCTTTGGCGAAGGGCAAACCTATGGTATGGGACGTGACCTGCCACGACACTTTAGCCGCCTCATATCTAAACAAAACCTCCGTTAATGTCGGCGCAGCCGCAGAGCTTTCTTCAAAAGACAAGCATTCACTGTATTCGGAGTTGAAGTCGTCAAATTACTTCTTCGTTCCCGTCGCCTTCGAGTCTTTCGGACCATGGGGGAAAGAGGCTAGGGATCTAACAAATGCGATAGGCAAGAGGCTCAACGATCTGACCGGCTCGAAAACCTCGATTATTACCTCCATCAAAGGATCTCCATAGCTATAAAACGCTTCAACGCCTCCTGCGTAATGGAGACAATACTACCTTCAAAGAAGTTGGACGAGACTTTTTACTTTTTGGCTAAGAGACCCCTAAATTCTCTATAAGAAATTCCAAATTTTGTATTTCTGTTATGTGTGAAACCTGTATTGTCGTTGAATATCATGGTGATCTTGCATTCTGTATATAGGTTCATTTTTGATTTATGTTAATTTTGTTGTTATTTTTTTTTTGTGTGCATAATTGGCAATTATAGGCTCAAATGTGATAAGCTATCGTATAATACAAGGGGAACAATCGCGTAATTATAGTCGAGGTTGGTAAAAGTTCGAGGGGCGTCCCCTTGTATTCTATACTATATGTATACTATTCCACACCGGAAGATAAATACAAGCATTCTATAGGCTCTTCTTCTTCTTGTCATTACATTTATTTGCTCTATTTTTTATCTATTATGACGTCAAAATCTCGCATAGACTCAACTCTTGGAACAGTTTTTTCTCCGATCCGATATTGGTAATCAAGTAAGCCTTTCAGTTTTCCGAGTAATCTAGACGATCAATTTCTGACTGGAATAAGAGGCAGTCATCAGCAGATGCTATTTTTCTGAGTAATTTTAGGTCATCTGCAAAGCCAAACGCAGTTTTAAGTGTTGACAAGCGGTCGTTCACATATAAAATCAATGAAAACGGTCCCAAAATAGAGCCTTGTGGTACACCTGATATCCGAGACCTGATTTTAGATCTTCCGCTTCCAATCACAGCAACTTGCGAACGGTCTGAAAAATATGAATCAATCCATTCGTCCGGAATGCTACATACGTTCGATCCTCTCATATGCATATACTAATCCATTTCGGACCAATATTAAAGAGGAGGAAGAGCCTTTCATCCGGAAGAAGTCTGTAAAAGCCATGACACACTAATAACAATAAATCAGTCTGGAGAACCGCACGAGTATCTAACGTTAACAAATTAAATATTCTTTTTAAAAATGTAAATTTTGAGTTCTGCAAATAAATCAAGCCGTTACGGAATTATCTTGTGATTATCGCTAACGCTTTTGTCTATCTTTACAGAACTAGCCTTGAGAACTATTTTTTTTAAATCGTTAAGTTATATAACTTTCTTGCCGCTAACGTTTGCTTCAGAAAAAGACTCTTCCTTTGTTTAACGAACTGCTTCCGTCAAATCGAATTCTATTATTAAGCTAACGATGATTGAACAAATTGTATGGAATACTTTTTTCATGCAATTTTGTATTCACGGTAAATGCATTCCGTTCTCGAAAATTTGAAAAGTTTGCAAAGTTTAGAGTTTGCAAAAGTTTGAAAAGTTCATTTTTTTTTGAAAATATTAAGTTTTATTGTAAATTTTTCTTATCAACCCACGAGATGTGTAAATATTCTCACAGAGAAACAATTACTTGAACTTTATTAGTTGTTTAGAAAAATAAATAGATTAAAACGGGGCACACCTCTAACATAAACGAAAGGAATAAAAGTTTTCGCTTTCACTCACCAACAGACGCATTTGTAATTCTTAAAAATCCTATATATTTTCGACTTTAATGAAGATTAATTTACCAGACAAAAAAAAAATTGAATAAGAATCACCTTGGCAAGTACGCAAAAAAACCGTTGCGAAAAAAAAACATACAATAAATAAGACAAAACGCTAGCAGAACTTCTATGCTGGCATGTGTTCATTTTATATAATTTCTTATGATAATTTTAATGAAGATAAAATATGAATCCGTGCAAGCAAGTAAAATAATAAATGAATTAATATAAAACAAACATCGCGCTTCTTAAATATTATTTAAATGTAGGTAAAAAGGCCAAGGTTTTCAACAACGCATTTCATAAAGCAGACGCTTACCAATATTGGTTTTGAATTAATGAAATGATTTTACAACAATAACCACTCAGCCACAATGCTTAAATGCTGACCTAAAGTTCAAATCAACGATCTTTTCAAGTACACTTACGCAATGGTTGTATGTACTCGCTATTTTTTTCTTGGAAAACACATATTTTTTTCAACTTTCATGTGCTGAACGGTGTACTGCTATAGACCTAGGTTTAACAAGCCTCTCTCGGCATAATCAAGGTTCTTTTATGGCCACTAAAACGCATTTTATTCATTTGCGTTAAAAATATTGTCGTAACCGAGCCAAAGAATCACAAAAATGATCCGAACCAATATGCGAATTTCATCAGTTAAACAACTTTTACCGTTAAAGAATAAAACATATAAAGAGTGTAAAACCTGCACATATTTCAAACCAATTTATCGTGAATTTTGGATCAACTTAATTTTGCAAATGACTGAGTGATTTTTCAGTTTTCAAGTTCGAATTGTAATGCGAAAGATAGTGAAATGAAATAGAGAATTTATGTCGCACTCCAATTTCCAGTTTCGCTCCTTCCTTTTGATTCGTGAGTTTCACTTTTAATTTCATTTCAACACGAACAAACAAGAAAGATACAAAGTGGAAATAATGTTTTTATTGACACATTTTTATGTTAAATTCAAAGCGGATATCAAAAAGTACGAAAATATTATGTTTTTAGAGTAAGCATTCAATCTTTAGATCAAAGACTTTGTATGATGATTTTAGGTAAGGACGTTAGGCAGAGACGAGAGCCGCCGATTTTTAGCCGGCCGAAAACGGCGGCTCACGGCTAAATGTAGACTAACTACGACTAGCCGCCATTAGCCGTCGCCAGTGCTTAGGTTCAGCGGCAGGTGCAATTTGACGGTTTCTAAACCATTGTAAAACATTTCTTAATATTTTTCCGCTACTCAACTTGCAGGAAGTGACAGGACCAGTGATGACCTCATCGTAGCTTCATTTGAAAGCTATGAGCTTCTTACTTATTTTCTACACTCAAGAGTCGTGAGGAGATGTAGTTATGTTGACGACAGGTCAGGCGAGAAAATTTTTACTTTCTTAATTCTTTCTTTCCCACGAGGGGAAAATAGAAAACGCAACGGTAGTTTGTTTTTTAAAAAGACGTGGTGATGTGTTTGTTTCGTGAATAAAAACTGTTATTCAAGCTTCAGACACATGAAGATCGTTGTGTTTGCCTATGTGAGGAATAGCAAATTCGACCTCGAGCAATTTTCTCCTCTGGCTGCACAAAATCTGATGTTAAATTTATCGTATACTACTCACTTCAAACCTTTTTTTACCGACATCTCGCATTTTCCTAGTGAGGAAAGGTTTTTCACAGCTCCGTCATAGATCAGACTAATATGGTCTATAAAGTGTAATGATGATGTAAGTGTTCCTGGGAAAGAGCGATGGTGAAAGAGACTAATGCGTCTCGCATCGACCCCTGGCCACCACCCTCATGAGTTCCGAAGCTAAAACAGCATTAGCGTTTAAATTGACTGGATAAAGGAAGTGATATGATTCTCGATTATGATGTTATTATTTGTAATTCAATTTATCAAGTAGCGATAGCTACTTTATGTTTTCACTCTTCCTGTCCGTCCGTCCATCTGTGCACCCCTCCTCGGTCGCCCCCTGGCGCGACCCATGTCTCCCCAGCGAAACCTCTGGCAGGTCTCTCCAGCGAAATCTCTGGGTGATCTCCTCAGCGAAATTATTGGGAGGTTTCCCCAGCGAGATCTCTGGGATGTGTCTCAAGCGGAACGTCCATATATTTATGACTTGATGTTTTGTCAATAACCTAACCTACTTTCCTATACCCATTTCAATGGCTTATTTACTATGTTACTATCTTTACTTTACTATCAATCAGAGCCTATTTAGTTGAATTAATTCACCGAATTCGTAAAAATTCACCAAACTCATTAAAATTCACCGAATTCGTAAAAATTCTCCAAATTCATAAAAATTCAATCAAATTCGTAAAAACTCACCGAAATTCATCAAAATTCAATTTTTTTTCCTACCGAAATAATAGTTGTCGCAAAATGAAATTGTATGTATACCGACACGTTTTGAGCAATTTCTCGGTTATCATAAGTCAAGACATTTGAAAACATTGAACTAACATCCAAATGAGTCGGAATATTTAATTATTATAGCTCGTTCAAAGCGTTATCTTTATAGCTCGAATTTCGAAGATGAGCAATTTTAGTCAAAAACTCTAGGAGATATGGCCAAAAACGTTAGACATAGGGCCGTGAAACTTGTTTGAGTTAATCACTGGCAGTGATCAATAGTGTACAGAGGTCGATGGCGTGTTTGGTCGTCGATGGTGTTTGGTCGTCGATGGTGCTTGGTCGTCGATGGTGTTTGGTGGTCGATGGTTTTTTGGTCGTCGATGGTGTTTGGTCGCGTCACTCTTCAACTATCTGTAACCAATATGACAACGGTCGAAGACTTTGATCTTGTACCAGCAACTGAGCTGAGTTGTGGCTAACAAAAAAGAAAACGCAGTTGCACTCGAATAAGAGTAGTCGCAGTGAAAATCCGTTCAAAGATATGTTCGAGGACACAGGATTAGAACACAATCATAGAAATTCGCGGAAATTCATAAAAATTTACCGAATTCATAAAAATTCACAAAATTCGTCGAATTCAACAAATTCGTAAAAATTCACCGAAAAATTCGACTAAATAGGCCCTGCTATCAATTCATCCATTGTATATATATATATTGCTGTTTGACTGAGGAGGAAGGATCATTGTTCTTTACTCTTCGAAAAGCCTCGTCACTTTTTTGATCATTAGGTCATGAGAAAGAACATTCAACATTGGGAAGCAAAGCTTTTCGCATAGACGAAGAAAAAGTTCAAACATATCAGCAACGACAATTACGTTTAACCAACAATGTTTCAAGGTTAGATGGCTTTATAGAAAAGGAAATGGCTAGAATTAGATCAACATGAATTTTTAGAATACATTGAATTATGTTGTTCGAATTCATTAAACTATGTTGTTTGTTCGAATTCATTGAAGACGTCTCTTCATGAGAGACATAAAATCGCGTATTTTGAGTGAAAAAGGATTTTCTTAAAGAAAATCCTCAGAGGGCTTTTTTATTTCCAATGATTTTCTATAGCTTCTTTTGAATTTCAAGGATTTTCTTTGTAAATTTCTGAGGAAGCATTTTTGTACTATTTTTGAGGGATTTTCTTTTGATTTTCAAGGAATACCAAGAATTTTCTTGCAATTCAAACTATTTTTTTGAGGATTCTCTATACAACTGATTTTCTTTTGAGTGCAAAAGGGATGTTTATCTGCCCCTCGTCTCTTTGGCAAGAATAAGAGTCCGTTAGTGTGAGCTTTTTTGTCATATGTGTACATTAAATGTACTCAATTGCTTATAATCATGTTTGAATTTCTACCCCGAGCGGAGTATACTAATCTTAAAGCACTGGTAGCGGTTTTATACAGTCACAACTCAGTTGTGTGAAAGTGAAAATTCTGGATAATGTTATGGGGTTGGGGTAATGCAGTCATAAATTTCTAATTTAAGAGAAGTTCCCTCCCCATTCGTTTTCCATTTTTAACCGTTTTAATGGGATCTAGCAGATCATCCCTTAAATAAAATGTGAAGAAATTTAAATTGCTGAAACATTTTTAAAATCGTAAAACCAAACAACAACAGATTGATGAAATATATTCTTCACAGAATATCCACTTCTTCAATTTAATTAACCAACAAATAGCTCAGCAAATTATAATGTTCCATTTATTTCCATTGAAAAGTTTGGAAATTAAGAAAGCTTTATGAATTATATTAGGTAACCACAACAAAACAAATGTATAGACTCAATTCCATGTATCTATATAGGCATAGCAGTACATACATACAACGTGTCTGAAGTAATGCCAGACATTTTAAGATTGTGCAAAAGTATTTTATGAGTAAAATTTTTATTATTTATTTAGTCAAAATAATGTTTCGGAAAGTAAAAATATTTTAAAAATAATGTTCCATATTTTTAAACACATATATATCCTATAAACTTTGTCGTCCAGAAGCAATTACCTGAAAAAGGCATAAAATTCCGCCAAAATTACCTTTCGAGTTTTGTTTCG
The DNA here is from genome assembly GCA_029228625.1 of Pseudolycoriella hygida. NCBI lineage: Eukaryota > Metazoa > Arthropoda > Insecta > Diptera > Sciaridae > Pseudolycoriella > Pseudolycoriella hygida. The sequence goes on along the minus strand of CM055406.1, from coordinate 42,765,099 downwards.
TTAATTTTTCATTTTTAAAACGTAAAATAAATTTAGAATTTAAACGGAAACAGTGTTTACTTTGAGGTGATGCATACCTGAGGAGAAGAACTCTTTACACATTATATTCATTTATGCATTCAAGTATATGTGTAGCTGAGTAAACAAGAAGGAAGGTCAAGTGCAACAAGACAAAAAATTGAGCAGTGCCAGCCAACGAGTTTGAATGGTAGTGAGATGGAATATCTGGTGTGTACTTGTGTTTTGATGGGGCGTGGAGAGAAGTTGGGGGGATGACTAAGTTTTACATTTCGTCGATAAAACATTGTCAGACCAAGGCAACCTGGTAATGCAATTCTGACAACGACTATCTTTAAGAAGGAGCGAGGTTATTAGTTAGTACCTCGAAGTCGACACCAGACTGCGTACTTGGGACCCTCAAGTTGGGAATAAAGAAGGCAGCCTGGTGCTGAAAATCTGTTTTCGCCAAATTGGAGGCATAAGTGAGTTGTATACGTCACATAAGTTCCAATTTGGCACCAGGCTGCTGCTGCCCTCTGCATTAGAAAGTTTTAACTCGAGGACGCAGCCTAGTGCCGACTTGAAAATTGTATGACGTATAAATATCACTAATGTGTTCACTTTGGTGAAGACAAATGCTTAGCACCAGGCTGCCTTTTATATTACCAGGTAAGGGACCAAAGTACGCAGCCAGCTGTCGAATTATAAACTTATACAGCGTAATGTACTCGCTACTTCATGAATTTTTGCATTTTCAAATTTTTGGCACCAAGTATCTTGGCTGAAAGTGCAGACCTATCTTCTAAAGAGGAGTTTGTTGGAAGAACTGAGCAACCTTAAAAAAATAGCTCAACTACTAGATGAAAAAATAATGACTTTTTTAGCTATTGAGGTGCTTTTTAAATAAAAAATTTTTTTAGCAAAAGCTTCGCTGGAAAAACATTGTCTTTATCAGGCCTCCTCCTAATGGTTTATAAATTTTGATATGTAAAGCAGGAACCTAATCGAAAACTAGCGATTAGAATAATTACTCACCATAATTTTCGTCATATCCCAATTTAACTGTCAAGGTGAATGTTCGTCCCTGGGGCGAATAATTCCAGTATTATTATTGATGCTATCCCCGGGGGTAAACAACAATAGTACTAGGCATATGTTAAGATTTCTTCTCCTGGTTAAGCTTAAATTCCCAAAGTATAGGCACTAGCACATCTTTTGCAGATTTAAATTTTAATATTACGTATATGGATGAGAAGGTTAATTTGATGGGGAAATTAATAGATGGTTTTCGTGCAACTTTTCTTATGTAATTTTTCTGCTTATATATTTTGTTGTTTAGTTTCCCTAACATTTTGGATTACTTAAATAATTACGGACCTTTTCAAATTTTTCTTACACATATTTACCGAACCATACACAATTTAAGCGAGTTGAAGGACGATAGAAATAAGTAGAAGAAGATGGACCGAAATAAAGCTGAATTTCGACCTATCAGTTTGTCATCCATATCTTTATAAAAAAGTTTCATGTTACTTCCTCTTACTTCAAAAACCATTAAAAATGTGCAACCATCAAGCAAGTTATACAGCATAGAAGGATTTCAAACTACCAAAAACATTCTTTCATGTCGCTAGCACCCCCACCACTTCGAACTATTAACTAGGGCTATTTCAATTGGGCCAGTTTAGGGCTGTCGCATGGTCAAAGCTATAAGTTTTGAGCCTGCAGACACCTCTATCTCTAAATGATTTCAGGTTGCAGACATGTCATTTTGGTTTTCGTATAAAATGCGATGTATAGCTCAAAATTTTGGGCTCGTTTCGGTTGGGTTGGAGATTGAAACGAGCCTCAAGTTGTGGGCTGCTCTAAAACTGAATTTATTCAAATTTTAAGCAAAAAATCATTTTCCTTGACTAAGCCAAACTCTACAGATCCGAAAGTTATCAAAACACAAAAACCTGTGGAAAAGGCTCCCTAATTGTAAACATAGCAAAACCTTCATAGATGGCCCAAACAAAGTAAAATTTTGAATTGAAGAAATCTAGACAAGACCTCAGAATCGTTATTGGGGCAATCACAGGACACTGCAGCCTTAACAAGCACTTACACAGTATAGCACTAGCACATACAGCGTCGTGCAGGAGATGCGACGAAAACGATGAAACGCCACAACATCTACCCGGCAGTGACGAAATGGAGAGTAGATACTCTAGGAAGGCACACATTTTTGGACAACGAAATCACCAACCTCAAAATGGAGATAAATTTACTTTTTTCAAAAAATTTGAGATAACAAATTTATCATAGTTTGCTCAATATGTAAATAAAATTATATGAGGCCTAATTGTGACCTAAGTTTGTATTAATTTAGAGCCAAATAAACAAAACTTACTAATTATCGTACCATTTTGGGCTGACAACTGGAACCGGTCTTAAGTTTTAGTCTGCACTCAAACCGAATTTATACAACTTTTAAGCAAAACCCATGTCGTTTTCACTATTTTGGTTTAGAGATGAGCGGGTTGCCCGAAACTTCGAAAAACCCGACCCGAACCCGAATTATTTTTTTCGGGTTCATGCGTTTCGGGTTTCGAAAATTTTAATCAGGTCGGGTTCGGTCCGGGCCGGGTTTGGAAACAGTTCGGGTTTCGGGTTTCGAAAAATTTTATCGGGTCGGGTTCGGTCCCGGTCGGGTTACTGCATCATTTTATTCGGGTCCCGATCCTTTACTGACTTTTTATATTTTACAAAACTCGTCTAAATTTTATCATCTTATCACGAATTTTATTTTAGTCTAAGGTACGTGAAGAATGCAGACGTTGGGCCTTGAAATAAATTTTGTTTCGAAGTAATTTGGGTTGTGAGTTAAGAAAAACTTAAATGTCTGGTTCGGCCCGGGTCGGGTTTCGGGTTTCGAAAAATTTTATCGTGTCGGGTTGGGTCCGGGTCGGGTTTTGAAACAGTTCGGGTTTCGAAAATTTTAATGGGGTCGGGTTCGGTCCGGGTCGGGTTTTGAAACAATTCGGGTTTCGGGTTTCGAAAAATTTTATCGGGTCGGGTTCGGTTCGGGTCGGGTTTCGAAAAATGGTCGACCCGCTCATCTCTATTTTGGTTAGCAGTGTTCTCATTTCTATTAAAGGGGTCTTATCGTTTGGCTCCAGCGACATGTATCTCTTAAGTAGGTCATTTGTTTAAGAAATTCAAAACAAAACATTGCCTTTCGTTACACAACCAAAAATTTACTGTTATAAAATCCAAAAAACTTACTTTGTGCTGGTCCTTTCCCAATTTACGTTTTCGTTTGGGGCTATTGGCAAATTTGGATGTGTGTTAATAATTTCAACGGAAATGAAAACTTTCTAGAGGCCGACCTATGACGTAAAGCTTTGTTTACGTTTCAACGCTCGAAAAGTGCTAAACATATATCTGTTTTACAGGAAGCAATGATACAGGTATTTCCTCATCGTTTCAAAAGGAAAATACCTTCAGCCTACATTTTAAAATCGTGTTTGGTTGGTATAACAATAACGAAATTCAGCACAAAGGGGTTGAACAAACGTATCTCTATGATATTTTCACATCATCGTCTGAAACACAATGTTTGTTTATAATATGGAAAACTTTTCTAATGAAAATATAGGAAGCGTAAAGCGAGAATATATAAAATAAACTATGATAATAACATGTTTATATTTATTTTTCTGAGTAAATATATTATAAATTTCAATTTATGCTCAGATTCGTAGGGTGTCAATAGATGTGTTGAAGGAACAAAATGGATTTTCATAGCGAGCACATATTTTATGGAAGCGAAAATGTAGGTAACATTGGTTTTAGTACACCTACTGTAATTTTAATGACTTCTAGGAGTTTTGTATAAACAAAAAAGAAAAATGAATTGCTTGGTGAAAAAATAAAATTTTGTAAACATACACGACAATCTTATGTAATAACGCTGCACAGCACAGTACAGAGTGCAAGTCAACTGATATGAGTTAACAAAAATAATAACCTAAAAAAATGAGAATTTTCCCTTTGATATCTACGTATATTTTTTTGAAATAGTGGCATTCACATTCAATTTAATGTATATTTTATGTCAGAATGGCAAGAGCCAAATAATGGAATCGTCACTATTTTTTTTTCAACTACGTGCATCGTATGTTTTTTCAGAAGTTGTTGCTAGTTTCGGAAATGACTGAGTTACGCGAACTTGGTAAAAAAAAAAACTCGCTTTACTTTTATCATGCTTGTGAACTACGGGTTTCAAAAATTCGATTCGTATCGGATCGGACAAAAGCACGGGTCCGGTAAACAAGTACACTAAAAGAAAAGATTCCACGTTCCTTATTTGGGATAACCGTTATATGTTTGCAATAAATAAATATGATAGTGGCAATCATGATAAGCTACAAATATAATGCGTTTGCCGCAATAATATTGTGCCCAAACATGAAAACCGATGGGGCCAACCATAATACGATTGCTGCAAACATAGGATGTTTGTAGCAGTTATTTTGTGATTGTCATTATTATATTTTATTTAACACAAACATGTAATGGTTATCACAAACAAATTTATGGTTGCTGCAAAAATATCAAAAATGTGTTGAAAAAATCATTTCTCTGCAGAGCTTATTATTCGGAATTTCTTTGGAATTTTTTAAGAACTTTGAGAATTTTAGGAATTTTTCAAGAATTTTCAGAATTTTTTAAGAAAAACTTTTAAAACCAAACAAGCGTGTCTGTGTGACTATTTCGATTAAGAAGAAAATATATTCAGAAACGGTATAATAACAGCTGTCTAGAATTTAATCGATCGTGTACGTGACTAGTTGGCTTCTTTAAAGTTGCTTCTTCGAGAACTCCCTTATACCAAGAGTGTTGTTTCGCTTTCGAACTAGAATTTAGTTTTCGTTTTTTTTTTGTGACATCCAAAGATTGATAGCCGGGGTGGGATCAAAATGTTCAAGTGAACAAGAAATTGAACAAAGTGTAAGGGGATGAGTTTAGACCGCGGTCGAGTACGCATCGTTGTTAAGCTCGGATGTGCTCACGATGAATAAATCGGAGCTTGATCGGAATATTTAATTTTGTGTAATTGCCAAAGTGTTCAGTGTTTTGTGCTATTGCCGAAATTTTTGTTTTGTGCTATAAATAGTGATTTATTCTCGAGAATCTAAAGTGAAATGATTGAACCGCATCAAATTTTGTTACATATTGTAACAATTGTTTTATTGTTTGCCGTGAACGTGTCAACGCGGGTATCGGGTAATCATTTCACTTTTCTTTGTGCCTGTAACTCAAGTTCAGAAGTAATGAGTGAAGATTTTTTGGGCTACATAGCAGTCCCCAGCTCAGCTTGTGGACCGGAAATCTTTACCTTTACCACTATTCCCATGTGCGCGCATCTTTGGGCTACAGGGTGGCTAAGGTCGACGGGTGGAGTAGTGATAGCAGGCTCCAGAGTAGTGTTAACACATGGCGTCGTTCCGTGCAAGTCGAGACCCGAGCGGGAAAGCTTTGCGGCTTATGGTGTGAGGTTAGACCTGGACTGGACTCGCTACCAGCCTTGTGGCGAGGACTAGTTACTTGAATAGGGTAGCATCTGATTGTATATGAACGTGAAGTAGGAGCTCGGGTCATATGCCAGGTGTGCAACCGTTCAAGAGGTGTCCATTGTCCAATCGATTGCTGGCTCTTGTACAAGGCCGGCGATGTGGACAGGGTTTTCGTGTGGAAGAGAGGTCCTTGGCAGGACTTCTTAAAAGATTTTTATGATGACTGGTAGCACAAAGGGTCCATTGATCTTTGTGCATCGATCAGAAATGGTCGGCCCTAACTGAGAAATCTAGAAAATAAGCGGATGAAGCAGTTCGGTCCCAATCCTTGAACTTGTTGTAGTCACCTGATATACACGAAAATATATTTTATTACGCTAGACGTGTGCTATGTGAATTTACACACCACTGCAGCTTCTTGAAGAGAATGTGGTATTCAAGACCAACATGGATTGGGTTAAAACTCATTGGGACGGAAGCGCCTCGTTTCTTTTGAAATGTCAGATCGAAGGCTGTGCATAACCCGAAAAGCGTATCCGACGTATTATTCATTTAAGAAACCCCCTGGAAAAACTTGCCGCGCCTAAATGGTATTTATCGGGAATGCAGAATCATTTGTTAAGTGCGCATTCCGATACCAACACATTGTTGGTTGAGACACACGGTGCATCCACAGCTAGAATTGATGCAAACGGCAACGATGATAAAACAGTCAACCAGACATTCAAACCGAAAAAGTAAACACAATCGTGTACCAAGGAGTGGTACTACGAAAAGAAAATCGTTGCCCGTCAAACTGAGACAATACAGCAAGCGTACATGAAAATAAATGAATTTTTTTCCTTAATTTTTACTTTTTGAAATAAAACGAATCGAAGTGAACGATTTCAGATTTTTTTATTCCTAAAATTAGAATTTTAGGAATTTTTTAAGAATTTTGAGGAAACAAAATTCCGAATAATAAGCCCTGTTTCTCTGAGCGTACGGTTACTCGATAGCGAAATGAGCATAAAATTCCATATAGTTGTTTGATACATTTTTTTACATTCCGATTTTCAAATAAAAAATTTTACTCGAAATGTCTCCCATTTTATTGAAGAAGCTTTTTTGATTAGAAGCCCTTGGACTCAGCCAGGACTCTTTCTACTACCAGGAGAGTTTCTACTAGGGCCCAATGTGTTTGTTTACATAAATAACTGATTTTATTGATTTTTTTCTATTTGAGAGGTAACCGAGAACCGAATTATGTCAAAAAAAAATTTGGGCCCGGTGCCTGCGCTGAGGGCTCAAGTGGGCCTCAGGTCGGTCCTAAGGTCGACTCTAATAAAAAAAAATTTTTTTTGCTATACTACATGGGGTGAAAAGTCCGCGGCCTTGCAATGAAAGAATTAACTTTTACATATGAAATTAATTTTATTCTTCAACGTAGTCTCCCTGAAGGGAAATGCACTTAGTCCAACGGTCCTGCAACATTTGGATACCTTTGGTATAATAGGATTTCTCCAACCCTGCAAAATAGGCCTCTGTTTCGGATATCACCTCATCATTAGAGTAAAATCTTTTTCCCTGTAGCCATCTTTTTAAGTTTGGGAACAAATAGTAGTCGCTGGGGGCCAGATCTGGAGAGTAAGGTGGGTGGTGGAGTAATTCATAGCCCAAAGAGTCCAGTTTCACAGTTGCTTTTATGGATGAATGCGCTGGTGCATTGTCATGATGAAACAGGACCTTTTTCTTCTGCATATGCGGTCGTTTTCTCTTGATCTCGTTGTCGAGCTGTTCCAATAATGTGACATAGTACTCGCCAGTTATTGTTTTTCCTTTCTCCAAATAGTCGATAAATATTATGCCATGCGCATCCCAAAAAATCGTGGCCATAACCTTGCCTGCAGAACGCTGTGCCTTTGGGCGCTTCGGTCGGCTTTGACCAAATTCTAACCACTCTGCAGACTGTCTATTGGACTCTGGTGTATAGTAATGAATCCACGTTTCATCAATCGTGACAAATCTACGCAAAAACTCCGTTGGATTACGCTCGAACAAAGCTAAATTACGCTCTGAATCGTCAAGACGGTGCTGCTTTTGATCAATTGTTAGAAAACGCGGCACCCATCGCGCAGAAAGCTTTTTCATGTCCAAATACTCGTGTAAAATGTGTCGCACCCGTTCTGTTGATATTTTGAGGATGTCAGCTATTTCACTAACTTTAACTTTCCGATCAGCCAAAACAATACGATGGATTCTTTTGATGTTTTCTTCAGTAACTGCTTCACTTGGACGTCCTGAACGTGGGGCATCATCGGTGCTTGTATTACCTCGTTTAAATTCAGCATGCCACTTCTTGACCGTTGTATACGACGGAGAAGATGTGCCATAACACTTATCCAGCCATTCTTTGCTTTGCACCGTATTTTTTCCCATTAAGAAACAATGTTTAATCAACACATGGAATTCATTATTTTCCATTTTTTACGAACAACAAAAACCTGCGTCACTCTATTGACAGTAATTCGAAAACTATGACACCAAATGTCAGGAAATTTTGGCTGTAGACAAGTAAAGGGTGGTACTACTGAATGTTAACAAAAATTCTGAAGTACTGACGCCATCTCTATGTGAGACCGCGGACTTTTCACCCCATGTAGTATTGCAGAGCAAATTAAGGGAAACATTTTTGTCTATGGAAGTATGTATCCGAGATATTTCCTTATGTCCCAAGGTCCTAAGGTCGGCCCTAGACCAAAAAATGGTTTTTTGCTACGTTGTAGAGAAAATTGAGGCGAACATTTTTGTCTATTCGATGATCAATTTTGTGTTTTTTGAGGGTTTTTTTACACCGTTTCTTCGGGCGGGCTTTAGGTAGAGACATCGGACATATAATTCCGTAAACAAAAATTTTTCATTTAATTTGCTCAGCAACATAGAAAAAAAAATTTTTTTGGTTAGGGCTGAACTTAGGACCGACATGAGCCTTATGAACAGGCAGCAGACCAAAATTTGTTCTTGAATATAATTCGGTACTCAGTTACCTCTTAAATAGAAAAAGAATCAACAAAATCGATTAGGATTAGCCCGATTTATGTAAACAAACACGTTGGACCTTAGTAGAAACTCTCCTGGCTGAGTCCAAGGGCTTTTTTTAGATTTATCAGCTTGGGGCGATCCAAGGATTCGGATCTCAGAACACAGATCTAGTAATCATTTGTTCTCTGTCCCCTTCGTCATCATATAAATCAAATAAGCCGTCTAGTCTCAGCCAGGAACTTGTCCAACACGACAGGTCCCAGTTTGAGAACCTCGGACGGTGAGATGGTGTAATCACCCAAGTACTTACCTGCGCCTCAGTTGAAAGAATTTGGGGCAATCACAATTAAAATGTAATCCCGTTTACTCTCCTAATCAAAAAAGCTTTTTCGACATTTCGAGTAAAATTTTTTTTTTTTGAAAATCGGAAAAGATTTACTCGAGTTATGTACAAAACACCAAAAACCACTTATAGGGGAAAACAAGTTTTTGAAAATGTGTTGAGTTTTACTCGTGGTAAACGCAATAGACACCTTTTCGAAGCGTCTAAGCACTCGATTCTAGTAGCGGAAAAACCTAAGTGCAGTGCGAGAGATTTTCCCGGGCGCTGAAAAGTTTTATTTACAACAATAAATTGACTAAAAATACAGCAGAAAAATTTACAGAAACCAAAAATACAGGTTTCATGTTCTCGGAAAAGTTTGTGTAGGACAGCGCCATCTGCTCACCTCTTGAATGGAACTATTTGAGTAAAGAGCATAATTACCTAGGGTGGCGGAAGCCCTTATCTGCATCTCTTCCATTCCAAAAGCACACGAGCTGTTAAAAAATTTTTCACATTGTAGTACAGTGTAACCTTTACACTAACATTAACCCTTAATAGTTTTGGGATGACGTCGATTTTTTTAATTACAATCCCGAAGCTAAATATAATTTTCATTACATTACTTTACATTACTTTTAAATATTTATTACATTAAATAATAAGTTATTTCAAAATTTACCAACAAATAATGGGAAAACGTTGATTAAACCCGGAGTTCATTTCCACACAATATGCACATCTTATAAAGTATAGACCGGGATTTAGTAAATTCCTTGTAATAACATTTTCTAATTGGCCATATCCTTTTGAGCTTTTATCTTCCATAACAAAATGTCAGAGTCATAATATTTTCCTTGCTATTCGGAATTTTCATTATAACATTACCTGACGCTATTTACAGTTAAATGGTTTGTGATTAACAATTGTGTTCCATCCACTATAGTAGTTGGTATATTTTGATCATTTCAGCTGATCGTGTACCCTATCTATTGAGTTCAAAGTAGACCGTTCCTAGCGTATATGGTTTGTGAATCTAAAAAATTCTATTGACTAACTATTTTTGTACGGATTTTGACTTTAATTTACTTCCCTGACATTTGACTAAAAGATCATTAATTATAAAGAAATGAAATGTTAATGGCTGAATGTCAAGTTGAAAATTTCAAACTTTAGTTAACCGCTTATTCCTGTGGAAACACAAAATTATTTTCAATGAAATAGCATATGAAAATTCAAACAAAACTTCTGTTTTACTTTCTAACGAAAACTTAGTAGTTGACTTTGTAAAGAATACTTCGAACTCAAACGTGATTTTATTATAAATTCATTTTGTATGAGATGTAAGAAAAGGATTCCGTCGTGCGTACTTTCAAATGTAAAGACCACATTTATTCTATGTTTAATCTTATGTAAAATAATCGTTTTCATTCGAGCGCTTTGAGTTTAAATAAGTGGTTGATAGGCACCGTGTGTTGATGCATACGTAATATTTTATGTTAACTACATGATTTAGAATACACATACATTACGACTCCTGTTCATGCTACGCAAAAAACCATTTTATGCGTAGAATTTTGTGTAGAGAATTTCTAAAAAATATGTATTCCTACGAGCTGTTCTAATAAAGTCATTAGAAAGAAGGTCTTGATACTAAAAAGGTAATAAATTTTGGTTTATGTGAATTCAACATGGGATAATTTGTGGGCAAAGTTTCTTCCGTTTTTTATTCAAGGAAAATCAATCATTTCCACATATCTAATACACTACCAACGATCGAAATAAATTTCATCAACATAAAAAAACCCTTCAGTAAGCACCTATCTGAACCTCTTTCTATTATTCCACCTATCACAATATACATACAAATTTATAAATAAAACAAAATATATTCCCAACAGTAACGCACATAAACTATATTAGAGTTTTCCGATTGAATCCTTAGGGGTACGCTGACTCTGAAGAGTGACTTGGATAATTTATGCAACTTACCCACATTTTACTTTCGGATCATTGGAAACTGTACATACGGCAAGCTAGGTATAGAAAAAGTATGTGAATCATGTGAATTTTCTATTAGGAATTTTGTTCTTATTGTATTTGTTTTGATGCAGGATAAATAAATTGATATGGAATGTAGAATTTTGTTACGTATTTTCTATGATAGTAAAATTTCGACAGGCTGATAAAAAGTAAATCCTCAGTGTTTTATGAATTTTTGCTACGAATTGCATAAATTTTGCGTGTTTTGCACAACATAAATTTTCGAATAAGTCTGTCAACGAAAATTTCTTCATGCCAGTATTTGCTCTAAATGAACTAATAAACAACTCTTACAGACACAACGATGAGCTTTTCAAATTTTCCGAAATATTTTTGAAAATCTATCTGTTTGGATGAGTAATGTGAATGTAAATCTTAGCAAAAAAATTTGTATTCACGTTGTCGATTATGTGCGATTGAATCTCTTATATATTGTTTGGTTCATAGCTTCATTTCATTATAGAATTGAAGGTAACGAGGAAAGAGTTACCCCTTCAAGTCGAGTAAATTAAAATTGTAAAAACAACAGCTTTCCAACGATATCCGAATTGCCTGCATTGAAAAAAATAAAAGAAATGACAAGAATTAAAAGAAAAATTATCACCGACCATCGGGTGTGCTTATTCGACTACCAAGTCATTTCTTCACCAATAATACCAAAATGGAATAATTACGTGACTTGTTCTTTCATAATTCTGTATGCATCGTATTTTGGAACTTATGCAAGAAGTTTCTTACTTTGGAGTTGCCGTATTCAATTCGAGTGATAGTTTTTATTTTTACATGCTTCTGTTAGGTAAATGTGTCATTACCTCGTCGCAAGCGACTCGGAAAATGCATTTACCGAGCATCAACATGTAAAATATGGGATTGGGAGAGGATTGGGTAGTTAGATATAGGGTAGCGCCTGATTGTATATGAGCGGAGTATGGTAGTCCGTTTCATGTGCCAGGCGTGCAACTGTCTAACTATCAAGTGCTCTTTTTACGTCCACGTCGTAGTCCCCGGGACCTCAATTCTCTTCGGAGTTTTGTGCTAAGCTTAAGAGTGCTAGCTGATGACTTGCCTACGGGTCATCGGGGAAACGGAAGTAGGTTGGGCGTTTGGTTAACCTCCAAACACCGGAAAAAATGGATCGGTTATGAACTCAACAACACAGCCTCGGATCGGACAGGATAAACGGCAACGACTCAAGTAACGGAAAAAGGACAATGATTTAAAACTAGGAACATGGAATGTAAGACCTTTGTTGCGGCCAGGAGGATTGAGATCTCTCACAAGTGCGCTAAGAGCGGCAAAAATTGATATCACGGCAGTGCAAGAAACGAAATGGCCTGGAAAGGACACCATGATCAGTGGAGACTATAAGTTCTACTACAGTGGGAAAAGTAATGACGGTCCAAGAGAGTATGGAACAGATTTCATGGTTTTCGGCACAGCTAGAAACGCGGTGATTGGTTTCAATCCTGTTGACGAGCGATTGTGCTCTCTACGGATAAGAGGAAAATTTTTCAATTATACTCTTATTAACGCCTACGCACCCACGGAGGAAAGAGACAACGAAGCGAAGGAGCTATTTTACGAGAAACTGGTGGAGATATATGATGGAGCGCCGAAACGTGACATTAAGATTCTGCTTGGAGATCTGAATGCCAAGATAGGTCGCGAAGTCTTCTATCGTCCCACAATTGGTAAATACAGCCTCCATGAAAACTCTAACGACAACGGTACGCGGGTAGTTCATTTCGCAGCATCAAGAAACATGGTTGTGAGCAGTACGTATTTCGAACATAAAAACATCCACAAAGCTACATGGGTATCACCTGATGGACAAACCAAAAACCAGATTGTTCACGTTTTGATAGATGGGCGCCACTGTTCAAATGTATTGGATGTCAGGAGCTGTAGAGGACCAAATGTTTATTCTGACCACTACTTGGTCAAAGTGGTTGTTAGGTCTCGCATTGTAGATTTTGTTTTTTGGTTTCATGCGGCATCAAAGAAAAATTAATTTTTATTTAAAACATTTGCTATATTTCGGGTGTTTGGTTGTACCCTTCATCAGGCTGAAAAAATCGGGAATAAATCCGTTTGTTTACAATTACAACTTTGCTTTTTTAATGTGAACTGTTTTACCTTGGACATAATAAAGAACTTGTTAAAAAATATCACAGTTTAAATGATTGGGATAAAAGAGCTTCGCTCTCTAATACACTAAACATAAAAAATATTGCACGAAGTACGAATAAATTAAAATAAAAATGAATCTAAAGGACATTATAAGAAGATTGCACTTGTTTATTTAAATTGCGCCGAGCTGATCTATCATGTCGAGCTTAAAAAGTCAAGTATTTTGTTGACCTGTTTGGCCAGTGTTGTTAGCTGTTGTATTACGTTTTCCGTTCTTTGGTTTGTCTAGCATTTTCATAAGGTTTGTGTACGAGCTATGTAGTCCATCCTTGTCTATTTGCGTATTGACTGTGTTCTGTGCCCGATGTATGTACATCTTTTCGGCTATCAGGCGTTGTCAGTAATCGGGTATTTGTTCTAAAACAGTTACATTGTCGAAGTCAAAAACATGTGACTCTTTAACTGCATGTAGAGTTAGACCCGTCGTGTTTTGTTCTTTTTGTAGGTGAACGTCACTTTTGTGTTTTGACATTCTATCCTTTAATTTTTGCTTTGTAATTCCGATGTAGATGGCGTTGCAAGACGTACATTTTACCATATAGACCACTTTTGATTTTTGTTCCTTGGGTATTTTGTATTTGGTTCGGGTGTATATGTTGCCAATTTTGTTGGTGGTTTTGCAGCTTAACGTCAAGTTGTAATCACTGAGTTTTTTCTTTCATTTTTCAGATAAACCGGGAATGTATGGAGCTAATATATATCTCTCCGGTTTCTTTATCCGTCCTTTCGGTCCATTGTAGTATCTGTCAACCCGCTTTTGTATGATGTTCGATACGAATTGTTTGGGATATCCGTTTTCCGCTAACAAATCTCTCACCTTTGTTAGTTTTTCAGGACGGTCTTTTGGGTTTGTCAGTGCTATGGCCCGATCGGCTATGGCTGTGGCTACATTTCTTTTGTGTTGGATTGGATTATGAGCTTTGAAGTTGAGATATCGTCCTGAAGCAGTTAGGTCTCGCATATCGGTCCAACACAACCGACAACGACTTGAAAAAGTGGGACGTTGAAAAACTGCAGAACGAAGACATCAAACACAAATACGTGGATAGTTTGGAGAGAAAAATTATCGAAGAAATGGTCAGCGAGCATCACAGTATAGATGATGCGTGGAATCGAATCAGGCGGAATCTAGAGAGCGCCGCGGGAGAGACTTTGGGAACGAGAACGGGAAATACAAGAAATAACTGGTTCGACGATGAATGCCAGCGAGCTCTGGAGAACAAAAATCCAGCTCGACTAAAAACTCTAAGTCGATACACTCGAGCAGGCCAGGCAGAGTACCGTTCGAAGAGAAATTTCGCTCGAAAACTGTTCCGAAACAAAAAACGGCTGCAGGATAGGAACGTTTTGATCGAAATTGAAAAGTTTGGCAATAGGAAGGAAACTCGGAACTTCTATCGGAAAGTAAACGAATCCAAAAATAGTTACAGTGAACAACCTTTGCTGCGTAAGGACAAGAATGGATTGGTCTTAGCAGATGAGAAAAAGTGCATTGCGAGATGGGCTGAGTACTTCAAAGAACTCAACCGAAACGAAGAAAACAACGAATTGCCATTTCATACTGCGCAACCATATATAGAAGAACCAACGATGCAAGAAGTTGAAGCTGAAATTTCGAGGCTCAGAAATTTCAAAGCCCCGGGGACAGACAATCTACCCGGCGAACTTTTCAAGAACGGCGGCAACGCGCTATATATGGAGATGCACGAGCTCATCACGCGTATATGGAATGTCGAGGAGTTACCGGAAGAGTGGAAGACCAGCATACTTTGTCCCATATACAAAAAAGGTGACAAAATGGAGTGTGGCAATTTTCGAGGAATTGCTCTGCTGAATATTGCTTACAAGATATTTGCAAATATTCTTTACCAGAGCCTTCATGCATACATGGAAAACTCTGTAGGTGAATACCAAGGTAGTTTTCGTGTAGGTCGTTCAACATCGGACCAGTTGTTTAATATCAGACAAATCTTGGAGAAGTGCAAAGAGTACAACATTGAAACACACCATTTGTTCGTTGATTTTAAGGCAGCCTATGACAGTGTTAGAAGAAGTAAGCTATGGAGAGTAATGGAGGAATTTGGAATCCCCAACAAACTGATCTCGCTAACCAAGTTAACACTGAACGGAGCTAAACTGTCAGAGATTTTCGACATAGAGGAAGGCCTACGTCAGGGAGATCCTCTCGCGACGCTGCTTTTTAACCTGACCCTTGAAGCAGCTGTGCGCACCATGAACATAGATACCAGCGGCACCATTTTCACCAAGTCCAGTCAGTTGCTAGGTTTTGCAGGCGACCTGGACATACTTGGACGGAAAATGGATGTTGTTGGGTTGATAGTTAATGACTAAAAAACGAAATATATGATCAACCCGCCTTCGAATCAACACCAGGAGGAAACCGTAACGATCGACACACACACATTCAAAATGGTCAACAAATTCGTATACCTTTGATCAGAGCTGAACACTAATAACGACATCGCGGACGAAATTAAGAGACGAGTAATTCTGGGCAACCGGAGTTATTACGGCCTTCTGAAAATCTTAAAGTCCAAGTCAGTAAGCCGAAATTCAAAATGCGCATTATACAAATCTGTGATCAGACCGGTGGTTACGTATGGTTCGGAGTCGTGGTGCTTGACACAAAGAGACGAACAATCGCTGCATACGTTCGAAAGAATAGTACCGCGGACAATATTTGGACCAGTATTCGATCAAAGGCAGAATCGATGGCGCAGACGATTCAATCATGAGGTTAGTCAGCTTTATGAAGAGCCGGACATAGTCAGAACTACCAAAATAAACCGACTGCGTTGGCTCGGTCATGTACAACGAAGTTGTTTGATCAAAAATAATTTTTTTTTCCAATCCGCGGCTGGTTTATTCGAAATCAGCTACTAACGGGAAGCATTGTGATACCCAGATCCCCATACCGTCGATCAAAATCCTAAATTTTAACTTTATCGCGAAGCGATTCGAAAAACATGCTACCCCAAGGTTTAGACCCGCCTGAAGTGTAATTTTAGTCTGAAATTCAGGTTTCACGATAAAAGTTCCTACAGGAATTTCAAAAAATGATTTTGAAGGAAAAAACTTGATAATTCATAATTGATAAGTGGCCTAGTTCCGAGGGATTCTTTTGAAGAACAGCCTACTGAAATCGGAAGCATCTTCCAGCGGATGTTTTTATTGTGTCTAGACTAGTATTGGTCCTTAGAACCTGTGTTTTTTTTCTTTCGTCAACACAAGCAACACCAAACATTATTTCTATGACAGCCATATTTAATTAGGCTTTGCGAAGGATCTCAGTGAAAAAACAAATGAAAATGAGTGATTCTGAGGACTTAGGCGATTCCGAAATCGAAAATTTGGCCAATGCAGCGATTTCAACAATAGTTCCGTTGAAATCAAAAACTGCATACGACCTGACGTAGAAACAACGGGTGTGATTTACTAAGATCAATAAATTTGCATTGTCATATTTGCACTCGGAGCGAAGTTAGCAAAGTTTATAAATATGACTACAAATTGAAAAAATTTCATCGACATTATCAACATTTGAATGAAGAAGTGCGTACAGCAATTGCTGGTGAAGTTCACTTGTGAAGATTTTGACAGATTTTACAGACCACAAAAAAATAGTTGAACGCGCTCTAAAACTTATCGAAAAATAGTTGAACGCGCTCAAGTTTGATAATTATGAAATGTCGGTAAAGGCGGTAAAAGTTTCAGCACTATGACTACATTACCGATATTTTCAGATCTTCCGTTGCCTACAAATCATTGGAGGATTGGCTCAAAACTAAGAACATCTTCAATTTCATCGAAATTACGAACCGGAACTTGCTAGGATGCAACATGTTCAAATGCACGTTGAAGTCGAAGTCGAAAATTCTAGTGCGAGAATTGACACTAAAAAATCCCATGAGCAAATAATCCCTATTACTATACTCGATTAGTATTGCCAATTATGAATATTTTGACACTCGGTGACATAAAATTTTTTTTATAAAATTGCTCGCTGCTCATGTGGGTAATGAGAGGTGTTTGAAAACCGAAAACATACAATTTTCTTGTGGATGGCAGCCGAGGTACATAACACTTACGTGGTCGTGTGGATGCTCGTTGGAAAGGTAATTGCATGTAGTTGATGTAGTTTCGGAGCATAGAGGGTGTTATGGGGGCTCAGACGCATCTGCGATGAGCTACGAGACGTTGAAGTTTTCAAGCGGAAAATTATTAGTAACATGCAATTTTGAATTCTAGGGACAGATACCAGTCTAGGCATATATAAAAATATCCGCTAGAAGATGCGTCCGATTTCGGTAGCCTAGAAGAAGAAGTTACAAAACTCAAAATTTCTGAGAAAATGTTAAATCTTAAACTCATAGAAATTCTTTATTGTATGAAAATTGAAATTTTTTGTAAATTTAATAAATTTCACAAAAATTGAGAAATTTGAGAACTTTCAAAAATTTGGCTGAAAAACTAAAATTGCTAAAGTTTAAAAATCATTAGAAGAACATAAAATACGACAAATTATTATGCTTCTGCATTTCTCATTTCAAATTTGGCGCCATGCTAACATTCCCGTCTAGTCAAAAAAAGTCTATGGTTCCACTGTCAAAGTTGTGAAATTGACAATAAACTAAAATCTTGTAATTGTGTAACAAAATAAAAACGTTTAACCATATTATAGCCCTCAAACTGAAGTTTGAGGTCCTCGTGTTATAAAATATCGTATAACACACGGGCTATAATCTTGTGTTATAATATACTATTACAGTATTCCTGGGATTATGAAGTATGCACCGGCATTTCGTTTGATTCGAATACGTCGAGTCGAAAATTGCTTATTTTTTTTTACATTAATATAGCCCTGCTAGTGTCAAATAATAGGGCTATAATAGGGTCATTATAACCCGTATTTTTGTATGAAGGACAAGTCCTGCTATCAGTGCAGTAATTGGCTTATTATAGGCTCGAATGTGATGAAAGTAATAACAGTCACCCGAAATGAATATGGCTACTTTGGAGGCATACTACGATAACCGATTTGACCAAACTTTTCTCAGTTAGTAAAGACGGCTTAAAATAAATAAGGAAGAATCCGTTTGTTCAAACAATTACTTTGATTTTTTTGGGTGGAATTTTGTGTATTGTATTTCGTTGAAAATTGATATATTCTACGTTTTCTGGGAGTGTAATACTAATATTTACTGACTAGTGTCCGCAAAATTTCCACTCTCGTGCATTGTATATGCATTATGCATATATATACTCTTTAAACATTGATTTACTATTGAACTACTTTCGACAGGTTCATGTAAATACGCTATCATGTATGTATCTTCCATAGCATCTAAATCTGCAATGTAAGCAAGTACGCTCGAGATGCAGCTATTTGAAACTTAGATAAAATACCTGAATGGGAATCAACGCTTGGTTGCGTTAATTTTAGGTATATAAATTCTATGGTTTGCATCGCTGAATGTAAAATGAATAGAAATTTTAACATGAAAAAGTTACTTAAAATTACTTAAAAGTAAGTGTTTATTGAGCAATATTTTCATCATATTCAGACATTCATTTTCTTTCTGAGAAGTTGCACAGGTTACCTCCTTAAAATGTTGTGGGTTAATTTTGTATATAGATTTCTTCTGGTATTTCTGGTAATATTTATTACTTTAGAAACGATTGTCTTAAAACACGAGCATTATTATTATCGTAACCGAAAAAAATAGTTTTAATTTAATTTTAGTTTAATAACGTAGAAACAGTTGGTTAAAACTTTATGAACAAAGTCAGCAACACAGAAAGTTTGGATAATAAAAACAAAGGTTTTAGACACCGGGTCTCACTTCAACAATTCATTGAATTCGACCAAACAACTCTATTAACTCGATGTTTGTTGTCAAATGTTACCAAAACGATATCTATTTAATTTATCGAAACCGAAAAGACACAAAGAGTCGAAAGTAGGTTTTTAATGCAAGTGACACCTATTTAGGATAAGACGGTTTACAATAAAACACCTTATCTTAAATTAGCACAATAGATATTTATTTTCACCAAATATTTGCTCATAGAATTCAAACTCTATAGCGCATAAATATAGTCTTCCACTGAACCACTAAATATACACATTTATTTCACCTTCCATGCTTTGGTTGCTAGGACCATGAGGGTATACATCATAGCTCTGGTGATTTGGTACAATGATATATATACTAAAAGGTGTTTAAATTAATATCTATTATAGCGAAGCTAGAAAACAACTTTAGGTTATTGTATTGCGGTAATTGGATTGTGCATTCATCTTATGATTAGGTTCTAATTAAATAAAAGCTTTTCTCAATTGTTATAGGTATAATATCATGTTGACGATGATATTTTGAATGATGGCACACTGAAGTTAATGTTGGTATTCGTATATGTAAGAAGAGTAAATGGTGAATGGGCGTTTAAATATTTGCGTTAGGTATACTTGTTGATTGTAAACTTTGAACTCTCTTCTAACCATATATATAAGATAATTGAAAGGTTTTGTGTAGAACTTTATTTAATAAAATAGCATTGTGTGATCCTGTTTATTGCAAAATTTGTTGAGGAATAACACCTTTTCGAAAAGTTAAATTGATCATGGCCAAGTAGTTGTTGACATACGAAAAAGTTTTAATTAATGATAAGATCAAGAATAATTAGCAAAGTTTCACTTTGGAGTGCAATTACCATATATAAATGAATAATAACAGATTTTGTAAAAGGGAAAGGATGTGGATATTCTATTAAATTGTTGGGTACAGGTAAATTAAGTGATGTGAAAATGGTAGCCTTTTAGAGAGGGGTTTATCAGCCAAGGTAAATGAATAGAATGAACATAAGCAAAGACCCGTACGTGATAGAATAGATGTTGCAAAAAGACTCCAACGTATCTGAATATAGAAATGAGCAAATAATCCAATGTTTTATGATTTTTTATAACTATAAGAATTTCAAAGATCCATACAAATTACCCAAGGTAATGTCAAAAGCCCTACCGAAGTACGACCATTGATTTTGATGACCAAAATGTTACCCCCTCCACCATATTACAAAGAGGACCAAGGTAGTTTCTCCAAGAAATCCTGAAACTTCTCTAAAATGGAATTCTCACCGAGTTTGCGAGAAGCAAATTTCTAACTACCATAGTTCTAGAGATATGCGTCATCCCTCCCAATTGTAGAAGAGGCCATATTCCAACATTGTTATTTTACCATAAAACCCTGAAGAACGTGTTTTCTAAAATTTTATTCTCTACAACTTTGCTTTTGAAAGCAACTTTCCAACTTTCATAGTTCCAAAGATATGGGTCATCCCGACCAACTCTAGAAGTGGTCATATTCCAGGATTGGGTCATTTTTCCTTAAAACCCTGAAACATGTGTTGTCTAAAATTTTATTCTCTACAACTTTGCCTTCGGAAGCAATTTTCGAACTCTCATAGTTCTAGAGATATGGGTAATCACTTCCAATTCTAGAAGTGGTCAAATTCCAGGATTAAGCCATTTTTTCCTAAAACCCTGAAGCACTTGTTCCCTAAAATTTTATTCAACGTATAAAATCTTTTATCTGCTTAGAACGATAATCTCGCATTTATCCCTCTAGAGAATTTTCACTTATATCGATATATCTGTTCTCGACAGATAAAATAGCATATGCACCTCTTGCTGACATTGTTATCTTGACGTGTGGCCATAACGAATGCCGCCTTCGGCGCAAGTCGCAATGTCCACACGTCACGATGACAATTTTGGCAAGAGGTGCATAATCAACTAAAACATACATTTGTAACGACGTGAGAAGACGTTAACCTTCTGCTCTTCGAAAAGACGAACTGATAAAGCACAAATATGGCCGAGTCTTATTTTATTTTTCAGTTTTGTAAAGTTAAGAAAGATAGGAAATTTTTCAAAACGGACAGGGTAACGACACCACACAAATTCATTCGTTTGAATTTGTGTGGTGTCCTTCACACAATAATACAATTCTACCGTGTTCCGTGCCGTTCACTATTTTGTGATATTTATAATATTCGAAATGTGTCGATATTGAAATTGTGAAAACTTAAAGGTTCACCGCAGAGTGTGTTGAGCATCGATTTGAGACGAACCTGAATTCCAGTGATTGTTCCACCTTGAGTTTTAATTGGTTCAAAGCGAACACAGAACGCTATTTTTTTCAATTGATTCTTAAAAGACTTTTGACGACGAATTTACGATGATTTTACGACGTCGGTAACAAATCGTATGAAAAAATGTTTGCAGTGAAAACTATATGTAGATAACGATAGTATCAACGTCTATAGTTGCAGGTTGCGCCATCCGCCATTATTTCACTGTGGCAGTAACGCAATCTCTATTATCATTCACTGCATTTAAGTACAAAATTTCAACTGAACTGAAGTTGTTTTTGTATGTACTGAAGTTGTACCAACGGGTGTGATCTACTAAGATGACTAAGATCCGAGGGGTGGCGCACTTCGTTTATTCCCAATTTTTTTTTTTGTTGTTTTTGCGAAATATCTGAACCAAACACATCACGAGTTAGACAAATAAGTTCAAAAAAAGGTTTGCACAAATTTTAAAGCATTTAAACCGTCTTGAGATTAAATTTTATTTTTTTGGGAATAAATGGAAGAAGTGCGCCACCCCTCTCTAAGATCAATAAATTTGCATTGTCGGCAAAGTAGTGCCATATTTGTTGGTGAAGTTCACTTGTGAAGATTTTGGCAGATTTTATATGAAAGAAGTGTCAAAATTCTCACAAGTACGACTTAAAGAAAAATAACTGAACGCGCTCTAAAACTTATCGAAAAATATCTGAACGCGCTCAAGTTGGATAATTATGAAATGTCGGTAAAGGCGGCAACAGTTTCAGCACTATGACTCTACATTACCGATATTTTCATATCTTCCGCAGATCATACCCGTTGTGGTGTGCTAAGTAAGTATAGGACCGTGCAAAGACTTCCCCGGTTTAAGGCTGTTACACCGGTCTGGAACAACTTTCGTAAGAAAGGTCAATTTTTGACACTTTTTCTTGACTATTTTCAGCTGATGAAGTCTGTATAACTGCCCTGAAACATGATCTGCAGCTGGATATGCGAAAAGGAGCTGTTCACAAGTGACGGTATACTCTACGGGTGGGGTTTACCAAAGAAAGCGTGAAGATGTTGAGTCCGTCTCCACTTCTTTTTTTTCGAAACGGCTGCACCGATCACCCCGAACTTTTTTTTTCGCTGAAAGTTACGTATGTCCCATGGTTCAAGTTCAAAGATGAGCAAACTCGATCGGCTAGTTTCGGAAATATGGTCGAAAAGGTGTCCAAAAACATCTCAGATATCTCTAGAATTAAGGCAATTAGAAAGCTACTTTCTCGGACAAAGCTGTAGAGAACTAAATTTTAGCGAAGACGTCTTTCTCGGTTTTCTCCAGCAACGTCCCAATCCTGACATTTAGCCACTTCTAGAATTGGAAGGGATGACTCACATATCAAGAACTATGATAGATAGAAAGTTGCTTTCAAAGGTAAAGTTGTAAAGAATCAAATTTTAGCGAACACGTTCTTCAGGGTTTTCCCCAGAAACGTCCCGATCCTGAGATCTAGCCACTTTTAGAGTTGGGAGGGATGAGTCATACCTCAAGAACTATCTTCTTCTTCTTCTTTTGTAGCCTTTTTATATCCACTGCTGGATGTAGGCCTCCCCCTTTGATCGCCACTCGTCTCGGTCCATTGCCACTTGCTGCCAATTTGCACCTGCCGTTCGTTTGATGTCGTTTGTCCATCTTTCCGGTGGACGTCCCATTGGTCGCTTCGTTGGTGGCCGCCATTGCATAATTGTTTTTGTCCATCTATTATCGGTCATTCTGGCGATATGGCCAGCCCAATTCCATTTCAATGACGCTATTCGTACCATGACATCGGTGACTTTAGTTTGCTGCCGGATCCATTCGTTTGTCAGTTTGTCTCTAAGTGAAATCCCCAGCATCGCTCGTTCCATTGCTCTTTGCGCAACTCTCACCTTTTTGGCCGATGCTTTCGTTATCGTCAACGTTTCGGCTCCATAAGTCAACACTGGCAGCACACACATGTCGAACACTTTTCTCTTCAGGCTGTTATTCATATTGCTTTTGAATATATATCGCAGTTTACCGAATGCAGCCCAACCGCGTCCTATTCTTCTTCGTATTTCGGCAGTTTGATTTTCGAGACCAAGTCTGATGTCATGACCGAGGTACTTGTAGGAATCCACTATTCCAATCTCTTCATCTCCAATTTTGATTGGTTGAGCTCCAGTGATGTTTGTCAATATTTTCGTTTTTGACAAGTTCATCTTCAACCCAATTTTCCGTGCTTCCTCATTTAACTGCAGCAGCATCGTTTCGGCTTTTTCCATTGTCAATGATGTCAGGGCAATGTCATCGGCGAATCGGAGATTATTCAAAAATCTTCCATTTATGTTAATCCCCATTTCACTCCAATCCAACTTTTTGAAAACAGTTTCTAATGCCGATGTGAACAGCTTCGGTGAAATCGTATCGCCTTGACGGACTCCTCTTTTTACTTGGAATTTATCGGTGTGTTTGTGCATCTTCACAGACGACGTTGCATGTTCGTAGATGTACTTGATTAAACGTGTATATCTAGAATCGATTCTACATTCGTCCAAAGAATCCATGATCGACCACAGCTCAACTGAATCAAATGCTTTCTCGAAGTCGATGAAGATTATAACGATCGCTATTTTGTACTCATTACACTTTTCGATTAGGCTCCTCATCACTTGTAAATGATCGTTCGTGCTGAATCCTGATCGAAAGCCGGCTTGCTCTACCGGCTGATAGAAGTCTAGTTTCTTGGTGATTCTTTTTGTTATCACTTTCATAAACAGTTTATATACGTGTGATAACAAACTGATGGGCCGATAGTTTTCGAGCCTTGTGATGTCTCCTTTCTTGTGCAGCAACGTAATGATCGCGTTTTCCCACATTTCCGGTACTTTTGTTTGTTCGAGACATTTGTTGAATAGTGCAGTTATCGTTTCAAGCAGTGCGCGTCCGCCTTCCTTTATGGCTTCAATGGGAATGTCGTCTTCGCCTGGAGCTTTCCCGTTTTTCATTTCGTCTAACACAGTTTGTACCTCATCCATCGTTATATCCGGCATTTCTTCGGATCCGACATTCATTATGACTGGTCTCGTTGCTGTTCCTCCTGTACTTGGCTTGCTACGAATCGATGCATATAAGTCCTTATAGAACTCTCGTGTAATCTCTAACAATTTGTTTTGATCCGTTTGTAACACGCCGTCTTTGCCTTTCAATTTGAAGATCTGTTTGTGTCAAGAACTATGACAGATGGAAAGTGGCTTCCAGTGGCAAAGTGGTAGAGAAATAAATTTTAGCAAACACGTGTTTCAGGGTTTTCCCCAGAAACCTCCCAATCCTGAGATTTACCCATTTCTAGAATGGGTAGGGATGAGTCATATCTCAAGAACTATGACAGATGGAAAGCTGCTTCCAATGGCAAAGTTGTAGAGAATTAAATTTTAGCGAACACGAGTTTCCACTTCTAGAATTGGTAGGGATGAGTCATATCTCAAGAACTATGACAGATGGAAAGTCGTCGAAAGTTGTTGAGAATTACACAAAACTAGCTGCTCCTGAGAGAAAGTCCAAGTAAATTGACGGGAAATGTGTTCCTATGAAAACATTAATCGGCAGCTAACTTCATCACGAACAGAATAACTTAAATCACCGAAATGCTAACATTATCTGCTAAGATATCAGCATTCAACAGAAAAATGCGCACGAAATGTAATTAAGAACGGTGTCTAGAGGCAGAGATTCTTCCTCTCGTTTGGTTATATACGAGACTATAAGTTATTTTTACTGTTTTAATTCATCAATAATTTTTTTATTTTATTAAATTATATACAGCGTGTTTTAATTTATTCAAATCTGTTATTTCACAGTCAAACAAATACCATTAAAACGCCCATAAAATTCCATTTGTATATTGTACCCGTAAATACAATTTTATTTCCATACAAAATTTATGTAATTATTTAGAGTTCAATTTACTCACACAATATTCTATTACATTCATTGCTCACATGTGCTATCTAATTTGTGTTTTGCAATGATAAAAAAATAATGAAACGAATGAGGAAAAAAAAACATCCCTCCCTACGAATGTATCTCGATATTCTATGTATATAAAACGTGAAACATTCAGTAAAGAATGGACGTTCAATATTTCCATCAAATACATTTTAATCTGAAACATTGATGTTTACTCGAGGTAAACACATAAAACATACAAAAAAAGCAACAACACTAGTATACAATAGCAATGAAGAATAGTGAAGTGAAAATAAAAACAATTGAGATGGAACAATCTATAGATTCGGTTGGAATTAAGATTTGAAAATTGAAAAAAAAAATAAAGTTCGACAGACGTAATTTGGTATAACGAGGATTGATTTTTAAGACTCGTACATTTCGTACAAAGTTTGTACCATTGAGAACTTGTAATTTGTTTATGGATTATAATCGATTATGCCTCCATTTTTGTATTTTTGGAGTGGGAGACACTTGAAATTGTTTTTCGCTAAGCCTTTGAAGTAATATACTAAATCGGCATTCGCTCAATTTCGCTTTTCATACTAGTGCTGCACTGCATGCAAAATAGTGGCCACAATAGAAACACAAAACACTTTCCGGTGCATGTAAACGGCTCACCTTCCAAATCTCTAGGACAAAATTGTTTATCTCGATATATCTGTTCTCGGCAGATAAAATAGCATATGCACCTCTTTTCCAGATGTTTATTTTGACGATTTGGATTATGTACAACGCCTTCGGCTCAGTACATAACTTCCTAATCGTCAAAATAAACATTTTGAAAAGAGGTGCATAATCTACTATTGTATCATCGACTGTACTGCAGTGAGCTTGGCAACGCCCTGCAGGCGGCTGTACTCTGCCCCTTGGACTAGGGAGTGCAATATCTGTATTGATATCGATATTAATATCGGAAAAACGCAATATCGAATACCGGTTTTGGTCAAAAAATATCGGAAAAATTTTAGATTTCTTTAGCAAAATTAAGAACAAGATTCAGTTTTACTGTCAATTTGTGTGATAAATAATTTCATTTGCTGCGATGGATGCATATGCATACCCAAGATTTTCCGATATGTATTGAGAATATTGAATTCGAATCGAGTTCTTCAGCGCGGAAACATTCTACCAAACTCAAGCGATGTCATCACAGAGTAATTCGTCGTGATTACGACGCCGATAATGAAGTTTACAGTTTTAAATAGTATTTGTATACCGATTCTATCTATGGTCTTATATTTGGAGGTTGCGACATTCAGTGTGGCAGTGAACGCAAATTTCCCACTGAACTTCAGTACATACCAAAACAATTTCAGTTCAGTTGAAATTTTGTACCTGAATACAGTGAATGCTCCCGTCAAGAATAAGTGAACACATTCCTTAAGAATCCTAAAGGAATCGTGTGGGAATGTCTTATGCCATGCAAAATTTGTATGCCGAAAGAAAAAGTGTTCACATATTCCGTCCGGGTTAATACAGATTGCGTTACTGCCACAGTGAAATAATGGCGGATGGCGCAACCTACAACTATAGACCTTAATCCTATCGTTATCGCCATCGTTATCTACATGTAGTTTTCACTACAAACATTTTTTCATACGATTTGTTACCGACGTCGTAAAATCATCGTAAATTCGTCGTCAAAAGTCTTGAAACAACCGCTTAAGAATCAATTGATAAAAATAGCGTTCTGTGTTCGCTTTGAACCAATTAACACTCAAGGTGGGACAATCACTGGAATTCAGGTTCGTCTCAAATCGATGCTAAACACTCTCTGCGGGGAACATTTAAGTTTTAACAATTTCAATAATTCAAATATGTGAAATTCCGAACTGAATTTTTCATGATAAACTCCGTTTGTGCGTATCTCTATTGCGTTTTCAAAACAAATTAGTCTCTCTTTTTGGTTTATTCGACGCATTTCGAAAATTATAAATATCACAAAATAGTGGACGGCACGGAACACGGTAGAATTGTATTATTGGGAGGACATGGAGGACAACACACAAATTCAAACGAGTCAAAATTAAAAATTTTCTCTATTTTAAATTGCAACATTAAACATTAATAAACTTTAACATTAAAAACCTGACCATTTTTTATTTTGACTCGTTTGAATTTGTGTGGTGTCCTTCCCCTGTCTGTTTTCAAAAATTTCCTATCTTTCTTAACTTTACAAAACTGAAAAATAAAATAAGAATCGGCCATATTTGTGCTTTATCAGTTCGTCTTTTCGAAAAGCAGAAGGTTATCGTCTTCTCACGTCGCCGTCGTTACAAATGTTTGTATTAGTAGATTATGCACCTCTTGCCAAAATTGTTATCGTGACGTGTGGGCATTGTGACTTGAGTCGAAGGCGAGATTCGTTATGGCCACACGTCAAGATAACAATGTCGGCAAGAGGTGCATATGCTATTTTATCTGTCGAGAACAGATATATCGAGATAAGTGAAAATGCTCCAGAGGGATAAATGCGAGATTATCGTTCTAGGCAGATAAAAGATTTTATACGTTGAATTTAAGTTTAGTAAGCCTCTCCTGTAAGCCACCAAATCATATGACAGTAATTTAAATAATTTTGCCAAAAAATTTTCCTTAGAATTCAACTTTTTTTCCTTAGAAATTCTGGTTTTGTTTAGTCTTTGGAATATCGAAAATACCGGTATTAATACCGGTATTGAAGAAACGATACGATATTGCATTCCCTACCTTAGACACCGCAAGAGGGATTTTGACGCATTTTGACTCCCCCCTTTTTTTCGTCCTGATTTTGACGCCTCTGGGTTTTGTGCCTCCAGATTTGGAAGTGACACTCTTGTAAACAAAGACTAGACAACACGTACAACGGTACCTCACATATCAAGTTCTCTTGCTGAGAATATTCAACAAAAGTAAAGTAATTGTGAGACGCTATTCTGCCGTAATTCATTAATTTAATGACTTCGAATTCCTTCCGATACAGGAAATAAATACCGCGAGAATACAATCAAAGTTCTAAAATCGGACATGACAAACAAACTCAATTAAATTTACGCTTCCTTTATCTGTTCAACATTGGATATACAAAATTAATCTATTCGTAAAGCTAAAATGCAATCAAATTGAATCGGTGCGGCGGCATGAGGTTCAATGAGATGATTTGATTTATAGAAAATATAGCTTTTGACTGACACCCAACTTTTTCGTTTCCATAGTTCGAACAATGCAATTATTTCGGTAAGGGAAAAGTTGCTTTGCGCTAGGTGTAGAGTCAAATAAATAAGAGATTCTTTTTTACATTAACAACTGTACTCACCCGATTGATGTGGAAATCAGCGGATTATTTTATGTTATTATTATTATTAATATTATCACAGTAGTCAAACACATAGGTACAGCGTTGAATACGCACAAATAATCAAATCTTCTATTTCCTTTCTCTCTGAGTGAAAAATCAATCAAAATTGTGACGTCGCGTCATACCGGGTTCGAATAATGAGAGGGTCATAGTAGGCTGTCCACTATCATATGAAAATCCGCTGTATAGGCGCAGTTCCTGAAAACATATGGCAGCTAGGAAGTGCCGGTGGTAAAAAAACCGGTAAATTTTAAGAAATGTGGCATAGACTTATAGCAGACATTCTTGCCATTCCATATTTTAACAATCAACGAAAAACGTTTGCTGATAAAGTAGTAAAATTAAACGAAAACTCTATTCGCAGGTCGACCAAAATTAAAAGGTGATGAATGTAAAAAGTTTTTACTTGCAGCACCACGCGGAAATGAGTCATTACCTGATGACAGTTGCGGTAATTTTCATTTTCGCGGGGCTTAGCAAGCCATGGGTGACGGATTCGTTTGCCGCAGAACTACAAACTAGTATCATTAGATGTAGTGTCATTATTCACGAAAATCCCTAAAGATTTAGTTACTGCTGGAATCCATAAAAAGTGGTGCATTATTAAAAAGTTAACAAACCTGCCGAAAGAAGAATTTTTAGCAGGCATTCATATGGTTTTAGATGAATGTTGCTTCCAATTTAATGGCGAATTCTACCGACAGATTTTTGGCTCACCCATGGGCTCTCCTGTGAGTCCAATGTTTGCAGATTTGATCCTAGAAATTTTAGAAGAAGAAGTCATCAGCAAACTAAAATTCAAACTGCCTTTTTTCTGGCGTTATGTCGATGATGTCCTTACAGCTGTTCCAGCAGACAAAGTCAAAACTGTTTTCAATGAATACAGCAAAGACATTCAATTTACTATTGAAGAAGAAGTTGATTGCAAGATATCTTTTCTCGAAATCTTATGCATAAGACAAGACAGAGCCATAATTACAGATTGGTATCATAAAGACACTTGGTCAGGTAGATATTTAAACTGTAAATCACATCTACCGTCGACTTATAAGAAGAATACGGTGTCCCTATTAACAGAGAAGATTTTACTTTTGTCTGAACCTGAATTTCACCAAAGAAATTTGGAATTACTAAAAAACACTCTAAGGAGGAATATGCATCCAAACAAGTTGATAGAAAGTATTATTAATTCTACTCTCGCCAAACATACCAACATTATGAGGAGAACTAAAAAACTTGAAAAGAAACCGATTGTCGCCATCCCATATGTTAAAGGTTTATTTGAAAAGTTAAAAGCAGTATGTAAAGATGAATTTGTAATAGTTGGTAGAGGCGATAACACGCTGAAAAAATCGATTTTCACAAATTTGAAAGATAAAACACCGAAATAAATGCAATCCTATGTTGTTTACAAAATTACATGTGAATGCGGATTTGTTTACATCGGCGAAATTTGGTGTAGAAAAACTTAACGTCATACTTACACTTTAAAAGCAGACCCAGCGCGACAGTACCCATATAAGTTTGGTATTATTGGTAAGCTGGCACCAGCAGCAGCCAGGAAAAATAGTTTTTCATTGTTTTAGACGCCTTTCGGATGCACAGGAATGGTTTGAAGTTAGCCGAAATAATCAAAATTTTACCCCTACTTTCAACTGCTTGTGGATGAATTTTAAGCCCAAAAAGACCCTTTTGCCCCGAAACTACGTGCAGTCACCTTTCCAACGAGTCCCCTCTCGACCTTGTACGCTTCTTCTAGCCGGAGAAATTTCTGTAAGAAAAGTGCATGTTTTCGGTTTTTGAACACCTCTCAATAGCCACACAAACATCGATGATTTTTTTTAAAAATATTTTTGGCTTTTAGGGATCAGTACCTATTCAGGAAAGTATAAAAAAATCCGCTGGGAGATGCATCCGATTTCGGCAGGCTCTTTTTCAAAAGAATCCCTCTTACATATTATACCGGTAGTGTCAGAGCAGCGCAACCACTTATCATCTCTCTGCTTTGTAGTTTAAAAAACAACGATAACGAAGTTAACGTGGAAAAGTGAACACTGACAAATATTGACAGTATGACATATTCCTCCAAGCAGAATTATTGTTGTGTCAAAGCTCTGTCATTATCGGTCAACTCTCTTCTTTGAGTAAACGTCAGTAAACGTATAGTGTACTGAAGTGTGGTGTCCATATTAAAAATTTTGAATTTTATTTTGTTAATAATCACACATAATAGTGAAACGAACATTCGAAAGGTAATCAACCGAACGATCAAAGTCGTACAAAGCTGCACAATGCCGAGTTGGTATTACGAAAAGAAGGATCTGAAAAACACACCATCAATTCGTGATGGTTTGGATTACGAAACAGAACGGCGTTATCGTAAAGAAGGAGCACGCTTCATTATGGATTGCGGTATGTCCATGGACCTCGGTCACAATACTATGGGAACGGGAGTTGTTTACTTCCATCGATTCTACATGCTTCAATCGTTTAAACAATTTCCTCGTTACGTGACTGCGTGCTGCTGCCTGTTTCTTGCTGGAAAAGTAGAAGAAACGCCAAAGAGATACAGTGACGTCATCCATACCGCACGAACATTGCTTTCCGAGCAAGAGTTTATGACATTTGGTGATGCTCCGAAGGAAGAAGTGATGACATTAGAAAGAATTTTACTTCAAACAATCAAATTCGATCTACAAGTTGAACATCCTCACAACTTTTTAACGAAATATGTGAAGTGTTTTATAGGTGATAGCGCGAAAAAACAGAAAATCGTTCAAATGGCTTGGAATTTCGCTAATGATTTACTTACGACAACAGTTTGTTTGCAATGGGAGCCACAAATCATTGCCATCGCATTAATTATTTTAGCCAGTAAATTAACTAAATTTACCGTATTAAAGTGGGTTGGCCAGCTCCCAACACATTTGCGATGGTGGGACATGTTTGTTGCTGGTGTGACAATGGAAAATTTGGAGGACATTTGTCATCAGGTGCTGGATTTGTATAAACAGACGAATACATCGACGACGAATACTGAAAGTCACCCACAGCTTCCACCTAGCAAATATAGTCCACCACCGAAACGGAAACGTGTCAAAATGTCTCCAACATTCAAATCGTCGCCGATCGCAAAGGTGGCAAAACCTACAATCGACGAGAAACTGGAGAGCATGCCCGTTCCAAAGTCTATGACAACTGACAATGCCAACTATACAAACTATCCGCCGGCTTACGGAACAATGTTTACGGAATTCAGATCGCATTTTCCACAACCACCACCAATTAGCCAACCGTTACCACCGTTACCACCGTTACCACCACCGTTACCACCACCGTTACCACCGCCGTTACCACCGTTACCACCGCCGTTAGCACCGCCGTTACCACCTATACCACCGCCTCCAACGCATCCTATTCACTTTCCACCACCTCATGTAACGCCTCCTTCATGGGTTTCACCACTACGGCGCTATCATCCGCCACCAAATCCACCAGCTTACTACCCACAACCTCCCCCCAGGCATCGCGGAGGTTTCTATCCCTAAAAAGTAGTAACATTTTTTATCAAATTGTATTGTCAGACACTAGAGTTCAAGAACATTATAATTTTCAAAAAAAACAGTGTCTTTTATTCTTACATGGTTGTGGAGGAAATAACTTGACTTTTTACTGTGATACACTTACGGAAATATATTTTTGCATCAAATAGAATTTTGTACTTCTGCGCAAGTTTTTGCAGTGTTAATAAGCTGCGCAGAAGTACAAAATTCTATTTGATGCAAAAATATATTTCCGTAAGTGTAGTGATCCCGTTAGGGACCATCCATAAATTACGTACGCTTTTTTCAGTGCTTTCATCAGATTTAAATCAACAATAACTTGGAAAATATTCACTTTTGAGACGTCAAATGTATGACCGACCCCCCCATACTACCCCCTTAAATATGGGGGTCGGCCATACATTTGAAAAATCGGTCGTTCAAAGCCCTTTTGAAGGTTGGATTTTCTGGTACGACAATCACTAAGCAGCGAATAAATTCCCATATAGAGGGCGAGTTCGAAGAAATGAAAACTTCTCTCATAAAGAAGCTTAAAACGTTTTCCTATGTGTGTTTGTGTTCAGATTGCTGGTCGTCACATCATCGGTATGCTTGACTTTCGTTGAAAAATATCTAGGGCTAATTGCTGTCACTAACTTCCTATTAAAATTATAGATCATTTCTTGGTATCACTTGTCATTGGATAGATCCACTGAGTTTGGAAAGAAATTCGGCGACGTTAGCGTGTCGCACACTGGTGAAATTCTCGCTGCGAATATAGATCAAGTGATGACTGACTTCAAAATACGAGGTATGACCGTTAAGATCGTTACCGACAACGCATCCAATTTTATCAAAGCGTTTAGTCCAACTAAATACGTTTATGATGAGGACGAAGATAATGAGATCGACAAGGTGGAATTCATTCCTTTGACAGATTTGATAGAAACGGTTGAGTGTAACACTCTACCACCTCATAAACGGTGCAGTGCACACAGTCTTGATTTGTCGATGTGCTCTAAGCTATTCAAGAAGCAAAAACGGAGCGTCAAATTTTATTCACAGCAAACTCGGAAGGTATCTCGTAACACCGCCGTCTACTCGTTGGAATGATACAGTCGACAGTTTAAGGGTTTTATTGAAAATGATTGACGAGAAGCCTAGCGAAATGAATTCAATTTTCGAAAATTTAAAATTACCGAAATTGATCAGCAGCGAAATTGCATTTCTCAATGAGTATGTCCTGGTAATATTTATACATTTCTTACGGCTATGTAATAAGAAATTAATAATTACACTTCTGACAGGTTCTCGGAATCGTTGCGGATGCTCTCGATATTTTGCAAGACGAAAGATTCATGTTTATGGGACTATACGCAGCTACGATAAAACAACTACTCCAAAAGCTTAAGTCCATGAAAGGTCTCAAATACTGCCAATGTCTGGCTACAGAACTGCAGGTTTCGATAAGCTCGAGGTTCGGTTAAATTCATTTCAGTGTTTAAATTAGTTGAATTACCATTTTTTCTTTTTTATTTTAGGTTTTATGATGTAGAAGAACCCGACAATTTGAAAGCCACTCTGTTTCACCCATTTTATCGAGACTACGAATTTAACCATGAAAAACGTAAAAATTCGAAGATTCGTAATGATTTGATCGACCAGCTTGCAGATGACCCAAAAATGACATAGACAATCAGCGCCGTATCTAGGGGGGCCTGAGCCCCCTGAGATTTTCTCCGCCCCCCTGAGGTTTGTTCGTTCCCTTCTGATATATATTAATGTTCGGAAGAAAATCTGCCCTTAAGGAGAGGATGCTTTTATACTTTTTTCTTGAATACTGTTGAGCCTTCGACTACCTCTGAAACACAGCAAAATTTCTTTATATTTATTGAAATTCATGAGGAAGCCTGGAACGTTTTTGCTTGAAAGCAAGAGCGACTTAATTGCCGCAGGCGAAAGTTTTTGGTTGTAGGGCTTATTGTAAGTAAGAATTTCAATAATTGATTGATTTTGTATGTATCTAACGCCGTAGGCGAAAGTTTGTAGGCCATTAACTACTTTTTTTACTAAATCAAGGTGTTTGAAATTTTGAAAATTTAGATCAGTTTTTTTCAGCTATAGGATGGGCCCCTAAAATGACCGCCCGGGCACGGACCCAGAGGATTTACTCCCGTTACTCTACTTTTAAGGTAGTTTTAAAAGGAATGTTGAGATTGAAGATGGGCAAAATCGGTCAAGAACTTTCGAAGTTACGATCGAACAAGTTGTCAAAACCTTGTTTTTTGAAGGTCGAAGAAACGTTTTTGCTTATATCTCCGACGAACGGGAATTGCTTTTCAAGGTTTGGAATGAAAGAAAAAACTAACTAAAAAAAGTTGATGAAAATTGATTCACTGGTTCAGATAGTCGGGTCCATAGAGCGCGCCAAAATCTTTCTCGTAAATTTCATTAAATATAAAGAAATTCTGCTGTGATTCAGAGGTAGTCGAAGGCTTAACAGTGCTCAAGAAAAAAGTAAAAAAGCGTCCTCTCATTACGGGTAGATTTTCTTCCGAACATTAATATATATCAGTAGGGAAGGAACAAACCTCAGTGGGGGCGGAGAAAATCTCAGGCCCCCCCTCGCCCCCCCCCCTAGATACGGCGCTGGATGGAGTCGTCAAAAATCAAAATGAGGAAATTCAGATATGTTGCCAACTAATGGGTCGTTCAGTTCAATTA
>CM055406.1:42713739-42729693 GCA_029228625.1 Pseudolycoriella hygida | reverse complement strand
TAGATACGGCGCTGGATGGAGTCGTCAAAAATCAAAATGAGGAAATTCAGATATGTTGCCAACTAATGGGTCGTTCAGTTCAATTAGATGTGTAGTCCAGAAATAAAATTGAATTTTCTGTGAAAAAAAATCCTTAGGCTTTTAAACATATCAAAGCATTCAATCAATAAATTAATCACCGGGCGCGGAGCTTTCTGGCTTCTTTTATTTAGTGGAAAGAAAGCACCTAAACAAAGACACTAGCAAACACCAAATGTTCCAAATACTGAGTCGTCATGTTCTAAGATACTTCGACGGAAATTTATCGAAGTTAACGACGGATCTACATGGACTGCAAGATTAAACAACATACATGCAAAATTAAACGATGTAAAAGTGGAGTATTCGTGCTTGGACCGACATATACGAATTATTGAAGGATTTCGAAGATTCCTGACGCCGTCGTACAGTTGAATTCTTTTTCGTAGAAACTGTGAGTTAATTTTCCCAGTAAGGACGTCGTATATGAAAATGAAAAAGATTGCAGCATTGGTGCGGCGTCTTAGAAGTGACTTCATGTTTAGTTCATTACATTACTTAGACGATATTTGTCCTTCGTTTTGTCAACATATCTGTTTGTGTTTGCGTAAAACACAAATTGTCTTTGAACACTTTCTAGTGATCGAATGTGAACGTTGTGGTGCGGTGCCCAAACTGAGCTGGAGAATTCGAGGTGTGATCTAACTATGGCTGAGTATAGCATCTTTGCCGTGTTCTGGTCGAATCGTCCGTAGCATTGTCGTTTAACAAATGATAGCATAGAAGAACCCTTTTTCGATGCTAGCTTGAGGTGGTCGTTGAAAGAAAATCTGTGGTCGTATGTAACTCCTAAGTCTTTTATGCTACCATTTTAACAACGAATAGGAGAATTATATTTCTAAATTCGAGGCTGTTTCCGAACACTGGGTGCAATTAATTTCAATATTAGTTTTGGATGAGTTTTCTAAAGAAAAGACCTATTTAAATTGCACCTAGTTTTATATTAAGACTACTAGTTTCGGTCATCTACGACCATTATCAAGTCTAATTGCTTCTTAAAAACTAATTGCCATTTGAAATAATGTTCTCATTTATACTAAATTTATTGAATGGACAATGTTCTACAAGCTTCTACGTTACTCTAGAACTCTATACAAGCACACCTACACAATTAATTCAACGGACTTCACAGTACAATGTTACTCATTAGACGCCTTAGTTTATACTATTTTATGTACTGGTTGGTTCTACGACATTCTATGTTACACGTCTACGCGTTTCTATACAATTCTCTATGGTTCGTCTTATGGAACGTTTTATTTTGTTGCCTTTTGTTCAAGCTCATTCTATGTTGTTTGCTCGCGGTGAATGTTTATCTCTCATCGGTTCAACTAAGGCTAGTAGTGGAGAGGTTTTCCCTAGATTTCTGTTCATAAGTTTATTGTGTTTTAGCTTATTTATGTACACTGCTTCCATAAAATCAATTTTATATGGGTCGGAGTATTGTCTGAGTAACGTCAAGTTGTTTTCATCGATCTCATGGCCCGTGTTTAGCAAATGTGCTGCCACTGCTGATTCACTAGGATCCTCTTTTGTCCATTCGTCTATGTGTTCCCCATATCTAATGTGGATCATTCGTAAGGAACGTCCTACGTATATGTACTGGCAGCTTATCTGGCAATCTACTTCATAAATTCCGGATTTATCATCAGGAATTTTGTCTTTCGCTGAGCCGAAGAGTTGGCTCAACTTATTTCCACTGCGGTGTACAATTTCCATGTTGCATTCTCTGTAGATTGGCTTCAACAGTTTTGTGACCTCTCTCACGTACGGCATGCTGACTCGGATGCTATCACTTTTCTCTCTCGGTAGGTTGTAGAACGTGGAGTACTTCAGCAGTTCTTTCTTACGCTCATGTTTCTTAATAATATGCTCGACTGTTGAACTGTTGTACCCATTTTTCCGCCCAATCTTCAATATGGTACTCCACTCTTTTGCATAGGCTTCGTCATTTAGAAGGAAACTTACTAGTCTGTGTGACATGGAGTGGAATGCCGCCATTTTGTGTTTCCAGTCCTGGTTTGAATCATATGGAACCACTCTCATAGTTGCGCAAGGTTTTCGGTACACTTCGAATTGTAACGTGCCGTCACTATTCTTCTTAACCAAAGTATCAAGGAATGGGATCCTTGGTGTCATTTCCTAGGTTTCCATTTCATAAGTGAACTGAACTTTGGGGTGTTGATCATTGAAGAGTTTCAGTGTCTTGGATATTCTCCTCTTATTTTGTACGGCAATATGCTACTAACACGTTTAATTAGTTTGTCTTTGATGAAATATTCTGCAACAATTGGGCACTGTTTTCTTGAAACTAACATAATTTTACACTTGCCGTCGTTTAGCTCGAACCCATTTTTGTTGCACCATTCAACAAAATCATTTATTGATGATTGCAATATGTGAGTGTCATTAGGTGAGGATATACGGTTATGTACTATTTTCTTGTCATCTGCAAGATTTATGTCTTTAGTTATATCAGAACTGCCATCTGAGTCGTCAAAGTAAATCAGAAAATACAGTGGTCCTAAAACTGATCCTTGACCAACTCCGGAGGAACTTAAGGCTATCACCCTGCCAAAAATAATCCAAGTCGGTCTAGCCGTTTGGTCGTCAATCGGTAACAAACAGACATACATACAAAAATATGAAATTATTTTATATATAGATTTTAAGCTAGAGATATATAATTATCTAATTGTTGTATCGCTGGTTTGGTTGCAATTAATTTCAGAATGTTGTGTTGCCTGCTTCCAACCAAAATAAAAACACTTAATTCAAAATTTGTGTTTTATTGTCCCATGCATTCGGTCATTTGACCGACCATTATCAAGGCTAAAACAATAAAACTTCATGAACAAAGTGCTCCTATTTGTGGGAAGATACCTAAACATTCTACTTACGTTGTTTTTATAATCTGTCACACTAAAAAAATATAAATAAAATTCAATTTCTGCTCCTCAAATTATATCGATGGTTCATAATGCGATCTTGATTTGGTTGTTGACAACTTCCATGTCAACCGCCAAAACATCTGTTGCATTCGTTTCACTCGTTCCATATGACGTTGGCTGTGGAGGGTGTACATTTGGAGGTTTGGAATAGTTTTTATGATGTTGTAAAAAACTGGACTAATGTGTGCTGCATCAGATTTGAAATTCACAGTTTCATCTCCGTGCAAAATATATTGATTGGCCTCATGTATTTTCAGAAGGCCTTTATTCCTAACTTTTTTCAGAACCTCCTTACTCATAAAATCGAATTCATGTCCATTGATATAATTTGAGGAGCAGAAATTGAATTTTATTTATATTTTTTTAGTGTGACAGATTATAAAAACAACGTAAGTAGAATGTTAAGGAATCTTCCCACAAATAGGAGCACTTTGTTCATGAAGTTTTATTGTTTTAGCCGTGATAATGGTCAGTCAAATGACCGAATGCATGGGACAATAAAACACAAATTTTGAATTAAGTGTTTTTATTTTGGTTGGAAGCAGGCAACACAACATTCGTATTTTTAGTGTAAAAACCTTCAAACACAATTTTTTATTTTTGCGGCTATCAAATGCGGGTCGTGGTCACACTTCACTTCAAAGATCGTTCTCTACGTTGTCTGACACAAGCTACCGTATTTTAAATGCAAAACTTTAGTTGATTCCATTTTCTCGTCCATAATCTTCCGTTTTCATCACGTGACCACCTCTCATTTACTGGATTTTCTCTATGTATAGCTAAATGTCTGCAAGTATGTACTAAGATACTAATGAAACGAAAACTAAAATCAGAAAAAAAATAAAGTAAACATGAAGATCAAATGTATGTCCTTTTTGAAATTCAAATGAAAACTGACTTGCTGTAGGCGCACAGAAAATACAAAGAATCTTTCTTTCAAAAAACATAAAAAACGTTCGAAAAATCGAAAAAAAATACGAAAATCGTTTACAACTGTATTTTATGTGATATACATGCATTAAACACTACTCATTTGAGCTCAAAGAAAAACACAAAAAAAATGATAAAAAGGTTTTACATTTTTATTTCTGAGCTTTTATTCCATTCCGAAAACATTGAAAACAATTTTCTAAAATGTTTTTACATTGGCTAATCTTTTTAGTAATATCCAACAAAAAAGTGCTGTTTTCAATGTTATTTTATGAAAATACGTTGTTGGAGTTTACAGCAAAATTCGTGTTATTTTTGCAAAACAAAAAAAATCGCTGCCCAATCAGAAGCTGGTTGCAAAATAATAGTGAGAATGATTTGCTTGTAAGACATTTAAATTAAAAGTTATTCTCTGATTCGGAAAGTTTCAATTTACAATAGACTGATAAAGAGGATAATGGGAGAAATGAAACGACACATCATCCTTATCATCAATGATAACATGGTACGATCGAATTTGTGACGCACAGCACTGTCAGTTTTCACTTGAGTGCGAAAAACCTATACTAAAATCATGAATCAAGAACAAACAGCGGGCGGAAAAATTACTTCACAACACTGCCGTGTTTTCAAATCAAAATTTTGTTTGAATGAAGAAAAGTTTAGTAACGTTGAAGTAATCTCGTGAAATATGAAAACATACATGTAGTAAATATTGCAAAGTTTAGAACAGATTGTCATGTGAAAAAATTGAATACATTCGTTGTATACCAAATGTTAGAATGTTATCAATGTCTGCCAAACAGCAACTTGAAACAAGAATGTCCACATACATGGAACAATGAAGTAGATTCATACATTAAGATTAGCAGGTCCGAACAAAAAAGTTTTCACAAATCGATTCCGTAACTCCACAAAAATATTGTACGGCCTCAAAAAAGTCAAAGAATATTTCTTGAAAGAAAATTTTTGGTGGTAAAAATCAAAAACTTCATTTTTTTCAATTTTTGTACTTTAATGCGTCGTTAGCGCCACCTATTTTGCCCAATGTTTCCAAATTTTTTTCCCGTTAAAAACTGATTTATTACCGCTCACGACGAATTCGATGGGGAAATGAGTTTTTGATTTTTCCCACCGACAATTTTTTTTCAAAAAATTTAAAAAAAAAATATTTTTGGCGTTTTTGAGCCCAGAAAATAGTAGGTTACAGTGGGGGGTGCAGAAGTAAGTCATTACATGAGGGATCAATTTTGTGAAATGAGCCAAACTCAAGAGGGTGTTTTTAAGCAAAAAGCTTTGAAAACTGTTTTTTGACGAGTGTAGAGTTTGTATCCCGAGTCGAAGGCGAGGTATCCAACTGCATCCCCCACTGTATGTTGTTTTATCGGTGTCCCATCCGAAAACGCGTCATTACATACAGATATACATGTAATGAGAAGTTTCCGGTGGGGGCCCTAACATACATGTAATGAACAATTTCCGTGGGGACGTCGATTAAAATTTTTTTCATGCTTGCTATCAGGGACGAAAAGCAAAATGTAATCTCACAGGGCGAAAGTTTTCGCTTTCGCCCCTTGGGCTTACATTTTTCAACTTTCGTCCCTGGTAGCAAGCATGAAAAACTTAATACGCAAAACGGTAAAGCATATTCGGCCTTCTCCCTTGTTGCGTAAATAAATATTGTGGGGTTACAGAATCAATTTGCAAAAACTTCTCTTTTCGGACCTGCCTACAGGATGCTTTCCCAATTTTCCCCTAAAGTTACTTCAGTTGTACCTTCATTCATCATCTTTTAATTTTACTACTTTAATTGGTTTCAAACGTAAACCAATTTTTAATTGAAGCGTAACTGTCCGTACAGCGGAAATAGTAGATTATGCACCGCTGTCCAGGATGCTCTATTTTGACGATTTGGAGGTTATTTCCCGAGCCGAAGAAACAATTTCGCCCTAGGGAGAAAAATGCGAGATTATCGTTCTAGGCAGATAAAAAATAAAAGACGGCAACTGTCCAATGATGTTCTCGCTTGCTGATTTCTTTTATTAAACTTTCTTATCGGCGAAGTATTCTCACAATTATTTTTTGATAATTTCGCAAAAATAATACGAAGTATGACGAATTTCGAAGCAAACTTTTAATAACGAAGTGAGATTATTTCCCGCGATGCTTCCTTTGAATTGTGAAATCATTTTCAAATTATCAAAATGTTTGTATCAAATAACATTTTATTCGTTCCGACAAATCGTAAATAATAACAAAATGCAATGGAGAGGTATAAGTAGACAGAGAAAAAAGACTACTAAAAAGCGGTGTGAATCTAAAAGAAGTACATACATAACGTTATAACAAACACATACCTTTGACGGAGTGAGTAGGCTCCTGAAAAGAAAAAAGAAAGAAAAGTAATAAAAAACATTTATAGATAGTTAAAGGTACATCCATAACAATAGTATTGAAAGATCATAATGTAA
The DNA here is from genome assembly GCA_029228625.1 of Pseudolycoriella hygida. Lineage (NCBI taxonomy): Eukaryota > Metazoa > Arthropoda > Insecta > Diptera > Sciaridae > Pseudolycoriella > Pseudolycoriella hygida. Next base: position 42,723,263 of record CM055406.1, on the reverse strand, counting down.
GTTTAAGTTTGTTAGGTTAATTATAGAAAAATGAAAGAGTTGTTTGTGTTATTGTAAGTAGAAAAAATGTACAAAAAAAGTGTTTTAGGAAAATATGAAACTAATCGAAGCTTTCGAATAAACTTTATGAACAATTTACTCAGACTACATTCAGGAAAGAACTAATGGCGCATTTACCCACCTCAAAAATGTTAATTAATTTCAATGTATGAAGAACTAAGATGCACTATACGTGGAGTTTAAGTTTGCACTTTAGAAAACTAAATAGCTGCTAGTATATTACTGCATAGCGGAGCAAACGCACGAGAAGCGATGCTCCGAGTGCTAGTATAACCGCTTGCATACAGTTTATTCAGTACGATGCCTTATCCATGAGCTGTATGGCGTTGCACAGGGTGGCATTTCTTTCAAAATGGAGGCGTTTGTCAAAATCGGGCACTACGCAAAATTTACCAAATAAGGCAAAATCGGTACAAATTGAGTACAAACTGTAGCGTTGCTTGTAGCTCATAATAGATTCAATATCCTTATCCGCTTTTGCCTTATTTGGTAAATTTGGCGTGGTGCCCGTTTTTGACACACGCCGCCATTTTGAAAGAAATGTCACACTGTGCGTTGGTTTAAACGACTTATAAGTCATGCTCAGAGTGCCATTACATTTGTTTTTCTTTTGTTTATGCTGTAAGGCAAACAAACACTTATATACATTCAACTGACCTTATAATATGAATATAAAAATGTTATGCCTTACAGGAGAGAACACAACAGCTCTCTGCACATGCTCTATCTGGTCTTATCCAACTTATACTAGATACTAACACACCCACAGCGATTGCATTAAAAATTTTAAATAAATAATAAAAATAATTTGATGTTCACCCCTACATTTCTTGAAGTAAACTTAGCCCTGAATTCAATGAACAGCCCACGGGAATTCCAACAAAAAAAACAATTTAGTCTCAAGGCTCTTGTGCTATTTTGTTGTTACCATTAAAAATAAAAAAAATATCATGAAAGTCAAATTTAACGAAGTCTTGAAGATCTTATTTCACCAAAAGCTCTGGTTTCTCGTTAACCTAACTTGTTACATCTCAGTTAAGAAAACAGTTAAACATTAGATTTAAATTTAATTACTAAACTATTATAAATAGATACATTGAACATTTGAAATGAAGGTTTATAGAATCGACTAGAATTTAGACGCCAAATAGCTAATTACATATATAATACTGAACGGTTCATTGTAGATGGGAAAAGCGACTGCAAAATTCGAGATTGTGTCAAATCAACCGTATACAAGTTAAACAATTGTGCATATATGGGGACGACATCACAAGCGAAAGTCTATAGAAGCAAACATAATTTTCATCTCGGGAAGCAATATAACTGCACCTTTATGCTGTCGTTTTTCTATTTGAATGACGCATAGCGAAAATGAGCTTTGAAAGCTTCTTTTCTTCGTCTGTAGAAAACGTACGTTCAAATCGATTATTTTGACTTAGAATTATGTATTATGTCAAAATAACCCGCGAATGTAGAGGCTTCCAACTACGCTTGGAACGTTAATTTTGCATATCACTGTTGTATCACTGTGTCACTTGTATCACTGTGAAGCTCTAAATCTAAAAACAACTAGTAGTATTAATTAATTACTCCCGTTGAACGAAATATGTTTGCGTTTACCATTAAGTATAGGTAATAATCGAATTCGCGCCTTCGAGCAACGATTTTGGAATAAAGATGCCGGATACGTAAAAACTCCATCGATCAACAAAATAACCAGAGTCGATCGTGACCGATTTTCGAATCCTCCTTTCTTTTCTGAAAAAAAGTGAGGTCGAGCTGGAAGATGAGCAAAGTTGATCAAGAATTTCAGAAGATATGACCTAAAAACTGAAAAAAGTGGGATTTTCTTGAGGTTCGTTGAAACTTTTTTGAAATGAGTAAGAAAATGTTGGGCCATTCCGTATACGTATAGATTTATATTATTTATTACACTTATTCATCCCAAAGAAGTTAGATTTCGTCTAAGGTAAAACTCTTTGGTATGCTAGAAGCGATGATCGTTGCATTTCGAATTTTTAAACTACATTACAAAATGGTACGATAAACACAAAAAAAAAGTAAAACTGCTGTACTGATCACCATGAAAGGTACATTCATATGATTCAAGTTCAAAGGATGAGCAAAATCGGCGCAGTGGTTCCGGAGATATGGTTAAAAGAGTGACCAAAAACATGGTTTTTCGAGCGTTTGTGAAACTTTTTCGCAAATATCTCAATAAGCATAACACAGAAACTTTTAATTTTGGTGTTAATCAAATGAAAGCATTTGATCTAACAAAACTGGGAAAATCTTTGTGAAAATCGGGTAAGTGGTCTGGGCACTGGGACCAATGAAATGGACCAAAATGAGTTCATGAGGCCATATACAAAAGCAGATGGTTTTTCTTCTATATTTGCTCAACTATGCAATATAAAGATTTACTATCAAAGGCAAAGTTGTAGAGAATTAAATTTTAGAGAACATGTTTCAGGGTTTTAAGGAAAAATGACATAATCCTGGAGTTTAGTCACTTCTAGGATTGGGAGTGAAGACTCATATGTCTGGAACTATGGCTGTTAGATAGTTGCTTACAAAGGCAAAGTTGTAGATAATAGCATTTTGGAGAACACGTGGTTCAGGGCTTTAGAGAAAAATAACATGGGATATGACCACTTCTAGAATTGGGAGGGATAACCCATATCTCGAGAGCTGTAAGAATAGAAAATTGCTTCCAAACTCACAGTTGTAGAGAATAAAATTCTAGAGAACATGTGTTTCAGGGTTTTAAGGAAAAACGTCCTAGTATCGAGACTTAGTCACTTCTAGAATTGGGAGGGATGACTCATGTCTCTGGAACTATGACAGTGAGAATGTTGCTTCCAAAGGCAAATTTGTAGAGAATAAAGTTTTAGAGAATACGTTTTCAGAGTTTTCCCGAAAAGTGTCCTAATCCCGGGATCCCGGATTTAGAATCAGCAAGGATGACTCATATCTCTAGAACTATGGCGGTTAGAAAGTTGCTTCCAAAAGAAAAGTTGTAAAGAATTAAATTTTAGAGAACACGTGATTCAGGGTTTTTAAAGAAAATTGCCCAATCCTGGAATGTGACCACTTCTAGAATTGGGAGGAGTGACTCATATCTCTAGAACTGTGACAGTTAGAAAGTTGCTTCCAAAGGCAAAGTTATGATAAAATATTAGAGAACATTGAAAGATGTTTTAAGGAAAATGATCTAATCCTACGCATAATAATAGATGATAAGTTGTCGTTTAATGACCATATAGACGCCATAGCCCGCAAAGCGTATATAATGCTAGGATTTGTATTCCGTTGTGGAAAATACTTCAAGTGTCAGACCAGCCTGCATCATCTATATTGGACGTTACGCAAATGCCATTCGACATTACCTTGGGTTATTTCTGTGGGTCGCTCGAATTCTGATAGTTTTAAAAACTTTGCAACAATTTGCAATTCTGATAAGTTTGCACCTAATTGCAAAATCTGTTCGGTTTGCCATATCTTTTCTATTTGCCACATCTATCATCATACGTACGGATTTTTTGGTTACGTTTTTTGGAATGAAATAAAGAAAGAAATGTGACAAACATTGTAAATTAATTTGCGATTTCTCTATTCTTTAATTTCATTATTTATTATTTTTACCAACCAACTAAATTCTAACCAATCAAATTAAACGTCTCTTGTGTTCTGATTTCTGATCTGATCTCTTTGGATGGTCAAACTAATTAACTAATTAATTCATTATAAAATTGACATTTCCTTATGTAGCATTTAAAATTAGTCCAAGTTTTTTGACAAAAACATTTGCTTTATCACTAACGATCATGAAGATTCAACAGCAAATAATGTCAAAATGTTATGTTATAAAAATATCGTCGTGAAGTTTATCCTTTCTAACACACGCTTGATTAGCTGTTATTATGTTTTCATTATTGTATTCATCAGGAAATCTAAGAAAAACATATGTTGAAAATTTGTACATTGCTTGGGGCTAGAGATGAGCGGGTCGACCATTTTTCGAAACCCGACCCGGACCGAACCCGACCCGATAAAATTTTCTGAAACCCGAAACCCGAATTGTTTCTAAACCCGACCCGGACCGAACCCAACCCGATAAAATTTTTCGAGACCCAAAACCCGAACCGGACCGAGCCCGACCGATTAAAATTTTCGAAACCCATGAACCCGAAAAAAAATTCGGGTTCGGGTCGGATCGGGTTCGGGTTTTTCGAAGTTTCGGGCAACCCGCTCATCTCTACTTGGGGCTGTGGATTTCGTTGAGCAAGTTACTCGAACGTGTGTGGGTTTTTCATGAATGTTTCATAAACTTTTAGCGTTAGATACTTGCTCGAAAGTGTAATAAGGACGTGAACAGTAACTTACTAAAACGTCTCACTGTATATATACATATATACATATATACATAAATATAAACGTATATTTTTTTTTAAATTTGCGTTAAGAGCTCGAGGCGTTGAGACAGAACGAAGGGAAATCCCGAATAGTAGGATTAAACAGTCAAACAACCCTAAAAGCCTCGAATTCAACCTACTTCACTTCAAAAAAATAAAAAGCCATAAGATACCTAATGCGCTTAAAGAAATATATCGGCAATGAACGAAGTAATTGTAATATAAATCTTACCGAAATATAAGCTCGAAACTTAACGTAAAACACTTTTTAAACTCTTTTTAAACTTGAACTTAAAGTGGTTATAAAAGAGTGGGTGTAATTATTATCTTGTGCACTCATCTTAAAGTTAGCCATATGGTCAGTTAATCCGTCCAGATTAACCTCATCTTCGACGTTAGCATTCAGACCAATTTTTTACTCAACAACACTAGGTGGTACAAACTAGGGACATGATATATGCGAAAGAAACTTTGCAGAAAAGCTCCTTTCAATCAATTTTCGAGAGAAACTTTGTACTATTTTTGATGTGATTGTAAATATTTTCGGGCACATATGCGGCAGGCGAGGCATGAAGATAGTTCTTGTAACGGAAAAAATGGGGTGATATTATTGTAATTTCGCTATATGCAAAATATATAGACATCGATTTATTTTGCCGAGCAACAAAACCTACAAACTGTAACTTTTGTTGTTGTTTCAAGATGGCACCCTTCTTTGTGGAATATGAAGATGAAGTGTGTGCCACAAACAATAAGGAGAATCACGGAACGCGTGAAAAAATTAAATGTTTGAAGTAATGGTAACTTCACTTTCGGTATTTATTTATATTTAGTGTAATCAAGTTAAACCATTTCAATGCAAGGAGAATATCTTAAGGAATTACGCTCGAAAAACTTCAAAGCCCTGCTACATTTTATTGTTATTTGACGCTACATACATCATATTACTTTTGATAATATAATACAAAATTGGTTATAATAAATTGTTACATTATCACAATGAGCAATAGAATTTAACTTGAAATTTTCAAAAACATTAAAAGTTAATTATGAAACTCATTTTCGAATTTCGTAGATGAATTTATATGGAGATAAACTTATCCGAACAGCAAATCCTTTTATATTTATTCATTACAGCATCAAAACTCAATAATACAAATTTTATGATAGGTTTAGCTCTTTTTAGCATATATAACGTTGTACACAAAGTAAATATAAAGGAAAATCTAATAATTCATATGGCAATCGCTAGAGGTTTGTTTCAGCAGAACACAAAGAAAAGTTTAGTATGGAATTTTGAAATTAAGTATTTCCGCTTGTCTCTCTCTACGGGAATATGGTATTATTCTATTATTCGTGTGTTTGTTTGTTTTGCATTGTGGTTTTGGTTTGGGATACAATAATACGGCTTAATGAAAATGAATCGATGTTTATGTGGTTGATTCTCAGATTCGTAACATCATTAGACGTTAGAGAGGCGGCTCGGTATTTTAGTAGAAAATAAATTGATTAACCAAATTTTCTGGTATGGAATTTAACTCAAAGAACGGCATCTATTTCTGCGTAAGGCTATGTATAAAACTATATATTTTCGTTATAAAAAACGATTGTTCGTAGCACACAATTCAACTAAAATGTCCTAAAATACAAAAAAATATTGCTGTAAGGCTACAACCTAGACGTGTTCCAAAATGTGTGGGAAAAAAGTGTCGAAAAGTTTGGGAAAATGAACTTTTTGTCCGTTCATCAATAATGTGTATAGACACAATCTGTTTCCGAACCATAATAAATTTTCGTCAGGTCAAACCTCTACTGAAATGATGTGATGAAATCAACCTAAAACATTCAGTCATTACATACATTTTTCTTCCCAGTTGATTTCCCTGCTCTTCATTGACCTGTTACTTTAAGATTAGTAAATAAGTAGGTGAAATGTTTTGGCACTTGACTATGGAACAATTAAAAAAAGATCGATAATTTTGTTACATTTTGTTTACATTTTAGGTCTGAGAGACAGTTGAATTCTTCTAGTTCTTGAAATTCTACCCTTTGTCATCCTGCTCAATTATGGAAGTGGCCAAATACCATAATTGTGCCACAATTCTCCAAATACCTGAAACACGTGTTCGCTGAAATTTAATTCTCTACAACTTCGCCTTTGAAACCAACTTTCTTACTCTCATAGTTTTGGAGATTTGGGTCATCCTACTCAATTATGGAAGTGGCCATATACCAAGATTGTGCCACATTTACCATAAACCCTGAGACACGTGTTCCCTTAAATTTAATTCTCTGCAACTTTGCCTTTGACAGTAAATCTCCATATTGCATAGGTTAGGAAATATAGACGAAAAACTGTTTTCGTATATGGCCAAGAATCTCAATTTCGTCCATTTCATTGGTCCCAGTTCCCAGTGACCAGACCACTGACCCGAATCCCACAAAAAATTTTTCTTAGTTTCGATTTGACACCAAAATGAGGAATTTCCGTGCTATACTTGTTGAGATATTTGAGAAAAAGTTTCATCGACCCTCGAAAATTTCATGTCCGACCTCCACTTCTTCGACCATATCTCCGGAACTACCTGGCTGATTTTGCTCATCTTCGAACTTGAATCATTGGAGGCACGTGCCTTTCAGGGAAAAAAAGTTTAGGCTGATTGGTTGAGCCGTTTGGAAAAAAAAGCGGATACGGAGAGACAGACAAACGGACATTTTTTTTTTATTGCTGATTCATCATCTCTAGACGATAATAGATGCATTCCCCTCCCCCTCCCACCTCGATCTACCCCATGTTACAATAAAATTGTTTTAGTAAACGTATAGGACCTTTGTACTTCGTACGGGTCCAATTATTAGTCGCTTCAACCATCAGAAACGGTTCATGTGATTTGTAGATAAGAAAATTTAGGAGCAGATCAAAATTGAGTTCAAGCTAGCAGTGTATGTATGAATGATGGATGTGTATATGTAAAAATAATGGTCGAATAATGTAGCAAAAGCCATAACTGTTACATGAATCATTCATCCTTTGTACAATGTACATCATCTTAACATGATGTACATATATTGTACATTAATTATCCATAAATGTATCCATTAAATCCAAACGTATCCATTAAATTCAAATGTATCCAAATGATGTAAATGATTTTCTAATTTGGAATGTAAAAGTGATGGAAAAGTAATGTAGCAAAATCCATCTTTGTTACATTAATTATCCATCTTTTGTACATCTTTTTTACATTATCTACCTAAATTTTACGCGATTCATACATAACTTCTACATCATTTTTACATTATTTATACATCATTCTTCGATCATGGCATTTTTACATTTTGAGTATTACTCAGGAGTTTCCGTGGATTGAACAAAGTAAATTATCGGTGCTGATTCGTTCGTACTTAATTAGAAAAAAATAAGAAAATTTAATCGAAAATTTTAATTCAATACAAGAAAACAAACCTTCCCCTAAGGCTAAATATCAAATATAGGGCAATATGCATTTGCGATTTTTTTAACAATTTGTCTTTGGATTTGGATTTTTTTTCATAATAAGATATGTGTAATCGTAAAAAATTGGTTTGCTCTGTTGGGGTTGAGATTTATGAAAATGTCATATAAACGAATGAGAAAAACCTTCGGCAATAAAATTTTTGAATTAAAATTTTTTGAAGAACAGAAGAAAAAAATATGTGTACAACTTTCAACTGATTCTGTATACGATGTCAAAATGAATTATAGATATACAAAAGATTATACATCAACATACGCACAGGTAAATTCCCTATCTAATTCTTCGTTATAATAAGGGAGACAAAATTAAATAAAAACATTGACATTTTAATTTAATACTTTCTCTGTGCAAACAAAAAAGTTTTCCCTTCTGATTTCATGTAAAACACAATCTAAAGGAAAAATACATGAATGATACTAAGAACGATGGAGAACACCAGGTAACACATAAAAGTTTTGCATAAAATTTTAATACTCACAATTCATATCAAATTTACCAGATTTTGTACAGTGACTTATTATTTTGTTAACTGAACCAGAAAAAGTCAATGTTTTCATTCGCATCTACAGAAAGTATTTTAAAAGGACGTAAAGGACGTCATAAAAATCTTTGGTAGAACAAACTAGTTGAATTTCTAATAATAAAATATATGATTTTAAAGCATCCAAATTTATTTAGTCTGAGAAAATTAATTACCCTTTGCCAACAAACTTCAACAATTCTGATTTCATATTTTATGGAGTAGTAACTCGTCACGTCATAAATTGATTGATATTAATTTTATTGTCTACTTTTTTCAAGCCGACATGGAAAAAGAGTAGTTATGACTGCTGTCATAACCCTCCTTAAAAAACCATGAAAACGTTACAAATCATACAACTTAAAGTAGTATATCTAACACAATCACAGCATAGTAAAAATACAAAGAAAAACACAAAATTCAAATATTCAAATACATAAAGTAAAAAAATCAAAATATAGCGTGAGCATGTCAAAATATTGCATGAATTCAACAATTGAATTCGAGTCAAAAGAAAAAAAAATAAAACTTAGAGTTAAAATTGTAAATAAAGAAAAAAGCAAAACAATATGTCAAAAAAAATAAATAAATGAAAATTTAGCAAAATGCGTCGTCGCAAAAAATAAAATAAATAAATGAGAGTTAAGCAAAAAGCGTCGTCGCAAGAAATAAAATAAATAAATGAAAATTAAGCAAAAAGCGTCGTCGAAAGTTTGGTCCAAGGTTAAGCAAAGTCGAGCACTAAAGGTAGCTGTTGTCAACAATTTAAGCGTCCATGCGGGTATTTCAACAAGTTGCAAATGAATCAAATTTACGTGAGGGTAGGGTTGGATCAACATGCTCCGCTGCCAAATTGAACAAATGACAGGCGAAATTGAATGGGGAGAAAATCTGGTATTCTCGCCTGCATCCATCAATTCGTATCAGTGATGGATTTCGTAGAGCTAGAGATCCGTCGTATAGGTTAATTCTATCACGAAGAGCTTGAGAGTTTATTTTACCGGTCAA
>CM055406.1:42697137-42713239 GCA_029228625.1 Pseudolycoriella hygida | reverse complement strand
AAACTTTCGCTTTGATATGACTCGAATTCTTTCTTAGCTGTTAGAAACCTAGTGTCATCAGCATCGCCACCATTTTTGTGACGCTGGTTCAGTAGCTTACGGTACGCACGATTTCTCCTATTTTTAAGATTGATTAATTTGTTGTCATACCAAAGAGGATGGCTCGAGATACGAATTGAAGCTTTCGGAATGAGTTCATCGAAGATGTCATAGCAGGACTTGTAAAATGTGTCGACCATTTCGTTTATTGTTTTATCAGCAAGCAATGTCTCAAAGTTGATATTTGACAAGGCCTCTCGAATCAAATTAAATGGAGCCTTTTTGAAGCAGTAAATTTTCTCTGACGAAGCAGATGGTGGGCAAAACGATGGTTCATATTCAATCATGCAATGAAGTGGTACATGTGCTTTATCTTGTTGTTTTTGAGAAATGAGCGGCAAATCAGCTAGTGTGACCAATGTGAGTTCAAACTAAAATTTTATTCAATATTTTATTTCATCCACAACTGCGGTCCGTTGTGTTTTCATTCGTTTCGTTTGTTCGCTAAAGGAAAACGAGTTTGATGACATCGCAATAAATAGAAAAACAATTGGATAAAATCCGTATCCGACAAAAGCAAGGGAGTGGAATTCTCTTTTAGTCAAACCGTTTTACATTTAAAAGAAAATTCTTATTTCTCTTGAAACTTTAGGTTGGTTACGGCTAGAAACAAGAAAACTTTATAAGAAAATTAGGATCATTAATGAGAGTTGCATCGCTTTGAGATGTGGTCCTTGTATTCGATCGCGAAATTCTTAACTGAAATACAAAGATTCTCATGCAATATGCTAGAGTAGCTTCTTTAATTACCAACATTTTTTACTTACATAATCGCAAGGTATATCTCATACAATTTGGAACTTGCACTAGATTTTGTTGAATTCAGTGGAATCTAGTATACCGGTAGTAATTGAATTATGTGATCGTAGTGTACAGATTCATTCTATTAGTAAACTTCTTACAATAAAGAACTCTTTTATAAGTCTGAACTTTTCTATTAGTTAATTGAAAGGAATTTCTGAGAAACCAAAAGGTTATGAGCCCAGAGAATACGAAATGGACAAGGAAAACGCCAAGACATATTTTCAGTTTGATGGAAAGAACTTCAACACATGGAAGTTTCGAACAAATTCAATATTGGACGATCGCAACTTTTTACAGTACGTAGAAGAAGATTATGAACTTATTACTCTACATGCAACGGATAAACAATAACGAAAACACAGAAGAAAAGAAGTGCAAAGCTCTCCTCATTAAGCACATTGCAGACGATCAGTTAGAACACGTTAAAGACAAACAATCGGCTAAGGACATCTACGATACGCTACAAGGAATATATGAACGAAAAAGCATTTCTGGCAAAATTCTGCTAAGAAGACAATTAATCAACATGAAATACAGTGAAAAGGAAAGTATTGACGACTACTTGCTGAAATTCGAAAAAGTTGTTCGTGAGCTGAAGGCGATTGGAGCAAAACCAGAAGAAATGGATTTAATTTGTCAATTGTTAGTAACCCTAACAAGTTCTTTCGATCCATTGGTGACAGCGTTGGAGACACTTAATTCCAAAGTGCTAACAATGGATTTTGTGAAATGCCAATTAATTGATGAATATAACAAGAGACAATGCAAGAACGTCGAATCGCATACATATTGTAATGATCGATATAACATTTCTGCAATGGAAGCTACTCGAATGACATGGTACAACTGTGGTAAAGATGGTCACAAACGTTACGAATGTCCTAACACTGCCAGATGTCGACCTCAAAGGCAATCAAACATTGCGCAAGAAGATAGCGTCACGAAGAACAGCGCTGAAAGTAGATATGATTTGTGAAATCAATTGTGGTGTAAAAAAAAGGCGACGGACATGGCGAAAAATACGGAATACGAGTATGGAAAAGCGATTTGGACTTTTTAGAAATTAAAGGAATTTACATGAGGAAGTGAGATCTGGAAGTGAGATGGTGAAGTGAGACCTGGAAGTGATATCTGGAAGCGAGATCGGAAGAATTGTGAACTTAAGGGGGTGTGGATTAATTGAATTAACGGGGTGTGTTGAATTCAGTGGAATCTAGTATACAGGTAGTAATTCAATTAATTATTGTGATCGTAGTGTACAGATTCATTCTATTAGTAAACTTCTTGCAATAAAGAGCTCTTTTATAAGCCTGGTCTTTTCTATTAGCTAATTGAAAGGAATTTCTGAGAAACTAAAAGATTTTTTTTTAAATAGTAAGGGGCCGTCAGGCAAGAGGGGGGAGGGGGTATGAGCCAAGCGTGACAGTTCTAAGAAAGTTGGGTCAAAGTTGACCCTTCTAGAGTAATAGGGAGAGGGGGAAGTAGATTTTTGGGTAAAATCCTTTATGAACGGCCTCTTATCTATATAAGTACTAGTTTTGCGTGAAAATGAGTATCTTTCACTTTGTTTGGGCTTTATACAAAAACACTAGCCAAAGTCACTTGTTGTTTCTGAGGGTGTACAATTCGGCGTAAAAACCTTATTAAATTCCGTAAAATTCCGGGCTTACGTGTTCTGTATCAGATTTTTGGTTCACTGCCATCTTCACTTAACAGATTTCTTATTACAGAAGACTTCAATTATTATAGGAATGTCAAGAGGCAATGCAGTATGTACTCTGGCCGCATTAGAGTGTAATTAGAAAGGTTTTTTTGGGGCGATGGTTTCAGATTTTGTTGTTCTTGCTTGTGAGGAAAATATTTTCTTGTCTATTTGACACTCTTATTCATATAAATATTTATTTTTTATGTAAATAAATAAATTCGTAGATAGCCACTCGGCACAGTGTCGGTCTTCTGCTTTTTGAACACAGTGTGAGACTTAAGGGGCCATTCACAAAGTACGCACGCACAAAAAGTCGGATTTTTGACCCTCCCCCCCTACACGCTTTTGCACGCTGTTCGAGACCCCCCCCCCTCCCCTATAAAAGTATGCACGCAGTTCTCATTTCATAGTATCGAAGAAATGTTGCTAAATTTCGTGGTACCGCTGTTTGTGTTGTGTGCACTTCCGACAGGTATAGAACAGAAACAAAAACATTGTATGGAACCCTATTTTTTTGTTCTTGTCGCTTTAGTGCAATGATTTTGAATATTCAAGTCGATAAACGCATCAATAACTTTATAGATAGTATAAATTTGTGTTGGACTGCAATTTGATCTGATAACGTGGTACGTGGTATCTATAAAAGAATACAAAAATTGCTAAAAGTTGAAGTTGATAGTCCCGTCCGAAGTACAAAGACACTTCACCCAAACTTTCTACATGCCACCTAAGGTTTCCCTTACTCAGGGATTATTAGCCGATATGTTACAAACGTGTGTGTCAAAGCATAAACCCTCGTACATAGGGGTCGTTCATAATGTGTATGAGGCAAGCGTGACAGTCTGAAATTGGATCAAATGTTTCCTTTTTTGCGTGACAGGGGGTCTGCAAGTCATCATTTTTGAGTTACGTAATTTATGAATGGCACCATAGAGCGGGTCTGAAAATCATTTTCTAAATAGCAGCGAACAATCTTTTTAATTTATATCAGAGCACCTGATCTAAAATAATCTTAAATTTTCAGCACATGAGTACGCACGCTTTTGGCAAATCCCCCTCCCCCTTGCACTCTTCCGTACGCTATTGCCTAAACCCTCCCCCCCCCCTTTGTGCGTGCTTACTTTGTGAATGGCCCCTAACCTAATTCCGTTAACTCGGGATTTTTCTATTTTAATGATTTGATAATAGACAGTATTCGTTCAAAATACAAATATTTAAATAGCGTGCAATTCCTAACAGCCAGTAACTTTGAAGGTCTCTTTTATGAGACTTCTATTTCTTGACGAAGCATTACATAGTTGCAGGAAAACATAAATTTGTTGTTACGGCCTTCCAAACAGACGAACTAACCAACTCGACCAACTAAAAGTTTCTTAACGTTTATTGTGCCTTTCTGTTTACATGTTACGCTTCTATAATACAAAAGAAAAGTACAATGCAGTTTTCTACAAGTGCGGCATTCTCTTTTATATTAATTTCTTTTAATTAAACGCTAAATAACATGAACATAAAACTTTTTGGATAAAACTGTTTGCCTGTATACAAGTTTTTATAGATCTTATGAAAAAAGTAAAAGCAAAATAAACTTAAAAAAAGCTTGTAAATTTTCATTAATTTTCATTAAATTACACTTTTGTTTTAAGTTTAACTAATTTCATATCAGTGAGATCTATAAACGATTTACTATAGTCTTATTATTGAAGTTTTTAGCTTTGATAGCATTCACTGTGGAATCTATGAAAATACCTTCAATCATCCAAGGAAAGCGGCTCAAATATTTTGACATTCCTAGTCTGTGAGTGAATACGAATTTGTGAATACAATAGTCTAACACATTACCGACATCTGCTGATTAGGGGCAGTTCATAAAGTACGTAACGCAAGAGGAGGAGGGGGGTTTGAGGCAAGCGTTACGGTTAGAACAAAAATGGTCAAATTTGACACTTTTAGCGTTACAGTGGGGAAGGGGGTTCTGAAAAATGTCAAAGTTTGAGATACGAAATTTATGAATGGTCCTATCGAAAAAGATCCTCATTAAAATAAAACGCGGAAAACTTCATTCAATCAGATCATATTTATGCATAACCAAAGACTAAGGGCTTTAAAATTAGGATGCCCAATGGTTCATAGCCTGCCTTAACAACCGATGAAGGGTTATAGGCTAGATCATTATTTACTAGCTTCGCTGAGACCCTACTTTTTGAGACCCTTTCATTACCGGAAAGTTTTTACTGTGCCAGTCACTGGTAAGCTGTGTGACAAACCCAGTGCCATCTATGAGATGTACTAGGAGCGAAACTAGTAGGGCTAAGAATGCCGGTTTGCCCCATCAATGTGTTTTACCGGCAGGCATTTTCATGATAATTCATGACCTTTACAGAAAGATAATTACATTCAAAGCGAATTTTGCAATGAACTCGTAAAATGTAATCTCTAAAAAATGTAGTCCATCGAAAAGGTCTTGATGACCTTCTACATTCTACAAGAATAGTAAGGCATAATACTTAAAGTCATCTAAGATGCCGCTCCTCATTAATTTCGTTTTCATGTTCGTTCATCCCATCCCAACGTGTAACAAACCGAAAACTTTATTAAAGGCGTTGAAAGCTTTGGACAAAGTACCCTTACAGTTTTCATCCAATGTGAAAGCAAAAATCCTGCCGTAATAATTAAAATTTGTTGGAGGTAGTTGACATGAACATTCAACCATTTAAAGCACAACTTAATCGTATGGGGTATGATTTCGAAATGGGGGAAACAACAGGCTAAAACCTAAAATACTTTAAATCGTTTCAATGACTTCTGTTCCGAATTTCAATTTTTATAAAGAGTTATGCAACGCGAAAACACGCGATGTATAATTCATCCACACACAAAGCTTGCTGAATCGAATATGAAAAAACATGAAAATATTCTTGGAAGGCTAGGAGTTTTCAAATTATCTGATACTAAATTTTCAAATATATTTAGTTACATATTTTCTATCCCGATTAATTAGGATCGTAACCCCTCTACAAAACTTTAAATATTTTCGTAATTAAATCACTCAAGAGCATTTTAAAATTTCGTAGGGACGCTAGTCCGTTTCTACTTCCGAATGTATTCTCGAAATAGATTTTTTGTTTTGCCAACTTGGATCATTGAGACCGTGGTGAAGCTCAAAATATATGTATACCGGGGAAGTATAATTTTTGTTTTATTTATATATTTATAGTACAGTCCTCGTCCTTTTTTTGTTTTGTATCCCATGGGGACTTGCATCACGACGAGAAGAGCCCATAGTGACTTGAACTTCTTAAAGTTTTACAACAGATGGGTACTCATAATTTATCAAATTTTTAAAACGAACATTTTCTAATCGTATAAACTTGAATGCTGGTATACCTTACCCATTTTTAACAAATAACATCTTACAATGAATAAAATAAAAGAAAAGTAAAGAGAAGAGTTTGCCTCCATTTTCCGACATCAATAATAAAAGCACCTTCGATGAAAATGCAGGTTCATACATATATTATGTACAGATGATACACACAAATAAATATTAAAAAGAAAAATAGCATCGTCTATAATATCTTACGTGACTCCTGAATTAATCATTAATAACCTGTTGCCCTGCTGAGTGTCTGCCTATGTTAGTATAAAAAATATATTTTATGTGAGTCGGTTTTACCCACGGGTGTAGCATGGTGATTTGTAACGAATGGTACGACTCGTGGTGACAACAAATTGAAACTACCCGATGTCACGACAAGTATCAATCGCTTGCTCTCACCCTCACTTCATAATGAATGAATTAGTTGAACAAGGCATCCATTAACAAGTAACGATATGAAGTTGTCACACTAGACGTGCGCACATATTATTAATCCATTATTGAACTAGTACGAAATAGTTGATGATTTCGATATCACACGGGTAAAGTTGACATTTCGATATGAAGGTACGCGCCGAACATTCGTTTTTCAATACCCATCAATAGTAATTGAAAATTGCGAATTCAAATTTAGAAAATTTTAAAAAGATCCTCCAACTTACTTAAAAAAGAAAAAGTGAAAGAGACCTATAAAAATGAAAGTTCAATATTATTCAAGGATCAGGTTACGCCCCTGTCTTTTACTTCAATGTAGAAAGAACGACCAATGCTGCAGTCTGCTGGGAAATATCTGTTCCGTTGTATGATAAACAACATCGAGAATGATATCCATCCATACACATAATACATACGTGTCTAGGCATGGATAAAAATGACGGGGATTTTTTTCATGACGCGACTGTGCCGTACAGTAATTACGTTCATTGCAAGGTGATGTCAATTATGTTTTCTTCCTGCATTATTTTGTCGACTCCAATCCGTCATAAGTGGACAGGACAATCAACACTACATCCATCTTCGTTCCTTAAACACCCAATTAGTTACATTTTCTATGGGGTACATCACAAAAAGGTCATACCAAAAGTAACATTTCATTTGAAAATGAATTTTCGTCTATATTTCTACAGCCATTTAACGTAAATAGAGAAAAATCAAGAATGAAAAATAAAAAAAGAAAAAGATAAAATTTTATTCTAGGCATGAGCACGTATAAGTGCTAAACATTTCCGGGTACGTTTCCGCAAATGTTCTGATAAAATGGCTCTTAAAACTAACAATCATGTAATCGCAGGACTATAAAAATTCAATAGGAAGAAATTTCGGAAGTCATAGAAGCGCAAATGACTTTTTATTTTGTATTGTTTTCGTGATGGATTGTCCGAGACGGAATAGCGATTTATGTGTTACGTTAAATTGTTATATTCATGTAATTAATGATAAAGTTCAAAATATATTTTTTATGTTAGTGGGTCTGAGCATACCGTACAGAAAAAAATTAAAGAGAATAACATAACGGAAGTGCTTCTGCTATTTAAAAGAATTCAAAGCTTTGGAAGCGGGCTAGCGATAATAAAGATGAGAATTATTGAATAGAATTTATGCCAAGTTATCTCTTATTCCAAGACCAATTGAATTTGATATTATAAAGTATTTTCATTCATGTAGTGATGCGTACTTATGTCTGGTGTGTCCCATTTATCTAAGATTTACATTTGACGTAGTCGCCCGTCAATTTCTCTTTTAGCTCCATAGTGGCGTGCGTATAAATGACATGTTGCGACATGCTGTACGTATGTAGGTAGGTTGAGTTAGGTTAGGCATCTGAGCCGCTGAGGGGGCTGTTGTGCCCAGCTCTTATTCTCTATATCTTAATATAGTAGCAAACAATCCAACTTTTTATGTTCTTTTATAACTATAAGAATTTCAAAGATCCATGGAAATCACCCAAGATAATGTCAGAGGCCCTACCGAAGTACATCTCAGACCATTCAAATCTAGAAATGGTTATATCCAAGGATTAAGCTATTTTCCCCTAAAACCCTGAAACACGTGTTCTCTAAAATTATGTTCTATACAACTTTGCCTTTGGAAGCAACCTTCTACCTCTTACAGTTCTAGAGAAATGGGTCATACCTCCCAATTCTAGAAGTGGTCATATCCCAGGATTGTGGCATTTTTACCCAAAACCCTGAGACACGTGTTTGCTAAAATGCTATGCTCTACAGCTTTGACTTTGGAATCAATTTTGTACCTCTTATAGTTCTAGAGACATGGATCATCCCTCCCAATTCTAGAAGCGGCCATATCCCAGGATTGGGGTAATTCTACCCAAAACCTTGAGAAACGTGTTCTCTAAAATTTTATTCTCTACAACTTTGCTTTTGGAAGCAACTTTCTACTTCTTATAGTTCTAGAGATATGGATCATTCCTCCCAGTGCTAGAAGTGGTTATATCCCAGGATTGAGGCATTTTTACCCAAAACCCTGAGACACGTGCTTTCTAAAATTTTATTCTCTACAAGTTTGCCTTTGGAAGCAACTTTCTACCTCTAATAGTTCTAGAGATATGGATCATCCCTCCCAATTCTAGAAGTGGTCATATCTCAGATTATTTGGGATGTTTTGTAGACGTAGCATATATGTTATGCACAAGAATGGTTCGGCCGTTCTGCTTAAGAAAGTCGAACTTTTTACAAATTTGGTTGTTTTTTTAGAGACGTTGGATGGCATAAACACAATGTTGAATTACAATTGAGAGAAATATATTACACTTTTGAAATAACATTATTTATGCTGCATAAGAAAACTTTAAAGGAAGAAAGACGGGATAGCCAAAAATATCTGTAAATTCAAAGGCACCAATAGATATACTTCAATACCTGCAAAATCTTTTAAAAAAATCTATAAAAAAAACACAACATTACTGCACCTCACTTTACTACATGTCACCACGTTTCACTACATCTAACTACACTATACTACATCTCACTACATCTCACTGCATCTCACTACACTTTGGTGCAGCTCACTACACCTCACTGTAACGGGTGCACCTTACTACACGACAGTGCATCTCACTGCACCTTGATGCATCTTGATGTAGCTCACTGCTCCTTGATGCATCTTGGTGCAACTCACTGCACTGTACACCTTGGTGTAACTAACTGCACTTTGATGCACCTCACTGTGTCTCGCTATTAAAGGATTTGATGCAATTGCACGATGCTACGCTACCCTACATAATTCAATATAAACCAAACATTATTTTTAGTAGTCACTCCACTCAGTCGTCCTTACTTCAAACCAAATATGCAATTCTTTCGATTTAATGAAGTGATCTGAATTCATGAAGTGAATTCAAAGCTCAAAATAGGACCCTAGGTATGCCTTTCGCGGAAAATTTCTTCTTATCAATTGGTGAAATTTGCTCAAAAACGAATCCGATTATGGAGGTAAGGGATTGAAATTTAAAATTTGGTATAAGTAACCGAACAAAATTGTTAAAGGTGGGGCTGCACTTGTCGATTTCAGAAGGCAGCTTGGTGCCAAAAACGTTCCTATGGCAATGTTTGATGGCGAAACGAGTACATTAATGTGCACTAGGTTCCGACTCGGCACCAGGCTGCGTACTTGAAAAGTATGAGTAGCCTTTAAGAAGGCAGCCTGGTGCCGAAAATCAGTTAAATTCATTGTAACGGCAGTAACGAATACTATGCGTCACATAAATTTCAACTCGGCACCAGACTGCTGCTGCCCTCTACATTCACAGTAGAGTATCTTAAGTAGGCAACCTGGTGCTGTGTTGAAATTTATATAACGTATAGTATTTGTTACTGCCGTTACGAGGACATTAACAGATTTTCGGCACGAGGCTGCGTTCTCTATGGCTACTTAAATTTTCCAAGTAGGCAGCCTACCGAGTTGGAACATTGTTCATAGTAATATACTCGTATCCCACTCCAACATTGCCATAGAAAATTTTTTGACACCAGGCACGGTGACATAAGAAGTTCATGCGCTAGACAAAGGTGCGTGAACTCCTTATTTCATAGTCTCGTAGAACATTTTCATGGAGTAAAATTGCAACAAGCAGAGGCATTTTTGAAACAACACAGCATTATTATTTACCATATCGGGGGCGAAGCCCGGCTAACGATATGCTAGTTGTTCATAAATTAATAAATATATAAACGATAATTTTTTATTTGCTGCACAATTTGGATATAAATCAGTTTGATTGAAGGAGAAATAATGCAATTGACTAATGGCTTCTTAAGTTGTTATCTCTAAATAGAACATTATTACTTGCGGTCTGAAAACGTTTGGTGAATCAACGATTGGAACAATGTATCTGTGTTTTATGTGCATTAATTATTTGAGAATAAAGCTTCTGCGAAACAGCAAATTGGTTTGATTAAATATTCACTGTAAGCGCTTAAGCGTTTTAACCCATGAAAAAGGGTATTTTTAAATCAATCAACCAAATATTCCTTTTCAATATGTGGAAGGGGATTATGCATTCACAGAAAATAATGTTATCGATTATATTTGAACTAAAATATGAAATATTTAGGATTTTGTATCATCCAATGTGTGCGATGGACACGCATAACACATAACGTATGAAATGAACTTTTATAGCAATTGGGTTTGAATGCGAATTGAAATTCAAATCTCGTCGACCGGACAGGTCAATTTCCCTGATCTCCGGAAGTTGTTATCGCCATTGAGCTCTTTTATATAAATTGGGGTAAAAAGTATCGTACGAAAAAAGGGTGCTAAGGATGTACATTACATATATTCAGCCATGTGAAATGAAGAACATTTATTTAAATTATTTACGGGTTTCCAGATAGTCGAAAACAAACGACTTGTATATTTTGTGGATAGATCCACTAGGATAAGAAGTTCGTGGAAGTATACAAACATAATTTACGAAATTTATGAACAATTTTGAGGTGTTCGGAAAATATATTGGAAAGCAATAACGAGCAAATTATAAAGATGTAACAAATTTTTTTTTATTCGAAATTAGTTCTGTCGATTATCTTTCTCTTTGATTCAATTAGATTTAGTCTATAATATTTGTACTTTATGTAGACCTTCTACTTAAGTGCAGACTATCCCTAGATATCGTTGGCTTCTTGAGCCCTGTAATCGAATCTAGCGAACAAACTTCAAATTTAAATTTACAGTGTGGAACAAGCTGAACTTTTGTACTCTCACTCTTGGAGTGCGCACTTTCAGTTGTTCAAGATATCCTAAATCTCACAACGTATAGGAACGTGTTAGCTCAGTGGTAACGTACTGGCTTTCCACCAAGAATATCCTGGTGGGGAAATTCTGTATAGGATTTTCCTTCAATGTATGGTATGAAAGTAACGTTCCTAGGCACACCCTGCTTCATAATATGGGTAGTTGTGAATTTGATGCCGCAACGAATCGTACATAGAAGAATGACAAATATGACATCACCCATATTCGATGAATTCTGTGTACAAATATCTGAGTCTAACTTAAGATGGAGAAAATTAGCACCAGAAGGAATTCTAATGGTCCTAATGCATCATAGATGGCACTAGGTTTGTGTGCGATTCACCACTGACAATGTAAAAACGTCGGTAACGAAAGGATCTCTAAGTAGAATCCATGTGAGCAAAAAAAGAACTCACCTAAAATTGCGGAACTAGTAAAACAAAATGATCTAGCCTCTGACCCGGACGGGTTGTAACGGCGGATTATTATTATATAGGGCGACGATTCTGTATGGTAGTGAGAGTTGGATTGACTGCGGATGTCTCGTGCATGACTCGGAGGTTTCTGATATGAGGGTTCTTAGGAACATAGCAAACGTTAATCGGAGGGAGAGCAGTGGGATAATCATATCAAAAACGACGACATTAGGGAAAATTTAGGGATTACGTCAGTGGAAGAGGCGGCGAGGGCTAGTCGTCTGTGCTGATTCGTACACGTTCAAAGTCTTGGGATTACAGCTTACCAAAAAGGATCTTCGATGCCGAGTGTTAGGCCAAGAGGTAGACCAAGGAGACGGTTTATAGATTCAATTAAATCAGATTTAGAAATTAGGGGACGTTCGAACGAACCATCTCCTTGGCGGGCGATAGAAGGACGGGCGTGGAGTACGGTAGTTCACCATTCCGAGATAGTGGCATAAAGACCCCACACCGAAAGGTACTAATGGTCTATAAAGTTTGATGATGATGATGATGATGATCTCATCACAACATACGTTTCGCCGATAAACATCTATCGGCGTCAAGGGACAGTATTTTCTTTACAATATAAACTTCTAAAAAAATCACGGAAATTTCACAGGAAACACACACATTTGGCGAAAGGCCGAGGTAACGAGCGTAATCACTGTTGAAGGAAGATAGGAAAAAAATAATTTTCTGGAAATGAAATGATTTAGAATTTAAATTGAATTGTTGAACTAGTCATAAGTAATTTTTGAAAGAACGTGTGTGTTCAAAACGTGTGTCCTATCTGAAAGTTAAGCGACAAATAAGTTCGAAGACGAGCAAAACACTTGAATGGAAATAACGTTTTATGAAAGGGCACCCACAAAATAACTTCGAATCCGAGTTGTGGGACCTGAAAGGAAGTCAAAAGCACTTTACTCAGTCTTCAGCTAGATCCTTTCCCTCAGTCGATTATGAAGAAATCAATTTTTTCCATAAGTTTTGAATAGATCCTCAGACTAACGACCACAGACTTTGAACTCTTCAAAAATACAAAACAAAAAATTATAGACCTAAACGACCTAAACTAGCAGGCATATAATAATATTGATTTTTTGGATTTTTCTTTTCACTTTATATTGGTAATCAATTTGAAAATTTGTTAAAGTTGTGTTGTGAGGTGTAGTGATAAGTGCAAATTCAATTGTCGTACGACAAATAAAACTATCCACTGAAATCGATACTCAACTATTTTCGCGTAACTTAATGCAACAGGGAACAAACTTTTAGATATTCTAAATCTCCAATATAGATTACAAAATTGGTTCTACCCAGAATAAAATGTTCGGCAAGGTTAAAATTCCTTGCACATCTTCGCACAATATATACATTTATGAATAAAACATAGCTGCTTAGCGATCGAAAAAGAAATATTTTATGTGCTATAGGTGATACTAAAATAATATTTTCATTTTATTTATTAGATAAGAAAGTAATTCTTCCATTCAATTATTTGATCCGGCTTGATAAATGTTATGGGTAGAAGTGAACAACAAACTCAAATTGTTTATTCACTTTATAAAACGTTATCAAATTTAATCGCGTTGCGGTTTCTATTTCCATCTTGCTACCAAACAAAATAAGACATTTTCGTGTTAGAGCACTTGCTCATCGAAATTAAGATTTGGTAAAATGTGTAACAATAAATAAACGGAATAAATTGATGAGAATTAAAATATTATAGTCACTAATTTTCAATAAATAGCAAAGTGGTTTCGTGTTCAATAAAGTGCGTTAATTGTCGTTAAGCATGCAAGCTATATGAAAGGAAGTTACCTTATTGGTTTATAAACTAAAAATATTTAAAGAAAAAGTTGTAGTAATGTTTTTATTTAAGCGAAAAAAAAGACTGCTCACAATGGCGCAGCCAGTAAAAAAACGATCTTTTCAACAACAAATTACAATAAATAAATTTCATCTACTCTACTTTTCCCTAATGTTGCCAGGATGCATGCCGCATTGCCTCTTTGAATTGCAACTGAAATCTTCTGTAATAGGAAATCTTTCGAGCGTGATTCCCCAGAAGCTGTCCTTATCAATGACCCTAATTTGCCTATAAATTTCTTCGTTTCTGGGCCCATACAACCTAGAGTTTCGAAAGCAACAGGAGTTAATAAATAATTCTCTTTTAAACGAATATAATGATATGCTTAAATCTTTCCGCTTTATCGGCTATTGAACGCGCTTTCTTGGAAGATTCATTGACATAAGAAGGAGCTAACGTGTCTCGAACAGTCACGTCCCAGAGAAGAGACTTTCCATGACTCCACGGAATTAGAGTCATGCCGTCAGATCGTTTACCATCATCCCTAGAAATTCCTGGTGGTTGTATTATATTTGGAAATCCTGCGGAAGACAATGCGTGAGAAATAATTTTATTAACTTCATCGTGCCTAGAAATTATCCCTGATTTCTTCTTGCAAGACAAACCATGTAGGCCGTCATTTTTAACCATAGCACCACAGATGCATTTATGTTCTTCACATAATTGAGAACCTAAACGAAGACCAACAGCAATTCTCGCGGAATTGTTATCTAATAGTAAACCCGTATTACTCGATGGGACCACCTGCAGCCACTTTGAAGATTCATTAGTAGATGACGCAAGTAGTCTGGCTCGAGCAACAGGTTCACTAGAATCAAACCTCCTAGAAAACTTGCTGTTGATCCTCGGAAGATCCCAATTTTTCTGCTCCTTTCTCTTCTCATAACCTGGAATAAAATCTTGAGGAATTTCCTCAACTAACTCTAAAATGTAATTATCGATTATTTGCAAATTAAATTTTTCTAACAGCTTATTTGACAGATCAGATGATAAATAGGCTGGCAATGCCAAATCTTCAACCTTCCGAATGCCTAAACCCCAAAAAGCTAAAGGAATAGTAGCCTGATCCCAAGAAAATTCTGACATCATAACATTCGTAATCGCTTCAATAGTTGAACGAAAAATCTCGTCAACATTTTTTAAATGATCACGTAATAGAAATGCCCTAGAAGAACGCAGCAAATAATTGAACCTACAACTACCTAAAGACTTCCTAAAAATACACAATGCGGGGTGAACATCCATTAATTGTAAACGATCACACGTTAATTTGATCTTTGCAATTTTGGATGAAAACATCCTTTCTAAACCTGACTCAAAGATTGGTGAGCCTAATATCTCAAGAGAAGACTCATCAACTTTCTTAATCCCTGGCAATAACGCTGATATCTCAGAATACATGTGGGCCTTATCTTCATCAGTTGCATCAACAAAAAAAACTTCGCATTTTTTTTTGTTTAAGGACAAGCCTGATAATTCACAAAAATCTAACACTTTCCTAATATCATCTAATACTACTGAAAGCCTATCAGCAACAGTACCATCATCTAAATACCAACCATTTAACCTAGATGAAAGAGAATGTGTCATTCTCATAATACCAATACAAAAACCTGGAGCACCTAGTGGGTCACCCTGCTGAAACCCTCTCTTTGAAAGCAAAGGCTCATCAAGAAAGTAAAGATTGGAGGAAAGCCTGTAAGCTTGTTGAAGCAAAGGAAATAATTCTGGACATATCTCCTTAACTTCGCCTAACATAAACTTTCTAAATAACATATTAAAGGCATTGCTAAAGTCAAACTTAACTAAAGCCATTGGCCCATCATGGTCAGCTGTACAGAATCTACGCACAGCATGAATCAAAGCTTCTGCCCCTCCTTGAACAGCAAATCCTAACTGAACGGGTTTTAACTTCTCGACTAAGCTATCCCTAACATTGTAACAAGCAATTTTACCTGTTAAGCGTCTCCAAACAATACCTACTGCTATCGGCCTAACATCATCCTCACCTTTCATAAGAGCAGTCAATGAAGCTCCAAAAAATATTTTAGAGACATTTTTTTGAACATTACCAAACTTAATAATGTCCACCAATGAGGCTATTGCCCTTAAAAGACGATTTGCAGATTCACCGCAAGTAAAAGAAGTCAAATCTTTTAAATGTCGAGGTCGCAAACCGCCTATACCACAAGAAGAACTCAATGGAAAGCTTCTAATAGCTTTGACAACATCCTCAATTGTAGTAGCTGACAAACTACTAATCAGTTCTATTTTCTCAAAATCCCCGCCATCATCATCTGGGTGCTTGGCCTTCAGCTTGGAAACAGTTTCCAAAGTTTGAGGCGCAACAGTTTCATTAGAGCATAAAACTCTAACAGCACCTTTGATGTCACCCTCACTAACTTTCCTCGTAGCTACTCTCATAATAACAGCATCTCCATTGACAGATTTATTCAATGTGAATGGAATACTTGCGTCAATTAAAACTTTGGACAAAGCTTCATTGATGTCCCTACAATCTCTAAAGAAAT
>CM055406.1:42668723-42696637 GCA_029228625.1 Pseudolycoriella hygida | reverse complement strand
ATTTAAGCGAAAAAAAAGACTGCTCACAATGGCGCAGCCAGTAAAAAACGATCTTTTCAACAACAAATTACAATAAATAAATTTCATCTACTCTACTTTTCCCTAATGTTGCCAGGATGCATGCCGCATTGCCTCTTTGAATTGCAACTGAAATCTTCTGTAATAGGAAATCTTTCGAGCGTGATTCCCCAGAAGCTGTTCTTATCAATGACCCTAATTTGCCTATAAATTTCTTCGTTTCTGGGCCCATACAACCTAGAGTTTCGAAAGCAACAGGAGTTAATAAATAATTCTCTTTTAAACGAATATAATGATTATGCTTAAATCTTTCCGCTTTATCGGCTATTGAACGCGCTTTCTTGGAAGATTCATTGACATAAGAAGGAGCTAACGTGTCTCGAACAACTTTGCAACTCTACAACTTTGCTTTTGGAAGCAACTTTCTACTTCTTATAGTTCTAGAGATATGGATCATTCCTCCCAGTGCTAGAAGTGGTTATATCCCAGAAGCTGTTCTTATCAATGACCCTAATTTGCCTATAAATTTCTTCGTTTCTGGGCCCATACAACCTAGAGTTTCGAAAGCAACAGGAGTTAATAAATAATTCTCTTTTAAACGAATATAATGATTATGCTTAAATCTTTCCGCTTTATCGGCCCAGAGAAGAGACTTTCCATGACTCCACGGAATTAGAGTCATGCCATCAGGTCGTTTACCATCATCCCTAGAAATTCCTGGTGGTTGTATTATATTTGGAAATCCTGCGGAAGACAATGCGTGAGAAATAATTTTATTAACTTCATCGTGCCTAGAAATTATCCCTGATTTCTTCTTGCAAGACAAACCATGTAGGCCGTCTTTTTTAACCATAGCACCACAGATGCATTTATGTTCTTCACATAATTGAG
Source organism: Pseudolycoriella hygida (assembly GCA_029228625.1). NCBI lineage: Eukaryota > Metazoa > Arthropoda > Insecta > Diptera > Sciaridae > Pseudolycoriella > Pseudolycoriella hygida. Next base: position 42,695,728 of record CM055406.1, on the reverse strand, counting down.
AACCTAAACGAAGACCAACAGCAATTCTCGCGGAATTGTTATCTAATAGTAAACCCGTATTACTCGATGGGACCACCTGCAGCCACTTTGAAGATTCATTAGTAGATGACGCAAGTAGTCTGGCTCGAGCAACAGGCTCACTAGAATCAAACATCCTAGAAAACTTGCTGTTGATCCTCGGAAGATCCCAATTTTTCTGCTCCATTCTCTTCTCATAACCTGGAATAAAATCTTGAGGAATTTCCTCAACTAACTCTAAAATGTAATTATCGATTATTTGCAAATTAAATTTTTCTCACAACTTATTTGACAGATCAGATGAAGAATACACAGATGATAAATAGGCTGGCAATGCCAAATCTTCAACCTTCCGAATGCCTAAACCCCCAAAAGCTAAAGGAAGAGTAGCCTGATCCCAAGAAAATTCTGACATCCTAACATTCGTAATCGCTTCAATAGTTGAACGAAAAATCTCGTCAACATTTTTTAAATGATCACGTAATAGAAATGCCCTAGAAGAACGCAGCAAATAATTGAACCTACAACTACCTAAAGACTTCCTAAAAATACATAATGCGGGGTGAACATCCATTAATTGTAAACGATCACACATTAAATTGATCTTTGCAATTTTGGATGAAAACATCCTTTCTAAACCTGACTCAAAGATTGGTGAGCCTAATATCTCAAGAGAAGACTCATCAACTTTCTTAATCCCTGGCAATAACGCTGATATCTCAGAATACATGTGGGGCTTATCTTCATCAGTTGCATCAACAAAAAAAAACTTCGCATTTTTTTTTGTTTAATGACAAGCCTGATAATTCACAAAAATCTAACACTTTCCTAATATCATCTAATACTACTGAAAGCCTATCAGCAACAGTACCATCATCTAAATACCAACCATTTAACCTAGATGAAAGAGAATGTGTCATTCTCATAATACCAATACAAAAACCTGGAGGACCTAGTGGGTCACCCTGCTGAAACCCTCTCTTTGAAAGCAAAGGCTCATCAAGAAAGTAAAGATTGGAGGAAAGCGTGTAAGCTTGTTGAAGCAAAGGAAATAATTCTGGACATATCTCCTTAACTTCGCCTAACATAAACTTTCTAAATAACATATTAAAGGCATTGCTAAAGTCAAACTTAACTAAAGCCATTGGCCCATCATGGTCAGCTGTACAGAATCTACGTACAGCATGAACCAAAGCTTCTGCCCCTCCTTGAACAGTAAATCCTAACTGAACGGGTTTTAACTTCTCGACTAAGCTATCCCTAACATTGTAACAAGCAATTTTACCTGTTAAGCGTCTCCAAACAATACCTACTGCTATCGGCCTAACATCATACTCAACTTTCATAAGAGCAGTCAATGAAGCTCCAAAAAATATTTTAGAGACATTTTTTTGAACATTACCAAACTTAATAATGTCCACCAATGAGGCTATTGCCCTTAAAAGACGATTTGCAGATTCACCGCAAGTAAAAGAAGTCAAATCTTTTAAATGTCGAGGTCGCAAACCGCCTATACCACCAGAAGAACTCAATGGAAAGCTTCTAATAGCTTTGACAACATCCTCAATTATAGTAGCTGACAAACTACTAATCAGTTCTATTTTCTCAAAATCCCCGCCATCATCATCTGGGTGCTTGGCCTTCAGCTTGGAAACAGTTTCCAAAGTTTGAGGCGCAACAGTTTCATTAGAGCATAAAACTCTAACAGCACCTTTGATGTCACCCTCACTAACTTTCCTCGTAGCTACTCTCATAATAACAGCATCTCCATTGACAGATTTATTCAATGTGAATGGAATACTTGCGTCAATTAAAACTTTGGACAAAGCTTCATTGATGTCCCTACAATCTCTAAAGAAATTCAAATTAGACCTAATGATATTAATACCATCTTTCCCCTTTGATTTATTATTCAAAACGATGTATGGAAAAGCAAGTAATCTCATCCAAGAATTAACATCATTTTTCTGTAATAAACCTTCAATTTCCCTACAAAGTTCCTGACAAACAGCAATCCTCACGGATTTCTGTATAATACGAGTCAATGGAACTGAAACTCGACACTTGTTAAGCAGTAGTCCGAAATTATTTAAAATTTCAGATACAGTCTCATCATGTGTCAACTCATCAGAATTAGACATTTCATTATTAGGCAAATTATCACTAACATGAATGTCACGCCTATGTTTACTCATATGAACATTCAACCCATGAATATTCTTAGCCAGGAAACCGCAAATACTACAAATTACCCTTCCAGAAACAGAAACATCTTCCAAAGAAATTTCTGAAACACGTTCTGGGCATTTGTTTTTACATTTCCTAGTCAAACGTTCACGAGTTGGATGTTTTACCTTATCATTATCTCCAAATGAAGAAAAAATCCTGTCGCAATGAAGACTTGAGCAGTACCAATCCGTGTTATTTACCATCCTTTTGCATTCGTCATCACCTACCAAACAACATTTTCTATGGTACCACTTGCTGCATCCTTTGCAAAAAATCCAATTTTGAGCACTCGCATCCTGGACATTATCCGTTAAACAAAAACAAACACAGTCAGAAACACTAGGTAGACCACTAGATGATTGACCCATAGTATATTATATTGAATCTATTACAAAAAAAAGAAATTAATTTCAAAATATTTAAAAGGAACAAAAACAATATTAGTCAATTCTGTTGCACGGCCTCCTAAAGAAAAAGTATATGTATCTATAAATAAAACGGCTATCATAATAATTACACAAAATGACTGGCATTATTTTATCCACACGAACGACAATTCAGAATGTTTTAAGACAATTTTACACCTGTGTTTCATTTATTAGGGAAGGCGGTAGCAACAGTTATCGTCTAGAATAGTTTTAAATTTGTTAACAATCACTTTTCAAACGGATAACTGTTGTTGAGTACACTAACTAAATTCTGAGATTAATAGAGTAATTCTGTGTGTAAGATTTGGTTGGAGACAAAGTTACCAGCTACCAGTTCGAATCATTTTGATCAGAGGGAGCGTAATTGGAAAGTAAAAAAGCATATGATGTTGTCGGCAGAACATTCAAGACAAAATTCGTTGAAGGCGTGGGGAGAAGGGGTTGAACCCCTGAACTTACAAAAATTATGAGAATATATTTTTTCAGATTTTTCTTAGATTTATCTTCCCGTTTATCATGTAAATCCTTAAAACCTTCCGATTCTTACCAAGAACCTGTCTAGTGCGATAGGTCCTAGGTCTAAGATATCGGAGGGTCGAATCACATAACCGTTTAATGTCATGCTCCTTAGCAGGTGGAAATTCGGGCATTCAAATATTACTTGGACGCCCATTTCCTCCTCCAGGCCGCAGTCACATCTAGGATCAGCCAAGATGGTCAGTATCGTCAAGTGCATGTTTAACCCACGGTGACCCGCAACGGCTCCCACTACTCTCCTAATGCCACTACGGTCCATTCTGAGAAGCTCTTTGGCCCACTTCTCATCAGGCGCCGCTAATAAGAGTTTCATTGCTTTCCTCTGCCATACGCCAACTCTTTGCGGACTCAGCCCGCACCCAGTCCGGGACCCAGGCGATCGTGAGCAGTGTCCTATGATGAAAATGCAAATTCTGTATTAAAGTTTGTTGAGTGTTTTGTTCGGAATCTGACTTTTTGTCCGTCTGCGCGAAAAATAGTATACATCACTCGGAGCTAAAACGGTACTGATTTAGACCACGGTGTTGAAAAGGTCTTTCCTCGGGCTCCGCTGCGCTCCGCCCTCGGATTCGACCTTTTCACCACCTGGGTCTAAATACACCGTTTTAGCTCCTTGTGATGTAATGTACTATTTTGTATCAAGCAGCAACGAGAAACAGATTCGAACGAAGACACAATGTGATAGTCTCGATGTTTTCACAGCGACGACGGTATTTCATTACAACAAGCTCAACCGGGTAATTGCATTCTCACTACCCTTGCTTACACCACACTCAAGTTTAATTAATTAAATATCCTCCAATAATTTACGTATAGGGAACAATAATCAAGTTGAATCGATATAAGGCGTTAATATAAATTTAGTACAGACTAAGTGGTGCTAGATGCACTCAAGGAATTGAATAAATTTTTGAATGAAGTAACGTAATCGTTACTTTCAGTGGTTTCTATTCTCGAAAGACTCTTTTGTTAAAGTTAATAATTAAACAACGTTAGATGCTAAAATGTCGGGTCAGATTCCGACAGGACAGCATCATAATTTTACATTATGTAGAAACACAAAAAAATGTGTATGCTACTGAATATGCTTACTTGATGCTTTGTTAACCAGCCAGCGCAACAAATATCGCTCAACAATTTGAATATTTACTTTTTTGTCCCTTAGCACATTGCTTGCAGCATTTATTCATCACACACGTATAAACAAACAGTACAATGTTGTAAATTAAAAACTTTTGCCTGGGCTGGACACATGAACATTATACAGCGATGAAAATACAGACCGCAAATATGTAAAAAAAATGATATTATATTCTAACCATTTTTCATTTTCCATATTACATCACATTTTTAGTGAAAACAGATGTAAAAGAGAAGTTTAAACAAATATTTTAATTTTCTGATTATTCACATTTTCCTATGAAAATGTTTTAACACAAACTTCTGATACATTAACACCGGAGCTAACCTTTAGTTCCTCAGAATGAATTTTTATGCAGCCATTTGCATTACTAACGTGGAATGACGTTAAAATGCATTAGGCATCGTATGCAAAGGACGTCTTCTCAAGTGAAAGAATATTAAATTTCATTGCCTAATGTCGACATTCATCTTAAAAAGTTTAAAACGCCATTCCCACAGATTTGTTTCGTCAATTGGTAGAGAATTCGTTCAACAATCCAAAATTTAAGAGTATTTGTTATCCGTCACAAAAATTTCAACATCCTAACATTTCAAACTGATAACGATGCAACCAATCCAACATTCTGTAACAATAGTACTTTGTTGTATCATATTCCGCACAATGTCCAACTTTTTTCTCTTCTTGATTTGTTGCATGTATCATGGTCGAATTTTGTAGCAAGTTGTGCGCATTATTGCGTTTGCTACAATAGTATATTGCACACCATGTTGCACTAAATTGATTTTTGTAGCATCAGTAGAAGTCTTGTTCACGCCGCACATGTAAATTCCCAATGAAAATTACACATGAAGCGAACGTACGAACGCTACAGAAAATGCTTTAAGACTTTTCGCAAACACAGCAGTAAGTCACTAGTCGGTGACATTTGATATAATTATAATAGTTTGGTGTAGTCCCTAAGCGGATAACTTTCTCTCTCGTACACTAACGAACCGTAAGGATCTATGTGTTGATATTATTTTAAACGAAGTGACTATTTGCACCGTGGGGCAAATTGTCTTTTTTTGACTATTTGCCCTGGAGGACTAATAGTCTTTTTTTCACTATTTGCCCTGGGAGGCGAATAGTCTTTTTTTGACTATTTGCCCCGGGTAATAGTATTTTTTCAGCTATTCGCATATCAAAAGTACTTTGCTTATGTCTTGATTCACCTTCAAGAATAATGTTTATTACAACAAAAATGAATAAGTTTTCAACGTTTTTATTTAAGCGAAAAAAAAGACTGAATAAGTAAGTGAGGAATTTTTCCTTTTACGAAATGTCACAAAAACTAGCTGGCTAACTAGGAAGCTTTTCCTTCTACGAAATGTCACAAAAACTAATTAGCTAACAAAACCAGGAAGATTTTCCTTTTACGAAATGCCACAAAGGTGGCTAACAAATCTAGGCAGCTTTTCCTTTTACGAAATGCCACGTAAAGAAAACGACGTACGGCACTTGTACGCAAGACCAAAATCCGGACAAACATTGAGTCGCAGGTCGTGATCTTAATGGCGCACAAAAAAAAAATCGGGGTGGAGTGGCGGCAGGGATCAAGTGGGGAATATCTCTCCTCCCGGGGTCTAAGGTGCAGAGCTCCACGCAAGTATGGCCTCCTGCAGGGCGTAATACAGCTGGCCGCAGGCTTGGTGGTGAGGGGGCAAAGCCTCTCAACATAAAATCTTATTTTTAGCATCCACATCGATGCTATAAATCGTCTGCAGACCTTAAATATAGTAAGCACTAAAGACTGATAAGTTAAATTGTTTGTTAATTTGGATGCGAGCCTTACCCACAGATCGTCCGGATTTTGGTCGTCCGTATAAATGACGGGAATCAACAAAACTGGGAAGATTTCCTTTTACTTAATGTCACAAAAAGTAGTCAGCTGACAAAACTGGGAAGCTTTTCTTTATGCAAAATGTGACAACAACTCACTGGCTAACAAAACTCGGTAAATTTTCCTTTCACGTAATTCGCTCCCGGGCAAATAGTAAAAAAAACTATTCGCCCCTCGGGGCAAACAGTCAAAAAGAGAGTATTCGCCCCCGGGGCAAATAGCACCTACCTATTTTAAACTGTAGCCCTTATACAGCTCCAGAACATAACTCTTTAGTGAAAAATAAAAAAAATGTGGCAGAATTTCGTTCTTTTTTTTGCAAGAAAATGCATGGTATTTATGGTGTGTGTTAGAAGGTTGTATGTGAGTGTGTTAGGCATTGATTCATATTTCTACAGGTGCAGCGTTAACAAGAGGAAAATTAGGACGTGTACTTCAAAATCCACTTTTGCAACGAAGTATACACTATGCTTACTGCAAAGATGTATCGAAATAGACACAATCACCAAAATAAATCGAAGAGTTGTCTTTATAAACACTTAAAATTTGTACGAATGGTCATTTAGCCTACCACCAGTCAGTGCGGTAAAATATATATGAAATTCCATTGTACGTCTACTTCAAGCAAAAGTGTGCGGAAAAATTATATGAAATTCCATTGTATGTCTAGACCAAAAAAAATCCACATTTCAATTCTATCTGCGATTAAGAAATCTGTCGTATTTCGATACATCGTTGCAAAAAAAAAAAACTATTTTTTATAAAGGGAAATTAACAACGATGAAAGGTTTGAAACTTCATTATTTTGAGTAAAGTTACGCCTTTCAATTGTAAATCTTTACGTCTTGAGCGTTTTCAATCCTCAAAGAAACAGAAATCACCGGAATTTGAAGTTTTTTTTTGACAATGGGGAGACTCACGACGACGTCGTTAAAAAGTATTCGGTGCTTAAATAGTACATTACATCACAAGGAGCTTAGGTGCATTTAGACCCAGGTGGTAAAAAGGTCAAATCCTAGGGTGGAGCGCAGCGCGTGGTCTAAATTAGCACAGTTTTAGCTCCAAGTGATGTATACTTTTTTCGCGCAGACGGACAAAATGCCAGATTCCGAACAGAAACACTCGACGAATTTTGCATGAAAATTTTACATCATGATCATAGCTAGTGTGCGATTGATTTTTTCATAATAATCATTTGACTTTTGTTTATGTAAACATAAAGAAGTCTCGTATCGGATTTCAAAATTTAAAGCGATATGTGTGTGTATTTACATGAAAAGTGTTTGTGAAGTGAAGTAAAACGATTATCATAGTCTCAGTGCACAGCATGCTTGCGAAGCGATTGACAGATAGCTGAAAAAAATTGAATGTGTTTCTTAGGCACAATTCAAACACAAACATTCATAGACTTTTAGGTTAAACCCGTCAAAACAAGCGTTTGATTATCAAATGTGGTTCAGAATCATAAGCAATTTTTTCCAACTACATATCTGCCAATCGCTTGGCAAACATTCGATCTACGGAATTCATTAATAATATTTGGGTCCAATGCTAATTTTCAGCTAACAATCATCAAAAAAATAGGTTTTTCAATGGTTTTGACAGAGTTATTTGGAATGTCAAAAAGTTAGGAAATTAAGTTTTAAGCGCTGATTAACTTTTAACGAGGTCGTAGTGAGTTTCCCCAATATAGTTCGCTTTTAAAGAGTCAGTTCGTTCAAGAGTTCGCTAATAAACAAAATTAGATTAAATTTGCTACGTGTCAATATGTGCGGAAATAATTTGAATTTGAAATTTAAATTCGATTTATAAAATTAATTAAAAAATTAATGCGTTAGTAATTATAATATCGTGGAACAATATTTTCGTCTTAGAAAAACTTATCGAAAAGAAAAATCGAAACCAAAACAGGCGAATTCCTAATTTTCCACTCAAAGTCGAAAGGTCATGAAATTCATGTACATATGTAAAATATATGATGCGCATTAACTTAGTGGATCGAAAGGGCAACCACTTACTTATACTAAAAAAAATATTGATTTGAAAATATTTCGTGGATCAAATCAACTCAGAATAAATAAGTGCACTTTTAGCCATTTCATTTCACTCTGCGAATTCCATTGTTCGAATAAAAGAACTACCCAAATAAAACACTTAAAGAATTTTAAATTTATGCAATTTTTTGCTCCGCAGTTGAATTAAGCCAGCTGGTCGACAAACACGCATTTCATTTATAGTAAACACAAAAGCTACATGAACTACGTGCGCGGGTTAGATTTTATGTTGATTTTGATTCGACTTCAGTAAAATCTGCAAAAATTTGAGGTTCTTTAACCTCAAATGTTCGCTTATTTCTACTATTTGTACTAGCTAGTACAACAGCAAAATAATGAACGTGGAAACAATGAGAACCTGCTATTATTGAATAACAAATATTGAACTGAAGCGCCTAGAAGCAACTGTTGTTATTATTTTATAATTTTGAACATTACATGGTGTTACGTGATAATGTTCTTTTTTATTGTTAAGCAATGTTGTATGCAGTTGTATATTTTCTCGGTAAGGTTAGAAACATCGTGTGATATGATTTTACTTGTAACATAATGTAAACGTCTGATATCTAACGCTGATATGTAACATTGAGATGACTAAATATTTGTATTCAGGTTTTGACTTTGTGATAACTTCAGAGGGAGTAATATCATTGAATGAAATTCAATTTCCCTTAATGTCTTCTTTCATATCATCATTTAGAACAAATAAAAAGGTAATTTTGTCAATATTAAATGGGTTTATTTTGGTAATTACACCTTTGATATTTGGCATAAAATAATTTTTTATGTGCTAGTGCTGTTAGAGAACCGTTTTATATGTTACGTACAAAGGAAATTGATTTTACCTGAGGAATAACTTGGAATGAGAAGGCCGGAAAATTTGTAATATTCTTAATATTATTAGTTTTTTGTCTTCACAATACTATTAAAAGATCAATCCATAATATTATTTATATCAAAAATACCTAAGAGCATTTACTTCGACAATGATTGCAATGACAAACAAAAAATTGGGGATGAATTACACTTTTGGTCAGTATGTTGACAAATGTCATGAAGAGGTAGTTTCTGAATTGACGTATCTGGGAGCCACCTTTTCAGAGTATGTCAAGTTAATTCGTTTATTTAGAGAAGGGAGAAAAATGCGCAATGCTGTGGCCAGTTAATTGATGTCACGTATCCAGTAAGAGGGAGTTAAATATCGGCACCACATTAACCTGGCGCATGGAAATATTTGTTATTTATTGAATGATGGAAGATATTCTGTCTATTGCACTCAAAAAACTCATTTTGAGCGAGTGTAGTTCAAAATAATAATTGGCGAAATGAAATAATAAATTTCAGTCTGAAACGATGTAAAAATGATGTACAAAAGATGTAAAAGTGCTGATGTGCAGGTTGTAAAATTGATGTATCAGTGTTGAATTTGTGATGTTCTAAATCTGTACACACACACAGATACATCACTCGTACATCACAGATGCATCACACATACATCCATTTTATAGCATGTGCTGGTGTAATATTGCATTTGTGATGTTTTAGAGATGAACAAAAATGATGTGTCAGTGTTGCAAAAGTGATATTATAAAGTTATGCACTTACACATCATTTTTACATCAATAATACATCACCAATACATCACATACAAAACTTACTTGTGCTGATATATTGTTGTAATAATGATCTTTTGTTGATGTTTTTCAAAGGCAGTCATACTGCCCTTGATACGAACGTTTTTTGAATGTCGAAATAGGTTCAATGTAATAAAGCTTTCAATTCAAAAATGTAGTTTTCTATTTTTTAGTTTTTCACTTTATTTGCATTTGATTTTGAGACATGGATTTTGATGCATTGGATTTGTTAAGTGAATTTTGTTTGTGAAGTTGTCAGTGGGTTTCCGTTGAATTTCATTAATTGGAATTTAAGCCTTCTCATGTACTTACATGAAAACATTTTCAAAAATTGTTGTGTTGCTCAATACAAGTTTAACATGAGCTAAATCCACCGTCTTGTGTTAACGGAATCAACTGATAAAGGTTGGTTCTTTACCAACTTCTCGGGACGCCAAAAAGCATCTTCGTCTCGATATATCAACCTATCGTGACCACGAGATGGGTTAAGGGAAGAGCGATATTAAGCTCTGTTAAATGCGTCGAGTCAAATGAACTAAATGTTTTCTTGTTCCCATGTTAGAGTGCACCATCCCTGGATCAATAAATGGGTCCAGGTTATGATTAAAACTTGTATTTTGGTTCACTTTCACAGCGCGTATGCACAACAAGTACATCATGTTCACAACCTACACTTCAACAAAACATCACTATTACAGTATTTTTTTGTGGATAAATTTTTGCTACAACAGTATCCTCGCCCATGATCGCATCTTGTGATTTTGTAGACTATAAGAAAATGTATGAAATTTATCGTATTTGGTTGATACATTTGGTTCTGCTGTAAGTGAATATTCGTGCTTTTTCGAATGTGGAACAATGAGGAAAAATGAAAAAAACACAATTATTTTGCTATGTTGTGAAGTACCGTTCTTCCTTAATTTATCGAAATAAAATACAAAGAGTGTCATGCGCCAGAGTAATTGGCAATTTACACGTCAATCTGTATTCAAACGTTTTTATATTCTAGTGAGAGTTACGTAGACTACGATTATCTGGTTCATGACTTGGAGATATATTAGAAATATAATAAAGGTCAATCGCAGGGAGTACATCGAAAAGTACTTCTATAAAGTTGAAAGGTATTCCTATAAAGTTTGATATCTCGCTGATTAGTTTTTGTTGTGTGATGATTCATACAACAAAAACTCATGTATGTGAAAGTCTTACGAATATAGGTTCATACCACTTGTGCAAGACGTACCCATCAACCACATAAAATTGAAAAGACTACAACATTTCTACATCAATAATTATAGCGAACAACGGCTAAACTTACTGCAGAATTTTATCGTTATGCAGAATCGAGAATCGAAGTTGATGCCGTCGCGAATATGAATAATTTTTTAAGAGCAATTTTCTAAAGAGATTATTCCGAGAATTATACGGTATTGAAATAGACCTTGCCACACTACATAAGTGGAAACATCCGATATTGTAGAACGGTGTAGAGACTTACAATCTATCATAATCCGGCATAAAACCCTGGCGCTCGACTGTGTACACCGGATGGTAGATGATAACAATGGAAAATGATTTTTCATTTATCGTTTCTCACTTCTTTCAAATTCTTCTTATGCCAGCAATATGGGTAACGTTAGAAAGTTCTCAGCTGTCCAATGACGTTGTATTTTAGCATTCATGAGAGTTACAACAGTTCAGTGGTGCCTAGTTCATGGGATCGACGGGGGTAGCTGCGTCACTCATGACATTAGCTGAGAAAAGTAAATAAATCCTCAACGGTGCGGTGAGCGCCAAGTTCAAGAAGGCTAGAAGGCAAATACCAACCATAAAAGATATCATTGGGGCAATGTACCCATGACGTTTACTCATCAAGAAAAAGAATAAATATTAATCACAAATTCCACAACAGTTTTCTTTACATAATTTAAGGTTAAGTTTTCTGTAAACTGCGTTGAAAAATTTTCAAAAGTAAGAATCAAAGCCTAGGAATTACTTCAGCATGTTTCACGCCTTAACTTTTATTCACGTACATGAGTGAACAGATCGTTTGTTGAACGTTTTACATTTTAAAATAATTGTTCTACGCTCCGCTCAGGTTCTTAATACGTTAATTATTTATATCGCACAAATGAAGTTTGAGTTTCTTTGACTAACGAGAAAAAGGAAAGATACCAATTTTATTGAGTCCGTCCCTTTCAATAGTGTTGTGGAACATAAAGATTTTGTAGCTCCTGTAGCTTATGAGGCACAGCTAGCGTGTAATGCTAGAACAGCCCAAATGCCGATTGGTGAATGAAAGAATGATTTTTCACTGACTGAATGAATTTACAGTTTTATGTTTACATTTAATTCATCCATGACATACAATACAATTCGGCGCCCCTGCTACAGTTTTACTGAAATTCCTCTATAGTTGTGGAGAGAAAAAACCTAGCAATCGGATAGGGTTAATATGAACTGAAAAGTTAAAATACTCGGCTTATGCTCGTTTCCTCCTAGCATCGCAATAATGTGCAACCGAATACCGAACGTAATTTTTTATTTACAGAACTTGTGTGGAACGTTTTCAAAATTAACCTACTACACCTGAAACTGTACATTTACATAATTTTCCATTTAACATTCTGTAATACTTTTCTATTCTCAACAATTTTCTCCACAGAGATATAGTGTCGTGGAGCAAAATTGACAAAAAAAAATGTATCAACAAAATTTGATAGGGAATGTGGCTCTCACAGTTTATTTTCCCCATTCAATTCAATGCATAAATAAATGATTTTAAACTATCTTTGATCTGATGGACCACTTTTTACATGATAGAATTTTTCAAATGCATTCGATCTCCTTTAGTCCGTCCTTTTACTTCACGTTCGTTTATTGGGAAATATTTAACTCCAAATCTTACAGACAAGAGCTTGAATATAACTGAAACCTCAGAACATAATTCAAAAATACATTTTCAATGTGTAATGGTAAGCATTTTTTTAGCAATAGAGTATATCATGCGACGTTAAACTCCGCAAAACCTAAACTAAATTTTAATTGGAAAAGTTTTTACATACATCATACAGATACATCAATTATTCTGTAAAATTTTTTTTAATCAGTTTTATCTATTGTCATATGCACCATGTACATATTTACTGAAAAATGAAAGTTTATGAAATGAACATTGAATCAAACATAACTGAACCCCATAAAACCCTATTGAAGAAAAGCTTTTAATGGTAATTAGAATCTACTCTCATAGTACGACAGTTTAACGTATGAATTGAAAATATGATTGAAAAATAATAATGTGCACATTAGGGTGATACAAAAATGTAACGTTAAAACAATTCTAAATGGGTCCTTGATAAAAAGTGTCTTTGGAGTATGAATCTGAAAGGATTTAGGCGGTTCCTCAGCGCCATATCATTTTTGAGTTTTGCAATTCTCCACACTTCACTAAATCCATTGAAAGTGTTTTTTCTGGGAACCATGTCATGAGCTTTAAAACGATATCTCACAACCACTATTTGGACCATATGTGCAAGCGCCTACTACTACAATGAAGGGTGCAGTTTCACATTCAATTACAAGGCCTGTGCTTTAGTCACACATTTATTCTAGCGTTTATAATATCAAAATTACCTGAGATACTGAGAAAGTTAAAAAAGTTACCCAAAAAAGGTTTCAAGTTAATGGGAAGACAAAACGAAATAATTCTCGTTTAACATTTGTCTGAATTGTTCATCTACTTGGTTATACATTCGCACATATTTATTTTAAAGACGTTCACACCAGCTACACTGTAATATACTACGAAAAGTTTTAATTAAACGTCAATTTGCTTTATGAAATTCTTAAGTAAGTCCTTACAGTTTAAGTGATAAAGTTTTTTTACCTTTTGTTGATCGTCATACACATAACATGATGTCTTGTAATCTTCTTTATTAAAATTATTTGTGAAACATTGGATTACACTAATAATATGATATTCTGTTCACATGCGATTCTCGGTTCTTTTCATAAACTTACTTTAATTCACTAAAATATAAATAATTGAATGTGATTCAATTCAACAAAAAATTTATATGAGAGGAATTATCTCATTTATTTATCTTCAACCATGTGGTACATACATCTTTTACGAATAGAAACATATCTCAAAATGTTTTAAAGTTAGATGAATTTTATGGAGCTTGTTTGGACTTATTAATCCGTTTAAGATAAATTTATTTGCACATCAGCTATTGAAATGCTGACTTCTACTTTTCCGATTTTTTTTTGTTGGAAAAATAAAGTCAAAGATAGGACAAATGCAGTAAATGTTATGACATAATAGCTGGAAATATCTTCGGTACAAAATTCTTTTTCCAAATTTTCTATGTTTTATTTCAGCGTCTTCTCTGTCTTTCCGTTTCAATTCAATCTCAATTGATTTCTATAAGCTCATTGCCTCTAAAATTGTTACAAAAGACATGTATTGAAAAAAGGAAAATTTGAGGTGTACTGTACATGTACATGTACATACGTACGCAGATACGGACAATATATGGGTAGTTCCATTGAAAAATGTAACGTAGAGAACACTCATTAAGTACACATAGCGATTTTTATCTCGTTAACATTTGTTCCAACTAAATCGCATATGGCCAACAACAGAAAACAGTGATATGGGCGTTCTTACGTTACATTTTATCCAACTACACCGTGGAACTACCCATATTTCTGACGAAAACGGGTACGCGTGATAAGCATTTGTGTTGATCACTTTTGAAATTGCTGGTTTCCATCGTTCTTTCATCCAAACTCAGTTAAATGTTATCCTATTTTTTCAATTGGTCAATTGGTGTGCTTTTTATAATCGGCTAGAGCGTGAAGACGTAGTGGTGATAACCAAAAACACAAGTAGAATTCAGAATATTCATCTCTCTTCAGGACTGAGGTATTTTATTAGAAGAAGAATTAGAAGAGAAATTTCCTTCATTTTCTTTTCAAAGATATAAGCAGACAAGTTTCATCTTCAAACTAGACACGGCGCGACTGAACAAGTTTTTTTCTAAAAGTTCGGGCACGTGGGATTTCTGTGCGGAAATTTGTTTTTAGGATTAAAACAAAAGTTTTTTTGTCTTGGCTCAAAATATTTTATCGGGTACTTTTTAGAAAAACTAAGGAAAATGATTTTTCCCTATACATTTTCAAAGTTTAGCCAAAAATGAAGAAAATAAATTCTTCATATTTTTTATCAATAAACAATATTAATCTAAGCAAAAAATTGATCTACGATATGCCTCTAAATATTTGCAGCTGAGACGAATCTGAAAGCACAAGGAGCAAGCAATTGAAAATGTTTTAGCGGAATAGGTCTGGATGGAGGAAGATGTTAGAGAGAGGCCATATTGAATTTTTGCAAGCTCCACACTTCAGATGGTTGCCTATAACGTCATAAAATTATTTTTTCCAGAAAGGAGTGTCATCCACCTTTCCTTCGATCCCTTACATGTAAAATTTGTTAGTTGGAAAAATAATTTAGCGACGTTGAAGCAACTGTCTGTAGGGTGGAGCTCGAAATCTTCAAAATCAAAGGTATACTGCATTTTTCATTTGAGACCAATTTCTTTTTTCAACAACCGGAGTCTTTTTTCTGGTAGATAATTTTGATGTAGAGCAACGTTTGTGAAGAACGTTTTTCAGAAAAGCTGTGTCTAGATACCCGGCATCGGTACACGAAATTTGTTCTTCTATGGTAAAGCGTTGGTTAGAATGAGACCAACTAGATCTGTCTCTTTGTAACCAACGCTTTAGCATAGAAGAACTATAGTCGCGTGCCGGGCATCTAGACACAATTTTTTTGAAAAACGTTCGTCACAAACGTTGCTCTACATCCAATTATCTACCAGGAAGCAGCGGGAAAAAGCCTTATTACTGTTACGGAAATGCTAGAAAACAGATTCTACCTTTTTAGTGTCGTTTAAATTGAACATTTAGTTAAAATAAAACGACATAAAAAATTAGACTTTTCGAAAACCTAAACAAACGCCCCTGCGTGTACCAGTATTCTCAAATATTAAGCAGAAAAAAAACATCATTACATGAGCATGCATTTTGCCACATACAAAAATAAAATTGCAATGTACCACATACGCACACCAATCCTACAAGTGTATCTAAAACAAAATTCGACGTTCACATAACGCTCGCATTTTCACACACACCTCCTTAAAAGTGTATTCGAAACAGTCTCTAAAAACTGTCGTACTGTTTTTAGAGACAGTCGTCGACGAAAGTCTTCAAAGTCGCCTTAACTTTGCCTTGTGATTTCGAAAAAACTATTGACTTTTGATTCATACCATTTATCAACATTTGAAGATTAGAAGCACATTAATCGAGTTTCCCCTAAAAACCGATAGCTCTTAAAGACAATTATTGAATGCGAACGTGTACAAAACAGTCGTTCCCGTGTCGGTCGACGACTGTCTCTAAAAACAGTACGACAGTTTTTAGAGACTGTTTCGGATACACTTTTAAGGAGGTGTGTGTGAAAATGCGAGCGTTAGGTGAACGTCGAATTTTGTTTTAGATACACTTGTAGGATTGGTGTGCGTATGTGGTACATTGCAATTTTATTTTTGTATGTGGCAAAATGCATGCTCATGTAATTATGTTTTTTTTCTGCTTAATATTGAGAATACTGGTACACGCAGGGGCGTTTGTTTAGGTTTTCGAAAAGTCAGGAAAAAGAATCCGGAAGTTGAAAAAAGAAGTTGATCCCAAAGGAAAAATGCAGCGTAAGAGCCACGACAAATACTCCAACTCTAACTAAATTTCCATACTTTTCCTCATTTGACAATTGTTTCAAACCACAAAAATGCTAGTGAGTAGCAAAAAGCAGCTGATCAACCAACTCCAAGCAGGGCCTATTTGTGAAAATTTGAGAAAATTTGTGAAATTTTCTCAAATTTGCTTAAAATTTCTAAAAAATTTTCTGAAAATTGATAAAAATTTTGAAACATTATTGATGGTTTCTACTCGAAAAATTGTTCAAACGACCTATTTTAGGTGTTTCGGGCATCCTAGAATTATTAACATAAGTACTTAGGGCTGAATTTAAAGCCATCCGTTCATGCTTGGTTTCTCCTGGTTTTTTCATCTGCACGACCTCTAATATGGTTCAGAATACACTTTACGTCGATTCTTATTAATTCTACACTAATTTTAACTTGTTTGAACGTATTTTTCATTAAAATAAAATGCGACAAAATTCGAGAAAATTTGAAAAAAATTTCTCAAAAATAGGTCCTGACTCCAAGCGACACCGAAAGTCGAATTCTTTAATTCTAATCTCATATGGTTTGACGTTGGAAAGATAATGAACGTGTCACTTTGCAGGAAGAATATTTGTATGCAGTTCTGTGTGAGAGTTGGTGTCGAAAAGCCTTGATAACTTTCGAAAAATTCCAAAATGTTCTTCTGAGTTTCTCAGGCATTAGAAACTTTTCAACGAGACGAAACCCAATCAATTAAAAAAACACAGTCTTAAGTCCTCCACACACGTTTGAGACGATACGGCCAGTAGCATAATGTAGAACAGTTTAGAGCAGCTTAGAACACTTCGAAGTTCGGTTTGGTAAAAATTTAGCACCAAAATATCAATTTCGAATTATCAAATGAATCATTTTGAAGAAAACTCAACAATAAAAATTAAAACATTACTAATTTTGATTAATTATCTGCGTTTTGTTATATATACATTAATGTCACCATTGAGCTCTCAACTGAGTATTGCGGTTTCCCTTTCACTAAATATGTGACTTTTAATATTTCCTCATAAATTTTTCTGATTTGATTCGGAAAGGTAGACGTTATTATTTTTTTGATTCTTTGAATTTTACGACGTTTTTTCTTTTATCTAACTACCCACATCCGGTTTCAGCCGCCGCCGACACTTTGAGAATTTCCTCACGCCCGCCGCCGCCGGCAAGTTTTGATCGTCGCACCGGTCTAATCGATGCTCGCAGCGCAAATTCAGATACTTACAAATGCAATAGAAAACGCAAAGTTCCCGTGTGTTTCGGACGCCAAATGTGAGTGAACTTTCTTCCCGGGGCTTTATAATGACAAGTAAAACAAGCTGTAGATATTTGAGAAGTTATAAAATGATGTGCATGTGTTCTGCATTCCATGAAATCGTTTGAATGCATGCGAAATAGAGATTTGTTTACATTTGCTTGACATCTTTATTAATTATTCTCGCAAGTATTTTGACAATATAACCACTTAAAACCACCAATCAATCGCGTTAGTTAGTGTTGAGCATAACAGAATAAAATAAAATCGTAAAAGGATTTCCCCATTACTTTTAATGGGATTTAAAATTTCTCACAAAGCGAATCTTTTAAAGTGGGAAATTGCAAATATTATGTATATAATAATATATTTGAAAAGAAAGCATTGAAAATATGTTAAGTATTCTGACAGTACAATAAACATGAAAATCCAATTGAAATTCATTTTTATCAAAATAAAATAAAAAAAAAATGTATAAGGAAAAAAGTGAGTTACCAGAGAAACTTATCTATTCGCGTACAAATTTCTATACAAATGAAAATAAGTTTAGAAAATAAAATTATATATACATGAACTTTTAAAAAGTAAAAGCATGTAAAAAGCTTTGCATTCTTTTAAATACAATTTGTGTGTTTCATGTATTTTATATGGGAGTCCTTTGTATTTGTATTATGGAGCTGTTGATTTGAAAATAATAAAAGACAAGTGGGAAAAATTGTTGCTTATTTTCGCTTATACTTTGTGTACGACGGAAAAAGGAATTTGAATTTTTTATTACGCCATTATATTTTTAGAAAACTCGCAGTGGTGAAATTCTTCACGAATTCATAATTTTTTTTTAAATGCCCACATTGAGAACTCGTTGTTTCCATTTTGATTAAGAGCAAGTAAAGCTCACTTTACCGACACTAAACAGTGCGATAAAAACAAACGTCAGTTAGGAAGCAAATATCAAACTTTCTGTAATGATCATTGTGAATGAGTTATCATGTTTCACAGATAAGGATTTGCACAGGTTTCTAACGAGTTTTTTTTAAAAATTGATTTGAGATATTAGGGTAAATGCACCGATTACGAGCCCCGTGTAAGTTACGAGCCTTTCTTTTGTTCTTTTTTGAGAACAAAGGAAAAGACAATAGGGGCTCATAACTTAAGCAATTTCTAAACAATCTCGCAACAGGTGTCTTCACCCTACGTGACGATTTCACATTAACAATAAGTAACGATCACCTTATAGTCACGCATCTAGTACGTAGAAACAAACACAATCTGTATACGTACTTTTTAAAAAACTCTCCTAACGTTTACCAAACCGACGGACGGTTTCATCCTCAGGACGACCTCCCTACTCAGAATTCTATTTAATAAATAAACAACTAAACGTGTGTAGTCTAAGCGTCTAAAGAGTATAGTAGAAAAATCAAAATCCTCTTTGTGGCATTCTAAAGCAACATTCGATATACATGGATCAGATTCAATGATAGAATAATGAAGTAGCCAAACTATTGACGTATAAAAATCTGCCCATTTCCATTTTTTTCATATTCGTATAATGTTATTTGCATAAATTCAAATCACAACAAAAACCCTTTTAAAAGGGAAATGTGACGCAAGTCCTTCTTCCTCCTTCCAAAACAACTGATATCAATTTGGGGTGACGCTTAAAGCTTTGAAACGCAAAAATTCTTTTGGAATGTTTTCATTTTTGATTAAAAAAAATGCGTCACAAATGCCGGACCCCCCAATGTTATAGTTTTTCTGTTCTTTCAGCTTTCACAACGCAAAAATTTGTCATTATGTATGGCGTATTTTTGAACAGGAAATCAAATTTTGGCGTATGCAAAATGCGATTTTTTTTCTAAAGGGTCATTCTCCGACCACTGGACTATTTTTAATGAGTGAAAGAATTTCGCCTTAGAATTTTCCGTAGAATCCAGGAAAAATATTTTCCGGGGGGTACGTCGCAAGGGGGGGAAGTCAAAACTTAGCTGTATATATGGTTCCGAAGTCTACGAAAAAAAAAATCTGAAATTTTTGCTCGTGGGGACTTGCGTCACGGGCGCATTGCTACCGCGCGCCCATGATCCACATCAAATATTAGCCTCCTATGTGGACTCGAATGATCTTTGTGAAAACCCAGTAGATTTCCATTATATCATTTTTCGCAAAATAATTTTTCGATTTTTATTTTCTTCAATTTTTATAGTTTTTTTCAAAATTAGGCAAGGCTGTGAAAAGTTTTAGTCAAATTTTGATAAAAAAACTTGTTCTAAAATGGACTGTGGTACAATTTCAATTGTTTATAACAGTCAATAGTCGTCAAGTTTTGGGAAATTTAGTTAAATTTCGAGAAGGTACAAATAATTTCACGAATTTCACCAAAATGTCTCTAAAAATAGGATCTGTCATTGTCATTGTCACTTTGATATGTCGTGAAACCAACTGATGAGCGTATGAATCGTTCGATCGAGAAACTATCAAAGTTCAGTTAACATGAAGACAGAGAGAAAATGGGAAAAACAAAAGAAAAACGGTCTCAAAAGCAATTATTCAATTGTTTGACATGATTACAGCCATTCTTTGTAATGACTAAAAGTGCGCTTTTTGCATGACTTTCTCGTTTGTAAATTAATTGATTGAATTATAACGAATTTATATCGAAGGGAAAGATTCGATCCATTTTTTCATGCTTTAGAATTTACTTGAAAGTTTTTTCCAGTTCGTATATGTTAAATTTTGCTCGATAGTGACGTTTGAAACAACGATAATGCACTAAGCCACTAACACGAACTAAAACATAATGTGTCAACAATTACTCTCCAAGGCGCTTCTTCACGTAATAAAACAATTTTTATTTTTTGTGTAGTTGATTAATTAAATGTTCATTTGAAGTCAACCGAGTATATAACATTTGTTTTAAATTCCATTTAGCGCATTAAATAATCGTAATGTAGTGCAATCCTCAAGTTCATCAAACTATAGGAAATTTCGCTTAAAATAACTGCTGTCAGAGCAATATAAATTAACGTCAAGTAAGCATAATAGATGAATGAATGAATACATACAAATGACTCATAGCTATAAGAGACTTTTCATAAAGTGATGACATACAAAATACGAAACGCCGGCCATAACATTTGTAAACCACTAGCTAAGACACTACTAGCGAAATAAGCGTGAATTTGAATTTAGAAATAAATTAAATGAATTTGATTCTTTATTAGATTAGATCGTATTTGAAACTATAAAGTGTTAAAGTGAAGTCGAAGCCCTGGGACTTTCGACCAATTTCCCAAAATATGAATGACCGACATATATAGTTCGTGGTACATAAATAACCATAGGGACTTTTTTTGGGATATTGCATACTTTTGACTCACACACAACAATCATAATGAAATGAGACAAAAACTATTGTCGCCCACGCTTCAATACAGTCAACAGGTAAAATATATGGGTGTGAGTGTTACGACAATATGCAATAAACATTAGAGCGAAAGAGAAAGAAAACTCTCTGCTGCTTTCTTTTAAGCCAAACAATGGCGATCGACACGAGAACGACTGTTTTGTACATGTTCGCATTCAATAATTTTCTTTAGGAGCTATCGGTTTTTAGGGGAAACTCGATTAATATGCTTACAATCTTCAAATGTTGCTAAATGGTATGAATCAAAAGTCAATACTTTTTTCAAAATCACAAGACAAAGTTAAGGCGACTTTGAAAACTGTCATCGACGACTGTCTCTAAAAACAGTACGACAGTTTTTAGAGACTGTTTCGAATACACTTTTAAGGAGGTGTGTGTGAAAATGCGAGCGTTAGGTGAACGTCGAATTTTGTTTTAGATACACTTGTAGGATTGGTGTGCGTATGTGGTACATTGCAATTTTATTTTTGTATGTGGCAAAATGCATGCTCATGTAATGATGTTTTTTTTCTGCTAAATATTTGAGAATACTGGTACACGCAGGGGCGTTTGTTTAGGTTTTCGAAAAGTTAAATTTTTATGTCGTTATGAAAAATCCATGAAATTGTGAAAAACACAATATGAAAGCCATAAAAACATCGACTAAAACAATAAAGAGAAAACATCCGAACAAGCCGTTTCTTCTTCTTAGATTTAAGCTTTGATTACGTTGAGCGGTTGCTCGCGCCCATATTGTCAATATTTTGAAATGGTGGAAGTGTTACAAAAGTTTTATTTCAACTAAATGTTCAATTTAAACGACAATAAAAAGGTAGAATCTGTTTTCTAGCTTTTCCGTAACTGTAATAAGGCTTTTTCTCGCTGCTTCCTGATATCAAGTTCAAGTTCAAATTTATTACATCTTTCTTTACACATACATCATATTATGGTCTAAGTATAAATCAATATCACATCTTAGTTTAAACAAAAATCAGTTCTCAAATCAAAAACAGTTCCAATACGATAATAATCAATTCGAAGGGAACATTAGAATCATTAGAAAAACATTAAAACATCAAAATAAATCAAATAGAAGAAAACAAAAAACTATGAAAATCTATGAAAATCAGCTAAACTAGATTTCTGAGAAGGCTAAATGATAAAAACAATAATAGAGAAGGAAACTTACCGAAGGTTGCGCTGCGAAGAAAATTAATTCCAGCAAGGGAAGGAAAACAAAACAACACCAGGTGCCTCCACAACAAATTAAATTCGACTTCTATGCACGCGCAAGTGATCTTTTAACAAATGCTTAAATTCAATATATTTTGCAGAGCTTGTAATCATTTTTGGTAATTTAAAAGGGAAATGTGGCGCAAGTCCTCGTCTCTTCTTCCAAAACAACTGATATCAATTTGGGTGACGCTTATAGCTTCGAAACGCAAAAAGTTCTTTTGAAATATTTTCATTTTTGATTAAAGAAATGTGTCACAAATGCCGCACCCTCCCAACGTAATAATTTTTCTGCGCTTTCAGATTTTGCACGTCAAAAATTTGGATACCCGTACTCCACACATCACGCCAAACTTAATTTTTTTTTTCGTGTCAAATCTGAAAGAACAGAAAAACTATAACATTGGGGGTCTGGCATTTGTGACGCATTTCTTTAATCAAAAATGAAAATATTTCAAAAGAATTTTTTGCTTTCCGAAGCTGTAAGCGTCACCCAAATTGATATCAGTTGTTTTAGAAGAAGAGACGAGGACCCTTTCCCTTTTAAAAAGGGTTTTTGTTGTGATAGGTTTATCGACAAAAATTTTTTGGTTGTAAATTCACCCCCGGGCCCCAGATTCCTCTTGGCGGCCCTGTATATACGATGAATCTGTATACCAAATATCTAAGCCTACATTTAGGCGAGATAATCATGCGCCTCACAATTCTTGGAGTAATTGTATAATTTGCTACATTCACATTACACTGAGACGTGGTTCGGAAGTCACGTTAAGCCGGTGGTCTAGACAACACTTGTTATTGGCTATAAAAAGCTGTTAGTGGAGTCTTTAAAAGACAAAATACAAATACAAATACTGTAGATCTATAACTTCATGCTTCATCAAAACATTATTTTCATTTTTATTTCGTACATTTGTTTGAAGTTTGGTTTGGTTTAGGTAACAAAATAAATCAAATTTTTAAATGTATTCAATAGTCAATTGAATTTTCTGCTTGAATACCGAAAAGCGCTTGTGTCAATATCGGTATTCGGTATTGGATGTTTCCGGTATTGGTCCCGGTATTGTATTCCCTACTGCAGCGGACCGTAATAATCAAGACTGGAATTTTTGTAGGATTCGGAGCTAGCTCGTTTAAAATTTAAACATTTTCCCCCAAATTCACTTTCTCACCTTTTCAATATGGTCTAAAACATTTCATTCGTTGAACAGTACGAAGAATTACAAAGATTGAGGAGCCGGTCGTAGCCAGATGAATTTAACATGGAGGATTGAATCCGAAGCAACTACCATTTTTTTGGTAAATGTACCGAAGACTCACTTTTGAAACTAAAATATAAAATCAACCTAATGTTATTTCACATCATTTAAAAATATCTTTGATCGATAGCCGTACTGCATTGCTGTATTTCTCATGCAAAGTCATTTTCTCATAATTCAACGATCTTCTGTTACATCATAGTCGAAAAATTGAATAAGCAGCCTATCACCAGTTAGTGAATGTTAAGAAAAATGAAAATGGAGTTAAAGTTTTCGATGAATCAATCTACATACACTACACACTGAAGGAAGCAGGTCAGCTGACCAAAGGCTTTTGAAGCACAGGACTATGAGGTCCGACCTCTAAGTCGTGTGCCGTAAAAATATGTGATTTGGAATTACCTTCAGTGGTTATTAAAACATTAAAAGAGAAAGACGAGCGAGGCGCGCAGAATTTTATCGCTTTAGTGCGAATCGGGTGAATGAAAGAACGAATGTTTCTCTTAGACGGATCTTTTAACACTAGCTCTTGATATATGATACAAAGCATTGACGTTTTGCTTGTAACATTTCAGTGTTGACAATTACGTATATCACATCACTCCCCTTTTCATTTTCACTTATAATCAAGATTGTTGGTAAATAATAATTAAATAATAAAAAAAAAATTTCAAGATTGTCGGAAAATAGCATTGGTACCTGGTGCGAATAGACGATATATTATACTGAGACCATTCGCATCAGGTGCCCTTAGCAACTATTGGCACCCGGAGCCCTCAGAAAAGACTGTATGCACTCGGTGTCAGCAGGTAAGACTCATTACTAAAAATAGGTTTGTTACTAACACTGGCAACGATTTTTCTTCACTCATTGCAAGTTTGTTTTCTCACTTTCATAATTAGACGACCACTCAAAAGCCATTAGTGCTGCAGAAAGTGTACATAATTCCTAAAGTGTAAACAAATTTCCAACTCCGATTTCAAAAGGAACGCGTCGTCGCCGGCTGACAAAATTTTTAAAATTACGATATTCACGATTTTATTGTCGATGATTTTTTTAGGTCTTGCACATCAGTATACAAATAAATTTCCAGAAAATGCACCCTTCAGAAGTACCCAGGTTGCCACGCCCGCCGTAACTACGGGCCTGTGAAGATTGGAGATGTTTATCGAAGTGAATGCACTTTCAAACTTAAGATGCAACATTTTATGAGCTGGGCAACTGAATAGTTGAAAAAAGAACTTGTAAAACCCCATTGAATTGTGCAGCTACAAAATATTACGAAAAAAGATTAACATGAGATTGTGACATAAATAATAAAGAAATATGTTTAACAATTTGTTCGTTTGAGCCATTCGTTCGAAAACATTATATTTTTTATTATTGTATTAACTCAACGATTACATTGGTAGTTAATGTTAGAAGATTGATGGGGACGGAGTATTAATTTTTTACTCAAACAAATGACTCCTTCACATGTCAAACTGCTGCACCTAATGATTATTCATGACACAAAACGTGAATATTGAAATAATGGACATTAGGTGGCTCATTTCACAGGAAGTGAGGTAGCTGGCAACAGAAAGTAAGAAGGATTTCACTTTCATTGCAGTTTTGATCATCGTGTATGATGAAAATTTGCACAAACTTTGTATTGTTTTGTGTGAAATCAAATAAATTCTCTAAACTTTCACACCTGTCATGTGAAAATTTTCAAAAATACCACGGTCTAGAAGCATCGGCACATCAAACAATTGCTAACAAATTTCAACACGCATAGGTCATACGATTGGCGGTTTTTCCATGACAAACTTACAAGAGAAAATACTTTAACAATCGTTATGAATGACAGAGAAGATACCCTGAGAGCTGATAACTCTACCTTTCCAACGATATCCATACTGTCATCCAAGGTGTATAATTTAATCGGTAATTTCGGGTCTGTTTGAAATGTGCAAATTTTTACATTTAATCAAAAGTAGCAAAAGAATTTCTTTTGAAAAAGTTTGCGTCATAATATAATCGAAAACATATTACTTCGACATTTTTAAGCTTTCAAGGTAAAAATATGTTTGCTTCTCTTTGAAACATATATATAAAAAACAATAAGTTTATCCCATATGAAAAGAAAGATAAATAACAAGTAAAGTCAACAGAAAAACTTTTCTCAAAGCAGATCAATAGCCTTCAAGTGTTATATTAGACTAGTCGAACCCCCGCCCCTAGGGGCTACGCAGGCTTTATCATTTTCGCGTGTTGTCTATTCAGAGAGCCATATTTTTTTCGTTTTAAATAATGATGAGTAAAGTTTCAACTTCCCCCGTACTCCACTTCCCCCGCATTCCACTTACCCCGTATTCAACGTTCACCGCATTCCACGTTTGCCGTATTCAACTTTCCCCGAATTCTATTTCTTCGTATTCCACTCCACCGTATTCCACTTCCCCCGTATTCAACTTCCCCCGTATTCCACTTCCCCCGTATTCCACTTCTCCCGTATTCCACTTCCCCGCATTCCACTTCCCCCGTATTCCACGTTCACCGTATGCAAAGTTCACCATATTAAACTTTCCCCGTATTCCAAGTTCCCCTTATACCACTTCCCCCGTGTCCCACCTTCCGTGGAACGTATGCAACGTTCACCGTTTTCCACTTCCGCCGTATTCCACTTCCCCCGTACCTCACGTTCACCGTATGCAAAGTTCACCGTATTCAACTTTCCCCGTATTCCAAGTTCCCCGTATTCCAAGTTCTCGTATTCCAAGTTCCCCGTATTCCAAGTTCCCCGTATTCCAAGTTCCCCGTATACCATTTCCCCCCTGTTCCACGTTCACCGTATGCAACGTTCCCCGTAGTCAACCTTCCCCGTAGTCAACTTTCCCCGTATTCCACTTTCCCTGTATTCCACGTTCATCGTATGCAACGTTCACCGTATGCAACGTTCACCGGATACAACGTTCCCCGTATTCAACTCTTCTCGTATTCCAAGTTCCCCGTATTCCACTTTCCTTGCATTCCACGTTCATCGTATGCAACGTTCACTTTATGCAACGTTCACTGTATGCAACGTACACCGTATGCAACGTTCACCGTATGCAACGTTCACCGTATGCAACGTTCCCCGTAGTC
>CM055406.1:42601308-42668223 GCA_029228625.1 Pseudolycoriella hygida | reverse complement strand
CGCACGTGTTCAACAAGAAGGAATTAAGTAGCGGAACGAAGTGAGCTATTCACAGGTCAATATTCCGGCCGACGATTCTGTATGGTAGTGAGAGTTGGGTGGATTGCGGATATCTAGTGCATGACCTGGAGGTTTCTGATATGAGGGTTCTTAGGACTATAGCGAAAGTTAATAGGAGGGAGCAGTGGGATAATCATATCAGGAACGACGACATTAGGGAAAACTTAGGGATTGCGTCAGTGGAAGAGGAAGCAAGGGCCAGTCGTCTACGTTGGTTCGGGCACGTTCAAAGGATGGGTAATAACAGGCTACCGAAAAGGATCTTGGATGCACAAGTCCCGGGTGTTAGGCCAAGGGGTAGACCAAGGAGAAGGTTTATCGATTCAATTAAATCAGATTTAGAAGTTAGGGGACTTTCTCTGGGCGAACAAACCATCTCCTTGGCGGGCGATAGGAGGGCATGGAGGACGATAGTTCACCAATCTGGGGTTGCGGCAGAAAGACCTCACACCGGAAGGTACTAACGGTCTATAAAGTTTGATGATGATGATGAGTCTGCCGATGGCTTCTACTACCTCTTCATAAGTCGGTATTTCCACGTCTGGTTCTGCAGATTCGTAATTGTTTTGTCTCGTTCTTCCGGCTGGTGGTTTATTCAGCAAATCATGAAAATACTCTTTCCATCTTCGTGCAATACCATCTATATCACTCAGCATATGACCATTCGCGTCTTTGATTTTGATAGATCGTGTTTGAAATCCAGTGCGTTTTCTTTTAATGATTTTGTAGAAGTCTCTCACGTATCCATTTCTATTCAGAGATTCCAAGTCTGAAATTTCACTGGTCAAATGTTCTCTTTTCTTCCTTCTTAGGTCTCTGTAAACTTGTACTTTCTTTGCGGTATACGCTTCTTTACTTCTTCTGGTCTTCCTCTGAGTAGCAAGGAGTCGGGCACTTTTCCTTTCCTCAACAGCAGTTCGGCAGTCCTCATCAAACCAGTCATTTTGTCTGTAGAATGTAACTTCTCCCAGAGTCTCCCTCGCGGCTGTTATGACGATTTCCGTGTTTTGATGAACCAACTCGTTTCTTTCGTCCATGAGCTGTTCAACTTTCTTTTCGAAAAGGGCACTTATCTCTTCTGCTTTCAGTCTGTCTACATTAAATTTGGGGCGCACATTTTCTCTCCTACTGTTCAACCTGGGCCACTTGCATTTCATACTGATCTTAACAAGGGCGTGATCAGATTCATGGGTAGTTCCTCGGTAGCTCCTGACATTAAAGATATTCTGACTAAACTTGCTATCGACGAGTACGTGATCTATTTGAGTCTGTGTTTTTCCATCGTTTGAGTTCCAGGCAATTTTGTAAATGTCCTTCCTCTGGAATTGGGTGCTTTTCACCACCAGACCGTTTGATACTGCAAAGCTCAATACTCTACATCCGTTATCGTTGCTCAATTCGTGTAGGCTGTATCTGCCAGCCACAGCATTGAAACAAGGACTAATCTAACATCTGACGTCGGTAGAGAGTTAAAGGCTCTTTCTAGTTCTTCATAGAACTCTTCCTTTATCTCATCGTCCTTCGTTTCTGTCGGTGCATGAACATTGAGTATTGATACCTTGAATTTGTTTGTCCGCAGTCGTAATGTGCACATGTACTTGTTTATCGGCACAAAACCCATGACCCATCGATAGTCCTATCCACAATGAAACCAGTGCCGAATTCGTGTCTGTTGTTCGACGTTCCGATATAGTGACTCATAATACGAATTTAGAGTAATCACGAAGTTCGAGAATATACCAATTTTGCATACATAAAATTTGCCATATTGATATTAGAACAAACAAATTACACATTCATTGTGTATGGCAGTGATAAAACTCTCAAAATTAATTTTTTTTATATTTTGACATGTCCCTATTAAACAGAATCAATACAATAAAATAAAAGGAATAAGATATTATGAACCGATCGAACGAATATAAATAAATAAATAATATGATACGAAAAGTTATCATACTGGACATTGTCAGTCGTGTTGGTTAAAACTAAAATAATTATAACGTGTATCCCTGTTGATAACACAATGAGTCGCATTATACAAACAACATCAAAAGCTAAATATTATTTTCAATAATTTTCTTGAAGATATCAGTAAAAAGCAAAAGTATAAATATATCTTATGTTTCAACATCATCAGTCATCTGCTTTCATCTGTTGAAACGATCACTTGGAATTCTTTATTAATAAAAGGAGACTATTGTGGAATAAGTTGAAATCTGCGAGAAAAAAAAAATGGCAGCTCTGTCAAAAGATATGAAAATCGTGTTGATGCAATTAGTTTTGAAATCTCTCGTCTTCAAACGCTGTATAAGGAACAATACTATAGTGACCTCTTTGAGAAGTGTAAAAATTCGAAGCAAACTTGGCGTGAGATTAACAAGCTTATTGGTGATAAAAAACGCAGTTCGAAGATCAATATTAAACGAAATAATATTCCAATTGGGGATGAGTGCGCTGCTATGGCATTTAACGATTTTTTCGCTAACATTGGGGCTAAACTAGCGTCCAATATTCTACACCAGAATGACTCTGATATTTTCAAGTTTGGCACTTTGTCTCAAAACAGCAATTCTATCTTCATGAATAGTGTGTCTCAACATGAGATTTTGGACTGGATACAATCTCTGAATGTAAATAAATCGCCAGGCTATGACAACATATCTGTGATATCTGTTAAATGTTGTGCTGTGACTATTTCGCCTGTTCTGGCTGACATTTATAATCTTTGTTTGTCTACTGGCACTTATCCTGACCTTCTGAAAAAGGCTAATGTCACACCAGTTTTTAAATCTGGGGACTCGTCTGACGTTGCCAATTATAGGCCAATATCTGTCTTGCCAGTCGTTAACAAAATTTTTGAGAAATTGATATTTACAAGCATTGTAAACTTTCTTAACTCTTCGAGTTTTTTTTACAGTAAGCAATATGGGTTCAGATCCCTTAGTGGTACCTATGTTGCGTTGTTTGAATTAGTCGATTATATCTCTTATCATATTGACAAAGGTAAAATCGTCACTGGTCTTTTCTTGGACCTATCTAAGGCCTTTGACACTGTCAATCATATGTTACTGCTAGACAAATTATCGGCTGCCGGAATAAGAGGTTTGGCGTTGGATCTTATCGCTGATTATTTGAAAAACAGGTTTCAAAGAGTTGTCGTGAACGGTTATGAAAGTCCTTGGAAGGGGGTGGCCTTAGGAGTTCCTCAGGGGAGTGTTCTGGGGCCTCTCCTATTCTTGGTTTTTATTAATGATATTCATCTTCTTCGACTGAGATCGCAGCCATACCTGTTTGCAGACGATTCTAGCATTTTTTCCTCTTCCATTTGCTTCGCCAACAATGTGGAGGTTGTGAACAGTGACTTGAAGTTATTAACGGAATTTTTTGATGCCAATAGGCTCACGGTAAATCTGAAAAAGAGTAATGTTGTTCATTTCAGGGCCAGGCGGGTAGTAATAGACTCATCATTGAAGATTGAATTTAATGGCATTGAAATTAAGCCCGTAAACTCCGTTAAATATCTTGGGGTGATTTTGGATCAGCACCTAAGTTGGAACTTTCACATCACTCAATTGTGTTCTAAAATCTCTGGACAGATTGGTGTATTGCGAAGGCTACGTTGGGTCTTGCCTTCTAAGATCCTGAAGTCCCTATATTATTCGCTGATTCATTCACGTCTATCGTACTGTATAGGTACGTGGGGTTCTGCAAATAAGTGTCTGATGGAAAGTCTTGAAAGAAAACAGAGGCTTGCTCTGAGGGTCATTCATAGACTTCCTTATCTGTACTCTTCTGAGTTACTTTATTCGGTTTTTTGTCCGGATGTTTTGACGGTTAGTAAGCTCTATACAAATGCGGTTTGTAAATTTGTTTTTGCTTCCACTAGAGGTTTTTGTCACCACACGGTGAATTTTAGTAGACCAATGCATAACTATCCAACTAGAGGATGTAGACTCTTATACATACCATTTTCGAGGACCATTTTGGGTAAGCGTAGAGTCTCTGTGGCTGGAGCAAGGTTTAATTTGCTACCGCTGAACATACGAACATCTGTCACGCAATTTCAATTTTGTCGTTCGTTGAAGTTGTATTTGTTGCAGAATTGAGTAAATATTGGCGTTTTTTACGAATTCGTAATGTTAATCGATTCAAAGGGTTGCTCTTGATTTTATTTGAGTGTCGCGTACCATTGTTGCCTGCTTTTCTTTACTCATTGACAGATTTCGTTGTGTAATATGCTTTTTCTCCTCATTATGAAAATTATTGTCCAATGAATATAATTTTTGTTTTTCTCTTTTTTTTGGATTGATGATGTTTTTTTGACTTTGATTTTTGTCCATTGATTTTGCCAACTTATTTTTTTTTAGATATTTTAGGTTCCTTAGAATTGTTGAATAGTGGAACCTCAATGATATTACAATGATGTTTTTCTTTTTGTTGTTGTTAGTATTATTATTACTTAGTGTAATAATGACTAAACGAATAATGAATGAATAAACTATATAAATATATGAAAATTCTATTTTGAAGATTTTATTTGAATAACTCTTAAAATTTACAATCTTATAATTTTTATACTAATAAATCGAAATTACAAAAAATAGAGTATTCAATGACTATCCATATTTAATTATTAATTTAAATTTAACATTTAAAATTCAATATCTTATAAATAATCTCAAAATATTTACAATACTAGTCGAACCCCCGCCCCTAGGGGCTACGCAGGCTTTATCATTTTCGCGTGTTGTCTATTCAGAGAGCCATATTTTTTTCGTTTTAAATAATGATGAGTAAAGTTTCAACTTCCCCCGTACTCCACTTCCCCCGCATTCCACTTACCCCGTATTCAACGTTCACCGCATTCCACGTTCGCCGTATTCAACTTTCCCCGAATTCTATTTCTTCGTATTCCACTCCACCGTATTCCACTTCCCCCGTATTCAACTTCCCCCGTATTCCACTTCCCCCGTATTCCACTTCTCCCGTATTCCACTTCCCCGCATTCCACTTCCCCGCATTACACTTCCCCCGTATTCCAAGTTCCCCTTATACCACTTCCCCCGTATCCCACCTCCTCCGTGGAACGTATGCAACGTTCACCGTTTTCCACTTCCGCCGTATTCCACTTCCCCCGTACCTCACGTTCACCGTATGCAAAGTTCACCGTATTCAACTTTCCCCGTATTCCAAGTTCCCCGTATTCCAAGTTCCCCGTATTCCAAGTTCCCCGTATACCATTTCCCCCCTGTTCCACGTTCACCGTATGCAACGTTCCCCGTAGTCAACTTTCCCCGTAGTCAACTTTCCCCGTAGTCAACTTTCCCCGTAGTCAACTTTCCCCGTATTCCACTTTCCCTGTATTCCACGTTCATCGTATGCAACGTTCACCGTATGCAACGTTCACCGGATACAACGTTCCCCGTATTCAACTCTTCTCGTATTCCAAGTTCCCCGTATTCCACTTTCCTTGCATTCCACGTTCATCGTATGCAACGTTCACTGTATGCAACGTTCACTGTATGCAACGTACACCGTATGCAACGTTCACCGTATGCAACAGTCACCGTATTCCACTTCCCCCGTGTTCCACGTTCACCGTATTGAACGTTCCCCGTATTCAACTTTCCCCGTATTCCCAGTTCCCCGTAATACAATTTTCCGTGTATTCCACGTTCACCGTATGCAACGTTCACCGTATGCAACGTTCCCCGTAGTCAACTTCCCCCGTATTCCACTTACTCCGTATTCAACGTTCATCGCATTCCAAGTTGCCCGTATTCCAAATTAACCGTATTCAACTTTCTCCGAATTCTATTTCCCCGTATTCCACTCCCCCGTATTCCACTTCCCCCGTATTCCACTTCCCCCGTATTCCACTTCCCCCGTATTCTACGTTCACCGTTTTCCACTTTCACCGTATTCCACTCCCCCCGTATTCCACGTTCACTGTATGCAAAGTTCCCCGCATTCTATTTCCTCGTATTCCACTCCCCCGTTTTGCACTTCCATCGTATTCCACTTCCCCGTATTCTACGTTCACCGTTTTCCACTTCCCCCGTCCCCGTATTCCACTTCCCCCTGTTCCACGTTCACCGTATGCAACGTTCCCCGTATTCAACTTTCCCCGTATTCCAACTTCCCCGTATTCTAAGTTCCCCGTATTCCACTTCCCCCCTGTTCCACGTTCACCGATGCAAAGTTCCCCGTATTCCAAGTTCCCCGTATTCCACTTTCCCTGTATTCCACGTTCACCGCATGCAACGTTCACCATATGCAACGTTCCCCGTATGCAACGTTCCCCGTATGCAACGTTCCCTCGTATGCAACGTTCAGCGTATTCCAAGTTCCCTGTATTCCACGTTCACCGTATGCAACGTTCCCCGTATTCCACTTCCCCCGTATTCCACTTCCCCCATATTCAACGTTCACCATATTCCACTTACCCCGTATTCCACGTTCACCGTATTCAGCGTTGCACTTGCTACGCATTCTACTCTGACACTTCCCCGACCAAATCTCTAAGACGACATCTTGACTGACTTTTAGCCGATTTTCAATTTTCACACTTTCCCCTAACCTAACCCCGGAACATGTTTTCTCGACGTTTTGCACCATCCCCAACAACATATCAAAAATTAATTTTTCAGTAATTTTCGGGCAGCGGAGCAAATTTTAGCCCATTTTTGCCTCCTTTGATCGACCCTGGGCACCGAACCACTCAACCGATTTTCTTAAAATTGGTTCCACTACCTTCACACTATCGAAACCTTTCATGTGACACCTCACTGGCCTCATTCCGGCAACTACCGGCCGAGATATTGGTTAATAAGTGCTCCAGCTCTGGATAAAATCGCCAAAGAACGACCTATAGCTCGGTAGTATGAAACTTTTTCACCCAACATTGTTCAGCAAATTTGTTGCCCCAAGCCTCAAAATGTATCTCTACTTTGGCCAAGAGCAAAAGTTCCCTAACAACAAAGTGAGGAAACCCCAAAATTTTAACAGTTTTCGCTGCCTAGCTCCTCCGCATAAAGTCGGATCAAAAAACTTTCTTCTACAAAGTTGTAGGTAATCAAAAACTCTAAAAACTTTGCTTCCCCGACTAAATCTCTAAAACGTCATCTTGACTGACTTTTGGACGATTTTCAATTTCGACCCTTTCTTCACCCATAACTCCCTTATTTCAGAACAATATCTAACCCCGGAACATGTTTTCTCGACGTTTTGCACCATACCCGACAACATATCAAAAAGTATTTTTTTTTTCTTCGCCAGTGTAAACGCAATTAAACGAAAAAATAACGGGACCGTGACAGACAGACTTATAAATAAATATATAAATAGACGAATAGACGAATAGACACATAGATAGACACATAGATAGATAAACAGACGGACATTAGACGTTTATAATTAGTAACAATAGTATCCATAGAGAATCTGTCTCTGTTATTGTCGGTTTTAATATACACATGAGACACAAGCCATCGTTTTTCGAATATTTAAGAAGAAAACAAAAGATTGTTTTCACATCTAACGCACAATTTGTTGAGCGCCGCCATATGTGACTTACAGAAATTCAAGGAATATGATTCCTACTAAACTCTATTGAGAATCATTCAACGGGACAGAATACATAATAGGAATACGATTTATAGTTGACGATATTTTCTTTAGACCCGTACCAAAGTTGAGAATTGTGGGTTGTGATGAAAATTGTAGAACAAGTTTAACGCAACATCTGCGCCCTGCATGTTTGTTTTAAATGTTTGGAGCTCGCATGAAGCACCACAACTTCCCGCCATTGAATTATTATCAAAGACCTATGAACGAATTTTGTACTCAAAATTATTTTTGAAAACATTTTTTAACATAAACGTCAAAATTCTAGTTCAGACTACGATTACCTTTTAACGAGCAAAACCCTCGAATTTAACATAAACGACAGTGTAATTTGAAATATAACATTTAAAAATACAGAAATTTATATTCCCCCATATACTTTTTATTTTATTTTTGGGTCATTTTAGACCATTTTTCATATAAATAGAAACACAATTACTCATACTGATTCGTACGATAATGAATACAACGCAAAATGTTGTATCCATTGTACGTTTTACATGTTACCAATAATCCTGACTTTCAGATTTCTTGTTTGTAAAAAGAATACGATCATACGACATTTTTAGGACTTGATTTCGAAAATTTGTGGAACTAAGTACAGTAGGATATCGGAATTCTGAAGGTGACCTTAGGGGACGTGCATTAATTACGTACGCAAGAAAATGTGATTCCCCCTCCTCACTTTGTACGTACGCAAAACGACTAAAAAGTTCAGATAAAAATAATTAATTTTGAAGCGATTTTGCATATTATTAACTTTGAACCGAACAAAATATACAATAAACAATTATTACAATATACAATTTTTGAGCTTGAACTTGAACTGGCTACACCAATGATGCTGTTATAAGGTTACTATAATTCTACATTTCATTTGTACTTTAATTTGGTGCATAGGTCACATGTTCTTTGGCACATTTTTGCATTAATATGGAATTTCAACACAAGAAAGAAAATTGTAAAAATAAAATTAGGACAGGTCTATTCTTCCT
This sequence comes from Pseudolycoriella hygida, assembly GCA_029228625.1. Taxonomy (NCBI): domain Eukaryota; kingdom Metazoa; phylum Arthropoda; class Insecta; order Diptera; family Sciaridae; genus Pseudolycoriella; species Pseudolycoriella hygida. The sequence goes on along the minus strand of CM055406.1, from coordinate 42,659,539 downwards.
TGCGTGTAACGATAATAAAACATATTGAAGGCACGTGGTTCCATTTAATCGGCAGACTTTAATATTTTTTCTTCCTTTTGTCTCATTACAAATAAAATCAAACCGTTCGTATATTATTACAAGGTAATGATAAGAGATCACAATCGTTTTAAGTATTCGATACGTTCGCACCTTGTGCATAGATTTGTTTTTAAAATGAATTTGTTGCAAGTACTTTATGTACCAAACCCCCCCCCCCTGAAAGTTCCGTACGCAGCCGTACGCTTTCACGTACCCCCCCCCCCCTCGCTGCGTACTTAATTAATGGACGTCCCCTTACATAGAAAGGTCGTACAATGTTTTTAAAATTTTTCGGGCGATTTCCCCAGAAACAGATCGAAGCATAACGTAATTTTAAGAAATGTGGTCGCTTTATGGCGGAAATGTTTCTTGCCATTCTATATTTTAACAATCAACGCAAGATTATGTGCATATCAGGGTCATTTCGTGCAAAAATGGAAAATTGAACGTTGGAACGGCTTCAACTGAGTAAACGACGAAAAATTGAGATTTTCTTTGTAAGGAAAACATGCTCAGGACACGTTTCTGGGGCTTTGTTCCATACAACACAAATAAAACTTATTTTGTGGATCGCGCAGTTCAAACCGTTCTTACTTATCACCCCGCCGGAATGACCCATCAGCAAATTCGTACACCTCGTTTGTTCTATTTATTAGTATTAGGTAGTATAGCTTAATTTTTCAAAAAATCTCTTGAAATTGTCTCTTCTTTCGCACAAAATATTGTATTGATGCAAAACCCTTAAAAGAGGACACTTCTCTTGGGAAAAATCAAGAAAGTCGTTTTTCAGCCATTTTGGGGGGTTTCTCCTTCCATAATACACATGATTAGGGTCAGGTCTCCGAAACTATTTTTATTTTATAGGCCAATTCATTATCTTTCAAATGAAGCCATTTCTAACTAATTTCTGTCGTAAAACATTGATTTTTGCTCCATTTGAAAGATAATGAATTGCCCTATAAAATAAAAATAATTTCGGAGACTTGCCCCTCATAGGGTGTATTATGGAAGGAGAAACCCTCCAAAATGGTTGAAAAACAACTTTCTTGATTTTTCCCAGGAGGAAACTTTTCTCAGAAAATTAAAAAAAAAAAAATTAAGGGTTTTGCATCAATACAATATTTTGTGCGAAAGAAGAGACAATTTCAAGAGATTTTTTGAAAAATTAAACTACCTAATTAGTATTTCTTGAAGCTATCGTCAAGATTGACTCATTGGCTTAGAAGATCGGTTGTTAGGATATACAGATATATAGATCAAAGTATTTCTTGAAGCTATCGTCAAGATTTTTATATAAAATCTATACAAAAATGTATAGCTGTCTATATAGATTCCTTTACATATTCGATGCAGATTACACTAGGGTACAAATTGTAAAAATTTACGTGTAGCAATATGATTCAAAAAACCTGACCCGTTTTTCCTCTAGAATCAGAATCTGTTCTCAAAATTTCTCTATCACGTCTAAATTTTGAATTATATCAAATTAAAGTTACATGGGACCTTCGAATGTTAGAAAGAGATGTTGCGAAAGTCTCTTTCTAACATTCGAAGGTCCCGTGTAACTTTAATTTGATATAATTCAAAATTTAGACGTGATAGAGAAATTTTGAGAACAGATTCTGATTCTAGAGGAAAAACGGGTCTGAGGTTTTTGGAATCATACTTGCTACAAAAATAGTGTCGAGTAGTGTTATATATAGATTTTATGTAAATAATGTTTACAGATTTTTTTTAACTTTTCCTCGCCTGCTGCAATCTATTCGAATTGATTGCAATTGTTTATTTTGTGTTAGCTCTACAATTTCTAACTCAATTTTACCTTTATAGATTCTTTAAAGTTCCTTTATCTCGGTCACCCATCTAAGTACTAACCGCGACCATTGATGCTTAACTTTTGTCTGCGCCCGCCAACGACCTTACGTATCCTGTTATCCAGGACATATAAATTAATGGTTTGTAATTACTATTATAATAAATCATATTCTTCTTTAAATGAACTTTAAAGATCATTTACAGATTTTCTTTGGACAATAATACGAAACAGGGCTCTACCCTCGATGGCGGGCCTCTATAGGTATTATTAACATAATGTCAGTCTTGCTCCCATGGGATCTTAATTATTTTGTCAGTATTTTGAAGCAAGAAACAAAAAAAAATGACAGTGACCAGGCTTCGTCGACAGTCTATAGATTTTTTAAAGATTTTCGTAAGACCGTTTCACTATGAAGATGAATTCACTTCAAATGCTCACTAAACGGTGAAGGTCAATGTGAGATCTTTTTTTGTCAGTATTTTGAAGCAAATAACGAAGAAACAAAAAATATTCTCGAATATGCTTCTCATTAACAATTTCTCGAGACCGAAATGATGATACAATCCACAATCTTTGGAGAGGAGATCTTTGAAACCAAATTTTACTAACAACTGTAATAAAAAACTTAACGCTATTAAACTTATTTGAAATTTGAAAAACCATTCTTTGATGGCTTCCTTGATTGGTAGTTCTGCATTGCACGAATTTTCAAATTGGTTCTGTCTGATAAATTAGGCAAGACTGTCTCAATAAAATACACCTCGTCTCCTCCTCCCTTCTCTTTCTTGCATACTTAAGAGGATTCAAAATGTTTATTAAATTTCATATGGCTATCAAAAACATGTTCATCCAAATTTGTATAATCATTTGTGTTGTATAAAAACATCGAGTTACTGTGAAGATCCATTATAGACTCGTTAAAGTTGTTTGAGTAACATAAAAGAAGCAACATAGAAAATCTTCAAAGAAAATTTGTGACGATAATTCATAGAATCTTCATCACTTTTCTTCGTGTAGTATAAAGTATACCTATAAAGAACGAGTATAGTACCGACGTTATGTATTCTATAAAGAAAATATGAAACTATAATTTTTAGAGTCTTCATCGAATTTCTTCGCATCGAAGATATAAAAAGAATCTAACTGAGGTCTGTAAAGTTTATCTTTATCTAAAAATTTCATAAAATGTTTATAGATTATGTAAAGATTCCATAAAGATGACAAATATATGTACAGTTCCTTCATAGATTCATTATAGAAATAAGAATCTTAGGAAAACTTTGTATAACCTACATAGGCATAACGTAGGCATAACGAAAAATGTTGCTCAGGATCAATCATCATTTTTTTCCTCTATGATAATTCAATGGTCGCAGCAGTGGCGCCGACAGAAGAGGTTGCACAATAACTACTATTTCTACGATAAATAACTCCTAAATTTTTATGAAGTCGTCTGCGTATTTGTCGTGCTCTCCGTTTAAATGACACCCCGCTATTTTCTTTAAAAAAAACTTTACTGAAATTTTAATCATCCTCCAGTCGATTAAATATTATTTTTTCGGTTTGTTATTCAGGTGTTAGGGTACAGCAGTGTGATTTTAATTAATAAGTTAATAATGATCGTGTTGTTATACTTGCGAATCTTAACCGAAGCTACCTACCACATTTCTGAACTCCTTGAACAGTCATGGTACGCAAAGAATGTGAAAGGTAAAATGGTTACAGATAATGTGGATTTAGAAAACAAGAAAGTACCAATAAGCGGGTCATTTTTATTGTGCATAGCTGTAGATTGATTTTTAGCCTGGTCATAAGAGCCGCCAAATCATTCTTTTTTTAGTTTAACGAACGCCGCCTAAGAGTTTTTTGACTTGAGTAACTGTTCCAGGGTGGACTTCAAGGAATGAGTTCCTACCCAAACCTATACTGTTGTGCATTAGACTACTACCCACTAATACAATTCTTCTTTTTTTTTTGAAGGAACAATTTTACTAACAGACCTCCTCTCGTCGAAAAAAATTGTCTCCTGATAAACGACTTGCGTCACGTTTCCTCCTTTAATGGGTCTTATTATCCATGCTATCATTTTTATAGTCAGTCAATCAACACATTTGCAGACTGCAGACAGTGTTTAAGGCACAAACACAAACCTTGTATTATTGTGCTACGATGTGGTATGTTTTTTCAATTTCGTTATGATCGTTAATAGTTTAATAATTTAATTTATTTCATTCTGTCAGAGGAGGGTTGTTACATGATGCCAGTTTATGATAGAACAAACGCCAACATAGTGTCTATACACGATAGTATTAATTACAATCGTTCATCCCATGCATTTGAATGCATGCATTGTTGTATAGTGAGCACTGAAATAGACCTGTCTCTAAAACTTATTTATTGAAGCATTGGTTAATTTAACAAAATATATACAGTTTTTCATATGAAAGTGTATATCCCAGTAATACACTATGTGTGACTAGAACTAGATTACAACAACAGCAACACGAAGAGTTTAAATATTTCCTTTGGGTAAATAAAATGTATGATGAAGATAAGTTCATTCGATTACTCACAACAAAGTTCATGCAATAACCTCGAACTCACCTTTTTGTCAAATGAAATGATAGGTTTAAAAGGTATACGCTTTTTCGTTCAACAATACCATTTCATACTTTGTACGAACATTGTGATCATTGTGATAAAAAAATTGATGTTCTGAGCGGAATTCTCTTTTATAAAAATAATAAATGAAAAATATTTTTGTTGATTTTTTTCCTAGATGTGACAGAACGCAACAGAACATTGTGGTTTAATAAAATATGAATTGAACGGTCATTGGAAGTTAAACGGTTTTGTCTCTTCATAAAACGCTTATGATTCATTCCATTGCACAATAAATTCGACTTAAGCGGAATGAATTTAAAATGAATCACACTTTTGATGAGGCTCTAAACAATGTAACCATGTTCGTATAGCATGCTATTTTTTCACGTGAATTTGATGGAAAAGTCAGTTGAAGCCGTTCGCCCATTATCAATATTTTCATTTTTTTATGGAATTGCCCAACTATAAAACATAGTGTGACTTGTGACGACTGGAGTAATCAAAATTTTTAACTTACCCAAGCATTATTATGTGACGCAGTAGTGCGGTAGTACGATTTGTGAATAATCTTGAGTTTTTAAAGTTTTCGTATAAAATAGGATGCTTTTTGTTCAACACAGTTTACAATTAACTCACAAATCACACATTAATGCCAGCTGATATGATGGGTTCACTTTCAAACGATACTTTAATTCATCGATTGATTAAAAAACCAAAACAAAACAAAACAAAAAATACGAATAAAAGCTATCAATTTCAATACACTTTTAATACTGTTGGAAAATACACGGAAAATCCGATACTTTTCGCTTGTTGCTCTATTGCTCAAACAAGTGGTTCAATATGGAGGTTCAAAATTAAATACACAAAAATAAAGAATTACATCGCCGAATTAACATTTATAACCGTGAAATTGTACAACAACAGTATTCAAGGAAACAATTTACTTTTCAATGATTTTAAACTATTTTTTAACTAATAAAAATACTGAATTTAGCACAAAATCGACTTTTCCATGGGAGAATCAAATCTTTTGACAGTAACGCAGTTGATATATGCGCTGTAGTTCAACAATATTTTGCGCCGACAGTGTACTCACACATCTGCAAGAAAAAGACCCTCATAGAATTTTTATAAAATTAATATGATGGTTCTTATGGAGAATTTTTTATGGCACACACTTATAAAAGAAGCAAAATCATCAGCATGTATATGTGCCCGTTGTTCAATGTGTTTTATGTATCTGTTGCACACTATTATTGTGTTATATTATGAGGTGAGCGAAGTCGTACAACGCAGGTTTCAATAAATATCTACATCATCTTCCACATGCATATTATATGGTATATTTTTCGCGTATGCTGTACATAAGGGTTATGTCACTGCATCAACAAAATGAACGATATTCATGGGAAACATTCATTATTGCTGAACAATAATCCTTTATTTAGTCGAGCCACGCTGCACACATTTCAAGATGTTTCGAATAATCAGGAAAATTAAGAAAAAACGGTATCTTATACAATATGCACAGACATTTCAAAGTAATGGTGTACATTGTGTGGAACATTTTTTTAGCAAGCGATACACCCATGTCTCATCCGGTTTATCCAATATTTTGTTCAATTAAATGCAGAGCCACCTGTTATCATACTTGAGAAAGTGATGAATGTTTCTGAGATAACCTGTGATGCTCAAGAGTTATGTAATATTTCATTCAATCAAAACCACATGAGTTCGGGTGGAAAGGCGATATTTCATTGACATGCCGAAGACACAATGGAACAGCTGTGATAATGCTGCCGTAGCAATCGTTATTTGCTCGTCAAGGGGCGCTAGGGATGCGCAAATTATCGTTTTAAGATTGCTTTTTCGGTAGTGATAGTTGCAACCAAACCGGTGTTTCCCAAGCATTCAAAAGAATAAAGAAGAAATGGTTTTATAACTTAAAAACATATAACATCTTATACAAACATTGTAAAACTGCAATATTTTTTTGGAAAAAACCAACGCAGAACCGTAGGTCGGTCAAAATTTCAAGGGTTGCCATTTGACATTTGTGCGAAAAAACGTGACAGCAAATTATGTGGCTTACTACATTATAGCATTTGTGTGCTCTGGAGGAATTTCATCTGCTGTAACACGTTCAGTGGATGAAAATTCATCGCAAATGAATGTCAGTATTTTACGATGCTTTGTGATCGTGTTAATTGTCGTACCTATCATGAAATAATATGAGCAATTTTGTCTCTATTTCTTTTTAAGATGGTTTAAAATGGCCAAATCACGACATTAAAAGTGTATGTGGCATATCCTTTTAAATATTAAACTATATTTTCATGAAGTCATCTGCGCATTCGTCCTATTGCTCTCCATGCTTATTTAATGTTGTTTTGCTGCTTCGGTACCAAATATTACTTTAGTTGTATTGCTTGGGTATTTGAAACGATTATGAGTCTTCTTAGTTCAAGTGTTTATTTATATTGCCGATATTTCGGGACCAAGTTTCATCATCAGGGCTATAAAAAATGAAAAATACATTGTGAATGAACTTTTCTTGATGATTGACTAGAGTCAATGTAAAATTGAATTAATGAGACGCATGTGGGCATGGTGCCTAAAATGGTTGGAAAAAGAGAGAATCCTTACCAAAAATCAATTTTATGTCGCTCAGAACTTTGAAATTCTTATTTTACGTTCGATACAGGCGTGTCATCGAAGTGAGACTAAATCCGTTCATTGTATGAATCCGTTGGGTTTGGCGGTTCGATTTTAAGTTTTTGGTATCTTTTTGTTTTACTGTTTCAGGAGGCGACCATAAGTTGGGCCGACGGTAACACTGTCAGATTTCAAATTACAGATGTGGCCTTCGTTCGTGATGATTTGGTTTACTTCCTGAATTCGCAGTTTCGTTTTGTTACACTCATGCTTCAGTATTTTGATATCATCGAAATTGAAGTTGAATTTGTGGCCCGTATCTTTGACGTGGCAAGCCAGGGCAGTTCGGTTTTTCTTGGTTTTTTTCAAGTTTGTTTCGGTACAATCATTTTGGTGTTGTCCCGTTCGGGCTTTTAATTTTTGGATTGTTTCACCGATGTACCGGGTGTCGTGTCCACTACAGCTAGTGTCATGGACAACGCCCGATAGGTCTAAAAATTAAAAGCCCGAACGGGACAACACGAAAATGATTGTACCGAAACAAACTTGAAAAAAACCAAGAAAAACGGAAAATTTTATGGACAGCAGAAATATGTCTTGATTTTGCCCTTTCCTAACCATCGAAAGAAACAAAAAAAAAAGTGGCGCCGATCGGATTTGAACCGGTGACGCTAAGCAGCCAAAGCGAATTTTCTCATATATCTCGTTGAAAGATATTTTTAGTCCTTCAATCGCATGAAAATTTAATGCGCAGCAGAAATATGTCCTCATTTTGTCCTTTCTTGATCACCGACAAAAACAATTATAAAAAATTCGGTGATCGGATTTCAAGCGATTTTCTAGTTTGGGAGCTTTCGAAGAGCTTTTATTATTTTTTTAGTACACTCTATTTTCTAGTTATCTACGCCATTATGCAATTTTCTGATTTCATATACGCAAAGGACAAATTGAGGGCATATTTTTGAATTAGAAAATACAAGTGTCAGAACGTTCCTTTGGACATATTTAAATAGAGGTTTTAATACAAGTAAAAGAAAATAATCCTTTATAGTCTTGTTTGAGGAAATGTTTTGAAAATTTTTACTGTACAAATTGAGGACAAATTTTTACTGTAAACTTTTTAGTACAAAACACTTTAAAATCTATTAACACATTTTCACTATCGAAGTGTCAGTACACTTATTTGAAAGTGTCAAGAATTTAGGCCAAATTAGTGGCATCACCAATTTTGCTCAAATGTTTATCGTTTTCAAAAAAGCGATTTTGAGCTTTTTGGCGTTTTAGTACACCTCTATATTTTGGAACACAAGGTAGGACAAATTTTTTTTTTGTGTCGGGCGCATAGGGCGACAAAGAGGACGAATTATTTTTGTAGATAAAACTAAAATCTGGGTCGACGACTACACATTTGTAGCAGCACCCCTATTATGTTGAATTTATTGTTGAATTTTGTGAAATTTTGTAAAATTTTGTGAATCCTTGCAAATTTTTCTGAATTTATTTTAGATTGAGTCTTATTCTCAGGAACATATTTCAATCCTGCGTTCATCAGCACTCCCTTAAACTAATTTTGTTCTTAACTTTTTGTTTTTGTTTGTGGTTGCCTTCGCTTTTTTTGTCAACCAAAACACAGATGCAGGTTGAGGATCAAACTCGTCTACAATATGCATGTTAACGTTTGTTTGTTTTGTTAATGTTAATGTTAAAGTAAATGAAGAGCGATTTTTGTGTGAGGGACCGATCGTCTCTCTTTGAATTTGTTGTAGACATCTAAGCCCGAATAATAAAATGACGCGGCTTCAGGCTGAAAAGGTCGCCATGCAAGATGATCATTGTCGGACTCTGACGGTTGGTAAAATGTCTAGATACACTTATAGACCCAAAAAACGTTTTCTTGGGATCATACTGAAGGGATTTAATCAAACTAGGCCTGACATGACTCTTCATCATACCTATGATATGACCAACTTAATGAGATCTTACATTTTCATCGATTTTTGTGATTTTTTGCATATTTCGTCATTGAGCTACCCCAAAATCACCTCGGATTCAGTTGTGTCCAGGGACACTTTTCTTCAGGTATACATGTAGAATAATATTGCGCTTGGTGCCCCAAAGTTTTTGCAACTTCAATTTTTTGGACACCCCTACTCTACACTGAAAACTTTAAGGAGGGATGAGGGGCAAAAGGATTGGGTTTCCAAAAGAGTCCTTTTCAAAGTTAACTCGCTGTCAAAAATTCCTGATTTTGTAATAAGTGCAGTATAAATCGCATTTTGAGACATTAATGAGTCCAACTGTACTAAAACTGAAGATATGAAATATAATTAAGCAAAACATAACATAGAGACAAAAAGTTTCTATTTGTTTTATTTTTTGATAAACATAAACAGCAAAAATGGTAAAACATACAATTGAAAAGTTTATAATTTGCACATTCTACACATTCACACGTTTCATCACTTTCAGCTGTTTTGTCATTGTTATAACAATAGCAAAACATCCAAAAAAGAGAAAAATAGAAAAAGAGATAAATGAGCAAATTATAAATTTCTTCATTTTATCAATTTATACAAATTTTTTATACTTTTCTGATTAATCATTTCGCTTTTGTGAAAACAATAGGAAAACAGCTGAAATAAGCAAAACGTCAAAAGTGATACATTTCATTTGATACCAACATCACATACTTTCATGTGCAAATTTTGCGATTTTTTGTGAATTTTGCGAATTTTTGTGAATTTTGCGAATTAATTCAACATAATATGCCCTGGGTGCGTTTGCCTCTAAGGGAAGATCACCATATCCCATACTCGCATGGAAAAAAGTTCACCTCAATTTTCCCTGCAACAATCCGTAAAAATCCTCATCATAAAAAGAATATTCACGAAAAACCACCAAATATCGTGTTCGTGTAGGGTGACGCAGCGTGAGTTGGGCCTGCACTAAGGACACTACAGCCCGAACTACTCAACCAATTCTCACTAATTTTATTTTCGTGATTTTCTGAGGTCCATGTATTACATTCAAAACCTTGAATAGCGATTCCCGTTCTAATTTCGCAGAGGTATAAATCAAAAAGTTTCACCAATCACGTTTTTGACCACTTTTTCGATCGTAACTTCAAAAGTTTTCGACCGATATTGTCCAAATTCAATTCCAAAATTAGCTTTATGATTTTTTTTTTCAGAAAAAAAACGATTTAAGGAAAACGGATTAGATTTATCCGATTTATGTAGAAAAAAACACGTTGGGCCCTAGTAAAATCTCAGTTTTTTGTCCTGACTGAGTCCAAAAGCTCAAGCTCAACATCAAAAAGTTTTAATTAATGAATTCTGCTGCTCCGAGATGAAAATAATTCAATAAAAAAAATTTTGATTTGGTGTATTGATGGCAGGGTAAACACACCGTATGTGCTGTATACGAGCCGTGTTATAGAGAAATTTCATACAATTTACATCAAAACTATTACGGGTCCCGAGAACATTGTTGTACATGTTATGATCCCCTAAACGAAATAATTTTGGGGGGTTAGTAACTAAGTCATACCTTATCGTAACCAGTGCGCTTACCCTATTAATACTCATTGAGTATTAATCGGTATTAATGTATAGGAAGTGAATAGGCCTAGGGTATAACTGTGCTCTTCTGAGTTTGTACAATTGTTCTGTTCATTGATTTGATCGTCATCAAATTCTGAATCGAATGTGATAAGGTAGTACATACAGCTAGCAATCGCCCGTAAGTGAATGTTTTCTCTCTGCATGAAACGTTAACAATTATCTAAATAACATTGGCCTCTGAAGCAGCTGTAAATCGTAATCGTGGATGCTGAAGTAATTGTCGCGGACTTCACAACACGCTCCGATAAAACTTTCACGATAAAAATTAAAGAAACTCTGAAAAAAGCTCTTTTCCAAACATTTTTCATAGTATTTTCAAGTTTTATCGTAAAAGTAGTGTTGAAGCGCGAGCGTGTGCTAAAATCAACGCCAATCGATTTAGCATCTACGACACATTTCAAGCTATATTTTGTTACATTGAACAGAAAAAATAATTTCGACTAGTAAGTTGGTCAAGCCAGTAGTCGTGCCTGGAACATAAACTGGTCCAAATCATGTATGAATTTACACCGATTCATAATATATAAAAATTGAGACAATAGTAAATGTTTCCCGCAACTCCCTGCAATATTTGAAATCGAATATTTACTAAGCAAATTGTATTTTTCTTATAAGTTTTTGCGTGCCAATAGTATTCAAGAGAGACTATTGGCACGTGTGTGCCAATAGTACCCAAGAGAGACTATTGGCACGCATGTTTCAATAGTACCCAAGAGAGACTATTGGCACGCATGTTTCAATAGGGCCCAAGAGAGACTATCGGCACTGTGTGTCAATATAATCTTCGTAAAATATTTTGCTCGAAAAATTCTTCCCCGAAAATGAGTCGTTACTTACAAAACTTAAAAAATGGTTTGGAAATTTTTATTTTGACTCGTGTGGTTGCATTCCTCTTGTCAAAATAAAAATGTCCAAACCATATTGAAATATACAATAATGGAGATTTTTTACTAGAGTTCTTCTTCTTCCTCATCCGATCCTAAGAGTCATTCAGATCCTATTTACTTCCAATTGTTAATATATATCTCTAATCGAATCGCGAAAATCGTACCAAACAAATGAACCACGAACTCTTTAACACTATTGTTCCTAATATGATTATCCGACTGCAGACGACATAGCGATTGGCAACGGAAAAGAGAAACCCAAGCCGGAAAAACAACAATTCCGATAATATCTGATAATTCGGAAACATAAAGTTAATTGTGTTTCCAACTCGCCTATTTAGCTACTATGGTACACCTACGACTTCGTTAATGACGTAATTATCGTTGCATAATCAAGGTAGCAAAATAAGATGTTATCAGATAACACAAAATGTTGACATAAAATCAAATTAATTTTTTGGGAAATTGTTCACCTGTTTTGGTATAGCGTGTAATTATTCGGATGATCAGACAAATTCAATTGATATGTTACACTATTTATTTACATTACATGAACTTTAGAAGTTGTTTTGTTAGTTTCGTATACGTGAATAAAATAGAATAGAATTTACACGACTCCATTAACGACAAATTTTGTGAGGTGTAGTGTTAGGCCCCTTAAGGAAATTGATTTTACCATGTACATTGTATACTCCGTGTTTTCACTCTTTATCGGGAATATTGAGATACGAATGACTATTTAACTATACTAACTGTATTATTTTGTGACTTTGTGTGTAGAAACATCTTTTTTCGGCGAATCGCAATTTTCGCACAAGTGTATTCAGACGTCCTAGGGTGTACGTCCTAGGGGTAGGCCAAGGAGAAGGTTCATAGACTCAATTAAATCAGATTTAGAAGTTAGGGGGCTTTCACTGGGCGAGCAAACCATCTCCTTGGCAGAGGATAGAAGGGTATGGAGGGGGGTGGTCAATGACCACCGGGTTGCGGCTTAAAGACCCCACACCGGAAGGTATAAAAGGTCTATAAAGTTTGATGATGATGATGATGATGATGTGTATTCAGACGAACTCACGATTCTGATCAGAGTGAAATGAGTCGGTGCTGTTTATTTACTTATGCAACGCCGTTGTGAAAAGGGAATTTTTCGTGCATCGTTTCGGTGACGTAAGAGAGGTGGTTTATAACTGGTTTTACTTTTTATCACTAGTGACAAGTAGATTTTTATCACTCATTTGGGTGATAAAAAGTAAATTTTTGTCACTAGTGATAAAAAGTTACTTTTTATAACTCTTTTGGGTGAAAGAAAGTTTATTTTTTGTCACTAGTTATAAAAAGTTCATTCAAAATTTCACGTTGCATAAAGTCTTGTATGAAACACGTTGCGAAATTGGTTGTTTTTGTCACACGATGTGATTATCCAACTCGCGTCGCTCGTTTGATAACTTCACATCTAGGGACAAAAACAACTCCATTTCGTAACTAGCTGCATAAATAACTATTTTTGTAGGAAACATTATTTGGAACAAAAGTCGTCCTATACTATGGCATAATTATAACGTTTTGTATTTTTAATTACTTTTTTGCTGATTTCAAAGACTTTCCACACAAGAAAACGACTATACTTGAATATATCTCTCCCTTTTCTTCTCATGTAATTTTTAGTGATTCTCTCAAGAAAAAGACTATTTTTGCTATATAAACGCTACCTCATAAAAACCACAAAATTAGAAAATGTATGGAAAACACAATTTTGAAACTAAAATATAAAATCAACAAGGCATGTCGTAGAAGAACTTTTTGTTCTGAATGTTATTTCACATCATATAAAAATATCTTTGATCGACACCACCGGTTAATTCGTGATTACACTTGGATTACACTCTCTGAAGATAAGGAAAACGATAGCGGATTATGTCTCTCCTAGAGACCTCATAAAGCCGGAGTTCGACTTTGAGAAGCAGTATGAGACCATCATACCGAGTAGACAAGAATGACTAGATGGTGGGTCAGTCTGTCTACTTGCCGATGGACCCATAGGCTTCACACATGGTTCGAAAAACTCCTCTGAAGGAACGAGAGGTGAAGTAACCATTTTGGAACCGAGAAAGGAGAAGAGAGGAGAGTTTCTACTTGGGAATCTTGCCGGCGTATTTCAGGCAGAAACACTCGTTGCAGTGTTGCAGTGTTCATTGCGAGTGCAATCGGAAAGCAAAATAGTTACAATCTTTCTGCGAAACTGTGATCAAAGCGATAAAGTCACCAGTTACCACATCCTAGCTTGTAAGGCAATTCAAGGAGACCCAGAATCGACTAGACCCTGGGTAATCATAGGCGCGCGGTTGCGAATTAAGAAATTTTTTTTTCATAGACTGCGGAACCATATCTATAGCTAAGTTTTGACTTCCCCCCTTGCGACGTAGCCACCGGAAAGTAATTTTCCCGGATTCTACGGAAAATTTTAAGTCGAAATGTCTTTCTATTAATTAAAATCGGTTCAGTGGATCCGGAGATATGGCCTTTAGAAAATGGACATTTTCAATACAAAACTGCATTTTCATAGAATCCACAGTTAATGAAAACACCCTACCAGTTAGTTAGTTACTGGTTTCCGTTGGCACTTACTTGAACGAAAAACGAATTTTTTGGCTCCCGCTCGAAAACGGCTCGATAACTTTTCTTGAAATTTTGTAGGGACCTTCGGGTGGGCATTCTTCGCCATATGAGATTTTAAAAAGGGGAGGTGTACCGGCGCGCCAGGACTTGTGTGTGTAATGTTTATGATAGACATTTTGTCTGAGACAAAGGTTGGGTGTTCGAGAGGCGGACAGGGGAGGCGTTCAATTTTTTTTGCAAAATTGTTTTTAATTGTCAAAAGGAAAGTTGTTAGGTTGGGTGTGTAGTGTATCGGGGAGACCACCAAAATGGTGGAAAATAAACTGGGGCTCAAAAAAAAAACTTTTGATACGTTGAGGAAGTTGTAGGGATCATTTTCGCCCCGCTACGCTTCTTTTTTGCGGTGACTCAAAAAAAAAACTTTTGATATGTTGTAGAGTAAGTTGTGGGGATAATTTTCGCCCGTGGAAGTTGTGGCTGCCGCGCTTCTGTTTGGCGGCGGGCGGTGGAGGCTCAAAAAAAGCTTTTGATTTGTTTTAAATTAAGTTGTGGGGATCATTTTCGGCCATGAAAGCAATAGACGTCGCGCTTTGGTTTGGAGGCGGTGGCTCAAAAAAAAGTTTTGATATGTTGCAGAGGAAGTTGAGGGTATCATTTTCACCCATAGGAGTAGTAGCCGCCTCGCTTCTGTTTGGCAGCAGTGGCAGTTCAAAAAAACTTTTGATGTGTTGTAGAGGAAGTTGAGGGGATCATTTTCGCCCATGGGAGTAGTAGCCGTCGATCTTCTGTCCGGCATTTGTGAAGCATTTTTTTAATCGAAAAGCTTTAAGCGTCACAGTTCTGTTAAATTTCCATCTTAAGATGCTCCGTATATCAACGTAAATTGTATAGCAACCGTTGCATATTTGTTGAAATTATAAACCTTAACAGAGTCTACGAAACTGAAATATGCAGAAGGTCGTAAAAACAGTAAACTCTACGTTATTAATTACATTGTGTTGTAAATGATATTTTCCATTCGTGGACCCATCTATGAAATTTTAAGCTAATGATGACATGTTCTCTCTTTAAAAGCCGCACAGCAAAAGTTTTCGTTAGATAAAAGAGAGAATTGGAAAAATGTTATTAATATGGTAGTACGAGATCGGTTCAATACTGTGCAGCAGTTATTCTGATTTCGCTAATTTCTGTCATTTGCCATTAGCATACATTAGCTGTGCAATGATAAATTTAACCCAATGCACAGAAGTTCTCTTAACGTTATAAAAAAGACTTTCAACGAGTGTGACAAGCTGAAGGTGAGTTGGGAAATCTTCATAGTTATTTATTTATCTTGTTGTAGCAAGAGTAAAGCTAAATTTTCTGTAGTCAATCAAATTAGGAATAGTATTTATCCTAGCCATGTGGCGTCAGAAAATCAAACTTTTCATCGATCGCATGTACCTTTTCAGAAGGACATAAATAACATCAAGAAAATTTATTGAAGAGCCACAAAAGCACAGTCTAGAATTACATTGTAAGTGTACGAAAAAGGATTTCTTAAATTTTTAAATGTAAATAATTTCCTCAGTGTGCTTGTTTATCCATTTACTTCAACAATTTTCGGTATGGTATGCTATTTTTTTAAGAAAATAGCTATTTCTGGTTAAAGATTTATTTTTACTTTTATTAATTCGAGGGTTAAACGAATGAAACCGTTACAGCACTTTACCTTAATCCATGCAATAACATAAAGACAGTTGTACCAGAAAGGTTTCTTAATTGCTCCTATGTATTCTTGATAATGTTCTTTACGAAGTTGTGTATAATGTAACAATGAACATATAAAGCCCTTCCCCACACACCACCTCTCCATTGAACTTATCCATGTTGCAGGCAAATAACATATATTAGAACTCTTTCATGCTAGAACGTAACATGTAATTTTAATGTAATTCTGTGTTACTTTGAAAATGTATGTGAAAGTATACCTGTATAACATAAAAGAATCAACTTAATTCTTCTAAATCTAAAATTATATGAGCTCATTAATGCGAAGCTCTAATGTATTTTAACATTTACTTAGTACTAAAACTTCAAAGTCAAACGGCATAATGTTATTTTGAATTTTTGTCCATTAAAAAGGACACGAAGAGGGAGATTTTTCATCATGTTTAACACGGATATAAATTGAGATAATTGAAAGGGTTATTTGCATACACATAAATTCCAAAAAGAAAGCAACGCGTATCATTTTAATTTTAAATTTTAAAATGTCCTGCTGTCCCATTTTACTTCCGATAAATTAATGCGACACTTTGATCACTCAGAAATTGTATTCCATAGGAATCCCAGGATCCCATTTCGTTCAATTTGGTTATAAAAAATCAGACTTCATGCAAAGATTCTGGAAACTGTTATATTGGTGAGTGCATCCCGAGCCGAAGGTGTCGAGACTGGGTACAGAACTTCTTGGGGTTAAGATGAGATTTTCTTTCAAAAAAATGGAAGTAAATAAAAATCGATTCGGAGAAACCATCCAATCAGATAACGAGACAAGCGTTCAAATTCAAATTTATTCCAAATCATAAAAATCATAACATCCATTACAATTAGATAACAAAAAAAAATCATGGTAGTAAATCAAGGCAAGTAACAAGTTATATCTTGATTATAATAAGAGTAAATCAAAAAGTTCCACTTTGGAATGACCAATTCAAAGGAACAGAAAATTCAAAGAAAATCAGTAACAAAAATCAATAACAAAAAATCAGAGTAAAAAAAAGAAAAAAAACTTGATTAAATTGAAATTGTACGACAAGAATATTCAAAGAATCAATATCCAAACTAGTATAGCGAAGAGCATAGCAGAAAAAATACGTTTCTAAAACAGGATAAGCTTAAAGCAAAAACGCAAAAACTCATGACGTTCACATGTTATGATAGAGCATACTGAGCCGAAACGGACAAGTAGTGAGTCAAGACCCATTTACCCATTACTGTAGTTTAGCGATAAATTTGATTACAAATGACAATAAAATTGCAGTAGTGATTGAGATTCTCGGATTAATCTGGGAAGCTTGTCATACTGGACAGGTCCAGAGAAGGAGATGCTTTTCCGTTTAATCAATGTCAAGGAGAATGGAACACGTAACAATTTTGCGGAAGAGGTGGGGTATATATGAGCTGGCTTTTGGAAGGCAATGTTGTGGTGACAGAAATTGTGGATACAGGAATATACAAATTTACAAACAGAGTACTGGTACATACCCTTAACCCTAAGTACTGTGGGACAATATTTGTTGAAAAGTAGCACCGGGAGCTTGTGAGAAAATTTCAACGCAATCCTCTGCGATCTTTCACTTTTACTAATCAAGATTTTTGTTGGCGCTACCCCATACGCCAACACAAGTGAAAAATAAAGCATACGTAAAATTTTCACAGATAGGAATGGGCTCAACCTAATTCAGTAATACGACTATTCCAGTTGAGATTGCAGTCCAACATGACTCCCAAGCACTTAACAGAAGTAACAGATTTCAACTTAATACCATCAAGAACAATATCAGTCACCTTTTCGAGCTTTTTACGTGCTGATTTAAAGTGGACTAGTTTACAATTTTCAATGTTCAAGGTCAATTTGTTCAATCTGCTTATACATCCTTTATTAATATTAAGAACAATAAGGGCCCGAGGACACTTCCTTGTGGAACTCCACATGTCATCGCAAGTTAAGGGCTATCAAATCCATTAGCAGAAACATATTGAAATCTGTTACTCACATAGCTGACAAGCAGCTCTTTAGCAATTCCTCTTATGCCAGCACATTCAAGTTTCATCAGCTCGAACAAAGCAGTGTGAGTACCACACTTGGACCGGAAGCTGTATTGTCGAGTATAGAAAAAGTTCTGCGACTGTAAAAAGGTGAGTACTCTGCAAAACTTCTCAAAGACCTTGTTCAGGACTGGCAAAATCGAAATTGTGAGGTCTCCTACGAATGCAGGAAATGATAAGCTCTGCAAAATTTGCAGTCTGTCCATTTCTCCTAATTATTTTTATGGATTGATTAACTTGTTTTTTTATCAGTCAAAATAAAATTGCATTAATTTCGAATTTGTTCATTCAAAATTGCATTCGAATCAAATTATCATATTTAAATAACAGCTTTAAGCAACAACATTTAAAATAAAAATAACTTTTGGTCACCTACCTTTTGCGTTGAAAATAAAAACATTGAAATTGGACTTTTTACCCGATTTTTATACATAAAATTACCCATTTGAACGTTCCGCTGATCGAATGTTATATTATGTAATTTACGCATATTAAGCCTCGATAATTGTTTTTTCAGATTTTTTTTATTTCATAGATCAGGTGCCTAATTATTCAAATGCCAAAGTAATAGTATGTATCCTGGTATGAGGGCTACGGTCGCGTAGTTATAGATCGAACCCACCTTTGTCTTATAAAAGAGAGCCGGATTTTTAAACAATAACAGTAACAATAATAGTATATTACTAAACGCTATTACCCAGCAAAAGATCCATGTTTGTTTACGTTACAGGTCTTATTTGACGCACTCTTTGTGTATGCTTTAGAGCGAGTGAAATATACGAGATGTGTCGACACATAGAATTATATTTAAAATATACCTTTATACCACGACTTTTGTAACCACCCTAATTTGTACTAATTTGGAAGTAGGATGGGGAGGATTTATCATGGTTGTTAGATGACGAATCAACAATAAAAAAAAATGTCCGTCAGTTCGTCCGTCTGTCACCTTGATGACTAGAGTAAAACTTAAACGATTTTCAAAAATTTTTTTCCCTGAAATTTAATTAAAAAACCTTTTGTGGAATGAATCTGAGAACTGTCGGCCCAAGCAGGCCCGGACTGGCCATACTGGGCGATCGGGCGATGCCCGAAGCGCCACTCGGTCTTGGCGCCTCTCACACGGTCAGGCGCCCTTCTGAAAAATATGTAATTTCTTCCTTACTTACACTTTTACGAAAATTATTATTTCATAACAGATAGCCCGTGAATGAAGGAAAAAGATGTTTCGATTCTTTTATTTTCAAAATTTTCGCCTGCGGCGCTAACGTCTTCATTTACTACCTCACAAATGTTACAAATTTTACGACAGCGACGATACTTTTTCAATGAATGAAGCGGAAAAATTGTTTCAATTTAACTTAATTCCATTGTGTAACGTTTGCTGGCGACTGGAAAAGCAATACAATAGTTTTGACTCACTCATAAAAGGCTAATGCATTTAATTCTTTTCAAAGGAAAAGTATTGATTTCCCCTAAAATATTTCGCCTGCGGCGACGAAATGGGGTGTAAACATAAAAACGGAGTGAAATTAAAAAGGGAAAGGAAAACAAATCAAAATCTATTAAAGTTCAAAAAAAATTTCGCTCGCTCCGCTCGCGTCTTTCTACAAATTATATTCAGCTTGCCCTACAACATTTGATAATAAAACACATGGACACCGGCTGAATATAGCGAAAAACTTGACATATTAAAATGTTTTCTTTTCTATAGCTCGTTCGGGCATGTGCCAGATAGTTTCGGCTTTTACCTCTTGGCGCCTTTTAGTCTGATCGCCCGATGCGCCTTTAGGTAGCCAGTCCGGCCCTGGGCCCAAGGATCGCCAAGCTCATAACTTGAGTAAATCTTTTTCGATTTTGATAAATTTTTTTGTTTGAAAGGTCTGGGCATGCCTGAAAATTTATGGAAGAAACTTATTTGATTTTGAGCTTTTGAACTCAGCCAGAGCTCTAAAACTGAATCTTTGCTAAGGCCAAACGTGTTTTTTCCACATAAAACGGGTAAATCTTATCCGATTTTCAAGAACTTTTCTGTCCTGTAAGACAATCGAAAAATTGATAACGAAATTGAATTTGGGCAAAATCAGTCAAAAGCTTTCGAAGTTACGGTCGAAAAAGTGGTCAAAAATGTGGTTTTTTGAAGGTTGGTGGAACTTTTTCACTTATATCTCTGCGAAATTAGAACGAAAATACTACATGGGGTGAAAAGTCCGCGGCCTTGCAATGAAAGAACTAACTTTTACATATGAAATTAATTTTATTCTTCAACGTAGTCTCCCTGAAGGGAAATGCACTTAGTCCAACGGTCCCGCAACATTTGGATACCTTTGGTATAATAGGATTTCTCCAACCCTGCAAAATAGGCCTCTGTTTCGGATATCACCTCATCATTAGAGTAAAATCTTTTTCCCTGTAGCCATCTTTTTAAGTTTGGGAACAAATAGTAGTCGCTGGGGGCCAGATCTGGAGAGTAAGGTGGGTGGTGGAGTAATTCATAGCCCAAAGAGTCCAGTTTCACAGTTGCTTTTATGGATGAATGCGCTGGTGCATTGTCATGATGAAACAGGACCTTTTCTTCTGCATATGCGGTCGTTTTCTCTTGATCTCGTTGTCGAGCTGTTCCAATAATGTGACATAGTACTCGCCAGTTATTGTTTTTCCTTTCTCCAAATAGTCGATAAATATTATGCCATGCGCATCCCAAAAAATCGTGGCCATAACCTTGCCTGCAGAACGCTGTGCCTTTGGGCGCTTCGGTCGGCTTTGACCAAATTCTAACCACTCTGCAGACTGTCTATGGACTCTGGTGTATAGTAATGAATCCACGTTTCATCAATCGTGACAAATCTACGCAAAAACTCCGTTGGATTACGCTCGAACAAAGCTAAATTACGCTCTGAATCGTCAAGACGGTGCTGCTTTTGATCAATTGTTAGAAAACGCGGCACCCATCGCGCAGAAAGCTTTTTCATGTCCAACTACTCATGTAAAATGTGTCGCACCCGTTCTGTTGATATTTTGAGGATGTCAGCTATTTCACTAACTTTAACTTTCCGATCAGCCAAAACAATACGATGGATTCTTTTGATGTTTTCTTCAGTAACTGCTTCACTTGGACGTCCTGAACGTGGGGCCTCATCGGTGCTTGTATTACCTCGTTTAAATTCAGCATGCCACTTTTTGACCGTTGTATACGACGGAGAAGATGTGCCATAACACTTATCCAGCCATTCTTTGCTTTGCACCGTATTTTTTCCCATTAAGAAACAATGTTTAATCAACACATGGAATTCAATATTTTCCATTTTTTACGAACAACAAAAACCTGCGTCACTCTATTGACAGTAATTCGAAAACTATGACACCAAATGTCAGGAAATTTTGGCTGTAGACAAGTAAAGGGTGGTACTACTGAATGTTAACAAAAATTCTGAAGTAATGACGCCATCTCTATGTGAGGCCGCGGACTTTTCACCCCATGTAGTAGCTCTTCAAGGTTTCGAATGAAAGATGTGGGCATCAGAAAATCACGAAAATTAAATTAGTGGAAATCTGTTGAGTGGTTCGGGCTCTAATGTCCTTAGTGTGAGCCAAACTCACGCCACGCTACCCTAGCCGATATTTGGTGGTTTTTCGTAAATATTTCTTTAATGATTAGGTTTTTCGTGCAGTGTTGTGGAGAAAAAAGAGGATGCTTTTTTGTCTGTGGAAGTATGGGTCAGAGGCCTCTCCTAAGTGCTCTAGGTCTTTTCTAAATTATGGGCTTATTTTAAGTGGCGCTGCTTCGTACGGGTTTTTCAATTTTGCCTTTTCGACAATTTTCACACCAATTTAGTGAGTTAATTAATTAATTAATTACGTATACTTAAGAGTTCAGACAATAGATACGTTCGATTCTTTTTGCCACATCTATTCTGGTCCTTTGTATATGTTTTTTAGGAATTTTATGGAATTTTTAGGAACTAAATTAAAAAAAAAATAGGCCTTGCAGTAGTGCCAACCGGTTTCACGCACTAGTGTGATCAAATTTTATTGGACTAGTGCGCAAAAGCTGTTGTTACGCACTATGCGAAAAATTAATTGAAACTTCGAAAAATTTTCGCAAGTGGAAACACGCAGGGAAAAGCTCGTTTTTTGTGGGTGAATTGCAAATACTTTGTTTGATTCACGTTACGTATGAAGGTAGTTCAACGCACTAGATGTTAGATTGCCGATACGAGCCGAAGGCGACGATGTGATGCAACACATCGCATCAAAAAATCTATTTTAGACAATCGACTTCATCGCATAATGTTTTACTTTATACGCGAGAGGTTTAAGTATAGCAAAAATTAGTACAATTGGTACAATAATAATGCGATGTAACATTAAAAGTTGCATAATGACACTTCATTCCAAAATTGCATTAGCTGAAACCTTAAAGTCAAAAATGGAAATTGAATAATTTTTTTCAAAGAACCAAAGGCCAATGACTTACTAATCAAGACAGACCGGCCATTCGGAATGAAAGTTGAAGCAAAAGTTCACTCATAATAGCGTGAGAAATTTGCGAACGAAATTGTGTAATGGGTGTGAATGGGTACCATAAGTGTGAATGTGTAAGTCAAATTCTCAATTCAATTAAATATTTATTTCAGGAAAAAAGTGAACATTTGAAGTGAAATTTTATACATATTCAATTCAGTTCACTTTTGCTTCACTTAATTTTGCCCGAACGGCCGGTCTATCTTCACTAGTATGTCATTGCTCGAGACAATTTATTTTATAATTGGAAGTTTGTCAATTTGTCAATTTAATTTGTTGTATTACTTCACGTCTCTATTATTTTGTCTGTAGCGGAAAAGATTTTTTATGATACTGCGTAACCATGTGTTAGACTTATAACAGGTGGGTGTCGCACTAGTTTGGTGAGCCGTCTCCATCCGTCTAAGAGCTGACCTTAAAGACCTTAAATTCTGCAATGCAGGTAGTAGCGTCTCAATGGCGAAACCTCTGGGTGAAGAATGTTGGTTGTAGCTTACCAGAGATGAGCGGATTACCCGAACTTGGTAGAAAGTTTGAGCTGAACTCGATACAGTCTCAGAAAAGTGAATACCGACAAGTTTCTGGTTTATCATATGAATTTACTATACAAATCAGAAACTTGTCGGTTTTCACTTTTCCGTTCCTGTACGATTCACTTTTACCAGTTTTGCGGGTTTGAAAAACAGCCATCCTCCTGCTCACTCTTAGTGCTGTAAAAAAGTGTGATAAGTGCAATACATAAGTTATGCTGTAAAATATTAATTTCATTCATGCATTTAGAGACCAAAAACGCAAATGTTGACAGACTGACTTTCAGCATAAAAATAATATACCACCAACAATGGTATACGAAGCACGCAGATTTCAAAAGTTTTTCACTTAAATAAAACTATAAAACAAAGCTTAGTATTAATTAAAATCTCATTCAACTTAAGCAACACCTGTGTTTCCTTTTAATGTTAAAAACTGTTACACATCGCTTGTTGCAACACTTTCTACTGGATTGTTCAGTCTTCAACAAAACTAAAGAGAGCATAAGGACTAAGGATTTAAATAAAAATATCGTTTTAGAAAAAAAATTAGCAAATTAATGTTTCATTTATTTTTCCTAAAAAGACGTGGACGTGTCACACAGACGACAATCTTCCATTTAAACAAATCAAAATATTTTTTTGTTTAAGTTTAAGTGTACGCCAAGAAATGGTGTCAATCAAAACTCACTCCACTTCCCTAATTGACGCCCTCAAAGTTGTTTCTATGTATTTTCTTTTCAAATGTGTACTCAGTGATTTCATTAGGATGCCATTTATGGATTTTTCAGTAAACTTTATTTCACACAAACACTTTCTTTCCCTTGTAATGTCTTTATAAAGTTGCGTTTTTTAGTCATATTTGTGAGTTAACACTTTCGCGCCTTAGCTATATGAATGTGAAATTATTCACATTGCCCATGTTTTGCATTTATTTATCTTTTGAAAAGGATGTATTTCAGAGTTGGGAGAAACAAACTGGAAGAAGTCACTGGCAAGATCAGCAGATTGAAGGTAGGATTGATGGACGAAATCAGAATATTTTTTGTCATTAGAAAGCTACAGCGGCAGACGCTTTGAAATCATCATATGTGTTTCATTTTGATCTGAACGTATCCATCAAAGATTCGTTTTGGAAAATTAATTTAGTTTTTTTCTTGGAAAGATTGGAAAGATAGATGCCCAAGATCCTAGATTATGTAAACACTTCACTTTAAGTTAAAAGAAGAACAAAAGAAAAGGTTTTTAGTGTAGGCAAAAAAGTTCCCCTCTACAACATAGTAAGAGAAATTTTTTGGACTGTGACCAACCTAAGGCCTCAGACCTATACTTTCATCGACAAAAAAGTTTAGCTTTTTTTATCTACAACAATGCCTAGAAACAGAAAGAGTTTTTGTTGGGATGCAACTCGAAGACCACGAAATATCTCTTAAGCTTAGATAAGCCAAGGCTAAGGTTGTTAGTGGGAATGCTGACGGGGCACAACTGCTTAAGATACCATTTGAACGAAATGGGACTTAGCAACGATCAGAACTGTAGAAGGTGCGGAGACGTATCGGACACGGCGTAGCCCTTCATGTGCAACTGTCCTGCACTGTCGATGCTGAGATCGAAGCACCTGGGTGACTTTTACCTAACACTATAGGACTTCCGAAAGGTACCATTGCCTGACGTTACAGACAGCAAATGGATGGACTTTCCAGACATTTAGCACAGCAAAGGATGAGCCACGAGACGACACAATGAGCCCAACAAAGATGGCTTCAGTGTTCAGCATGAGCGCTTAGTAGTTTTAGCCATAGACTTTTGTATTGTATTGTGCTGTCTTGACTAGTATATAAGTTTGTATCATGCTACTCGGCCAAATAAGCCAACCATGCCCAGAAAACTACCAATCAATATTAATTAAAATCCACCTACTATCGTGTAGTGTCGCGTAGCGCGAGTTGGGCCTACAGTAAGGACTCTACAGCCCGAATCGCTCAACCAATTTTCACTAACTTTTTTAGTCGTGATTTCCGGAAGTCCTTTTCTTTCAGTCAAAACTTGAGTAGCGATTCCTGTTCTAATTTCGCAGAGAAATAAGTCAAAAGGTTCCACCAACTTTCAAAAAACCACGATTTTGACCACTTTCTCGACCGTAACTTCAAAAATTTTTAACTGATTTTGTCCAAATTCGATCCTGTTATCATTTTTTCAATTATCTTTCAGAAAAAAAAGACTTTGAAAATCGGATAGAATTTACCCGATTTATGTAGAGAATACACGTTGGGCCCTAGCAGAGACTCAGTTTTAGGGCTATAGCTGAGTCTAAAGGCTGAAAATCAAAGAAATTTTCTTCCAATTGTCGGGCGTTCTTACGCTTTTCGAACAAAACAAATTTATGAAAATCAGAAGAAATTTACTCGAATTATGTACAAAAACCAAAAGCCACTTTAACGGCCCTAGCTAGGGCTCGGACTGTGTCGATTTGTTTTGTTTATTTCGTTTTGTTTCAATAAACAAAACACTTTTTTTGTTTTGTTTAAAAAAACAAAACGAAACGAAAAAACAAAAAAAAAAATTGTTTTCTCAGTTTTCCATTAATGACATGAAAGAAACTAACATCAACCGTTATTCGACCATAAATGTGAATGACACAATGTTCGAGTTAAGTATTCAGACCTAGTTTTAATCACAATTCACAATTCACTCATAGAAACAAATATTGTATACGAATATCGATGTGATCAAAGTAGCACCATGAAAATGAATAACTTACTTCGTGATCTAGTATGTGATCAAATTTTTGTCGAACTCGTAAGTAATAAGACATCATGCCTGTACCTAATTAAAAACAAGGGGAGTGTTATGATCAGGGACGTGATATAAGCTGAGACACTAGGATATTGCGATTTTGACATTGTTGTTTTTGAAGACAAAAAGTGATGTTTTTCGTTTAATTTTTTTTTGATTTTGTCAAAATGCCGTGTTGTGCCTATAACAGTTGCAAATACTTTTCCTACAAAAAACATTTTAGCAGCTCAGTTTAATTTCACCGGTAAATTCATAAAATAAAGTAATAGATTCTCTGTGATAATTCAAATTTGAATCGTTCAGCATTTATGTTGACAGTTACATTCACATTTCGTCCGCTAAATCAACATAGAATTAGTATCCTGAATATTAAAAACCATTTGTAGATGTCTTTATGATTTTTTAAATAAAAGCTCTAGAAAATTCTATTAGTTACGGAAGGGTCCGTACATAAAACACCTTGTATTACTTCCACAATCTGTAGCGTAGCCAAAAAATTTAAAAACCCCTCAATGAATCTTTATGCGAGAAAAAAACAGCCACTTTGAATTTAGAACTAAAGATTATATAAAATTATTTTCATGCAAAATTAGTGTTATCATTCTGTCACATGAAAGAAAAACAAATAATTTTTGTTTTTTCGTTTCGTTTTGTTTTGTTTCCTTCCGTTTTAAAAAACAGAACGAAACGGAACAAAACACTTTAAACGATGTTTTTTCGTTTTCGAGTGACACAGTCTGAGCCCTAAGCTTGGCAACCCATTGGTCCGACAGTCGTCAGATTCTATCCCATGAAAGATTTTCCGATTACCTTTCTCAGAGAAAAAAAAGTTTTTGAAAATCGGTTGAGGTTTACTCGAGTTATCGTGTTAAGAGACGAACGGACAATTTTTTTCAATTTTTCTCTTATTCAAATCCCGAAGCGAAACTTCCCGGGTCAAAATTCGACAAGTTACAAACGTAGTGTTAAACGCAATAGATCCTTTTTCGAAGAATTACGTTCTTCGTACGAGTCTAAAAATATAAAGTGAAATGTTAGTGACTGTAAGCAAGTTTTGGGAAACGACTTTCATCTCAACTGAATCATCATCGCGTCTATGCTTTAGAACTTCTACGCTTGTAAAGCTTGGGGCATTTAATTGAAATTTAATAACAACTTTAATCATATTCCAGTCACGTACATTCAATTGCGTTTCACTTAACATATTAGTAAATTTCCTAGCATACCTTTTCTTAGTTGCATTTTACTACATGCCATTTCAAGCTATATCATCGTGGTTATATCTCAAGGTGAAAGTTATATCCTGGCAGTGACACCATTTTATTTAGTATGTGCTAATTAGTGTAACGTTTTAGCTATGCAAATGCGATGGAATTAAGATACGTGACGTTTTACGCCAACCGAAAGCTAATGGCAATTCATTATAATACCGGGAATCATGGATGGGGTGGGCTTTTGCTTTATTACAATGTTAATGTCGTATAATGTGCAGCTCCTCAGAGTGTAACAGGTAAGAGATTATATGCTTACACCATCGTTAGTGGTATGGTTTCGTTAGCATATTTATATAATGTATACATTACGTTTTTAGTTCAAAGCATTTTACTTGTTTTTGTTTTTTACGTGACTTAAACTAATTTTGTTAAATTGAAAATTCGTAATGTTTTGTCAGTGCTTTAGCATCATTAAAGTCCATATAATAATTGGATCCCGGTTTCGTATAACTTGGCCGTACCGAAGCGCTGAGCTTTTGTTGCCTAATGTTAATGTCCCCATTTTTAGCATATTCAATCAAATTATGGTTTTCTCAGAATTTCCAGTCGTTAGCGAAAAATAGTACATTACAACACAGCGAGTTGTGTAAGTACACAAATGATTGCACGAGTGGCATTACAACACAAGTTGAATATCTCGTCGCTTTTATGGTATACATTTAGGATGTGTCAATCTTCAGCTTAATTTTCATTGTTTTCTATCAGGATTGCATAGACTTGATTCCTAGAGTCCAGCTAGTTAGAATATCCCGGAGGCTTTCGTTTATTTTCAAATTGGAACTTCAGCTTGCACATCCGAATTCTCTTTAAAATCACAACCTTTCAATTGGCTGCCCAAATTATTGTTCAGATATACTCTTTACAGGTGGAGGAAATGTGTGTGAAAATGCGAGCGTTAGGTGAACGTCGACCTTTGTTTTAGATACACTTGTAGATTATTGGTGTGCGTATGTGGTACATTGCAATTTTATTTTTGTATGTGGCAAAATGCATGCTCATGTAATGATGTTTTTTTTCTGCCTAATATTTGAGATTTCTGGTACACACAGGGGCGTTTGTTTAGGTTTTCAAAAAGTCTAAATTTTTATGTCGTTATGAAAAATCCATGAAATTGTGGAAAACACAATATGAAAGCTATAAAAACATCGACAAAAACAATAAAGAGACAACATCCGAACCAGCCGTTCCTTCTTCTTAGATTTAAGCTATGATTACGTCGAATGGTTTCTCGCGCCCATATTGTCAATATTTTGAAATGGTGGAAGTGTTACGGAAGCTTTATTTTAGCTAAATGCTCAATTTAAACGACACTAAAAAGGTAGAATCTGTTTTCTAGCTTTTCCGTAACTGTAAGAAGGCTTTTTCCCGCTGCTTCCAGTATTCCAGCTGGTGCCAACCGTTTATTTATTGCACCGAAACTATTGGCACCCAATATAAAATAATAAATTATCTATAATTTTGTATTGCTTCGGAAGACTACAGTTGACAAGCAACAAAGGAGAAAAAATTAATTTTCATCTATCAACGAACAAAGTTTGTCTGATTGGGACGCTTAAACCCATTCAGTTCACCTTTGTCGCGATCAGACACACTTTGTTCGTTGATAGATGAAAATTAATTGTTTCTCCTTCGTTGCTTGTCAACAAATTTGGTCTTCCCAAGCAATACAAAATTATAGATAATTTATGTACTCATGACCAAAGCATAATACAAAATTTAAGTGAAATACTAAAATGCAAATAAAGAAAACGGAAATTTCTTTGACAATAATTTTTCGTTTGTTTTCAATGAGGTTTTTCTTTTGGAATTTTACTTAATATTTCATCGAGGTAGGCATTTTTTTGCATCAAAAATCAACATCTTCTTCATAAGCAACGCAATCCTCCACGAAATGTCGCAAAAAGTAGAGCAATGCTTCCTTTCATAAAATGTCCTGTTAAAGAGAGTGATGCTTCCTTTTACCAAATGGCACAAGCCCTTCCCTTTTTTGTATTGAAATCTTTATGTTCATTCACTTTCTAGAGAAAAACGTTTCACAGATGACAATTTTGTTACCATTTTTAGCTTCGAGATCATTATTTGCAATCTATTAAGAGATTTCAGAACTTCATATGGGTAATTCCACTGTGTAGCTGGATAAAATGTAACGTAGGGGCGCTCATAAAACTGTTTTCTGAATGAGACCCTTAAATCTTTTAAAAAGTTGTTGATCATATGCGATTTAGTGGGAAAAAATGTTAACGCGATAAGAATCGTGGTGTGTACTTAATGAGACCCGAATGTTCATTTTTTCACATTTTCGAATGGACTACCCATATATAAAAGAAAAAACTATCACATACTGTGGCCATGCGAAACAATCATTTTCAAATAACTGTCGTTGTTCATTAGTTTATAGAATTTCAAAGGAAACATTTCAAGAGAAATGTTTAATGAAGCTGCTGGGAATGCAAGCAATCAAAGGTCGTCGATCGACTGCTTCAGGAAATTGGATGCTGTCATACCATCGCGCGTTTACATTTCTGGAGTAATTTATTTTAAGTTTCATTCAGTAAATTATGATTATACGATACGTGTTATATCACCGACTTTTTGGAAGCCCGACCCGAACCGAATCCGATTCGAAATTAAGACCCAAAGCCCGACTGCCCAGAAAGCGCTGGCAGCTCGGTCCGACCCGAACCGAACCCGATTCGAAATTAAAACCCATAACACGATCACCCGGAAAACGATGGCAGCTCAGCCCGGCCCGATCCGAAATTGAAAGCCGACCAACCGAAAGTGATTCAGGTCGAAGTCCGTTACCCAAAAAAATTCGGATCGAGTTCGATTGAGTTAAACTCAAGTATGAAAGTAGAAAATACAATGAAAACCGACAAAAACAGTTTCTGTAGGTTCTTTCATGCTATGCGCAGGAAGTGTGTACTGGCTTCAAAAGTCATTCAACTAGATTCTCACTTGTTGTTGTTGTTTATTTGCCGCGAAATTAAAGATATTTTCCCAAACTTATTGCCGCATTAGCCGGGTCAGGCGGATTTTTTTCCGAATTTCGGGCAACCCGCTCACCTCTACACTCTATACGCATGATCCCTTAATTTTAGACAAAATTGCTATAATATAATTTTGCACACATCGATAGACTGAACACCGTGTTGCACAAAGAGGATTTTTGTAGTATTAGTCCTAAGTTTTCCTTACGAGCGTAGCGATTCTTTTAGTAGCATTCCAATAACCAAATTCTTCCGGTGTTAAAAGTCTGTTGTCATTCAGACGTTTTCCGAAAATATGATGTCCTACGGATATTTTAGCCTAATAGTAGGAAGTACTTATGTCGTCCTTTTTTTAAAAAAGGTCCAAAAGACATCAGATTTTTAACACCGGAAGAATTTGGTTATTTGGGTTGTCAGATGTTTTTATGTCAATGTGCATGGGCTGAGGCGGCTGAGGCTCATTAGGAAGAATTATAATTCTGAAAGTGTTTCTTTATAAATACAGGATGAACGGGACAATAGATGGGCCATTCCATCGTTACCCACATAACGTTTGACATTCTTGCTTAATACTATGAATTTATTTTTTTTCTTTCATATGCCTTTATTTCCAATAATTGTAAACAAATGGATTTACTTTAATTTTATTGCTTACTACGCACGTGGCAGTAAATAGTAGCAAAAAAGTCTTTTTCGTTGAGGTTCTGGATTGATTGTCTGAATGTACGAAGACTGTCGTATGATAGGAGACGACAGTGTGACGTTTGCTCTGATTGTCTACATAATCCGCACATTGGTGATGGGTTGACTCCGTTTCGTGTCAAGTGTTTGAAGAGTAAAATATCCGATGAAAACATTGTAGTGTAATCTACTATTTCTAAAAATGACTACAGTACACGCAAATAGTTACAAGTAAACCATAACTTTTTCTGCCACTAACAGATTAGTTTTATGTTTTAATATCAAAGCAAAAAGGCACTATGTCCATATCATGTTATGCAGCGACCTCAATATTTTTATACGAAGATATTTGGGCTTTTAATCCTAATATCGTACCTTCCTACGAAAGTTAGAAATTGCAGCATAAAGTGTTGTGCACTCTCAACATTTAATTAAAAGTTCTTTGAAGTTTTTTTTGTATCATAAAATGGTATATTTTTATATTTTATTTGAAATTAGAATTTGGTTTATCAACGAAGCTGTTCAAAAAGTTTATTCAAAATTGTAACTTTCTTTGCTTTCTAAAGTCACTTGATAAGATTGATGTACTTGATGTACGCATTTTTTAAATAAATAGTTTATTGAAATTTATTTCTTATTTTTTGAGGAAGTTAGTCGATTTTTTAGTTAATTGCTAGCTAAGTATACTGAGGAAAGTAAAATTGTTGTGCTTACCCAGATTTTAATAATTTAATGAAAAATGTCTCTTTGTCTGTCTGTCCAATGTCTATTTATCCGTCGTTTTTGTGTCTGTCCGTGAACAGTATAGGGGCAATTCCGAAGTCGATTTTGTAGATGAAGTAATAAAAAATGTCCCTTGTCTGTCTGTCCAATGTCAATTTATCCGTCGTTTGTGTGTCTGTCCGTGAACATTCATGAAGAACGTAGCCAGTGTGAATTTATCGACTATAAGGGCCATTCCACGAAAACTCCGTTCCCACGCTCGAAATGCTCAGTTGTTACGAAAAAAGAGTCATAGAAAATGGTGCATCAGACGTATTGATCCCTTAACTAGAGATTAGTAACTTTTCTATTGCTTTCATTTTGTAACTACTGAGAATTTCAAGCGTGGGAACGAAGCGGACCGTGGAATTGCCCATAAGATAAGCATTAGCTGTGAAGAATCACGGAAGTTTTTTTATAATCTGTTCCGGATGTAATTTCTTCTCGACCGGCAGCGGTAAGAAAAATACCATATTTATAACCGTTGCAGCACAATCATAAATTTTAGGTGAGGTTCTTTGCGAATCGAATAGAGCCAAAAACAACTTTAACTGAGACAAAAGACGCGTTAAGAGTTGGTTCAAAATGTCCATCAGCGTAGTAAGTAGAATGCCAAAATGTTGATCTCTTCTAACAATCTCCACAACGCAACTGTTGTAGCTAGTTTAATGTCTGTGTTTAACGTCAATGACAAAATAATTCAAATAAGAGCATTTTTTCGCTACAGACTCTCGGGGACGACAGACGTGTTTATCTTTACAATTGCTACTTCACACAGATCAGTGTAAAAGAATTGAAAAAATACAAAATACCGCGTGCTACTCACTCCAATAAATCCCATAAATCTTACGATTTATTGAAATTTGAATGAATAACTTTCGTTGACTCATGCAAAATATGTGAGTCAAATAAAAAGTCTTCGATTATGTGCCCCACCTTTTTCCTTTCCTTCCTATTTCCTTTTCTATATTTCCCCTATTTACCTATCTATACTTATTTTGTACTCCTACTTTCTTCAATGTCCTTCTATTTATTTCTGTTCCCTCTTAATTTTCCAAACTAAGATAATTGTCTCCTGTTTCCATGCTCGGCGCCCGATAGGAAGTGGGCTAGAGAATTGCTAAACATGGACAGCCGACGCATCAGGCGGATAGTGGGTCACTGGGCACTGTGGACTGAGCAAGCATCTAGCTAAAAAGGGACTATCTAATGATCCAGACTGCACCTGCGGCCTTTCACGTCATATGTGAATGCCTGAAATTTTCTTAACTGAGGCTTAGAACTCTAGGAAGTCAAGTGGTCCAACCCGAAACAGTACCTGACATAACACCTGTCACTCTAGACAGATTCCTGGCCGGGACTGAAGGTTCTCTTGATTTACTAGATGAACGGGTAACGAAACATAATTCTAAAAAAACATTTTTCTATTCGTCTATTTTCCTAAGTATTTCATCTATTTACCCTTCTATCGGACCAATATTTTCTTTCTACTTGCTCCTAGTTTTTTGTATTTCCTTCAATTTACTTCTATTTCGTCCTAACTTTCCTAACGTAGGTATTTCAGTATTTTTTCCTTCCATTTTCTCTTATTTTCATTTCATCCCATTATTTCCTCGCGTTGTTTCCTCTTCGTGAAAATTGATTCCAACATTCCTGAGGATAATTTTCACATACGAAATTTCGTAATTTTGTCAATTTAAAAAAAAGGGATATGTGGTAACTTACGTGCAGTTGTCAAATTTTTCAATAGAAAAATTTTAAAACAGAATTGATTGATTGATTGATTTGATTTATTGTTTCTACATCTTGAAATACAAATTAATTAAATAATGATACTCCACTATGCTCTAAGGCACACTTAAGGAGTCAATCATGTGTGCGATACTAATCATCGCCATGATTTTATTGATATAAAAATAAATTTAAATGACTAACTATCAAATTGAAAAGCAATTTTCTGAACCCTCGGAATGAAAAATATTGTACGAAACTCGGAAAAATATATGTTTTTTACTTATGACTTGTGTAAACCTCACGCTCGTCAAAAACATTATATTTTTTCCAATTACGTAAATAACTATTTCATGCTTGCGGTGAGAAAACTAGTGTTTTGTCCCCACAAAGGTGGTGAGAGAGCTTCAAATTCTTGCCAGTGGAAACACTCGTTTTCTCACGCACAAGCACAAAAAATATTTTTTGTCATGTTGTAGACGGGTCGTTGATTTCGCTGAACATGTTTTCAGTCTGGAAAATAACACATTGTTGTGTTGCTTAGGAGACGGTAATGAAAACTTTGCAGAACATGTTAGTTAGCTTAGTGTGTGAGTGGGTGTGAATGACGTCACGAAAATAAAATTTATCAATTGTTACTATATTGTTAATTCAACAATAATGTTAGGTAGCTTAGTGTGTGAGTGAGTGTGAATGACGTCACGAAAATAAAATTATTCAATTATTCAACAAACGATACTGTTATTTCGATAAATGTTATAGTTTTTTCAATAAACGATATTGTTGCTTATCATTTGGTGTCATATGATGTCATAATATATCAACGATTTTTAGATTCAAAACTGATTTTGTTTACATAAATATTTAAAGTAAAATTTATTACAAAAGTTTCTTTTGGTGGTTTCAACGATCCGTTACTTCAACAAACGATATTGTTATTTCGATAAACGTCATTAATTGATTTTGTTTACATAAATATTTATTGTAAAATTTGTTACAAAATGTGGATAGTTTGTTTTGGTGGTTTCAAGCATGAAATCTACTATTACACTTGGGGAGAAAATGGAATTCCAACTCGAGCGAATTACGGCTTAGGCAAACTTTCGCTCTTGTTGGAATTCACTATTTTCTCCCCACGTATAACAAAATACTATTGTTACAGCCTTCATGAAGTCTTTGATTCAAAGGCGAAATATGTCGGTAATAAATTGAAATTTATTGAGCTAATACGACAAATTATTTGAGAAATCAGCTCATAAATATCGAAAAATATCTGAATCTGAATCTATCATTTATTTGTTTATGAGCTCTTCACTAAAACTTGACTTTCAACATCGCTTTGTGCAATTTCAATGGAAGAATATACAAAGAGAATGTCAATGGAGATATTGCTTATTTCAAGATGTACTTACTCCTTGTAAAAATTTCGCTTTTGTATCTTTTATCACCACTATCAAATTGTAGATGTTTGTCTTTGATATTCAGCCTAATGCTATAAAAGGTACTGAGTAAATAAATCATTTCAATGTAGTTATTTATTCCGAAGGAGCAAGTACAAAATGTTGTTTATTGGCTAAATAACTCATATTAAATATTTGACAATGTAAAATATATGTGTGAGAATCCAATTTTCACATTGAATTCAATTTGTGCAAAACAAATCTTATTCTGAACGAGAACGATATTATCAGTCAATCTAATTTTCGAAAACCAAAAAATAAAAAAAAATAGCAAAATAAAATAAACTTCGATGTATGGGATGTGTGAGGTATAAACGTAATGTTTATTGTAATAAGAAGGGAACTTTTCGTGAAAAGCAATTTTTTTTCTGTAACCTATTTTGCATATATATTGGTCTATACTCTATGAATGATTTTGTTATGATTTTTTAGTGACACAAGAAAAGTTAAAGTTACAATATTTATGTTTGGGGAAAGTATATAATATCAACCCCAATTTGCATTTCATATTTTAAATAAGTTACATTTTATATGGTACATTGAAGTATGTGCAACAAAAGACGATATTTTTAGTTCTATCGACCCAAAAGGGAAAGATTATTTATTATGTTAAAATTCAACACAAATTTATCAAACAAAACATCTCACACAGAACTAAAAATATGATAAAAAAACATTTTCAAAATGTAAAATTTAATTGTAAGCGTCTATTTGTCCACTGAAATAAGATCATAAAGTAAAACATAATACCGTGGGGTTGTCAGGATCAGATCTTTTGTCTCAGACAAGCTATAGAAAAGCTATTTGAGAGACTTAGAAAAGGCATTTGATACCGAGGCAAAGGCTGTTCGAGGTGCTTAGCACGCACGGAATTAATAGCAGTTTATTGGGCGCTATTAAAAGCATTTATTCAGGAAGCAGGGTTGCGGTAAGATTAGGTAGTGAAATTAGTGAGGCTTTCGAGGCTAATGAGCGTTCATCTGGGTTCTGTTCATCCTTTTCTGTGCATAATTTTCATAGACAAAATCATCAACTCTGTTAGATAATGCAAATGAGTGAACAGTGGGACAATCATGTCAGGAACGACGACATCAGAGGATATTGAATGCTCAAGTTTTGGGTGTGTACCCTAGGGGTAGGCCAAGGAGAAGGTTTATAGACTCAAAGTTTTGTTTGCGGTGAACCGTCAAGTCAGAATTACATTTATTATAATTATAATAAATTATAAAATTATAAATTGACACATATAAATACGAGTACTGACACAGTAATTTCGTTAGTCGATTAGCAGCTCTCAACCCAATTAATCTTGCACTCAATATTCACTTTAAATGACAAAATTATTAAATTTGTAATTACAAATCCTAAAATTATAATTATAATTTTTTTGTAAATTATAATTTTATAATTTATAAATTATAAAATTATAAATTGGGTGGTATAAATATGAGAGTTAAGCGAGTGATTTCGTTAGTCGATTGACAGCTGTTGGTGAATATAAATGTAATAATAAAATTGATTTTTTGCTCCTAATCAACATAATTCGACGTTTTTTGTTACGGCAACTACGATTGAAAACTTAAAGTTTTTGTTAATGTTATTTGAGTCCGGAAAAGTACTTTTTCGGCCGCTATATGCGTCCGAAAAAGTGATTTCATATATACTTTTTCGGCCGCAATCAAGTGTGCATAGAATTGTTGTAGAGCGATTTCAGTATGTTCGTTTTTGCGATTTCATCTCATTATGATCATAACTAAGCAAAAAACGTTGTTTGTAACTCGTGATGAAAGTGGAATTTTTTGGGACACGTTCGTAAGCTTATCCTACTCGGCTTCGCCTCGTTAGGACAAGCTTACGACTAGTCCCAAAAGTTCAACTTTTCATCACTAGTTTCAAAATATACTATTCAGCTATCATATATTTTCATGGCTCATGCAGTTACGAAATTGTTTTCAGTTTTGCTGTAACAGTACGTCGCTTGCATCTCGTATACATGTCAGCGGAGAAGCGATGCATGTCGTCATCCAACGATAAATTAAATATGACTGTAGCTTTGAGCCGCATATGATATTGTATTGGTCACAAATGTGACTGGCAAGAACGTCGGCTATTGGACTGGGAACTTTTTTCATGGCTCATGTAGTCAAGCTATCAACTTGTGCGCGTAGTGGTAGTGGTGAGTGAATTTTTGAACTATCAACTCATAGCTGGCTTTGCAATATTTTCGCCATAAGTGAAACAGACATCGGAACGGACAGACAGACGGACGGATGAAGTGTCCACAATAGGGTATTTTTTCTATAGAAAAAAGACCTAAAAAATGAACTGAAAATGTTCTACTCAAGCGTATAATACAAAATAAAAAATTAAAATACTACCAAACCTTTGACATGTTGTAATGTGTCCGACAGATGGTGTTGGCTGATAGAAAATCATAGAATGGTCACGGGATACTATTAGGATCGTGGACGAATTCATCAAACGTATGTGATTGAGTTCGATAATGTTACTATTTTGACCAGAAAGTTATAGCCGAGTGATAATCCGAAGCAAACTGTCTAAACCTTTTGAAATCTAGGAGGGTCATATTGTGTGTATTGGAATTGATTTTTCTAGTCGACACACTCTCCAAGCTCCTAGTTAACCTAACTTTACCAATTCAATTTTCAACAAGTCAAAAGAACTGCAAGGTTGGACAGATGAATTGGCCTTTGAGGAAGGGGGATCCAATTTTTGTTTGAAAGTGATAATTGGAGATATATATGCCACATCAACGTAGCGCTAACAACTAAAATAACTTCAAAGTGATGGATAATTTTGTGTACCTTGGATCGCATGTCAATGTTACCAACCATCGTAGAAGAAATTTGAAGACACGCAACAATTATAAACAAGTGCTACTGGCAGCCTGCTGAAAATTATGAGGTCAAAAAAAGTTCAACGTGGTGTAAGCATTTAAACAAAACTCTACTCGTTTCATTTTTACTAGAAGCTATGGTGATGAGAATCATGGAAGAGCAAATACGTACAAGAATCGGTCCGCTTCTGAACGAAGGTTGTTGGCGTAGGCATTTTAATCCCGAGCTAATTAAATGGAGTTTCCTACAGCCATACATGAAGCGATTCTTTAAGATTAATAGGCTAAGATGGTTGAGAACAGGTCTGAGAGGAGAGGGCTAAGACCCAGAAAGGGTTGTAAGTAATTCATTTTAACAGTTTTATCTGCGTAGTAGTTGTTTCTTACTTTCCCGCATAATATTTTTGTTGAATAATAGCATTGAAAGGAATACATCATTTGCCGAAATCACAAGTAATTTATATTCAACTTATTACCACCTCTTCGGGCTATTGTTTGGATAACATTAAACTTCTGTAAAGGAACAAAAAGCACCTGTATGCCTTCACATGACAACCAAAGAAAACAATAGAAACTTAATGGGAACAAACTCATTGTACAAGTTTAAGATACACATTCGAGATCTTAAAACCTGTATGAATTCTATCTATACAATTTATTTCTATTAAATAGTCAGCATCTGCTATACTAAACCGAATTTATATAATCTAGATCAAAGATTAAAACAAAAGTTAATTTTCACCACGTCCAGAAAGGGCTTTTAAGTGAACTTCAAAGTAAAACAATTTCAAAGGATTTTTTCCTTAAGCGACAATATATAAATAATTGGTAAGTGCACGTTTATAAAATCGTATAGAAATAAATGTACCGAACGTGTATTTTGGTGTTATAAAAGCATTTGAAAATCCGGCTTACAATATTCCTAACATCCTTAATGGTTAACTTTACAAAAACGGTATGTATCTGATTATAATGCTCCTAAGCAGGATACAAAGTTAACCAAACACGAAAATTCACTACATTTAATATTTTTGTTTGTGGGTTTTCAGAAAAACAGATTTTATCTTGTAATGATATAAAAGAAACCATATATATACAGGTATCGAGCCATAGCATAAGTAACTATTATTGACTGGAGTGCATAAAGAAACTGAAAAAAACGCATTAAAGGTTCAGTTATATTAGCCACGTGATTAAACTTCTCGAAGCATCCGCCTAAGCGATAGTTCACTGCTCTCAGGCGAGGTTTTGGCAATGCTTTACTCAATCTACTTTACTCATAATTTACTTGCTCATGACACTTGTCTGAAAAAATCTTGTTCAATACAAGTGACGAAATGAGGTTTTTTTCCACATCTAGCGCAAAACGCAACCTCCCGTCTTTGCTGGAATCAAAAAAAGCTATTTGAAAAAAAAGGCAAAATGACTTCAATGCACTCGCCCACATGTACATAAAGTTATACATACATGTTGTGCACCTGTCGATAATTTGATAATGACACAGGAAATTTTATTGAAACGATTATTGAAGTTTTGCTTACATGTAAAAAGTGTCGTGTTATGATTGGAATCGCACTTGCTGCAAGCGTTACCTTAAACTTCTATTTCAATTCTTTCCAGCCCCAAACGAGCCAATAAATTCGTTTTTAAGTGCTATTGTCTTGTACTTTGTGTAAGTCTGTTTTTATTTTCATTTCATTTAAAGCAGCATCCCAAAGAAGCGAGTTGCCTCGCTTTCAAGATAGAATCATCATCTCATCTGGATGTTTTTCGTCTTCTCGTATAAAGCCAGATGGTTCTAAAACGGATGTAAAGCCAACTGAGCTGAGCTTGTTTTAACGCTGAGTATCTTTCATATTTACCCAGCTAGACTTTTATTAGAGCACATCATTTCGTGTATTGACCATCCCCTTTCACCACATGCATTTACGTTGCCTACATACTGTGCCTTCGACGCGTATGAAAGCTCTGATTCGGAGTGATGTATCAACTAACATATGTCTATTGAGGTCGGGTGTGTGCACTATGTGGTGACGAATTAAAGTTCATTAACGATATTTTTGTTCCAGACCGAAGTATTTTTGGCCACTGATCGCTTGCAATTTTTTTTCTTTGCTTCTGTGTATCATGTTTATTATTGATTTTGCCAATCTGATTTTTCCATATGACATTTTATGTCATGAATAATGTAAAAGTTGACTTGTATGTGAAATATATGAATCAGTTGAATAGTTGGTCCCAAGATGATTGAAATTCTGGATGCTCCGGTAAAATATTCTTGCGGTAATTGCAAGAAGGCGTCTTTCTGCCACGCAATCTCAAATTCGCTAATGGTGAGTATCGTTTCGATTAGAGATTTTGTGTTTGGATGGATGACAAAAAGGCTTGGGTGCGAATTTCTATGCCTTTATTTTTGATCGGGAGAGAACATTCAAGTCATCATTCCGAAAGTAAGAAAACAGTATTTCATTTTCATTGAATTTATTTTTATATAGAAAGGAGTGCAAAGGGGTAATAATAGTAAATCACCAAAGTATAAAAATTCAGCTTGAGCACACAAAATAATTTTACTTTTGTCGCTTGCTACACAACTTTATTGTATGCAATGTATTTTATTGCCCACTCCATTCGAAAGTTTACCGCTTACGAAAACCATGCATTACATGTGTGGTCTTTTTGGGATATTTTTGTGAAACAAAACTCTTGATAGAGGTGCTCAAATCTCCTTTAAACAAAACTAGAATGCCTAACTCAATGAGTTCAACTACAAAATCAACACATTACTGAATTGAAAATTGCCGAAAAATGTTTTATTAGAACCAACAAAGTCCTTGGAAGCTTATACAAGAGCCCTTGCGCCGCGTGGAAGCGATGGTGGTGAGGGTACTTTTTTGATTTCGTATGGGGAGCAAGTAAAAAATAGCTGTATTATGTTTCCGCAGTGTACGATTACTTTTTATATTTTGATGTGCAGTCGTTCGTCACGGGCGCATTGTGTCTATGATGTAAAATATAAATTCAAAGAAAATTTATAGATAAAACATCAGAAATGTCTACAAAATCCAGTTTCAAATAAGCCCTGAGAGTGTGTCTTTTACTGGTAAATGATATTAAAACGAAAACTATATTTCAAAAACAATAAAAAACTTAAAAAAACACAAAGCTCTTCCCTCCACGTTGATTGATGTAATTGAGGAATCGACCTCTTAATACGATGGTTGTCACAGGTCCGTATAGAACTACCCTTCTTTAGTTATTCCTTACGTATTCGTTGACAAGACAGCCAAGGAAATTCCACTTTTGAACTAGCAGTTTGATTTTTAAAGCATTTTGTGACACTAGTGTGACAAGGGACAGGGGGTCTAAAAATAGTAAATTTTTGCGCTACGTTAGTTATGAATGACCACTTAGCGGATGGACTCACGCTGTAAGGGGCCGTCCCTAAAGGACGTCCGCGTACAGAAAAACTATTTCGTCGTTGAACGTTTTTGAATACAAGATAGCATTGTCGTCAAGGAAATGTGTGCCTATGTTCAGCGTAAGCATCACCTCGAACGATATCATTACCTTTGGAAGCGAACTTACGGACTGCGTCACATTTTACCTTTTAAGAGGTTTTTCTTGTTTCGCTATTACAGCAACTTTTTGACTTCCCACCGTGTGACGTACCCCCTGAAAATACTTTTCCCGGATTCTACGCAAAATTCTATTTTAATCACTAAAATCGGTTCTCAAGATAATAAGATACGGAGATATGCTTCGGCTCAGATATGCAAGCTCTACACTTGTCAAAATAACGTTTTCAAAGCTTGTTGCTCAAAAAACACTCATGAGTTTGGCTCACATCACAAAATGGTGTCCTCCTGCAATGAATTACTTTCACAGGGACCGATGTAATGTACTATTCTTGAATTAACATGAAAAAAGAAGGTTATTTGGAAAATTAAGGGCATAGTTTTGTAAGGTTTCGAGTCTTCTGAAATAGCTTCTGAATTGTCACTGAAAGTACCTCCTTCGGTAGAGATTTTTTGAATCAAAATGAATGAAATGACACAGTCTCTTTGTACGATCTAATGTTTCAGGTACGCACGTAGTGTTACATTAAAATTCTTTTGAGTACACAAACTTATAATCATAATATCATTGTGTCCGGTTTACCACGCTTGTATATGCGTGGATTAAATTTTCAGTTTTGTGGTTTCCAGAATGTTACAGAATTAACTAGCACAAAAGAGAATTATACGTTGACTCGAATACATGTTGGATTTAGATGTCGACGGGGGTAAACATTAATTTATAATCAGTACCGCATTGTTAGACTTGTCGATATAAGCAACTTCCTGAACTTAATCGGAATAGTGTTTATATAAGGATGCAAGGTGCAATTATTATTCAACAAACGTCTT
The DNA here is from genome assembly GCA_029228625.1 of Pseudolycoriella hygida. Lineage (NCBI taxonomy): Eukaryota > Metazoa > Arthropoda > Insecta > Diptera > Sciaridae > Pseudolycoriella > Pseudolycoriella hygida. The sequence continues at coordinate 42,617,451 of CM055406.1, read as the reverse complement.
TATAGTTTCATCTAAAAATACGTATCCATTGAAATCACGAAAAAATGTATCTTTTCCACTTAAACGATGGTTCCTTAGTTTACATTTAAAATTAAAGAAAAATATTTTTTTTCAAAATTACGTAACCATTTATTCAATTTCTAGAAAAAAGCGGAAAACTCCCGTGTTCGGGAAACAAACGTAAGTATTACATTGCTTGCTTCCATTGCAATTTGAGTTTAGCAATGTGCCTGTATCTTAAAATCACAAATGTATGGCTGTTGTTTTATCATACCTTTTAAGTGGGTATAAAAACAGATATCTTGCCGCCAGCTGATATTAAATAAAAAAAATGGGAAACGATTCACCTCATACCTGTTTCAATTAGATTGAGACCTTTTAGACACAATTCATTGCGAATAACAAAATGAATAAAAAAATTGTAATGGTGGAGTGAAGTCTACTATTTAATTTTCATCTGAACAACAAACATAACACAAGACATTGCAAATGTTATGACAGAGAATTGTCGATGGTATCCAAGAAAAAAATAACTAGTAGTTGAACCGTGATTAACAGTCTGGCAGCCGGCAGCGTCAATAGCAGGCCGCCAATGCAGCCGGAAAACCAAATGGAGTCCCGTGTCCATGAGCCCTAATCGATCGAAATTGATCTAGCGAAGCCTCAAAGCGAAATAAGAGAATTATCGCGAAATTTTGTGAAAAGCTTCGTTCGTTTGATAATTTCTCATCGATTGACAAAAAGTGAAAACCTGCTTATTGGATTAAATGAGTAGGAGAATGTTAGAGATTGTGCCACAAGTATATACTGGGCTTTAATCAAAACTAATCGCCTAAACTTCAACTTATGATTAGGGTAAACGAGATTTTTAACAGTTTTATACGCATGAGACGTTAAATTTAAATGAAACAAAAAGTCGAGCGATAAACAACGCTAGATATTCTTATCCCACCTATTTTCTTTTCCTTCCTGAGAACAATTTTTGCGTCTGAATTTAGGCTTTTTCTTAATTTTTAGTCTAAATGATAGATAAATTTGAGGAAGGAAAATATGTCCCTATTTCCGTTCAATTTCCCCCCATTTCCGTTATGACGTCCTACCATTTCCCAGCGTTGTTTTCCCCTCGAAAAAACTACAGTTTAATTCTTCTTCCTGATGCTGGTCATTTTTCGGCTATTCCATTGTTCGTCTATAGCGCTGTACACTAATGTTATGCTATCGTATTCAAATTCAACTTCCGCTCTTTCAAAAATTCATCGTTGCTCAAAATTTATTTTGAATACGGTTCCTAAGCTTTTCGATAAAAGACCAATAATGCCGGATGTGTCTTCAGTCTTCTTATTTAAGAAGGCCTTTTGCATTCGTGTTTTATTTATTGTTATATTTTAATATGCTGAGATCTCGGGCTGTTTTATTTATGGCATTACAGGAAAGGGTTACATGCTTTTGAATAATTGAATATTTGAAAATACAGACTTTGGACAGTTTAATAGTTTAATTATCTAACATGCACGTTGCACACAGCTTCATGAATATTATTTTCAATGCATAATAAATGCTCGCAATACAGCAGATGGACAAGGAATGATAGACGAATTCGATGAGATAAAAGAAACGTTAAGAAATTTTTTCGAGCGAAAAAAATGTTTTACGATGTTAAATAATCTCTCATGTTAAATAATATGCTCCCCGAGATAGAGTTTCGTGCAAAAGTTCGAACAATTTAAAATTCATAGAATGGTATTCTTTTCGCAATTATTGAGTGTCTACAAGAATTGTATAAAGCTTTAATATTTCCTCCCGTTCGTTGATGTAACATTATTCCACACTTTATGTGTGGATAAAAGAGTCTAAGAGTACTATAGTACTGTTCAACAGTACTATAAAATGCTTCTTTATAGTACTGTTCAACAGTACTATAAAGTGCTTCTTTATAGTAGTGTTCAACAGAACTATAAATTGCTTCTTTATAGTGCTTTAAAGTGCTTCTTTATAGTACTGTTCAACAGTACTATAAAGTTCAACTTTGTGGTCTGTTCAACAGTACTATAAAGTTCAACTTTGTAATACTCTTTTCGATAAAGTGTGAAATTCATATCAAAAACCAATATTTTTTATGGACATTTGTATTAAATTCATATTCGTTTCATTCATATCGTCTGATGTGTGCATTTTTTAGACCCGTAAGAAGGTCTATAAGAGGTCTCATGGGTTTACGTTTGTACCCACGACAATTTCGACTCGGGAGAAAGGGGGAGCATCGATCATGGTCCTTAGATGACAATTCATGAATTTCTTTTTGTTTGAAAAATCAAGGCAAGCCTGATTGATAATTTATGGAATAAATTTTTTCATTTTGAGCTTTTGGAATCAGCCAGTGCCCTGAAACTGAGTCTCTACTAGGGCCCAACGTGTTTTTTCTACATAAATCGGGTAAATCTTATCCAATTTTCAATTTTTTTTTTCTACTGAAAGATAATCAAAAAATTTGTTACGAGATTGAATTTGGGCAAAATCGGCCGAAAACTTTCGAAGCTACGGTCGAAAAAGTGATCAAAAACGCGATTTTTTGAATGTTGGTGGAAGTTTTTCTCTTATATCTCTGCGAAATTAGAACGGAAATCGCTCTTCAAGGTTTTGAATGAAAGATGTGAACATCAGACACAGAAATAGTTATTTGGACCACAAGGAATGAAAGTATAAAAATTCAACCCTGTGCGAGAGTTGCTACCCGCGCCGAAGGCAAGGGCTGCATCGCACAGGTTGAATTTTTATACGTCATCCCTTGTGATTCACGTAATTTTTCATCACGAGAACGGCGGAAATCGTAATTTTTCACTTCCCAAACTCAAATTTTCAGCACAACGAAATTGCTGATGCAATCATCATGTTGTTTTGATCACTTACTTTTGGCTCTATTTTAAGAACCGAAAATACTTTCGGCACTCTTTAGAGAACCGAAAATATATTCGCATCTCTTGGCTTACTGCATTTTTTCTTTTTTGGCTCCCATTTGGAAAGGTAAAATTATGATTTTCGTGGTTCGAGTGCAACAGTACTATAAAAATCCACTTTGTAGTACTGTTCAACTTTGTAGTACTCTTTTCGATGAAGTGAAAATTTTTTATTTTTTTTTTTCATTGTGGTTATGAGTCGCACAAAAGATTCGAGCACCTCGTTACACAAGTAAAATTATAACGGCCTCCTTAGGACACACTTAGGACGCGGTCTTTCAAATTCCACTTTTAGTAACTAGGTACATAGAAGAATGGCTAATTATATGCCGAATGATATAATAGTCAGCCCGGTGTTCTTTAACCCTCCCAGATACTGTTGGAATTTCACGGATTCCAATCCGGACCCCCAATAAAACTCGATGTTCACACTTTGAACGTTTATTAGAGAGTGACTTAAACTATGCACAGAAACTTGTATTTATACTAAAAACTGTGTCTACTAGATTATTACATTTAAATATAGACTCCTAACATACTCGATTAGAACACATTTCTTGAGTGTAAGTTATCATCAAGTGATAAATCCAACACTCCCACTCAATTGATGATAACTTAAGACTCCCACTCAAATGTTTATGATTCACAAAATCTTTTAACCATAGATTTAGACATCGACTTCTCCTAACCATCGACTTCTCCTGACCATCGACTTCTCTTGACCATCGACTTCTTTTGACCATCGACTTCTTTTGACCATCGACTTCTCTTGACCATCGACTTCTCCTGATCATCGACTTCTCTTTGACCATCGACTTCTCTTGACCATCGACTCTGTTGACCATCGACTTCTCTTGATCATCGACTTCTCTTGACCATCGACTTCTCTTGACTAACCATCGAAGCACGTTATTGATCATTGCCATTGATTTGACCAGTGCCATCGACTTGACCATGGCCTCGACTTGACATTGCCATCGACTTGACGCATTGCCATCGCTTGAACCATGCCATCGCTTGACCATTGCCATCGACTTGACCATTGCCATCGACTTGACCATTGCCATCGACTTGACCATTGCCATCGACTTGACCATTGCCATCGACTTGACCATTGCAATCGACTTGACCATTGCCATCGACTTGAACATTGCCATCGACTCCAACAGATACGAGATCTCAAATTACAGCTCGTGTGTTATACGATATTTTAATAACACGAGGGCCGAGTGTTATAAACTATCGTATAAACTGAGGGGCAAATAGCTTGATTATAGTCTCGGTACGTGAGCATTTCTCGGGGCAGAGCCACTCGGTCATTCACTTCACCTTGACCATAATCGGGCCATTATATGCCTTGGTTAACAATATACTATTTTATGTTACCCATTGGTCATACTCTCCTAGTACCAGGTAAAAACGTAATTTGAATTCGAATATTCTTTAAAATAACAATCATTTTATTTAAAGCTTTTCTGGATTTTTTTTATGAATTATTTCTTTCTCTTAGCATCCAACAAACAAAATTTAAATCAAATCCAAACCCTCAGTTCACGAGATCAATTTTTTGTCGCATTTTTCATCCACTATGTGTAATTGTATTTATAACTTTACTACCTTTTCAGAACGATTTAAGGCGAGCAAAGTGTTCACGTGAGTCAAAATTACAATTTTACATACAATTGTTTTACCTGCTAGTAAATAGTAAACGCTTTTTCACTGCAGGTAGCAGGGCCGTAAAGTTTATCAGGCGATAGCATGCAAACTAGCTGATGTTTTCATTAATTTCAGTTCGTATGAAAAGTTGAACATGTAATAGAGCACTCCGTGGACACATCGATGCTTTACGATTGTTTCTCACCGGGATACCATATAATGAATGTTTCATTTAGTAAAATTGAACATTGATTTGAAATCCACACGCCACTGACTGGGCCGAAAATAACAGTTTATTTCCTCTCGATTGTAAATTTGTACGCGTAATTTCGAATGTAGCGGTAGCAGAGAGATATTGTCTAAAATCAACCGCCCAAAAAAGAAACACGCAATTTAATTTCTACTGGAAAATGCAGAAATTTTGTAAAATTCTAGATAAAGTAATTTGAAATGACTTTGCAATGTATTTCCTTTATTTCATTCCAAATGTTATATTATTTGGAAGGGGAAGCCTTTACGTTAAATTAGAAACATGCCCTTCTTTCTCATACTCGGGCGTGTTGAGAGTAAAACAGTATAAAAGCTTAGCAAAGCTCAGTAATACTTTCAATAATGTATATATTGAGACTAAGCATAAACACATAACATTTTTCAAAAATTCTAAATTTTCTGAATATAAAGGCAACTTTAATATTTGCTTCCGAGGAAAAATCAGCTGAAAATAATGATTATGGTAGATTTGAAATGTTTGCGGAGAGTACAATTATAGGAAAGTTATCTTATGAAAAAGAGATCACTATGTAGGATAACTGAGAAAAAGACAAAAATGATAACGGAGATTAGTTTTATGACTTTCGTTCACATTTGGTTCATTTGCCATTTTGGCACCTGTCGTAGCTTCTCTGTTGTTTTTCGTTGAATTCATTTTTCAGACGATTTTTTTTCCTTTTACGACGCTGATAATCCGGTCTGTACGTTTTGCAAATCCATGATTACTCACAGTGGAACGAGAACTATTTTACCGTTATATTGCCAAATTTACCTTCCGTAGATGCGAAAAAGTTTGTTATAAGTTAGATTGTAGTGTTTTTCCAATGTTTCCAATGTTTTTCCAATGTTTCCAACGAAATTGAATGTTTTTTTTCAGCGACGAGTGAAGAACAAACATTCGAAAGCAGTAAACTTACTATCCGGCTTATACTGGGCCTTTCATAAGAAACTGGACGCCTTATATGATTCTCTCAGTCATTCAATGTTCATGCAAGCTAAGAAGCTTTCAACACATCCCGAACGCAACCATATTCAGCGTAAGGAATCCGAATGTGACCTTCATTTTCCATCTGGTTGCATTTTAATATTCACACAACCATTGATCAACAAATAGAATTCTAAGCTCACAATCAGCGTTAGGGATCCGAATGTGGCTTCATTCTCACCATTTAGGTTGCATTTTAATATTCACACAACCGTTGATCAACAAATAAAATTATAACACACGCTCACAATCAGCGTTAGGAATCTGATCCTGGTTTCGTCATCAATGTAAGGGAGCATTTTAAGATTTCCGAAAACCGCTGAGTAGTAAATAATATTTTGAGCTCATATTCAGCGTTAGGGATCCGAATGTGGCCTCCATTTTCACATGAGGTTGCATTTTAACATTCACACAACCGTTGATCAACAGATAGAATTCTAAGGTCACAATCAGCGTTAGGGATCCGCTGATAAATGAATATAACCGGGCATTCTCAGAAGGTAATCAAAGACAGGAACAAATCTTAGCAATAATTAGTATTTTTGACTAATTATTCCTTTGACGAGACACGTCACTGATCATACAAGAGAAAGGAGACATGAGAAAGGAGATATGAGTAATTCCAGAGGCGTATAAGATATACGCTTTCGTCTTCAGTTAAGAAGGTATAATGCTTTGTTTTGTTAAATTTACATAATTGTAAACTTTGGACACTGGAATTCATCAAATTTCTGGACCCAAATCTCATTATGATCGTCTGAGGCGTTCATGCAAAGCGCACACTCAGTACACATTAAATTGGATAGAAGATATTAATCTGAAGTGCTAATACAAAGCGCACCTTCAGTATACAATAAGTTGAATAGAAAATATTATTCAGTATACGTTAAGTTGGATAGAAAATATTATGTCATAGAGTACTCATACAGAGCCTAGTCATGGTACTCCGTACAGGAGATGTTTTCTAAAGTCTTATACTCTAGACACAGACCATGTTTCGTCACCTCAGGTTTCTTCAGAGTGTTACTCGTCAGTCAATGGCAAAACACTCTGTTAGAAATTCCCTCGGTGTGCCATCGATACAGTAGTGTACACACAGGTTGAGATAACGGTTTGTGTTACACGAGAACTTTGGACATCAGTCCGAAATGTCATACATTGGAATTCAAGAAAAAAGAAGAAGTGGGAACATGAATTGTATATCCGGTTGAGAACTAAATAAGATACGGTCGATACAAAAGACATTCGTTCTATCATTTAATGTTCATGCACTGTACAAACTTATGCATGCAACAGTATCTAACACACCTCAGATGACCATTCTAGCATTAAATTGGATGTGATTTGTATTTACATAAAACTAAAATCATATTTTGCATAGTAGTAGAGTAGGATAGGAGATTTATTGCAGAAATATGACCTGAATATTTTGTAGCATCAGAGCACGTGAATAAATAATACCATTGAAATAATGTGTTGCGATGACTCAAATTGAAAGAAGAAATGTATTCCATCTATTTAAGAAATAAAAGGAAAATAATGAACTCTAGGATGTGACGCTAAGTTGATGCATAATATTTGCATGATTCACTGTTCGTTCAAAGTGACTGGTCCTTGGTGACCATCGTGTAAATAATTTTTTATCGATTTAATGTCACGGCTGCAGTTTTAAGTAACGTTGAAAAGTTGTTTACCACGCCACGGTAGAGGGATTCTAAACAGATTAGAAAAATGCCCTTGTCATGAAAAAATAAATGCAATAAATCAGAGGGTGTTAATGCCACACTAAGCAAAAAACAATCATGTGTTAGCGTAACGTGAACCAAACATGACGTTAATAGTAGATTATTGAACAGGCCAGTAAGTGATGCGTTAAATAATTGTATTTTTGAATATACAGAAATAACATAAAAACAAATAATTACGCATCGAGAAATGTTTTTAAGCAAAAAGTTTTGAGAACTGTTTTTGGACGAGGGTAGAGTTTAGATTCCGAGCCGAAGGCGATAATATAACTACATATGATATGCATGATTGTTGGCAACGGTATTTATTTCAGTGTCTACATTCGTCCGTTCTTTTTATGAAAATCTCGAAAATTCATGAAAATCACGAAATTTGTGAAAATTCATGAAAATGTACTCGCGAATATAGGCAATGACTTGTTTAAAAACACAGCTTTGCAAAATTCATTCCTTTTTCGGAACATTCAGTCATACAACACTGCATAGAGTCGTTTTGCTATATTTTTTCACGGTGTTCCTTATTCAAAATGATCAAAATAAACTTCTATTGAAGAATCTAACCAGTCATTTGATATCTGTTTTGAACTCAATGTGGATCACTCATTTCATTTCTAAAGCCTAATTTAAGTTCTTGAGAGTCCGTTTCTTCATTTCTTTAATCAGCTCGTCGCGTCGGTCGGAACATTTTTATAAAACTTTACTTTGATCCAGGAATACGTACAAAGCACGTTGTTGTCGGTATATATAGTGAGTATAATGTCACATGAAATTCAATTAATTTGTTGTTATTGGTTTCAGTAACTATATTTCGTATTAAATTCAAGTAATTTATTTCTTCAACTAATGTTGCATTTATCGGCCTATTTTGTGGCCGATAAATACACCATACCGGCCGCTTTCAGATAAAAAAATTGGAAGTATTTTAATAACAAATTTGTTGTTAATTTGTTTCTCTTGTGTCTCTGTTTTGGAGCTGAGTAAATCAGCAGATTTTTGAACTTTATTCGGATGATTTTGTTAAAATCAGAGAAATGCTAAGTTGCTTCTGTGCATGTTGGATGACATTTTGGTTTGTGTGGATGTGTGGAACCACAGTTCGTTCTTTATGCCAACCGTGACCGTCGGATTGAAGGAGATACCGACTCCTATCGGATTCGTCCATATGCTGATAGGTGTGCTGAACTAAACCTTAAATCCTTACTAAGGCGCCGAACCAACGCAGCGATCTTTTTCATCCATGATGTCCTGACTGGAAAGTTGAACTCTCAATTTATCCGAAATAGGATTATTCTGAACGATGGTGCACATGTCTTACGAAGATCTTCATTGATTAGAATCACCGGAAGCGATCATGAATATTCTCAATTTTCACCATTCAACTTCGCATGTCGGTTGTTTAATCTTGCCGCAAGTCACGTCGATCCTACACTTCCATCTCGCTATTTTAGAAACGACGTGCACAAACTAGACGATTCGGTATTCCAAACTTTTGGTATGGTTGGATAATGTGTTTGTTTTGGTGCTTTCTTTACACAATGACTACTTAAATCCGAAAGCACTTTCCCGGTGATTACCTTTTACGTCTTTTCTAAGCTTTTCAAAAAGTTAAATTATTATTTTTATTTATGCAGAACATCACCTTGATTGCTGAAATTTTTGACGTCTACATCGTCTCCATGACAACGTATTTGATGACGGCTACGCTTTAGATGCTACTTTCTAATTTCGACTTTTCTTTTTTTTTCAATTTTTGACGACGTCACTTTGCCAATTTAATTATTTATGACATGATGGCTGATATTTTTGACATCTACATTGTTACGACAACGTATTTGACGACGCCTCAGATGCTACTTTGAAATTTCGAATTTTCTTTTCTTTTTTTATATTTTTGACGACGCCATTTTGGCAATTATATCATTATGACATTTTTGTTTTTCTTTGACGATCTATGTCTTTGACATAGATTCATAAATTATTTATTCTTGTGACTTTCGTTATGTTGATTTTGACGTAATATTTTTGATGTTTTCTTACTTTTTGTTTGTAAATTTTTTGTAATTTTCCTTTTGTTCTATGTTAATGTTATTAATGTTATTTATATATTGTAACGTTTTCATGGTTTTTTAACGAGGGCTATGACAGCAGTCATAGTCACTCTTTTTCCATGTCAGCTAGAAAATAGTAGACAATAAAATTATTATCAATCAATTATGTCAAATTACTTGCATTATTGAGAAAATTCTCTCTTTGACCTTGACCTTGCAACATTCAAACTGGACCCTGTGGTCACTCCCAGAGAGCCTAATCGTGTAAACCCTGAAGGGGACGTTGTCATTTTAGGGTTTTCACTTTTACACTCACTACTCATACTATCCGGGATATGACAGCGCTGGGCCGCTACTCGAGATGCAGCAATGTATCAAAGGTTATATTGAAGGTTGACTTTAGAAACGACTTTAATAGCGTGGAACGTGATGTCATGTTGACGGAAATCAGGGATAAAACTCCTCAAATTTATCACTATCTACGGCAGTGCTACCTTAAACCTTCAGTGACAAAATCATTTCGTCAAGCGTCGGTGCATAGCCATTAGCCATTAGCCAAATTCGTTTCAGATTGATTTCTTTTCTTCGGCTTGTGTAGTTGTTTTTCTGGTAGATAATCGAGCCTATAGATTAACGTTTGGGAAGAACATTTTTCGAAAAAATTGGATTGCGGTGGGTGACGGACGGAATTTTGTTCTTCTATTCTAAAGGGTTGGTTAGAAAGAGACCAACTATATCTGCCTCTTTCTTTTGAATATAAGAACAAAAGTCGTCCGTCACCCATCTAAATCCAAATTTTTCGTAAAATGATCCTCCCAAACGTTAATCTAGGCTCGATTATCTACCAGAAAAACAACTGCACAAACCGAAAAAAAGAAATCAATCTGAAACGAATTTGGCTATTCGCCAAACATCCATTGGTTTCACGACTGGACACTGAGCTCAACGCATGGTACCTGGACGATGGCACTCTAGGTGACACACCTCGTAAGGTTCTTTCCAACTTTGCGGTTATACAAGAAATGTGTGAATTGTATTTCAGTAATGGTTGCGTCAATTTGGAAGCCCTAGCGCACGGAGTTAGAATCGTAAGGTTTGATGAATTAGAACTTTTGGGATCGTCAATCCATGAAAATGGCATTGAACTTTTCACACGCCGAAAATTAGAAAAGATGTTCGTGCTCATCAACCGCCTCCTATCCTTACAATCACATTACGCATGTTTCATTTTGAAGAACTGCCTACCAAACTACCAAAACTGGTCTACTTGTTACGATGAACACCGCAACATGTGCTGATTCATTGGCCGCATCCAACATGAGGGGCAGATTGGAAGTGCCTGGAATGAAAGGCTGCTGGGCGAAAGCACTCTAAATACTCGAAAATTAAACAGAACCACTACTTTATCACTTTTGTCGTCCGTCCGTGGGCGAAAGAAGCTATGGATCTTATAAACAAAATCGGCTCTAGCCTTATTCGAATCTCAGGAGAACCAAAGTCAAGGCGTTTTTTGACCGAAAGGATTTCATTAGCCATCCTGTCTGGCGTCCTGTCTAGCATTCCAAATGGACGAAATCTACTTATTATAGTTTTTCTCCTAAATAATTTTTTTTACTCCCAGACCAATGTGAAACGATGAAAAACGTGATGCTTGTCATCTTTTGCACTACATTATGAAATTTGGTATACATTGACTTAAGCCAACATCGGACTTACTTCGTAAAGGTTCAGAACAAAAGACTTTCACGCCCCTAAAATAAACGATTGCATCAGTTGATCGCCGCCGCTGATTTTTTACAGCGCCTAATTCAGCCGCCGCCGATAAGCGGCACACAGGTCTACGAAGAACTTACCGTTTGGAGCTTTGTTGGATAATTATTGTCAAATTCACCTTTTGCGTTAATTTATCTCGAAGTTTCATTATTTGATCCATTGACAAAAAGAGACATAATTAAAAGCTCTACCTAAGCGTTAGCGTGTTATGGCAAATAGAAAAAAGAAGAGACATAATTTAACCATCTAATGATTTTCTTTCGTTGTCTTTATTTGATGTATATTTTATTTTACTTTGTTCCATTATTGCAATATTCTTGAAATTGGAAGCTTTTCCATTATGGAAAAACCAAACCCAGCAGTTGCATCATTAAATCTTATCACGCTGTGTTCTAAACGTACAATAATCATTCTCCAATTACATATATTCCTTGTGAATGGCTTGTTATACGAATTTCTGAATTTACTAATGATGCATGGCGCTCTAATGGGTAGGGAATACAACACAAGACGGATATGTATGTTCAGTTTACTTGTATGTTACTAATTTTGCTAGGAAAAATTAACATATCTCTAGTTTCCCATCATACTTGCTGATAGTATGTTATTTAGTAATGAAATGTTTTTTTATGCAAATAATTGCTTAGAATAGTTGTCATAGCAATTCAGTTAACCTCTAGTATCTATTATTACCAATTTGAACTCAATCATGCCAGCCTAGCCTCTTATACACTAACATATCAAGTCAAGTATTATTTGCATATTGAAAATTTCTTGCTTCACTTGACATGAATATCCCCAAAAGCAATGAAATTAAACAACAAAATATCATACAGGTAGATTGGCAACCCAGCTATTTTCCTGAAATATCCTGCGGGATGTATAATCAACATCATTATATGTTGAAATGCAATTTGATTCGCTTAATTTAGCACGGGAGTAATCTTCAAAAGGAACATTTAAAATTAATAGATTCACTTTGTGTATGTTTATGATATTGTTGTCATATACGTTTCGACTTATTTTCATTTTTGCCTTTATCATGTTTGCCTGTTTGGTTCGCAATTGAAGCAGAGGAAAAGCTTCCATCAATATGTGACTCTCAAAGTGCATTTTATAGTCTGTCAATGGAATTTTTGCAATCATATCTGTATTACGGTTCACGTCATCTTATTTTGTGCTACACACAGTTGGTATCAGTTTAAAAAATCAGCAGGTAAGATATTCGGAAGCAATAGGTCTACTATATAACTACGTTTTAAGTTTTTATCTGAAAGAGGCCGGTATGGTGTATTTGTCGGCCGCAAAATGCATCATTATTTGAAGAAATAAATTACTCGAATTTAATACGAAATTAGTTGCTAAAACCAATAACAACAAATTAATTGAATTTCATGTGACCTTATACTCACTATATACCGACAACAACGTGCTTTTTCCGTACGAATGACGCATGCCTGAATCAAAATAAAGTTTAATCAAAATTAATTAATCAATTTTGAACTTCTATTCCAATCTTATTTCGAAAAAAAGAGTCTGCAAAAAATTATCAGCGACAGGGACGTCCGGCGCCGGGTCTACAACGAAGTACGTCACCTGAAGTGATTGTGATCGTAAATTTGCTGTAACAAAAAACCAAAAATTTTTAAACGAATATCCCAGGGAATGAGGTCAGATTTAAAAAGATTTTTTTTTTCTTATTTCAAAAATAAGATTGGATATGTTTTTAAGAACACACCTTTCGTTTGCTCATTTGTTTTTCAGTGAAACAATGTTGGAAGGTAACGCGTTACTTAAATTTTATTTGCATGTAAATAGTTCACAGCTCATATTTGTCTTCACGACCAACTATATGGCTATTCCAGAAACAAATACCTCCATGTTACTCTTAGTATTTCGCAATTCGCATTATATGAGTATCAAACATTTCAGTTGCTTTTAGTTTGTTTAAATTAAATACACAAATATGCTCATAACTCACAAGCTAACAAGAGAAATTGAAATTCGGAAAGTGATATTGTTTATCAATGCGAACGAATAGAAGAAAAAAGCGATGAGGTAGTATGAGCATGGAAGCATGGCCAGATGGTCACCACATAAAATCAGGCAAAGTTTTTCGGATCTGTGACTCCTCCTGGACTAAAAACGCACGATGTAACCCGGGGTGTTATAATATACTATTTCCCGATTTTGTATCACAAGAATGTAAATTCGATTAAACCTGAAGTTGGTTCATTTAATCACAAATTGGAACGTTGGAAAGCGTATTTACTAAAAAGGAGTAGGTGACGATTGACGAAAGTAATTACTGAAAAAAATCTCGATTTCGTTTCTGTTTTGGTGTCACATTACATTGTGTTAAACAGCATTTAATTTATCGTCCATTTAGCATTTAGTTTTTTTCATATTTTGTAAGATTAATTTTATAAAAGAGTTTGTATCAATCTAATCTACCGATTATTACGTAATTTTGCTGTTTTCATTTTCTACAAGTTTTTCGACAAACCTATAGAAAATTATTGTTCAGTTCAAATTAAAGTTTGTGATCATCAAAAACAAAAATGTCTGTAATTTCATCTGCAAATTCGGATCAAGGTAATTAATTAAACGCACAAAGAACGATTCCCTCATTTAAGTTCTCTACAACAGAAACAATTGAAATAACAACACCGACATCGACTGGAGCATTTTTTCGATTTATAGCTAAAAAATTTAAGCCAACCGCTCATTGTTGTCATATTTGTCGATATAACTTTAAATTCAGCGATGATCTCAATAATCATTTAAAAGTTCATAGATCAAAAATTGTGCTTCGAATGTCCTCATTAACTGAAAGGTAAACAGCATGACGAAAATTAAATTTAAAAAAAGAAAAATGGTGGAAACCATTTACTCGTTCTTTGTTTTCTAGCACGTTTTTGCATGCACTGTCAATCAGTTGTAAATTAGCCATGGCAAATGATGAGTCGTCCGATTTAATTGTGTCTATAACAAATATTTCTCAGCTGGATAATTTGAAAATATGTCATATTTACTTTTCATCGGGCAACTTTGTCAATTACTGGAAAAGTGATATCCTGCCGTTTGTTTTGCCAATAGGTAAGTATCTCCACTTGTCGTTGTTTACATTTTCTGTGCGTGGAAGGTGCTAAGGAAGTGGATGAACTGGTTAATCTTGAACCAAAACCTTTATTTCCGATTGTGAGCTACCTCTAAGTTAACAGAAGTTAGTGAACACATTTTTAGTTCGTATGTTAGTAGTTGTGTTGCTTCTTCGCATTCCTATAAACATTCTCATAAGAATTGGTATAGTACAGGATAATGACAGTCTATTTCGGATTCGGGTGTTTACTTCCAAAGTTTTCGTATCAAACAATGAAACGATTTTAATTTCAAGAAAGACTAAGTTATTGACCAATTCGTTCCACAACGAATAGAATGAATGTAATGAGACTAATTTAAAGTTTCTAACACTAGCTGATTAAAGATTGTAACCTGATCACCTATTTTCCGATCTTAATTGAGAAATACCGAGAATACCGAATTTGCGATAGCAAACGAAAACATAGGCTACACAGGCCCGTGCGATTCTCTATAAATTCTAATCCTACTTCCGCCGCGCCGCAAGGAACATCGAGGAATCTGATGAAATTTTACTAAATTACAGATTACGTAGTTCCCCTAAATTGTCTATTAAACGCAGCAAAAAATTTATTTTGTGTTAGGGCTACCTAGGGTCGTAAGAAGAGGCCTCGTACACATAGTTCCATGGAGAATAATAACAATCTGCCTTGACAACCCATGAAGGGTTTGGGGCTAGATCGCACAGTGGCTCAAAAACGTTCTCAGTGGTTCTATGCATTCTCCTCTTGCCATAACATTATTGAATACTTATAGATTGCTTCACCAAAATCTAAGACTCCCCAAATTGCCACTTATTTTCACGAAAATGTTGGTTTTCCCATGCATTCTACAAACGTAAGCAGACTCTCATATATTTTATTGTTTTTCGCGAACAGTTTCGCATTACTTTAATTTTCGGATATGGACCACTGTCACTTATCATTTACATGCTTCATATTTAGACGCTCTTCATGCTGTGCATGTAAAACTTAATACTTCACACGGATAAGCTCTTTTGTCTCTTGTCCTTGTGACGTAAGTAACTACTGTATTATCAACATGAAATGTTGGCAGTTGTTGTATTGCTCAACTTCCTTCAACCAAAATTTTTAGTACAAAGAGCTCTTACGGGGGTGTTTAAACTTTGTTTATTGTGCCGTGCATTATACCGTTTGACCGGTCATTTTCATGCTACAATAACAATAAAAATTAAAGTTTACACAATCTAGAGAGAGAGAGAGAGAAACATTTATGAAGTTGGTGAAGTTGCTTAGTACACAGCATATCTATCAATCCATAGGACATCGTTAATACAAACAGAAAGTTGATCAAATTTTAAACATAAATAATAGTACATTACATCACAAGGAGCTAAAACGGTCAAAAGTCAGATTCTGAACAAAACACTCAACAAGCTTTAATACAGAATTTGCATTTTCATCATAGAACACTGCGACAGTTTGTTCTTTATTCTTCATCCTATTTTTCATAACAGTTGTTTTCGATGTGAAAAATAATTGATACGATGACCGAAATTGTATCAAAAGTGAAGTGAATTCGGAAATAATTATGTGAGAACTTAGTTTCAG
>CM055406.1:42567563-42594121 GCA_029228625.1 Pseudolycoriella hygida | reverse complement strand
GTTCATTTGCTATTTGTACCGACATAACCGAAACGAGAAATATATATCGATCGATCGATATATATTTCTCGTTTCGGTTATGTCGGTACAAATAGCAAATGAACGAGACCACCTTTTCAAACAAATCTTCGGAAGTTTCTGTATTATATCTGAGAAAGAGATCATCGCAAAGATTCATTGGTGCCTGTAAAAATTGTAGATCATTTTTATGTCTATGTCACGTCTAGTGTTGCCAGTGTCTGTGAGATCAAAACTTGAATATAATGTTGTAAAAATAGAGTTTATGTACCGGTTCGAAATACTGTGAGGAAAAGTGTACATCCACTCTATTATTCATATTCCTTTGATTGGCTGTTGTTTCGCATTGTAAATTTATTTTTTGTTTTCGGCTTATTGAAGCAAATAGTTGAAAATCTCATGAAAAACCTTAAATTTAAAGTATTTTGACTCCCAAGCAAGCTCCACCTAGTATTCAACTCTTTTAACCCACTGCTTAAACGCCTTTTTCTATTTTATGTGATTCTAAAAGGTTCTACATAATGCATTTGCCTTTATCCCGTATAATATAATAAAAAACAAAAACGTATAAGAATAGATGTGGCAAACAGAACATACATTGCAAGAAGACTCGAACGTATCTAAATATAGATATGAGCAATCAATCTAATGTTTCGTGCTAAGAATTTCAAAAATCCATAGAAATTACCCAAGGTAATGTCAAAGGTCCTACCGAAGTAAGTCTGAAACCCTCGATTTTGATGGCCGAAATGTTTTCGCAGGCCCTGCACCATATCACAAAGAGGACCAACAGTTCTAGATCTCGGGATTCGGTTTTTTCCCTCAAACCCTGAAAACTTTATTTTTTATAACTTTGACTCTTTTTATTTACGCATTCTGTGAACATACAACGTAAACAGCACGGAATACGGTACAATTAGATTATTTAAAAGAGGACGAGTCAAATGATACGCTTATATTTCTTTTAAATTGTACCAAATTAAAAAACTTTATAAATTTGCCTTTCGTCCATTCCATTGGTCCCAGTACCCAGACCGCTGACTCTTTTCCACATAAAAAAATTTTCACAGTTTTGTGAGATCAAATGCATTCATTTGACACCAAAATGAACAATTTTCGTGCTATACTCGCTGAGAAACCATGTTTTTGGTCACTTCCTCGACCATATCTCCGGAACCACTTGACCGATGTTGCTCATATTTGAACTTAAATCATGGGACATAGGGAGCCATCTCGATTTTTACTTTAAATAAGTGAGAAGTGAGTTAAAAAAGCAAAAATAAGTGAGCAAATAAGTGAGTTAAAAAAAAAAAATAAGTGAGAAAAGTGAGTAGATCTCCCGGGAGGTGCGAGAAATGAGTGGAAAAACAGGATTTTTCCTAAATTTCTAATGTTTTCTTAGTTTGTTTTACAACTTATAAATTTTAATGAATAAGTGTTGAAAAGTGCCTTCGGTTTTATATTGTTTATAAAATATATTGAATTTATAGGTTTTAAGGAACCCCTAATTTCATTATCTCTAGAAGCTAAAAGTTTACAGTCTCGGGCTTTTTTTATTAGCTTTCAAAATTTAGCCATTTCGCAGGTTTGCCAATACAAAAAACCATTGAAAAAGAGATAATCTTAAAAACAGCTGAATTTTGAGAGTAAATAAATTTTAAACATTCTATAAGAAGCTGTTGATGTTACAAGGCAGTCTTGAAGACCTGCAAAGCCTCTATTTGTTGTAATTTTCTTTTTTTTTTCAAAAAATCCTTAAATTGTTCATGTTCTTGCAAGTGTGTTAGCCCAGTTGGCACAATAGCTCAAACTTTTATCAATTTTCCTAGATTTCGACTATATTTTTCAACAAACCATTCTACATTACATACAGTAAATTCTTACATAACTCTTAGACGAATTTGGACAAAATTTAGATGAAGTTTTAGCAAATTTTCGTTGATTTCCTTAATTTTTTGTAGCGCTTTTGGTGCTTTTTTTACTAATAGTCTCGTATAGTCCTTTTGCTTGACGCTTAATTTCCTCAAATTTTATGCAGTTTGATAGAAATTAACAAGATCTTTCTAAAGAGCCGCTATACGTTGAGATATGACAACTTTTCGAGGAAATTTTGGTCAAATTTGGCATTTTTAGCGCTTTTTTGCAAATATTCTTTTCCACTAGTATACAATTTCCTCAAATTTCATCCTATTTCCTAGTATTAGTCAAGATCTTTCCAACGAGGCCCCTCTAAATAAGATTGGACAACTTTTAGATGACATTTTAGGAAATTTTCTGTAAAATTCATCTTTCTTTGTAGCGCTTCTGGTAGCACACCGGCCCTAATTGTATTTTATAGGGGAATGTGAAGGAATGGCGATCACCTAAGCCGAAACTCAATTTTTTCTGTTTTTATCTATAAAAAATAAACAAATTTTCTTAATTAAATTTAAGTAGCGGCTCTTTGATTTCCCTCTTCTTCTTCCCGTTCTAACTCTTTAATAACTCAGTGGTGAACCCTTCGACCGAAGGTATTAAAGAAATGCATTCAAAATAAATTTGAGTGAGTGAGTGAAGATAGCGCCGAAGGCCAAAATTTTTAAAATTCGAAATGTGAGAATGTACAAGAATCGAATTTTTTCGCTTTCAAGCACTAATTCTTATATTAAAATCCGAAGAATTGATGAAATAAGTGACTCACTTTAGAGGAATTCAAAATAAGTGAGGGGAAGTGAGAAAAGTGAGTGAGATGCCTTCCCTGTATATGTACCTTTCAGGGAAAAAATTGATCGGTGATCGGTGCAGCCGTTTAGAAAAAAATGACGGGACGGACCAACGGACATTTTTTTTCGCTGATTCGGCATCCCCCGCCTGGATCTACCCCATGTTACAATAAAATTGTTTGTAGTAAACGTACCTCGCACGATTCCAAAAATACAATTTTTTTGTTGTCACAGTTAATGAATTTGAAAAATAATTTTTTGATGCAAATTCTTCTTAGAGAATTTCCTGTAATTGACATTCCAATACCCTTCATAATTCCTTTATGACAAACGAAGCGTCTTTGTAACCTCGGCTAACCTCGGGTTTTTATTTTCATGACCTCAAACAATTGTCCTCAATTTCTCCTTTGCGTCGCCACAGTGGGATAAATGGTAATAGTGACGGTCGTAATTATGTAACTGCTCAGGAATTTGACATAGAAATTTTTTGTCTTTAGCAAAGTTGTTCAGCGTGAAATGAGGAACAACTTTGCTGAATCAACATTTTTTCTATCAGTTACATTTCAGAAGTTAGTGAATGTTGAAGTCGAACTTTCTGAAAAATTCAGTGTTCTGGTCAAAATTGCAGAACCTTCTGGAAGAGTTCTGCAATTTTGACCAGAACGCTGCATTTGTTCGACTTCAACATTCACTAACTTCTGAAATGTAACTGATAGGAAAAAAAATCATTTCATGCTGAACATCTTTGCTAAAGACAAAAAAATTCTATGTCAAATTCCTGAGCAGTTAAGTAATTAAGACCGCTGCTATAACCATCTATTCCACTGTGGCGTCGGTACTTCTAAAAAAATATGTGCAAAAAATTCTCTAAAAAAAAATCGTTATGACGAATTCGGAATTTTTTTTCTACAATTCTTCTTGGAGATCGATCAAAACAGTGAGTGACATGAGATTTACTAAAGTCATTGGCCTCATTCCCTCAATAACCCTCTTCAAAGATCGCTCAAGGTTTACTTGGTCGAAGTTAAAATTTGTAAGCAATGGAATATGATAACCCAATTTTTTATAGGCATTTGCAGTTCAGTTGGACGTTTAAACGTTCACGTTGTGTTATCTGGTGATCCTTTACAACTAGGACCCATATTGTCATCCAGAACAGCTGAAGCATTAGGACTTGGTAGATAACGGCAAAAAGATACTACAACAACAATGTTAAATGAAAAATTTGTTCTTTAGGGCGATCTATGATCGAAAGATTAATGGATATAGACATTTACAAAAAAGATCCGATAACCAACAAATACAACTCTAAGGTGCTAACGAAATTAATTATAAATTATCGATCACATCCGTCGATCATTCAAATTTCAAATAAAATGTTTTATGACAACGAATTGATACCACGGGCAAGGAAAGGTGAATTCAAACATTTTTCATACTTCGGAAACGAAAGTGCGAAAGTTTAAGAATTTTTCTTGTGATTTCGTCCCCTCGTATGAAAAATTATGTGTGTATCTGCCTCGGACGATGTATTAAAGCTATTTTCGCGAAAATAGCTTAAATACATCGTCCGAAGCAAATACACAAATAACTTTTAGTTGCTTCGGTTTTCACTAGAGAGAGAAACTGACCTTCAAACATAAGATTATTTCATTCCTAGGACGGAAAACTGCTGTTTTCCCATTTTAAAAAGTTTTCTGAACCCTCGGAATGAAAAATATTATACGAAACGCGGCTTCGTCGCGGGCTGCAAACCTCGCGCTCGTCAAAAACATTATATTTTTCCTAGTTACGTAAATAACTATTCTCTCTTAGTGTCAAATTTAATGCGTCACAAGGAAGGAAAAATATTTCTCACTCTCTTGGAAAATATCTTTCCCTCCTAATTTGCCGGAAAAAATGTAATGTGTTTCGTTGTAGAAATTACCGATATATGTTTGGGCTGGAAATTGTTGCCAGCTATCAATTTCCCAATGATTTTCGATGCTGCTGCTGGTGAAGCGGAACAGGAAACTAACTGCACTAGGTGGGTACAGCTAATTGTATCCGCTCAAAGATTTCATTGTTCTTTTACTTGGCTAGTTGGTACAACAAAGTGGAAATCAATCGCGTCATGTTCTACTTAGACGAGCTACTGAATGTTGGCGTGAATGGAATCAAATTTTCTCAAACCGATGTCGGTATCATTTCTCCTTACAAGAAGCAGGTTAGTAGCTTTTTGCTTGAATTAGAAATTTTCTCTCACTCACTCATACTTTAGTGTACTCTTATTGAAGAAGCTTGCTGCAAAAGAGGCTGGCGAGATTTTATGGTTTCATCAGTTGAGCAGTTTCAAGGCAAGGAGAAGCAAGTTATTATCGTTTCTACCGTTCGATCCAAATCGGACAATATTGGCTTCTTGAATAATTTCCGCCGACTTAATGTTTTATTGAGTCGGGCTCAGGCGTTGCTGATTATAATCGGCGATCCAAAAACATTGAGAATCGATGAGAATTGGAATACTGTGATAAATATTTTCGAACAAAACAACGCAATTATTTCGAGTAATGACATGTCTGAACCGAAAACCGCTGAACTCATGAGTGTAGACTCCTTAGCATTAAACAAAGTCCTCACATAAAAATGGCTGTAATTTCAGTTGGCTAGTTATTATTCTTTCTTTTTTGTTAACGTTTTCCTTTATATATATTTTTGTATTAGTTTAAAATTATGTCTAAAATTGTACAGCCATTCTATTGACTTTCAAGTTGAACTGATTCAAACAGAAGAGTTTGACTAATAAAACTTTTTATGGTTTCTTTGTGGTTTCACTTTTGTTCCCATTTTTCAACATCTCATGACCGAACGCTATTGTTGTGCTACACTAACGCTGAACCATGCCACGGAACGGCACGAAACCATTTATAAGCTGCACGAAACCATGTAAATCAAATTACTGTGTAAGGTATGAAACCCTCTCATCGTAATAAACGAAAAAACATGGCCGCTTTGTTATTATCAGTAAACGTGTAGAAAATGGTGCCAAAATACGGATGCAGACAACATCGGGACGGACATAATCCGGATGATGACAAAATCCGGACGTACAAAATCAGGACTACGTCAAAATCAAGTTAGAAGAAAAAAGTTTTAATGGGGAAGTTAAAATACGAACGAACACTCATAACATGTAATTGATCGGCAGCGCGCTGGCAGAAAGAGAAGTGACGCCAGTACTGCCCTAATTTGCATAAGAAGCTTAGTGCGAAAGAGACAAAAAACTTTATGTGAACTTTTGTATAGATTTTCTTTTCTCTCTTTCGCACTAAGTTTCTTATGCAGATTACGGCAGAGTAGTGATTAGATGTATTGATGCTCAGAGACAGGACCGTTGAGGTCGATATATGCGGCTCCAAGGTCAGTCTCTGGTTGCCCAGGGTTACTCAGATGACCTGACCGTTCTGATCAAAGGCAAATTCGAGAGCACCTTGGGAGACTGTGTGACGATGGCACTGAGGATAGTCGAGAGATGGTGTCGTGAGAAGGGGCTACGAGTGAATCCAGAAAAGATGGGCCTGGTGCTTTTTAGCAAAAGGCTCACATGGTCAGAGCTTGTTGAAAAAGCATGGCTCTTCGGAAAAGACATTGAGGCGAGCGCCCAGGTGAAATATGGATGTGCAGAAAGAGCTGGTGTTTATCCTCCAAAGCAATTCTGTGGATATATTACGCGGTATGGAGGCCTGCGATGAGCGATGAAAGAAGTTCAGTTCACCTGTAGATATAGTAATAAAGGCGAAAGCTTTCGCTATAGCGAGCAGGTTGACGCAAAACGGATTGTGGACTCCAGGTTCCTGCAACGGGCATTGAAAGAGCAAAAATATGATTTCTGATCGCATTTTTGACATGCAACGGAACTACATGAAACGAGAAATAAGTTTCGAAAGGAACTTTGAAGAGATCGTCCCAGATAGGAACGAATGGGTAAATGGGTGGGCCAACTACGTTACCTAGTAGCGAATGGGTTGGATTTACGGATGGATCAAAGATGAGTGAAGGGACTGGAGGGAGTGTGTCACCCAGGAACGGAGACCGGCACTTAGATTCATCTTGGGAAGCTCTCTAGTATCTTCCAGGCGGAAACTTAAGCGGCACTCCTAGGTGCTCGTGAACGTCTGCCGGAAGGACTAGGAGTCAAAGATATAGTAATATGCACGGAGAGTGAGACATAAAAACGCTGACATCACCCGTTGTGACTGCCAAGTTGATGAAAGAATGCAAGGAACACGTAATAAGGCTGAGGAATCGGTTCAAACTGGTTTAAGTACCCTGACATTTGGGAGTGGATGGTAATGAGAAAGCTGATGAGCTAGCTAGAACCGGCTCGACGGCTATCACATTCGGACAAGATTCACATATCCCTGTCCCGAACTCACTTTATGCGAAAGTGATAAAGGATTGGGTGAAGGCGGAACGCGGTCACAGCTGGACAGCATATGACGGAGGAGTGCACACCAAGGGCTTTCTCCCCACTCCGAACGAGAGATTGATAAAAGAGCTCCTGATGATGAGCCGAGACCGAGTGAGGAGGATCGTGGGAGCGGTGACCGGCCATTGCAGACTCAAGAAGCAAATAACGAAAATTATATTCAAGGTAACCCGGAGTGCTTCTGTGGCTTGCAAGAAGAAACGGGTTTTTACCTTATATGCGAATGCCCCAAGTTCCTTCTGCTGAGGTACAGGACGCTTGGGGACTATGTTGTCCACCCTTCGAGAGTGGCTGAACAAGGACCTATCACATTCCTGGTCGGCACGCGAAGGTTTTCTCGATTTTTACATGATGAACGGGATTGGGAACAAAGGTTCAAAAGATCTGTGTTCCAGATCGAGAAATCGATCGTCCCAAACTGATAAAATCTAAAATTTGCATCGCAGGACGTAAACTTACTGGAGAAATAAAAAAGCGGCGTTGAGAGGAGGCAGCCCCCGAAAAGGTGGACCCGGGAAGGTATCCACAGAATCCCAGATGGAAATTCTCTTTTGTCTGGGTTCCACAGTAATTACCTCAGCCCCCGTTCCTTTAGAGATTTTCGAGCCGTCAGTGAAACTTATGAGTCCATCTTCGGGTATACAATCTGGCCAATTGTTTAGCCATTCTTGTCTACGCGGTATGATGCCTCATAGCGTCTCTCAAAGTTGATTTCCGCGTAGGATAGGATAGGATAAAAGTGGGTAGGAACACGTTAGCCGTGGTTCCTCGCACCTAAGCCACCAATGTTGTACCAATGGCCTGTTGTACATACCTACAGAATTAAGAGGAAATTACGTTTTTTTTCTTTTTATTCGATTTAAGTAATTAAGTACGGTCTTCGGAGAGTTGAGGGAGCAGTGCCCAGTTAGGATGTCCGTGATTCTTTTTATATCTCTCTTGGAGAATGAGAGAAGCTCATTGGAGAATTTTTTGCTTATTCGGATACAGTTTTTGGCGTGACTTGCATAGTTTAGAGATTCCCATTTGTTACAGAATGTATTGCTTTCCAGCGAGTGATTAACCTGAATAGAGTACTGATACGGGTACGGCCGGTTCGGGCCAATGAATGGAGAAGACGAGGCTATTTTTGCAAGAGTGTCAGATTGTTCGTTTCCAGTGACACCACTATGACCTGGAACCCAAACTAGTGTTACTTGACGATGAGAGGAGAGCTTTTGTATGAAGTCTCTGGATTCTAAGGCTATCGATGAGGTGAATTTGTTTCCCCCAACAGATTTGACTGTCGGAGCAGATGAATATACCTTTATTTGCTGGTATACCATTTCGTCGACACGTGCGACGATTCCTGAAATCTCCGATCGGTAAATCGTAACGAATCTACCTAAAGGCAAGGATTTATCTATGTTAAGTTCTCCACGTAAGCGAACAAACTAAAAGACCTCGGCATATTATTTACTGGTTCGAACAACCCGTAATTCGTACGATGTGCATCCAGAAGAAAGAAACGGTCACTCCTCAAAGGCCTGATAGGTGTGTTCAATGTCAACTTTGCCGCTATGGATGGCGCGTCAACGCGACCTATCAAAACGTCAAAAAGGAAAACCGAACACAAATTCAGTCTCCGACGCGAAAGACTTTTGTGACTAATAAATCGGCACCTGGCCGTCATAAGGCGGAAGACGGTAAGGTTCGTCTCTCTTTACCGTGTGTCTAAGTGCATACATCAGAAACTTCCTCTGAATCGACTCAATCTTGTTACAGTGCACCTAACAATAGGGCGACCAACCGAGAGAAGCGTAGTCTAAGTGTGACCGAATGTGAGCCAGATATATACTCCTAAGGGTTCCAACATTTCTAAAATCTTTACAGATCCGCTTGAAAAAGCCAAGCATCTAATATGCCTTGGCAACAACGTACTCCACATGTTTCTTGAAGCTAATGTCCTGGGTGAAAAGCACCCCCAGATCTTTCTTCTCCACGATCTTTTCAAGAGTTACGGCACGAATTGAGTACACAAAAAGCATAGGGTCGGGTCATGCTTACGAAAAAACGACATAACATTACATTTGGCAACATTCAGCGACAAAGCGCTATCTCGACACCACATTTCAAGCGCATCCAAGTCACGCTGCATCGCAATGCAGTCACGCAAGGAGGTCACCTTGCTGTACACCTTCAAGTCGTCTGCATACAATGAACATTTGACCGCTTCGAAAATCGTAACAAAGTCATTAAAGTAAATGAGAAACAGCAGTGGACCGAGGTGACTTCCTTAGGTAGTACGAAACGACTATGATCTCCCACCCATCGTCTTGACATACTGGATTCGATTGCTCAAATAAGACTGAATCCATTGCAGTCACGATGAATGCACACCTAGCACACGCGTACTGTGCCGAACTTGGTCAAAAGCCTTGGCTGCGTCGGTGTAAACTATGAATTATCATTTCGCTAACAAAATCGATCAAATTTGTACTCACTATCCTTCTTAAAGCCTGCTGGTGAACTGATATAACTTTATCAAATTTTTCGGTAAGTACTTCGCACACCATCAATTCAAACAACTTCCCAATAGCCAGAAAATCGTCACTCCTATGTAACACTCAACGTTAGATCTGGACCCCCCATATGCAGGGCATTCCAAAATCAAGAAGATCATGTCAATGGCCTTTTCATCTACTGGCTTCCCAAACACACTCGAACCTCCAAGATTGTCACGCCCAGACGGTAAACGGCCAGACGGCTTGACGTGCTACCCCTGGAGCCACAGAAGATCGTTACTTTTGTACGTTACACTTCTATGGTCCAGTGAATGTGGTGCTGGTGTTGCAGTCGACCTGGTGGAACGTGAACGTATCATCAATTTCACGTCAGAGGCTCTGTCGGACCAGAAATTTTACGATTTTTAGGGAAACTAGGCAAGTTTATGAAACGAAAAAATGGTGAACCGCGAAACCCGACTTTTTCCTACAAGGAATTTCTATTACAATTCAGAGAGGCAATGCAGCAAGCATTCGTGTTACCTTCTGTGAAACAAGTGACAGCAATGCTTTCTTGTGATTTTAACTAACTTAAAACAAACAAAAAGAAAACTATCTTGTAGGGAAGTACCATATTGATCGGCAGGACATCGGAAGAAGAAGTAAGTAGCGTGGGGGCACATGCCTACCGCAAGCAGTGGAATCCTTAGTCCGACTTCAAATCCATTCTCAATGTGTAGGAGAACTTGAAGTTGTCTGGGAAATAACGGGTTATGAAAGGGCTGAAAAGCAGAAGAGGCTCTCAAATAGTAGTCGAAACCGGAGGTAGAAGACGTTTGCGTAAGATCATAGCACACGGACCACATTTCTTCCGAGACTAATATGACATGAATGACGAATATGATAGGATTGATAAACAAGATACACAACTGCAGACGATGTGAAGATTCGTCAAAAATAACTAGCAAAGGGCCTAATGCTTTATCATATATGCAGCAGGTAGCTAATTACTGAACGTACACAAGAAGCAGCCGTTGCGAAGTTCAGTAACGAATCACTACCGCACATCACACATCACCTACTAATTGGAATAGACTGTCATCACAGACCTCAGTCACCTTCTTCACACAATCAACAAGAACGGTCTCAGTACGAGTATCAAGTGAGCAAATTTTTACTTATTTTGTGTAATTTGAATGATTTTTAAGTTAGCAACTAGAGGTTATAGGAGCACCAACTATTGCGATTAGGGGAATATTGTCATCGAGTATTGACCATTAACTATGAGCACTTTTCACTATGTACACAACAAGGCGATAAATCAAAATGTTCAAGAAGTTTCGATAATGCAAACTTGGAAGATAAAACCACATTTTGTCTTGTTCGTCAACAGTACTTGTAATAATTTCAGCGAAAATGAATTCAATGATTTAGTAGCATTCTGATGAAATACACAAATGTTTCGGTTTTGTTTTGTTTCCTTGAATTTTCACTACAACAATTTCACGGTGCGTTAAATTAATGTTCAGTTTAGATCTTCTTTCGATGTTTTCTCCTCATTGGCGTATTTGTATCGCATGTACACAACTTTCATTCGATCCCATACATTTTCAAATGAATCAAAAGCTGGCCGCACGTCCAGAATGGCAAATTTAAAATTATCATCAGGCAGACCACCATCATAATAATCGATTACATAACGAACTTCCTTTCCACATCGATCAACGATCCAATCATGGCGATCAAATGGTAATTCATAACTGGAAAACGACAAATGATTTTATAATAAAAACAAATGAGAAACCTACGAACCCCATCCAGCTGCGTATTCTCGCCCTCGGACTGTACTGCGTCGCTTTGCCGCCAAAACTTTTTAACTTCGGATGTCCACACTCTCTAGCGTGTAAAGCTTCCCACTTCAATACCTCCTGCCAAGCTTGTTCGTTGTTCGCATTGTGTATTTTAATTATGTTATCCATATCATTTTGTTGCAAATCGTCCTTTTTCCACTGCCATCCTAAAAATACCGACATTAGAACAAAGGAATATTGAATTTTCATTGTCAAGAAGCTGTACCTTTCCTAAGCATTGCATTCCAAAACATTTGTTGACTGGGATACACCCAAAATTCAGTTGATCCATCTGGTGTAACCTTTGGGATATTGGAAATTTGACGTTCGGTGGGTAACGGAAAAGGTTGATCGGGTGCTGGTTGTTGATTTGGTGCAGGCATCTGTCAA
The DNA here is from genome assembly GCA_029228625.1 of Pseudolycoriella hygida. Classification (NCBI taxonomy): domain Eukaryota; kingdom Metazoa; phylum Arthropoda; class Insecta; order Diptera; family Sciaridae; genus Pseudolycoriella; species Pseudolycoriella hygida. Next base: position 42,582,213 of record CM055406.1, on the reverse strand, counting down.
TTTCAGAACTTAGCGTTAATTTCAATACAATCATTAGAGCGATTGAAAAAAGTACATTATTCTACTTTATCTACTTTTAGTACTTTATTCTGCCATATTTTTGACACAGAATTTATTTTCAGTTAAATAATTGCAACGTGGAATTTTATCTTTACAAATAATAGTTTTACCATCAGCTATCGCGAGTTTATTGCTTATATGGCTCAAAACAAAGCAACATAGAATTTTCTTTCTCTTTCACTCTAACACTTTTTGCATATTGTCGTATCACACACACATTTGAAGAGTGGGCGACAATAGTTTTTGTCTCATTTCATTATCATTGTAGTGTGTGAGTGAAAATTATGCCAGATCGAAAAGGTAGCATGGGCAACAATGGCTTAAGCCATGTGAAGAATCATTTTCCATTGAAAATCCCTGGGAAATCTTTGAAATTAAGAAAATCCTATCAGGAAAGGGAAATTTTTCACAATTCTAAGAAAATCATCTGCATTGGAAGAAAGTTCTCAACATTTAATTACACCGTAAACTACGTTACAGATGGCGCTGCCATCCATTGGTACCGTCACCTGGGTAACGAATTTCATCTCTTTCACTCTTTCAATGTGATTTATATGAAGATGAGACAAAATACATTCGTTCCTCAGGTGACATAGTAGCGACGATGATGGAATTAAGTGAACCACTCAACTAAGTCAATAAAATATCATTTTATGAAAGAAATTCGTTGAAATCGGTTAAAAATATTTTGAATTGGAATAATGTTACAAAATTGAACAAATTGTGAGAAAAGTGTGAAACGAGCGACTGGAGCGGTCATCGACACAAAACAAAGTCGGTCATAACGCTATCTTGTAACGTAATTGTCCCAACATCTCAATTTTACAGCGTAATTTACCATTACGACTATCATTCTCAAAAATTTCATGTGACTCATCTATTTTTAACAAACAAACCAGGCAAGATTGCAAGATCAAATAAATGCAACAACGGATGCGGAGTTATCAATGACTGAATACTATAACGCCATCTGTAACATAATTAAAAATGACACACTAATGACCTTTCAACGATATCTTGCAGAAAATACTCAGTTTCTGGGGCAAACCCTTAAAATCAAGGGAAAATCTTCTAGAGAAACTTCTTTTGGGAAATTCTCTTGCACCTAGTAAAAATGTGGTCAAGGGAACACAAAATAAGTTTTTTTTTTTTCAAGAGCAACCCGAAAAAATATAGTTTCTTATGAAAACAAATCGCAGAGAGAATTGGAGACTCCCACGTGCACAAAAAATTGGTCACCCAATATTCTTACCATGTTCAACGGATTTATGTCGTTATTCCCATATCCCACTGGACATTCACTAGCATTTGCAGACGGTGGTTGTACTTTCTGATGCATGGGACATTCTGGTGGAGGAACGCCATCCTTGTGATTGACGTGAGGATGATGTTTAACGCCATGTGTCGTTCCTACTGGATGTATTAAATTATCAGCTACGACTTCAGCCGCTGTCACAGTATTTCCCATTCTGTCACGAAAATGTGGAAAGAAAACATTAACACAAGAACATGTTACATAATATAATTTTCATCATTTCCTTACAATGAGTTCCGATTTCATTTATAACATAAGCATTTCGCTCTGTTCATTGATTTTACTAACCTGGGAATGTGGTTTTTATTTCACGAAATGTCCTAGAAATTAGCTAATCCAGTCAATTCGCTAAACACGAAAAATTTGTATGAATTTTTGACATTTATTTTGACAATTAAAGAAAAAATGGCATAATATTCGCCCAAGTCAATGTTACGCCATCTTTTGTCGAACTCATGCAACACATAGCTCTTTGCTCATATTGGCGGAAAATTCGAATTTTTTTTTTCGCAATTTTTTTATTTATTTACGAATCAGGTTGCTTTGGAAATTACATTTTCATTAAAAATTACATTCCATTTTTACATTAAAACTATAAATTGAATTAACGTGGGTAAAGTTAGATCAACAGGATCTCAACTTTTCTTGAGATCTCAATAATTTCAACAATTTTCTTGAGTTTCGGTTGAGATCTCAACAATTTTCTTGAGATTTCAACAAAATCTCAACAGTTGTGAGTATGAATTTTCTCCGGAGTGAACATAAACGTACAAGTGGTGAGTATGGATATTACTTAATTAGTTACTGAATTGAACGAAACCAATATTTCTTGACATTTCGAATATCTCAACATCATACAATGTGAAACGAGCCGTGCTAGCTGAAACACATTGCTTGTCGATATTCAAAATCTCAACAAGATTTCTATTTCAGATAACTATACCAATTCGTTTCATATTGTACGATGCTGAGATTTTCAAAATCTCAACAATCAAAGTATTTCAGTCAGCACCGTTTCATATTGACGATGTTGAGATTTTCACAATATTCGCCACTTGGAAAATCTATATTCACCAAAGAAAAAAATTAATACTCACCACTGTTGAGATCTAAAGAATTTTCTTGAGATCTCAACAATTTTCTTGAGATCCTGTTGGGCTAACTTCACCCAAATTTGAATTACCTATACGTCTCTTTTCTTTTTAAAAATGTGTTTCATTTAGAACCTAATTCTGAGCAAAAAACCGTTCTGCGACATAGCCCCAAAATGTACCGTTTTTAGACTCGTTTACCACGACGTTTGTAACCAGTCGAATTTCGACCCGGGGGTACCATCAACCATGGTCCTTAGATGTCCGTCCGTCAACACGATAACTCGAGTAAAACTCAACCGATTTTCAAAAACTGTTTTTTCCTTAAAAATCTTTTTTGGAATTGAATCTGGGCACTGTCGGCCCAAGGGCCGTTTAAAAGGTTTTTGGTCTTTTGTACATAACTCGCGAAAATCTTTTCCTATTTTCATAAACTTTTTTTTGTTTGAAAGGTCTGGGAATGGCCGACAATTTATAGCAGACATTTTTTTTATTTTGAGCCCTTGGACTTAGCTAGGCCACTAAGAACGAGTCTATACTAGGGCCTAACGTGTTTTTTGTACATAACTCGAGTAAATTTCTTTCGATTTTCATAAGTAATTTTTTAATCGATAGGTCTATGAAAGCCCAACAATTTGAAGAAGAAACATTTTTGAGATTGTGCCCTTTGACTTAGTTAGGGCACTAAAAATGAGTCTCTGCTAAGGACCTATATGTTTTTTGTACATAACTTGAGTAAATCTCTTTCGATTTTCAAAAAAAAAAAAAAGTTAATCGAAAGGTATAGAAAATTTTTTGATTAGAATCTCTTGGACTCAGCCAGGACCCTAAAACTGAGATTCTACTTGGGCCCAACGTGTTTGTTTGTGGGGTAAATCCTAACCGATTTTGTAGGTTCTTTTTCTTTTTGAGAGGTAGCCGAGTATAAAAAACACATTTATGCCCGGTGCCTGTGCTTAAGGCTCAAGTGGGTCTCAGGTCGGCCCTAACCAAAAAATTTTTTTTTGCTATGTTGCACAGCAAATTGAGAGAAACACTTTTGTATATGGAAGTATGTGTCCGAGGCCTCTACTTAGGGCCCAAGGTCGGTCCTAAGGTCGGCCTTTGACAATTTTTTTTTTGCTGTGTTGTAGAGAAAATTGAGGTGAACATTTTCGTCTATTTGGGGGCCAATTTTGGGGTTTTGGAAGGATTTTTTTACACCGTGGCTTTGGATGAGTTTTTCAATATTGCCCTCTCGGCAATTTCCAACACAATTTAATGTAGACGTAATTTCACACACTTAAGAATTAAGGCAATATCTACGTTCGAGTCTTTTCGTTACATCAACTCTGTTTGCCACATCTATTCTGATACGTACGGGTCCCTTGCGTATGTTTTTTTTATTGATTGAGTGAAGTGGTCAAATTTTTTCTTTTCTCCTGTTTTCAATCCACTACATAAAAAAACCATAAGTTTCCGACTGGTTTAGTAGAACAATTTTTTACTTAGAGTTATCATGTCTTTTGATTAAAAATGAAAAATCACGAAAAAATTGAAAAAAGTATATGGCGGTAGGAGAGGAACATTTCCGAGGCGTGCCATAGAACGATATTTTGCTCAGACTTATGTTCTGAATCGAATAAAAATGTAAAAAAAATCAGGCGCCCGGTCAATTAAAATATCTTACATCCATTATACCGAGACTCGCACGCATCGCCATGTGAAGAAAATTCTTGCATCTCAGGTAAATATTTATAGAAACTATTCAATCCTTTACCATTGCTCTCGTCATTTTCATCATTTTGTTCGTCTGGTTCAATATAATCGTTGCATGCTCTCTGCATACCCCATATAACAGGTGACGCTTTACATACAAGTAACTTTATACACTCCGATTGGTCTCCTTTTTCCTCCTTCGATGCAAACATTTCAACTAGATTTTCAGGCAGGCTACTGTTACGCAATTCCTTAAGTGTGTCAACAAAAGCCGGCGATTTGTTCTCGAGAATCCAGTCTAACGGTGATCCTTTACTCAGTTTTCGTGCAGAAGGTTCATTATTGTCACCATCAGTAAATTGTTTTGTGAAAGACGCCACTAATGATCGGCCGATCTGTATTTGAAAAATATTTTCATTGAATTACTCAACATTTTTATTCAATCTTTTAGCAAGGGACAATACTGAGATTCAGTCGATCGGATGGACGGCCGATTTTTAATGTTAACATTTACTTTCGAAATCGACGCTAACTTCACGCGTAATGACCATTCGTCTCAATTTTCAAGAAAAAAAAAGCCAACAGAGCCATCTAGCATTTTTTTCTTGAATACAAACGTCAAAATCGCAGCTAAGTTCATTGTTAATAGCATTAACGTGACATTCTATTCAACACCCGTCAGGTATAAGTGAACATATTCCCTTAAGAATCGTATAGGAATCGTGTGGGAATGTATTATGCCATGGAAAATTTGTATGACGAAAGAAAAAGCGTTCACATATTCCGTCCGGGCATAAATGAATAAGTGAAATTATCCAATTTTGACATTTATATTAAATTCTCTAGCTTTGAAAAAGAACAATGGCACTATTGTTGCGTGTGAAGTTGGTGTGTTAATATTACATTTCAACAATAAACTGTCATGGTTTGAGTTTCATACAATTAATAGAAAATAGTAGTTTTGATATAAGTTACGTAGTAACGAAGTAACGTAGTACGAAGTTAGCTTGACGCACTAGATGTGAGATTGCCGACACGAGCCGAAGGCGAGTTCGGCAACATATCGTGTGCGTTAAAACTACCAGCATACGTTTTTTTTTTGCAATTCACCGACAAAAAACGAGCTTTTCCCTGCGTGTTTCGACTTGCGAGAGTGTGTCGGAATTTCGCACTAGTGCGAAAAGTGACCTCATGCGACATCGAAATGACGCACGAAAAAGCAAGTTTTTTGTCGGTGAATTGCAAAATACTAGATACTAGTGTAGCATGAAAGTATTTTATCGCAAGAGTTGTCAGATCCGAGGCGAAGCCGAGGTCGACAGACATCTGTGATAAAATACCATCATATGACACAAATATCGAGCAAAGTTTTTCGTAACGAAAGGATTTCGATATGGTTCATGCATATTGAGATACGAAAATTACATTATTCCATCGATATTGCTACTTTGCCAATCACGTCGATCAGCTATAAAAACTGAGTGTACAGCGTATATTACACAAACTGTATTTTCAAAGAAACATTGAAAACAATGGTAAACGCAAACAAATACGGAAGTTTACGTGGGCTAGGCGCTAGGGTATATCTTGTCTCAGTATTTTATGAATCATGCGATGGGAGTCAAGGAGGACGAGTTACACATACAGCATTGTTGCTGCATAGATGGCTAATTCCATCGGTACCGTCACCTGGGCTATGAATTGCATCTCTTTCAATGTGATTTACATTGACATGAGACAAAACACATTCGTTCCGCAGGTGACATTGTAGCGAAAATGTATAGGTTACCGATGGAATTAGCCACATGTGTGGCTTTCACATTTTTCGGGACAGATGGAGTTACGTAGGTATACCGGCAGACTCATTGTTAACGAAATTTTCTTACGAAATTTTACGAAAATTTATTATAACAAAGTTTGAAACGAATTTTGTAAAGTTTGTAGCAAAAATTGCCCAATGCCGACAAACGAAATAAAGAGTTGCCGCGAATGAAAGTTGTTTGACAGGGCCACCAGCCACCACATTATCATTTCTCTGCATATCAATCACGTACTCTAGGATTTAATTGAGAATGAAAAAGCATGATTTAAGCATAAAAATGGTTACCTGCTGCCATCGTATTTACTCATCTCGCAAAAATAATGTTGAGAAAATTTTACAGATTTATTAGAAATTTATTATTTAAAAATATAATTTACAATCAGTCTTAACAACAATGTACATTTTGGTTTACTCAAAGGTGCATTATTTTTACAAATTTTACAATTTTGTTTGTAAGCTCCGCTTTCCATAGGTGCGGAAACTTGAAAACGCTATTTAATACGTGCCCCATGCGAAAGTTGGTTACATGTTAATATGCCCCCTGCGAAAATGATCTATTACATGATGGCACATTCTCGGTACATTTTTCGTAAGTTTTTACGTAAAATTCAACTTTCGTACGGGTAGGCAATATGATAAAACATTACACATTGGACCCAGCTACATAATTTAATACTTTGGAAACAATTATGTAAAATCACAAACTCACTCGTTTATTTTGAGCAACTCGCTTTGGAAACGGCGATTTTGACTCATGTAATTCTGTAATGACTCTTAATTCGTCAAAACAACAGTTTCCGAAGTTCAAAAAACACTCGTGAGTTTGGCTCTTATCACAAAATTGTGTCCTCATGTAATGAATTACTTTCACAGGGCCCAATGTAATGTATATAATGGACGCAACTTTTCTTGTGTGGTGTGCATGTACATGTAAAGTAATGATTATCACGTAATAAGTAATGATTACTCCTTTATATTGTACATCAATACATTTTCGACTGCTACGATTGAACATCCTTCGAAACAACGAAGTGTAAAACTCGTAACAAGCACTCCTGTTCGTTACACAACTCGTATATACTTCGTTGTGTTGAAATCTTCTACATTCACCGCAATTTAAATAAGAACTTTGTTCTTCTGCGCAGATTTTTAACAATACGAATACCTGCGCAAAAGAACAACTTTCTTATCTAAATTGCGGTCAATGTATTTCAGTTCACTTCGGTTTTAGGTTAACATATTTAAATCGTTATATTACATCGATGGTAATAAGATCTATTAACTCGCAGTCATAATGTTTACATTTGTAGTATTTGTTGACTTTAAATTCTCATGCAGACGGTACAAAATATATTCACCAATCATACTCCAATCGCTTAAACTTTGATGAAAATATGATTTAACAACGGTGATACCGTTTCTTACCACTTGTGCTATGAAAATAATTCCATTTACAGCTAGTGCCCCAATTTTCGCCGAGTCCAATCCAATAATTTGTAAAATATTTGAAATCATCATCGTGTTAGATTGGTTGTAGTCGATGGATTCGTTAATATTGTCCTGCCGCTTCTGGTGTTGGTGTTGCTTGGATTTATTAAGAAACGTTTTTGCAACCATATCAGCAATTTCAGAAGCTTGATCCATGCCTAGAAAATAAGATGTTTTTATAAAAGCGAAATTCGTTGGGTTAAACCGACAATAGAATCTCTTGTGCGATTTCGTTGTAAATAAAGTGATTTCTGTCTTTATATCACGGAAATTATTGAGTAAGCGTCTGGACGCTCCAGAACTGATGTCCAAGTTAGCGGTAAGTCAGCCGGTGAGGTTTTCTTAGACAGACAATGAATCGCCATCCTCAGTATCTTATGGTCCTAAGCATTTCTGACGCAATTTGTTGACTAAGATAATGCAATTTTACCTTCAGAGTTCTTTGCATATCGAAGCTGAAAGAGTCGCGACACCACGACGGAAACCCCACAATTTATAATTTGAAGTGAATCTTTTATCTGCTTCTTCATCGCAGGGCAATCGATGAACAAAAAGGGCACAAAATAAATTTTGTGCAAATATAAGAAAAATTGTGCACAGAATGTGCGCAAAAAGTATAAGTGCAAACAAATCGAGATTTTGCGTACATTTTGCCGAGTTCAGACGCATAAATTGTGTATTTTTGTGCGTTTCGTTGAATGTTTGTGCACTTTCTGAGCAAAGTTGCGAACCGATTGTGCACTATTTGTGCAAACAAATCGAGATTTTGCGCACATTTTGCCGGGTTTAGACGCATAAATTGTGTACTCTTTGTGCGTTCCTTTTGCGTTTCGTTAAAGTTTGTGCGCTTCTGAGCACAGTTGCGAACCGATTGGCCTGCGGGTATCAATACTTCTGTAAGCAGATAAAGACTTGAGCCACACTTCCACTTTAGTGGGATCTTACAGCCGATTTCAATAAACTACAATAAAGGTAGTTCCTATTGACATGACACCTCTCGATTTTTCTTATCTTCAAGATTTTCTCGCCAGAGCTGTAATGTACATTTGACCAGTAATGTCACATTTATCCGTTTAGACCATTTTCATTTATCTCGATAGATATGTTCTCGGTAGATAAAATATTGTGTGCACCTCTTGCTAAAATTGTTATTTTGACGTGTGGGTATGGCGGTTCGAGCCACCAAAAATAATTATTTTCGCATAATAATGCAGCTTCTGTATGTCGCATTCGATGAAGAAACATTTTAAACATACCCAAGGGATATTTTCTATTTACAGGCAAAAAAACTATTGTGGGAATTCGGAAGAATGTCTTGGGTAGTGAAATTATCGTTAGTACAATGACCAAAATTTAAATAAGAACTTTGTTAACTTTGCACTTCGGCGCAGGTTTTCGCTATGTTAAAAACCTTTGCAGAAGTACAAAGTTTCTAAAGTTCCCATTTACATTTTGATCAACGTATGTGTATCAATCCTGCTTAAAGCTTCGATAAGCATTTGCTTCTGAAATAGTTACACATTCGATCAAAGAACTGAGTCAAAATGGCAAATATACCTTCAAAAATACTCCAAAAATCAGTCAGAGAAATTCATCTTTAAGGCAACTATATCGAAGCCAACCATGACAAATTTCCCCTTCATAGTTGGCAGCAATCATGTGACCATGGCAATTTTATGTTTACACCAACTAATGTTATATTTACCCTAACTATAAAGGTGAAATTTTCCATTGTTGGCCCCGAGCATGCTCGTCCCAACTATGTCTCGTTAAAATTTTCCGTTCAGTGATTCCATAAAGTCAAATTTTTGAGGTGTGAAGTGAAAGCTGAAAGTACAGAAAAACTATAACATTGAAGGGTCACGCTTTTTTAATTGAATGTGTAGCTATTTCACAAAAAAAGATATCGAATTGCGTAACTTGAATTGTAAGCTCAGTAAATTTCGTAAAAAGAACAGCTTTCACTCGCGTCGATAAAATTTTGCTCTAAGACCATTTCTTAAACGGAATTATTTACCTTGCAGTCCATTAAATTGCTCGTCTATTTTTTAAAAAGAATAATAATTTATAGTTAGGTCTTTTAAGTTATGGGCTGAGGTCGTTCATCATTTTGACCGATCGCCCGAACGTTTATTTTGATTGTATTTTCCTTTTAGTATTTCATTGTTTTAAATTATTTATTTTATTTATCCCGTAGCCTCGAATTTATTTTTTTCTCGAAGGATTTTACTTGATTTCCAATGATTTTTTGTCGTTTTCTTTGATTTTCACGGATTTTTTGTCGATTTCTAAGGATTCCAAGCATTTATGAACAATTTTCAGGGATTTTCTTTTAATTTTCAAGGATTTCCAAAGATTTTCCTGCAATTGAAAGGATTTCCAACGATTTTGAGGACTTTCTTAGCCATTAATTTTCTTTTGAGTACAGAAGGATTTTTCTCTGCCCCTCGCCGGAGCCGATCACTTTTTCTCATCGTGTAAAAACGTTTGAAAAAGTGGTGGGTGGTGTAAGTTTTCATATAAATTCAATCAAAGTCATATGCGACGTGTCGACGCACACCTCTAAATTATCTTGGTTTTTTCCTATGAAAAACATTTTTTGTCGAAAACTTCCATTGAAAGTACAGTCAAGTATTGTTAACTTTCTGCATTTTATGAGATACCAAGCCAATTTATCATTTTGTGGGACAAATAAATACATATACATGAACTGTGCGATACCCAAGTTAATACATGCAGCGCTCATGCGTATCGGTTTATTTCTGTTTCGCATGTATCGTTTACTTATGTATCCACATTCGTGAATTTCATTACACTCAATTACAATACATTCGTGATCTCACAAAATCCGGGAAGTTATTAATACATGACTGTAGCAACAAAATATTCTATAGGTGAGAAAAGCTCAAGGTATTTTTTTTGAAGGCGTTTTTGCGGTCTAGAAAAATCATCAAAGTTATGGAGAAAGAAAACACAGTTAGCAACTACCAAACACTTGTTTGTGATAATTCTTAAATGTTTCTTATAAACAAAATATGATAATTAGAATTATTATACGCATTAGGCATATGTTTGCGGAAAATGATGTTTTGCCGCAAATGAAGAGTCCATATTTCGCACGTATGAAAGAGTAGCAAATTATTTTAAACACAATTTGTCATATATCTTCCTCACCGAATATTTTACCAGCAAATTTTAAACCGCTTTGAATGTTTTCACTCAAACTGTTTTTATTAACAAATAAAGCACTTTTCGAATGAATTAAGAAAAGCCACTGCAATAAAATTAAATAGCCAATAACTTTGCAATTCATTTTTATAATAAAATCAAATTTATAAGAAAAAAAATAGCGAAGTACTTTTCGAACATCAACAGCTCATGAACATTAAAGCTAAACTGCAAGAATCAAGACGATTGTAAAATTATAAATGGATGGCTGCATCGAACGTACCATTCGGTTGATGTTACATATATTTGAGTTTTCATAGAGGCTAATTACGAAAATTGGTCGATTTACTTAAGTGTATTTCGGATATGTTCACAAGAAAAACATCATCTGAGGTAAAACATTGTCTTCTACTGAAAATAATTGCATGACGGATTATTTCACGTTATGCTTGTCACTTCATATAAATGGTTATAACTGCATTTTCATTTACTTTAACTAATTGTATTTTTAAAAAAAATTTGCTTTTTACACTCAAGAGTGTGAAGACCCACACGGCACGAACCAATATTCATAATCAGCTATTTAGTGCGACAATTAAATTTTCGCGCAGACGGACAAAAAACGTCAGATTTCCTCACAATATTGAGACCGTAAAGTAGGCTTGTTCGGTACACTTTTGAACAATAACTTTTTTTGCCACCTGTCGTTTTCGACCCAGGACCGAAAAGTCTTTTTTGCCCAGTTGAATTTACTGACTTCAATCAAATATCGTAACTGAATGAAAACATCACATCAATTGCAATAATAATGCCCGAAACTAAGTTCTCACATAATTATTTCCGAATTCACTTCACTTTTGATACAATTTCGGTCATCGTATCAATTATTTTTCACATCGAAAACAACTGTTATGAAAAATAGGATGAAGAATAAAGAACAAACTGTCGCAGTGTCCTATGATGAAAATGCAAATTCTGTATTAAAGCTTGTTGAGTGTTTTGTTCAGAATCTGACTTTTTGTCCGTCTGCGCGAAAAATAGTATACATCACTCGGAGCTAAAACGGTACTGATTTAGACCACGGTGTTGAAAAGGTCCTTTTCGACCTTTTCACCACCTGGGTCTAAATACACAGTTTTAGCTCCTTGTGATGTAATGTACTATTACGATTAACTTTGTCATGAAAAGATTTGCTGAAGAATTATTGAACAAAGACGAAAAGAATGATGTGCACTTTTTTGTTTGCAAAAATATTCAGCAAGTTTTTTACTCAGGCCAATATATAAAATAGTGACAATGGAGCGAGAAGAAGGCTGTTCGAAATGATTACTAACACTGAACGTAATGAATTATCAACACTTCTCCTAACCGTGATGATGTAATGTGATGATAATGAGCGTTAGTTTTAAAGGTTTCTCACTACGGGTGAAAACACCGGTTACGAGTCTGTTTAGAAATTGCTTTAGTTACGAGCCCCTATTATCTTTTCCTTTGTTCTCAAAAAAAAAAAAAACAAAAGAAAGGCTCGTAACTAGCACGGGGCTAGTAACCGGTGCACTTACCCTATCGACTCTCTGGACCACCAACATAACGACAAAGTTAACGAAACGGCTACTTTCAAATGAAGTGACACCTCTTAATGAGAAAGATCTGGTCGATGAATCTTATGGTAGTTAGGCTCTATACCTTTAAATGAATGAGTGAATGAAGTGTCTATTGTATGAAGCTGTTTTTTTAAAGTTATTTTACGCTCAAGGACGAATTCGACGGATTACACTAACGGATACTCCAAAGGCAGCCCGGTGTAGAAAACCTCAATACGCCCGAATCAAGGTACGGGTGAGTATATGTAATTTAGTCCAAGAATTAAAAGTGTCGGCAAAGTTGGGGACCCAGCTGAAAACAGACCTTTATGGTGCCCTGAGAAAAAGTCAATATAAGAGCGATGAGATCCGATTGGATCTAGGGGTTGCTAATTGACGAAATGTGTGAAAAAACACAAAAATCGATGAAAATGTAGACTTTAGAAAAATTGATCAGAACTAACAGATGATAAATATGTTTGTTAAGGTAAAATCGTTTCAATTCAATTCAATTCAATTCAATTCAATTCAATTGCAATCATAGAAGATCTGAATGGGAAAAATTTGGGAAAATGTCTTTTAAAACGGCTTTTCTCCATACATTTTCTCAAAAATGATTTAAAAATATGTTGGGGATTGACATTTTCTTATTTTTTATCGATAAATTAAATAATTCTAAGCGAAAAATTGTTGTACGGTATAGATGATTTATGATGATTAATGATTTGATGCACGATTAGCCGTATAAAAAAAAACTAGAAGTTTTAGAGATATAGAATTATGTAATTTATCGATAAAAAACTAGGCCCCACCACCTGGGTGGGTCAGGTCCCTTGACTGAATAAAAGATTGTAAATTAAATTTTTTAAGTATCTTATTTCCACAACTTCTAGCTTAAACGCATGAATTGTATTTTTTGGACCCGTTCGAAGTACGAAAGGTCCTATACGTTTACTACAAACAACTTTCATGTAACATGGGGTAGATCGAGGTGGCAGTTGGAGGGATGCATTTATTATCGTCTAAATATGACGAATCAACAAAAAAAAACAATGTTCGTCCGTCCGTCTCCACTTTTTTTCCAAACCGCTCAACCGATCGCCTTAGACGTTTTTTCCCTGAAAGGTGCATGCCTCCCATGCTGCAAGTTCGAAGATGAGCAAAATCGGCTAAGTAGTTCCGGAGATATGGTCGAAGAAGTAGAGGTCGGACATGAAATTTTCGACAGTCGATGAAACTTTTTCGCAAATATCTCAGCAAGTATAGCACAGAAATTCCTTATTTTGGTGTCAAATGAAAGCATTTGATGTCACAGAAAAACTTTTTGTGGGAACCGGGTCAGGGGTCTGGGCACTGGGACCAAAGGAATGGACGAAATTGAGTTTCTTGGCCATTTACGAAAACAGTTTTCCGTCTATATTTTCTTAACTATGCGATATGGAGATTTACTGTCGAAGGCAAAATTGTAGAGAATTAAATTTAAGCGAACACGTGTTTCAGGGTTTTGGGGAAATATGGCTCAATCATGGTATATGACCACTTCCAGAATTGGGCAGGATGACCCATTATATCTAGAACTATGAGAGTAAGAAAGTTGGTTCCAAAAGCGAAGTTGTAGAGAATTAAATTTAAGCGAACACGTGTATCTGGGTTTTGAGGAAACATGGCAGAATCCTGGTACATGGTCACTTCCATAATTGGGAAGGATAACGCAAATATCTAGAACTATGAGAGTTAGAAAGTTGGCTCCAAAGGCGAAGTTGTAGAGGGCACATTCTATGCGTCGTATTTTGTATCTAAACTGGGAACGGCGTTTCTCCGGCTTAAGAGCGCTCAGACGCACGTGGTGATGTAGGAAAATTAATTGAAATTTCGCTTGTTAGTTTGATGAAACAATGTTTAGACTTCCAATCTGACAGGAAGTTAGGGAGATATATTTAGTTTTGTCAATAAAATTCTAGAGAAATATAGGCGTAGAAAAAACGACTATTCCGAGCCATGAAGTAAAACTTTAAGTGGAATTTCTTAAAAACACCCAATTCCAAATTGAGATTTCGATTGTTAGTTTTATGAAACAAAGCTTAAGCTTCCAATCTGACAGGAAGTTGGGGAGATATATTTAATTTTGTCAATAAAATTCTAGAGAAATATGGGCGTAGAAAAAACAACTCTTGCGAGCCATGAAGTAAAACTTTAAGTGGAATTTCTTCAAAACACCCAATTCCAAATTGAGATTTCGATTGTTAGTTTTATGAAACAAAGCTTAAGCTTCCAATCTGACAGGAAGTTGGGGAGATATATTTAATTTTGTCAATAAAATTCTAGAGAAATATGGGCGTAGAAAAAACAACTATTCCGAGCCATGAAGTAAAACTTTAAGTGGAATTTCTGCAAAACACCCAATTCCAAATGGAGATTTCGATTG